>CM060653.1:14637500-15377500 GCA_030686955.1 Odontamblyopus rebecca | reverse complement strand
CCACTCATCCCTCCATCACCACTCATCCCTCCATCACCACTCATCCCTCCATCACCACTCATCCCTCCATCCTGCACTCATCCCTCCATCACCACTCATCCCTCCATCCTCCACTCATGCCTCCATTACCACTCATCCCTCCATCACCACTCATCCCTCCATCACCACGCATCCCTCCAGCACCACTCATCCCTCCATCCTGCACTCATCCCTCCATCACCACTCATCCCTCCATCCTCCACTCATCCCACCATCACCACTCATCCCTCCATCACCACTCATCCCTCCATCCTCCACTCATCCCTCCATCACCACTCATCCCTCCATCCTCCACTCATCCCACCATCACCACTCATCCCTCCATCACCACTCATCCCTCTATCCTGCACTCATCCCTTCATCCTGCACTCATCCCTCCATCACCACTCATCCCTCCATCACCACTCATCCCTCCATCCTGCACTCATCCCTTCATCACCACTCATCCCTCCATCCTCCACTCATGCCTCCATCACCATTCATGCCTCCATCACCACTCATCCCTCCATCACCACTCATCCCTCCATCCTGCACTCATCCCTCCATCACCACTCATCCCTCCATCACCACTCATCCCTCCATCCTGCACTCATCCCTCCATCTTTACTCTATCCTCCCCATGCATCCCTCCATCCTCCACTCATCCCTCTATCCTCCACTCATCCCTCCATCCTCCACTCTTCCACACTCAGCCCTCCATCCTCCACACTCATCCCTCCATCCACACTCATCCCTCCATCCTCCACTCATCCCTCCATCCTCCACTAATCCACACTATCCCTCTACTCCTCCACACTCATCCCTCCATCCACACTCATCCCACCATCCTCCACTCATCCCTCCATCCTCCACTCATCCCTCTATACACACTCATCCCTCCATCTACTCTCCTCCCCACTCATCCCTCTATCCTCCTTCTGGTTTATTCCTGGTTAAGACCTGGTTTAGTTTATTCCTGGTTTAGACCTGGTTTACACCTGGTTTAGACCTGGTTTGATCCTGTGGAGGGAAATCTCTGAGCGGAACGATGTTTGAAGAGGAGCGAGAGCAGAGGAGAGAAAGTCCGCAAAACAAGACTGGTTTCTGCTTCCACCTTGTGATGTCATCATGCGGTAGTACAGGAAGTGCTGGAGGAAGTGTCCGGGGTGAAGGAAGTCCGGGAGTCCCTGCGTAGGCTGCTGCCCACGGATAAGAGGAAGAAAATGGATGGATGGGAAAAGGAAGGTAAAGGGAGCTGTTAACCCAGAAAACTACCACTTCATGACATCACAAGGTGGTGCAGAGCGTTTAGAGCTTTGGAGATGTGGACAGATGAATAATAAAGAGTGACTCAAACATGTGAATGAAACAAACACATCTCCAGGTCTGTTTTTGAGGAGGGAACGACAATAGAAGAGGACTTAAAGGTAAAAAGAGTCAGTTTTGTGTGATTTTGGACTCAGATTTGAGCTAAACCATCACTGAAATATGCAGCTGGGACTTTCCCCCGGTTTGTTTGTCACAAAAATTTAAAACATGACTTCAGTACTAAAGAACAGACTCGATACTTGATACAGATTCTGATCTCACGATGAAAATAAAACTCTCTTTCTTTAGACAATCTCCTGTGATTTTCCATATTAAACAGTAGAGCTTTATTTTCTATTCCCATGTGTCTAAACCAGGTGTAAACCAGGTCTAAACCAGGTCTAAACCAGGTCTAAACCAGGTCTAAACCAGGACTAAACCAGGACTAAACCACGATTAAACCAGGTCTAAACCAGGTCTAAACCAGGACTCAACCAGGACTAAACCAGAACCAAAACAGGACTAAACCAGGACTATTCTAGTCCAGGTCTAAACCAAGTCTAAACCAGGACTAAAACAAGTCTAAACCAGGACTAAACCAGGTCTAAACAAGGGCTAATCTAAACTAGGTCTAAACCAGATCAAAACTAGGTCTCATCCATTTCTAAACCAGGTGTAAACCAGGACAAAATTAAAGCAGGTCTAAACCAGGTCTAAACTAGGTCTAAACCAGATCTAAACCAGGTCTAAACCAGCTCCAAATCAGGTCTAATCCAGGTGTAATCCAGGTCTAAACCAGGACTAAAGCAGGACTAAACTAAGTCTAAATCAGATCTAAACCAGAACTAGCCCAGGTCTAAACCAGGTCTAACCCAGGTCTAACCCAGGTCTAAACCAGGTCTAAACCAGGTCCATGGGTGGACTCTAGTCTCTGTGCTCTTGTTCTAAATCTTTCGAAACACATTCAGGTTCTGCTCCGTCCTGAAAACGGGACTTTTTTTAGTATCGGCTCTAGTTTCGATACTGGTTTTAGGTTTTAGTCTGGATTCGTGTCTGGGTTCTGGGTCCTTCCTCCAGCCCGGGCCGTCGTGAGCCTGTTAAAATGTTAAAGCGGTGGATGTGTGAATGTGGCTCCTCAGACTGCAGCTCCCTCCTCTCCCGTGTTTATTTGTCTGGCCTTGTGCGGCGGAGTTCATCGGGGCGCTGAGCTGGAAGTGCCGTTTATTTGTGTTTGAAATGACTTTTTGAACGGGCTGCGCTGGTGCCGAGGAGAGAGCCGAGCCACGTCACTGCGCCTGGGAGCAGGGTGGACGAAAGGAACGCAAAAGAGACGCAAAAGAGACAAAAGGAATGCAAAAGAGATGCAAAAGAGACAAAAGGAAGGCAAAAGAGATGCAAAAGAGACAAAAGGAACGGAAAAGAGACGCAAAAGAGACAAAAGGAACACAAAAGAGATGCAAAAGAGACAAAAGGAACACAAAAGAGATGCAAAAGAGACAAAAGGAACACAAAAGAGACGCAAAAGAGACAAAAGGAACGCAAAAGAGATGCAAAAGAGATAAAAGGAACGCAAAAGAGATTAAAGGAACGCAAAAGAGATGCAAAAGAGACAAAAGGAGCGCAAAAGAGATTAAAGGAACGCAAAAGAGCCAAAAGGAACGCAAAAGAGATGTAAAAGAGATAAAAGGAACGCAAAAGAGACTAACGGAATGGAAAAGAGACAAAAGGAACGCAATAGAGACAAAAGGAACGTAAAAGAGACGCAAAAGGAACGCAAAAGAGACGCAAAAGGAACGCAAAAGAGAGAAAAGGAACGTAAAAGAGACTAAAGAAATGCAGAAGAGACAAAAGGAACACAAAAGAGACTAAAGGAATGCAGAAGAGACAAAAGGAACACAAAAGAGACTAAAGGAATGCAAAAGAGACTAAAGGAACGCAAAAGAGACAAAAGTAACACAAAAGAGACCAAAGGAATGCCAAAGAGACAAAAGAGATGGGAAAGAGACAAAAGGAATGCAAAAGAGACGGAAAAGAGACAAAAGGAACGCAAAAGAGATGCAAAAGGAATGCAAAAGAAACAACAGGAACGCAAAAGAGACAAAAGGAACGCCATAGACACAAAAGGAACACCATAGAGGCAAAAGGAACGCCATAGAGACAAAAGGAACGCCATAGAGACAAAAGGAACGCCATAGAGACAAAAGGAATGCCATAGAGACAAAAGGAACGCAAAAGAGACGCAAAAGAGACAAAGGAATGCAAAAGAGACGGAAAAGAGACAAAAGGAATGCAAAAGAGACAAAAGGAACGCAAAAGAGGCAAAAAGATTGCAAAAGAGACTCTGGAAACGCAAAAGAGAAAAAAGAGACGCAAAAGAGACGGAAAAGAGACAAAAGGAATGCAAAAGAGACAAAAGGAACGCAAAAGAGGCAAAAAGATTGCAAAAGAGACTCTGGAAACGCAAAAGAGACAAAAGGGACGCAAAAGAGAAAAAAAAAGAGACTCCTCCGAAATGCAAAAGAGACTAAAGGAACGCAAAAGAGAAGGGACAAAGACGGAGAAAAAAATAATATTTTAATATTTTGTTAAATCGTTACTAATGAAAACGATTCACCTTATACATGGATCGGCCTGTTGTGTTTTATTTAAAGAGCCATACCTGATTATCTGTGCAGTTGTAGGGAGTATTATCTGTTCCATAAGAGTGAGTTGTACAGTTGTAGGGAGTATTATCTGCCCCTCTATAGTCTGATGCAGTGTAGTGTAGGGAGTATTGCCTGAAGTGAGTTGTTGTACAGTTGTAGGGAGTAGGGCCCGACCAATATGGATTTTGTTGCAGCCGATATGATACTGATATCATGGGAGTTGGAGCTGCCGATATAATTTCCGATATGTTAATGATGTAAAAAATCACTCTAAATTTTCAGTCGGGTTTATTTAGGCAACATTTCTTGTTCTTCTGCCTCTTTACATCATATTTAAAGACAGTCAGTTGGCCTAATGATGTTTTTGTACGATATTCTCGCCTGTAAAGAAAGTTCTGTAAGTAAGCTACCGCTATTAGCTTTTAGGGGTAAATGTGTGTGCACCGCGGGAATTAATGATCTGCTAAATGCTAATAATTCACACCTCTATTCACAGCTCATTTACATATCCGTGCGTGTCCAGTAACATATATACAGTCTCTATAGTCACTTTACAGTCGCTAACAGAAGAGAAAACAGCCTGTTTATGTGTGTGAGCTACAGTAGCTAATCGCTAACCAATGAGAAAGAACCAAAACGAGCTTCAAAACCGACACATTTCAACACTCAGCCTCACACAGGCTCCTCTCAGATCACAAGTCTGCACTAAGAACTGTCCTTTAATCCAGACTCACACTGAGCAGCTGCAAAAACAACAGAATCTCAGTGTTGTGCAGGTGGATCTGTGGCTGCGGCTGTAAACAAACGCACATGGTGATGCGTTCAGGGGCGGGACGGACACAGACAAATGACTCCTCAGATAAATCCTGATGCCCCGCCACAGATCAGGACATTTATCTGTCTGTAAACTGGATTAAATGGGCAGAATATAGAGAGTCTGAGCTTTAGAACAAGGTAAAATATCCACATGGAATATCGGCCTGGATCTGCAAGATTTTAGCCGATATGTTTCCAAGTGTCCGTATTGGCCGATAATATCGGCCAACCGATATATCGGTTGGGCCCTAGGAGGGAGTATTATCTGTTACATAAGGGTGAGTTGTACAGTTGTAGGGAGTATTATCTGTTACATAAGGGTGAGTTTTACAGTTGTAGGGAGTATTATCTGTTACATAAGGGTGAGTTGTACAGTTGTAGGGAGTATTATCTTTTGCGGTTATTCTTGGTCGCACCACATGACATTTTACACTAAAAAAGCTTAATATAAATGTTAAATATAGATTTATGCACCTGACACTGTAAATATTTCAAAAAGTTCTATACAAACTAATATTTTTTATATTTTAAATTTGCCTGTTGAAAATCCTTATTTTCATATGATACAAAAAAACACCATTACCCTCCCACACAGAAGAAATAAAATAAAATACAAAATAATAGATGCATTGAGATAAAAGAAAAAAAAAGAAAACACACAATACCAAAAAATGGGTTGGTAATATTACACATAGTTAATACAGCCCCAACTATAAAATAAAATTAAAGTGTTACAGTAGAATAGCCAAATAGGGCTCACGTCAAATTATTATATTAAGTTTTTTTGTGTGTGTTTAAGGCTGCCAGATTTCCAAACACCTGTTGGAACATCTGATAAGAGTGTGTCTAATCTTTTCCATTTTCATAAAGTACAGAATGTCTTTAATCCACTGAACGTGTGATGGAGGCCATGCATTTTTCCTCTTTAATAAAACTTGTCTTCGAGCGAGGAGTGAGCAGCAGTCCTGATGTTTGTGCAGGGGGTGAAGGGCAAGGAGGATCTAAGGCAGGTTTGGGCAGTTAAGTTTTCCAAGGTGTCACATGAGAAACAAAATATTGTGGAGGCCAAAATGCTTAAGTCAGTTCTGCATCATATTAATTGTATTTCTTTATGAAAAAGCAGTAAATATCATTGTTTTGTTGTGCTGGTCAGACTGGTAAGAGTTTATGTTATGAGAAAGCAATGAAAAAGTGAGGCTACCTTACAAAAAAAAAAAAAAAACCTCTAAAAATAAAAATAATGCAGCTTTAGTCCATACATGAGATAAAATTATAAAATATGTTTGTTTTGAAATTCCAAATTATTATTATATTAAATTATGGGGGTTGATCAGAGTCAACAAAAGAGCCATATGTGGCTCTGGAAGCTCAACAATGCCGAGTTTTAGTCAGAAAATGGTCCTTTGAGACATTTTTATGTAATATAACAAAGTTTTAGTGTCCAGGGTAGGAGGGCAGGAGGAGGAGCTCTGGTCTGTCTCTACTGGAGGGACAGACATAAATTATAAAAATGCAAGTACAGTAAATTAAACACAAATATCATAATATAAATACAGAATATCTCAGTTATACAAGATGTTTTTAAGATGTTTTGTTGTATTTCGAATAAATGTGATATTTTAACTACACTTTTCATATTGAAATGACATTTAAACAAGCTTAGGTAATACTCCCTACAACTGCACAACAACTCACTCTTATGGAACAGATAATACTCCCTACAACTGTACAACTCACACTTATGTAACAGATAATACTCCCTACAAATGCACAACAACTCACCATTATGGAACAGATAATACTCCCTACAAATGTACAGGGTGATATCCGAGTCGATACAATATTTATTGTGATATGGTGGGAAAGATCACGATATTACAATATTCTACATATTAACGAGACTGACATTACAAAACGCTTTGACCAGTCATTTGGTGCAACTTTTTCCTCTAAAAATGCTTCACAAGACTTAATCCAAAAAATTAAGATTTCAAAGTGCTTAGAACAGTTATTTCTTCACGTCGTCTGCACTGAAACGGAGCAAAGGATCATGGTCTATGTAGTTCCCTCTATTTTTTTTAGCTATTTCTGCATCAGAACTGTTCATTTAAGCAAAGAGACTTGGGATTCGATATATTGTGATGGTCCACGATATTATTGTGAGACCTTTGACCAGATCATATCACCATATTTCGGTTATTGTTATATCCCTAATATTCAGGATGTAGAAGAAAGATGAATTTGGAGCAGAGTTCCATATTTGGATTTCCTGTGGTGAGTATCATAGCAACCAAAGAGCCAATCAGGAGCGAGCAGGGGTGTAAGAAAATATCGATTCAGTGATATATCGTGAAATTCTTATATCGATTCAAAATGTGTCTGAATCCATTTTTAAAAGCCATGTTTTTCATTAAAAAATCATAAGTTCAATTTATTGTTCTCGTGATTTCAAAATTAAATAAACTGTATTTTCTGAAATTTTGTTCTTGTGAATGTGTACCGAAATATCATCCATAATTATTGATAAGTCACACTATATTGTCCTCTATTTTAGAGCAGGATGTATCACCTGTTCATGACCCGATTCTGTTTCTCTGTAGACGTGGACGAATGCGCCGACAACAACGGCGGCTGTCAGCAGGTCTGTGTGAACACCATGGGCAGCTACGAGTGCCAGTGTACGCACGGCTTCTTCCTGAGCGACAACCAGCACACCTGCATCCATCGCTCAGACGGTAAGGGGCAAAACTGCAACAAAACACTCCAAAACAGAACCGAAACTGCACCAAAACACATCAAAACTAAAACAAAACACGACAACCAGCACACCTGCATCCATCGCTCAGACGGTAAGGGACAAAACTAAACCAAAACACACCCAAACTCACCAAAATTAACCCAGAACTCACCAAAATTAACCTAAATTACACCAAAATTAACCCAAATCACACCAAAATTAACCCAAATCACACCAAAACTCACCTAAATTAACCCAAATCACACCAAAACTAAACCAAAACACAACAACTAGCATACATGTATACACCAATCAGACGGTAAGGGACAAAAGTAAGCCAAATCACACCAAAACTAAACCAAAACAGCCTGTATACATCATTCAGACAGTAAAAGAACACATATTATTAGTATCCTCCATTTAGCAACTTTATTTACTGTTATTGCTTTGGCTGGAATGTTCCACAGTACGGCATAAACTCATTCTATCTTCATGGAGACCAAACCAGACCAAGTTTCAGGTCAGATCTATTTTTGAGCTGTAAAACCACCTGTGATTGAGTAAATGTAAAGTAGTGGGCAGGATTACACGCACGGTGTCAGGTTTACTAATTGGAGCCTTTGGACATCGATTGCATTGTGTTATTGATCGGTCGGGTGTGTGACAGGTCAAAGGTGGAGGTCTTACATCATCCCTAACATGACCTCTGTGACCTAACACCGCTCTAATTAAACTAAACACAAGATTCATCACAGAAGCATGTCCGGGTTTAGGCTTATTGACGCAGGAACGGGCCTGATCCACACATCATTCTTCTTCTCGTTTCTTTGTGTAACATTAAAGAAGAATTGTGTAACTTTCTGTTTGTCGTTGCTCTGCCCAGAATGTCCCACAGTGTGACATTAAACTGCTCTACTTTACATTTATTCAATCACAGGTGGTTTTAAAGTTCATTTTCTACATGAACTAGTTCAAAGTTCGGTTCCCAAATTTCAAAATGAACTGCATAGTTCATAATTGTTTATAGTTAATAGTTCGTTCATATTCATTTTCCGCTAGATCTGTAGGTTTAATGCCGTACTGCGGAACTTTCCAGCCAAAGCAGTGACATCTCCATGGAGAAAAGCATTTGATGGATCATACGTCAGAAAAGTTACACAGTGCAGCTTTAACTCGTCATATTTGTCTTCTGGTACAAAAGTCCTTTCAGCTGAAACACTCACGTTTTTGGGGCTGAATAACGGCTCCACTTTCTGAAGCTGTCGTGAAAACATCATGTGACTTTGCTTTAATTCTCCTGAGAAGATCAGGACTAAACCAGGACTAAACCAGGGCTAAACTAAGACTAAACCAGGACTAAACCAGGACTAAACCAGGACTAAACTAGGACTAAACCAGGACTAAACCAGGAATAAACTGGGACTAAAACCCAGACTAAATCAGGGCTAAACCAGGGCTAAACCAGGACTAAGCCAGGACTAAACCAGATCTAAACCTTTAGTTTATTTCTCCTGACAAAAGAGGCTGAACTTTGTGTCAGTTTTTGTTTCATGCGGCGAGCTCCAGGAATTACAGATAAGAACCAGAAACCAGATCACAAATCTGCGGTCACTTATCTCACCTGTCTCACCTGTCTCACCTGTCTCACCTGTCTCAGCTCAGGTTAAATGTTGTGTGAATGCAACCTATATGTTTTTGGACTTGTTATATTTGTGTAGAATTGTGCCCTGTGCCAGTTTTGGTCCATGTGTAATAGTGACGCTTTTGAACGGTTTTGTCTCTGCCTCATTAACACCAAAAACAAAGGGGGACAAACGGACCCCTGGGGAACACCCTTTGAGATCAGAGACTGTTGCTCTTGTTGTGTAGGTTTAATAGCTGGATAAATGTAAATAAAATATAATCGGTTTTGGGATAATGGGCCATTTCACTGTTATACATGATCAGGGAAACATTTGTGGCTCATGGTGTGTTTGTGGTGTTGGTGTGATTGTGGTGGCGTGCTTGTGGTGTATTTGTTGGCGTGCTCGTAGCGTCCTCACTGACATACTTGTGGTGTACTTGTGGTGTGCTTTGTGGTGTGCTCGTGGTGTACTCATGGTGTTCTCAGTGGAGTTCTTGTGGCATCCTCAGTGGTGTGTTTAGTGACGGTGGTGTACTCGTGGCGTGCTTGTTCCGTCCTCGGTGGCGTGCTCGTGGCGTGCTTGGTGGTGTTCTTGTGGCGTGCTTGTGGCATACTCACTGGCGTGTTCGTGGTGTGCTTGTGGCATCCTCGGTGGCATGTTTGGTGGCAGTGCCATGCTCTTGGCATGCTTGTGGCCTGCTTGTGGCAGCGGTGTACTCATGGCGTCGTTGGTGGCATCCTCAGGGGTGGCCTCGATGCCGTCCCCAGTGGTGCCGTTCTCGGTGGCGTATTTGTGGCGTCTCAGTAGTATGGTTGTGGTGTCCTCGGTGGCGTGTTTGTGGCATCTCGGTGGCGTATTTGTGGCGTCTTGGTGGCATGTTTGTGGCGTCTCGGTGGCGTACTCATGGCATGCTTGGTGCTGTGCTTGTGGCATCCTCGGTGACACGCTCATGGTGTAGTCATGGCGCTGTCGGTGGCGCCATCAGTGGGGGCCTCGATGCCGTCCTTGGTGGCATCCCTGGTGGCGTTCTCAGTGGCGTGCTCATGCCGTGTTCGTGGCGTGCTCACGGCGTGTTCATGGCGTGCTCGTGGCGTGTTCGTGCCGTGCTCACGGCGTGTTCGTGGCGTGCTCATGGCGTGTTCGTGGCGTGCTCACGGCGTGTTCGCGGCGTGCTCACGGCGTGTTCGCGGCGTGCTCACGGCGTGTTCGCGGCGTGTTCACGGCGTGCTTGTGGCGTGTTCGTGCCGTGCTCACGGCGTGCTCACGGCGTGTTCGTTGCGTGCTCACGGCGTGTTCGCGGCGTGCTCACGGCGTGTTCGTGGCGTGCTCACGGCGTGTTCGTGGCGTGCTCACGGCGTGTTCGTGGCGTGCTCACGGCGTGTTTGTGGCGTGCTCACGGCGTGTTCGTGCCGTGCTCACGGCGTGTGCAGATGTCCTTTGGCCTCTGGGCCGTGGGCTGTGGTCAGACGACCTCTGACACGGGTCACATATGTAACATGTGTGAACACGCCCACGACTCATGACTCTGCTGAGGAAGACGAGAGAGAGGGGAAGACAGAGAAAGGAGGAGGAGGGAGGAAGGGAGAGGGAGAGAGAAGAGGAAAGTAGAGAGAGGTGAAGATGTGTAACGGCATGAGAGAAAGAGGAAAACAAGAGGGAGAGGGAAGAGGAAAGGGAGGGGAGAGAGAAGAGAGGGAAGAGAGAGTGAAAAGTGAGGCGAGGAAGAGAGAATCGGGTGGGGAGGAGAGATGGAGGGAGAAGAGATAGAGGGAAAGGAGAGCGAGAGAGGTGAAGACGTGTGAGCAGGAGAGAGAAAGAGGAGGGAGAGAAAGAATTAGAAAGAGAGGAAGAGGGGAGAGAAAAAGAAGGCAATAGGGAGGAGATGGAGTAAAGCGAGAAGGAAAGGGAGAGAAAGAGGTGAAGACATGTCTGACATCAACACGAGAGAGGAGGAGAAACAGAAAGGGGGGAGGAGAGAAAGGGAAAGAGAAGGAAAAGGTGAAGACATGTTTGACATCTGTATAACACGAGAGAGGAGGAGAGACAGAAAAGGGGGATGAGAGAAAGGGAAAGAGAAGGAAGAGGTGAAGACATGTTTGACATCTGTATAACACGAGAGAGGAGGAGAGTCAGAAAAGGGGGATGAGAGAAAGGGAAAGAGAAGGAAGAGGTGAAGACATGTTTGACATTTGTAGAGCACGAGACGGGGGAGGAAGAGAAAGACGGAGGAGGAGAAGAGAGGGATGAGGAAGGGAGAAACGCTGCTCTGATATTGACGTGTGACATCTGTACAATGAGAGAGAGAAAGGAGGAGAGGAAGAAGAGAGAGGGAAAGGAGGGAGAGAGAGGGGAAAGAGTAAAGACAGAATGAGAAGTGAGGGACGAATAGGGGAGAGGACGGGGAGCGAGAGGAGAGAGGTGAAGACATGTTTGACATTTGCATAAAAGAGGAGGAGAAAGAGGGATAAAGAGAGGGAGGAGGGGCAAAGATAGACAGATAGGAGATAGGAGGAGAGAGAGGGCGAAAAAGAGTGAGATGGATGGATGAGTGACAGAGGGAGAAAGAGGTGAAGACGTGTTTGACGTTTGTACATCATGACAGAGCGGGAAGTGAGTGGAAAGGAGGAGAAGGGGAGATGGAGGGAGGAGCGGGAAAAGAAAAGGAGAGGAGAGCAGGATAGAGGGATGAGGAGGAGGAGAGGCCTGTCAGAGTGAATGGATGACCAGGGCCGAGACTCGGGGTCAGACTCCTCCAGACTCAAAGAAAGAGACTCAGTGTGGACGGAGGGATGGAAATGGCAGAGGACGAGTGGGAAAAAAACAATTCACAATCACACAGAAATCCACCTTTTTTTAACATTTAGAATTTTTTAACTCACTTATTTTTACTCTGAATTTGAGTTGTTGAAATTTGAAGTGCACATTTCCAATAGGGTTCAAATTCAGGATGAAAAATTCACCTTATATACCTTAAATATTCAGCTCTAGGGTATCCAAATTTTGATACCGTTAAACCGTCTCAGCATTTTACCAGGGTATATTTATCGAATTGTATCTTGCACCTAAACCGTTCAGAAACTGAATCGCAGCTTTATATTTGAAGATGAGGCACAAGTTCTGATCAAACCAAACTTTGCAGCGTGTTCGAAGCTGTTTTTATCAGCACTTATACTGTATGCAAATGAGCCATGCGCTTTGAAGTTTGGTTTGTGTAAAATGTAAACAAATGTGCCAAAGCTGCATTAAACACATTATTACTCAAAGTCTAGAATGAGCGGAGCAGTGGAAATGCAGAGCGGTGGAGAGGACCAATCACAGCCCTTATTGTCTACGTCGTTTTGAGGCGTCGTTAGAAAGTTTCGGAGGTGCATGGCGCTCGGACCCGAACCCGAACCCGAACCATAAATTGGGCTTTACCGTCTCCTCCGTGAAAGTCTGACTTCGCCCTCGAGCGGGAACTTTCTCCTCTTCAGCGCCTCGTCCCCTCTCGACTCTCGGCTTCAATAAAACATCTCCATCACAAACTTTTGGGCTCAACGTCACACACGAAGCGTCAGTCAGGTTTTTTTTCTTCCTCCTCGCTGCGTGTGGATGGAAATCTCTGAGCGGAACCACGTTTGAAGAGGAGAGAGAGCGGAGGGGAGAAAGTCCTGCTGTGGTTGTTTTAGGTCCTTATGCAGGTTTTTATGACGACGGTGATGAAACTGATACCGCTGCTACTTCCTGATACCGCGGGATACCGGATTACTGTATTAACGCCCAACCCTAATAAGAAAACACCCTTATTTTCTTGAAATTATGTGTAACATCTCAGAAAAATGTGTTTTTTGTGTAATTTTTTGGACAGACTGCTCCAGTGTGGGACTCTCTTAAACAAAACTCTCTACTTCCTGTAATTTTCAACATTTTTTTTACTTTACTTCGCAAATTGCTTCTTGATTGGTACAAAACTTTACAAAAATGTATACTCTATTCCACCTTGTGATGTCATGAAGCAGTAGTTTTCAAGTTTACTACTGCCTTTTACTGCCTTTAGTTCAGTCGGGATCTGTAACTCCAGAGGCTGAAATAATCCAAATGATTCTAGTGAAGACTTGCGTGAAGTCGGCTCCCATCAAACACAAACCTACACAAAAACTCTGTCAAATCGTTTGTGCTTTGTTTGTGCTGCAAAAAGTTTAGTTTGTGCTTCTTTAGTTTTGGAGAAATTAACGATTTTTTTATTGGTCAAATTGGGGTCAGTCTCACAGGAAGCTTCAAAATGCTCGAAAACACCCAAAATGGAGTCAGTCGTTTGTGCTTCATTTGTGCTGTTTGCTGCCGTCAGCTGAGCGGAAATGACGTCCTATAATTACCGCAGACATAATAATTAATAATTTTAGAAATAAACTTGCACGCATGAAAATTGTCAAAGCACAAAACAGCACAAACCAAATACAAACGTTTTCTATAAATTTCTTTCTGTTTTGAGCTCTATTTAACATTCTGAGGTTCTGGACGACGTCATCGGCCCAAAATAAAACTGCAAATATCTTAAGAACCAGAATCGTACAAACGAAACTTTTTCAGCACAAACGAAGCACAAACGATTGACTCCATTTTGGGTGTTTTAGAGAATTTTGAAGCTTCCCGTGAGGCTGACCCTAATTCGACCTATAAAAGAATCGTTAATTTCCCCAAAACTAAAGAAGCACAAACAAAACTTTTTGCAGCACAAACGAAGCACAAACGGTTGACATAGTTTTTGTGTAGGTTTGCGTTTGATGGGGGGCCAACTTCACAGAGGTCTAGTGAAGGTGTGTGGAGTTTAAAAACGGAGTGGAGCACTTCCTGTGACACAGTGTTTTCAGTTTGAGAGAAGAACTCAGCATAAATCTACAGGTTTTGTGCGTTAAACATGTGTGAATGAAGCAAAACACGACTCCAGGTCTGTTTGTGATGAGGAAACTACATGTAAAACAGTGCAATCTGGGTCCTTTAACTGTCCGGTGCTGCTGTGTGTTCCCCTGCCTGCCTCTGTCTGCCCCTGTCTGCCTCTGCTCGCCCCTGCCCGCCCCTGCCCGCCCCTGCCTGCCCCTGCCCTGTCGTGCCGGAGCCTCGGTGTTGTGAATGGGGCTGGTCTGTCTGTGGAGCTGCAGAAATAGCCGTGTGTGTTGACTCTGAGCAAAGCCACCGAACCTCATGTGAATCCCATCGTTCTGCGCGCGCTCAATACCCCTCTATTTCTGTCCATTCAGACGCTCCTGTTCCACAGACCCGACCCATAAGCACCAGGCCTGTGTTTATGTGTGTGTGTGTGTATGGGTTTGCCATTTAACAAAAAAAAGTGTGATTTTCAAGTCCATAAATCTGTCATTATCTGTGTTCCCAAAATATGAGGTAAACATATTCATATTAAATATAACTTTTACTGATTTTAGTCATAAAAGTTGTAGTTCTTCAGTTTAAAATTGTCAATAAAAGCGTATAGAGATACCGCAGCCTTAGAATTATGATAACCAAACAAAAATAGAATGAAAATCCATCAGCTGTGGACATGGTTTGGCCAGATAAACATCATTCTCTATTGGCTGTTTGGTCGTTAATCAAACTCTCTACGTTTCTAGCATCACTGACTCTTCGGGCGCTGGGATTACAAGGTTTATGTTCAACTTTCGCGCATTCTACAGACGCAAGACGCCGTTTACTCGACCAACGCGGAGTGTTTTTAGCAGCGTTTTCCAGCTGTAGCTTCCTCGCAGTTCACCCAAAGTTTGTCGCGACGGCGGATGAGAAGCTACGACCAATGCGCAGCAAAAGAAAGTCACTATTTAAGGTCGCTGAACGAAGAAGAGAAGGGGGAAAGGAGCGAAGCGAGTTGATTTTTCACTTGTGCCACTGTTTTTGGAATTGAGTTTTGGTTTAATCGTGCGTCGTGCTTCGTGTAGTATATGAGAATAATACCGCATGACCCCCCGATCGGCTATCGTAGGTCACAAGAATATGTGAACATAAATCGTGAATTGTGAACTTTTAAACCCTGAGATTTGGTCGTGCAGTTTGAGCTGGGGTTGAGTGAAACCATAGAAAATATTGCACAGTGTATGTCCGACATAAGGTGATGCTTGGAGGTTCCTTCCAGCGATGGCACTGACACACAAAAAGGGTCTAAATCAGGGGTCTCCAACATTTTTTCTTGGGTGAGCTGCCTTTACAAAATGAAAATTCCATAGCGCTACTAATTTTAGTGGTCTCAGGAAATAAAGTATACATAAGAGCCATGACAAGACTTCATAAAACATAAAACATTAACCATTATTTACTTATGAGTGCACAAAGTCAGACATCAAAATGATAGATTTACAATAATAATAGGCATTTAACTCATCAAATACTTGATTTAGAAATCCCTTGGTGAGCTACTTGGAAGGGGGCGGAGAGCTACTGGTGGCTCCCGAGCTACAGGTTGGAGACCCCTGGACTAAACTGTCTGACACGTCGGTCGCTAAATTACTTCTGGATAGAAAACTTCAACGGCGATTCTTCGGGCAACCGATATGTCGGCCAGGCCCTAATGGAGTTATTTATGTTTTCTTGTTTTCATGACAGGTGCTCTAATACGTTTTTTAAGCGCTGTCCGTTTGCCGATCAGGAGCTGGTCATGAGGTATTCATCGTTTCTCATTACCCCGTGTTTACTAGACGAAGCACGACACACGATTAAGCCTAAAAACAGTCGCATGAGTGAAAAATCGGCTCAAAAAGGGCCAAAAATTGCACAGTGTACAGGTCCATGATGTGAATCCTTTATTATTATGTTTATGTTAGTTTAAAAATGATTTCAGATTTGTTTTAAGACAGGTCATGGTTATAGTTCAGGTTTAGGTTAAGGTTAGACTAGAGACTATTTAAGGTTAGAATCAGTTTCCAAAACATGAATGGAAGTCAATGTAATGTCCTGAAGAAGCATGGAAACTTTATGTGTGTTTGTGTGTGTTTCTGTGTATTTGTGTGTTGTGTGTGTGTGGGCAGGGCTGTCGTCGGTCTGCGGCTGAGGAGACGTTTCCATTCAAACAGACACACAGCTTTTATTCAAACTCAAACTGACGCATCGCCGGGTTTTCTGTTTTCTGTTATTTACAGCTCCTGTGTGACACTAAACGGACTCTGTTGAGCTTCTAGTGTCGCTCCCTCCTCGAAAACAGACCCGGAGCTGTGTTTCATTTCATTCAAACCCTTTTTTATCTGTCTGTCTGCATCTCCAAAGCTCCAAACGCTCTGTTCCACCTTGTGATGTCATGAAGTGTTGAACAGCTCCTTTTACCTTTAGTTCAGCAGAGATTCCGAGGAGGAAATTATCCAAATGATTCTAGTTTAGACCTGGTTCAGTCCTGGTTTAGTCTTGGTTCAGTCCTGGTTTAGTCCCAGTTTAGTCCTGGTTCAGTCCTGGTTTAGTTCTGGTTTAGTCCTCGTTCAGTCCTGGTTTAATCCTGGTTTAGTTCTGGTTTAGTTCTGGTTTAGACCTGGTTTAGATCTGGTTTAGTCCTGGTTTATTTCTAATTCATTCCTGGTTTAGTCCTGGTTCAGTCCTGGTTCAGTTCTGGTTTAGTCCTTGTTCAGTCCTGGTTTAAACCTGGTTTAGTTCTGGTTAAGACCTAGTTTAGTCTTGGTTTAGACCTGGTTTATTGCTGGTGTAGTCCTGATTCAGTCCTGGTTTAGTCCTAGTTTAGTCCTGGTTTAGTCCTAGTTTAGTCCTCGTTTCTTTTATCCATGACTGAAATTCTCCAGATGATTCTAGTGAAGGTGTGTGGAGTTTAAAAACACAGTGGAGCACTTGCTGTATCACCACATGATGACATCACGGGGTGGAACAGAGTGTTTTTTAACGACTTTAGGACACAGATTAGGAAATAGTGTCATATGGACCATTTGATGCTGCATTGTGTAACTTTTCTGGTGGAGGGTCCAACAAACTGCTTTGTCTGGAATGTTCCACAGTACGGCATTAAACCTTTCTATCTGCACGGAGACCAAACAAGACCATTTAGTTAGGTTTAGACCTGGTTCAGACCTGGTTTAAATTTAGTCTAGTTCTGGTTTAGACCTGGTTTAGATTTAGTTTAGTCCTGGTTTAGACCTGGTTTAGATTTAGTTTCGACCTGTTTTAGGCCTGGTTTAGACCTTGTTTATGTCTAGTTTAGTCCTGGTTTAGACCTGGTTTACACCTGATTTAGACCTGGTTTAGATTTAGTTTAGTCCTGGTTTAGACCTGGTTTAGATTTAGTCTAGTCCTGGTTTAGACCTGGTTTAGATTTAGTTTAGTCCTGGTTTAGACCTGGTTTCGACCTGGTTTAGATCTGATTTAGACCTGATTTAGACCTGGTCTAGACCTGGTTTAGACCTGGTTTATGTCTCGTTTAGTCCTGGTTTAGACCTGGTTTACATTTGGTTTGGTCCTGGTTTAGTTTATTCCTGGTTTAGACCTGGTTTAGTCCTGGTTTATGTCTAGTTTAGTCCTGGTTTAGACCTGGTTTAGACCTGGTTTACATTTGGTTTGGACCTGGTTTAGTTTATTCCTGGTTTAGACCTGGTTTAGTCCTGGACTAGTCCTGGACCACTGAGGACACAGATATGTGGACACATGGGAATAGACCAGGTCAGATCTGTGGAGAGGCCATCCTGTTTTTCTCTGTATTTTTGCCCCATAAAACCACCTGCGATTGAATAAACATGAAGTAGACCTGTTTAAAGTCACACTGCGGCACATTCCGGGCAGAGAAACTACGTCTCCATGGAAACGAGCAAGCGCAGCTCCTTTAAAACGCGGAAAACCCCGGCTGTGAGCGCAGTCCCGGGCCTGACCGTCGCGCGTTACGTTCCTGATCGTGCTTTATGGGATGTGCCACGCTCCACGGCCAGAAGCAGCCAAAACAAAACCCTTGTAAATTCTTGCTCGTTCTCGACACCAGAATTCCTGCTGAAATTGAAGTTGGCAGGAAAATGGGGATTCTAGCGGCGTTCCGTGCAAACACCTCCTGCTTTGGTTTTCCAGCCGCTCAGATTCTCAGTGAAAGTGTTTGAATCGTGGTTTTGTTGTTGTAAAATGGAGAAAATACGTCCTGACAGTTTGAGCAGGGTGAGCCTGATCCTGGCCAGATCAGAAGTCAGATTGTTCTGGACAAAAATAAGACTGACATAATCGCTTTGTTTCGATATGGAACAGAATCGATACCGATTCTGATTCCAGGATGAGAATCAAAACTATATTTCTTTTCTTTTCTTTAGACGATCTGTGATTTTTCACATTTAACAGTAGAACTTTGTTTTCTATTCCTGTGTGGCCTTATATCTGTGTGGTCCAGGTCTAAACCAGGTCTAAACCAGGACTATACCAGGACTATACCAGGACTATACCAGGACTAAACCAGGTCTAAACCAGGACTAAACCAGGTATAAAGCAGGACTAAACCAGGACTATACCAGGACTAAACCAGGTCTAAACCAGGACTAAACCAGGTATAAAGCAGGTCTAAACCAGGACTGAACTAAACCAGGACTAAACCAGGTGTAAAGCAGGACTGAACTAAACCAGGACTGAACTAAACCAGGTCTAAACCAGGACTAAACCAGGACTAAACCAGGACTAAACCAGGTCTAAACCAGGTGTAAACCAGGACTAAACTAGGATTAAATGAAACCAGATCTCAACCGGGTCGAGACTAGGTCGAAAGCAGGACTAAACCAGGTTTAAACCAAGTCTAAACCAGGGTTAAACTAGGACTAAACCAGGTCTAAACCAGATGTAGACCAGATCCAAACCAGGTCTAAACTAGGTGCAAACCTGGCACAAACCAGGACTAAACCAGGATTAAACCAAGACTAAATTAAACCATATCTAAACCAGGACTAAACCAAGACTAAATTAAACCAGATATAAACCAGTTGTAAACCAGAACTAAATCAGGACTGAACAAGGACTAAACCAGGTCTAAACCAGGTCTAACCCAGTCCAGTCTGAACAATAATCCTGTTGCATAAACATTCCGGTAGTTCCAAGTCGTGTTCTAATGTTGTTCCCTCCTCAAAAATAGATCTGGGAGTTTGAGTAACTCTTTATTATTCGTCCGTCTACATCTCCAAAGCCCAAAATGCTCTGTTCCACCTCGTGATGTCATGAAGAGGTAGTTTTTAAACAGCTCCTTTTGCCTTTAGTTCAGTCGAGATCAGCGACTCCAGGACTGAAACGATCCACATGATTCTAGTGAAGGTGCCTGTCCTATTCTTGTCCTCTTCCACTTTTCTTCCTCTCGTCCTTTTCTCTCCTCCTTTTCTTCTCCTCCTTTTCTTCTCTTCCTCCTCTTCTCCTCTGTTCGTGGTGTAATGGACGGATTCCCAGCGGTTCAAACGATCTTTAATGAGGATAAACACAGAGGAGAGTCCTTCCTGTCCCTGCGCTCACACTCTTAAATAAATACGTCTAAATATAAAACATAAACACACGATGAGCACAGGGAAAGAGGGAAAGAGAGAGGGAGGGAGAGAAAGAGAAGGGAGGGGGAAGAGAGAAAGAGTAGGGGGGGAGCGAGACACTGGATAGAGAAGGGGAGGGAGAGAAGCCGACAGAGAGATACAGAGGGGGAAGAGAGAGAGGAAGCAGAGAGAGAGGAGACAGAGAGAGGAGACAGAGAGAGAAAGAGTAGAGAGGGGGGAGAAAGAGAGATAAAGATGGATAGAGGGAGAGGGGAAGAGAAAGGGGGGGTATAGAGGAAGAGCAGGAACAGCAGGAGAGAGCATAGAGAGAGAGAGGCTGACAGAGAGGGGGAAGAGAGGGAGGGAGGGATAGAGAGATGCAGAGAAAGAGAGAGGATAGAGAGAGGATAGAGAGAAAGAGAGAGGATAGAGAGAGAGGGGATGAGAGAGATGAAGAGAGAGGATCGAGAGAAAGAGAGAGGGGGAGAGAGGATAGAGAGAAAGAGAGAGGGAGGAGAGAGAGGGGATGAGAGAGATGAAGAGAGAGGATTGAGAGAAAGAGAGAGGGGGAGAGAGGATAGAGAGAAAGAGAGGATAGAGAGAGGGAGGAGAGAGAGGGGAAGAGAGAGGTGAAGAGAGAGGATAGAGAGAGCGAGAATAGAGATAGAGAGGGGAAGCGAGAGAGTAGAGAGAGAGAGGGTAGAGAGAGAAAGAGAGAATAGCCAGAGGGAGAGAGAGGGAAGAGAGAGAGTAGAGAGAGAATGAGAGAGGCAGAGACATCACAGAGATGATGGATAGAGTGAAAGGAGGAAATAGTGGGGAGAGGCTTACAGAGAGAGAAAAGCAGAGAAAGAGACACAGAGAGAGAGAGAGAGGATAGAGAAAAAGGGGGGAAACAGAAAGAGTGGAGAGACACAGAGAGACAGTAAAGAGACAGAACACTTTTCACCTGATGTTCCAGTGTTTGTGTGAGGTGAGGGCAGCCGCAGTCAGACGGTGACAGAAGGAAGCCTTTTATTTCACAAAACCTCTTTTGTCTTTTCTGGTTTTGTTTTAGTTCATAATTTTCCTCCCGGTGAATCGTGAGCAGCAGAAATGACACTGAGCCGTGTTATCGAGCGTCCACACTGTAAACACAGGATCTGAACTGCACCACAGCTCTGATTAGACTCACAATAATCACACAAAATAAAACAAAAACAGAAATGAGCACGACTTTGTTTCATTCAGTGAAGGTTTAAACAGAACCGTGTTTTCTCGTGTTTTGGAGTTTTTCATGTTTGATATTTTTCAACATTTAAACTTTTTTACTTCAAATAACGTAACGCACGATACTGCATGAGTACTTCAGTCTGAGTACTCGCCGATACCGAGTACTGATACCAACAGACATTATTTCTAGGGCCCGACCGATATATCGGTTAGCTGATATTATCAGCCAATATGGGCCCTTGGAAACATATTGGCCAAAATTTTTGCCGATCTTGGCCAATATTCCACATGTTTTCCCTCGTTCTCAAGCTCAGACTCTCTGTATTCTGCCCGTTTAATCCAGTTGACAGACAGATAAATGTCCTGATCTGTGGCGGGGCATCAGGATTTATCTGAGGAGTCATTTGTCTGTGTCCGTCCCGCCCCTGAACACATCACCATGTGCGTTTGTTTACAGCCGCAGCCACAGATCCACCTGCACAACACTGAGATTCTGTTGTTTTTCCGGCCGCTCAGTGTGAGTCTGGATTAAAGGACAGTTCTTAGTGCAGACTTGTGATCTGAGAGGAGCCTGTGTGAGGCTGAGTGTTGAAATGTGTCGGTTTTGAAGCTCATTTTGGTTCTTTCTCGTTGGTTAGCGATTAGCTGCTGTAGCTCACACACATAAACAGGCTGTTTTCTCTTCTATTACTGACTGTAAAGTGACTATAGCGGCCGTATATATGTTACTGGACAAGCACTGATATGGAAATGAGCTGTGAATAGAGGTGTGAATTATCGGCATTTATCTCGCACACGCATTTACCGTTAAAGGCTAACAGCGGTAGTTTACTTACAGAACTTTCTTTACAGGCTAGAATATCGTACAAAAACACCATTAGGCCGACCGACTCTTTAAATATGACGTAAAGAGGCAGAAGAACAAGAAATGTCGCCTAAATAAACCCGACTGAAAATCCGATAGAGCCAAACCTAAGTTTTATAAACAACTGAAGATTTACAGTAAATTTTTACGACATAAATATATCAGCAGCTCCAACTCCCATTTTATCGGTATCATAACGGCCGCGACAAAATCCATGTTGGTCGGACCCTAATTATTTCTACAGCCGTTTTATTACAGTGCTGAATGCAATTAATTATTTCATTTGATTTATTATTATTAGTAGTAGTAGCAGTAGTGATAGTTATTCATTATTCCATTATACAAGTTATATATATTTTCATTAGGAGCTGTTTTACATTTCTACTAAAATCCATGTTGTTTGGTGTAATTATAATGTATATTTAATTTAAACACTAAATTTAGAGATACTGACCGACTGACCGAAGTCCCAGCATAAAGACCCAGCAGCACTTAGCCACGTTAGCCGCTAATATGTAAACACAAGCACCGTTATTATTATCCTCTGTGAACTGTTATTTCAGACGGTTCATATTTAACCCAAATGGAGCAGATGAAGTGAATTCTGTTTAAATAGGTTCGTGTTGTAAAACTGTGAGCTCTTGGTTCTTGGTTCGTAGAAATGATCAGGTTCAACATTTATGAATTTACTTTGGGAGATTTTGCGGTAAAGTTTGATCATGTGATTAAAGCTTCATGCGCAGCACACCTCATGTTCTCTTGAGGTCTCCTCAGCTCACAGGCTCAGCTCAGAGGAGAAGCACCGGTACAGTATCGGCTCCCGGTATCGGCTCTTGGTATCGGCAGCACATTGATGGAGTTTTGAGGAGGCGATAGTAGTTTTGAGGAGGTGATAGTAGTTTTGAGGAGGTGATAGTCTTGAGGAGTTGAGTGGAGGAGGAGAGAGGAGTTTTGAGGTGATAGTCTTGAGGAGGCGATAGTAGTTTTGAGGAGGTGATAGTCTTGAGGAGGCGATAGTAGTTTTGAGGAGGTGATAGTAGTTTTGAGGAGGTGATAGTCTTGAGGAGGTGATAGTAGTTTTGAGGAGGTGATAGTCTTGAGGAGGCGATAGTAGTTTTGAGGAGGTGATAGTCTTGAGGAGGTGATAGTAGTTTTGAGGAGGTGATAGTCTTGAGGAGGTGATAGTCTTGAGGAGTTGAGTGGAGGAAGAGAGAGGAATTTTGAGGTGATAGTCTTGAGGAGGCGATAGTAGTTTTGAGGAGGTGATAGTCTTGAGGAGGCGATAGTAGTTTTGAGGAGGTGATAGTCTTGAGGAGGCGATAGTAGTTTTGAGGAGGTGATAGTAGTTTTGAGGAGGTGATAGTAGTTTTGAGGAGGTGATAGTCTTGAGGAGGCAATAGTAGTTTTGAGGAGGTGATAGTAGTTTTGAGGAGGTGATAGTAGTTTTGAGGAGGTGATAGTAGTTTTGAGGAGGTGATAGTTTTGAGGAGGTGATAGTCTTGAGGAGGTGATAGTAGTTTTGAGGAGGTGATAGTCTTGAGGAGGTGATAGTAGTTTTGAGGAGGTGATAGTAGTTTTGAGGAGGTGATAGTCTTGAGGAGGTGATAGTCTTGAGGAGGTGATAGTCTTGAGGAGGTGATAGTAGTTTTGAGGAGGTGATAGTCTTGAGGAGGCGATAGTAGTTTTGAGGAGGTGATAGTCTTGAGGAGGTGATAGTCTTGAGGAGGTGATAGTAGTTTTGAGGAGGTGATAGTCTTGAGGAGGTGATAGTAGTTTTGAGGAGGTGATAGTCTTGAGGAGGTGATAGTCTTGAGGAGGTGATAGTAGTTTTGAGGAGGTGATAGTCTTGAGGAGGTGATAGTAGTTTTGAGGAGGTGATAGTCTTGAGGAGGTGATAGTAGTTTTGAGGAGGTGATAGTCTTGAGGAGGTGATAGCCTTGAGGAGGTGATAGTAGTTTTGAGGAGGTGATAGTCTTGAGGAGGTGAGCGGGTTCGTGGGCTGCACATTTGTGCTCAGTTCCTGTTGCAGACGCTGATGTGGGTCTGGGCAGGTGTGGGCTGTGATTGGATCGGATGGCAGCTCCCTGAGGAATTTAAGACTCTGGTCTGAAAGTCTGAGGCCAGTGAGACCAAATACTCACTGTACGCCATTATTACTGTAGTATTACTGCAGTATTACTGTAGTATTACTGCAGTATTACTGTAGTATTACTGTAGTATTACTGCAGTATTACTGTAGTATTACTGTAGTATTACTGTAGTATTACTGTAGTATTACAGTACATGTGCTCAAATACTCACTGTACGCTTTTATTACTGCAATATTACAGTAATATTGCAGTATTATCACAGTTCTATTACAGTAATATCATAGTACTTTATTACAGTATCAATAAACTAGTATCGCAGTAGTATTACAGTATTATTACAGTAATATCACAGTAATATTACAGTATTATTCGCCTAAGTGAACACTGATAAGGACATAATCTTATCCTAACCTGATCTGATTCTGGTCACATTTGCTGGATCAAATATCGGCCTCCAAATATCGGTTCGGCCGATGGACATAAACACTGATGTAATAAAGTTTTATTTGGCTGAGAAAGTCTCAGAATGTTTGAACTTTTATTTACACAAGTTGTTCTGAATTTACTTGTGGGATAAATAACAGCTCCATCACACATTTGGATCAGTTTTATTTCTTTTTGTTTAAAGGAAATAAATGCTGTTATCAGTCTCTGCACTGGTGTTAGTCGATATATTGGCATCAGCAGATATGTAAAGCTGCACTGTGTAACTTTTCTGTCCACCAAGTCTCCATGGAGAAGTGCCGTGCTTTGCCTCTGATGCTGCAGGTGTTGGTTTGGTGCCAGGTCTCTTCCACGTATAAAATACGCACACTTTAATGCCGCACTGCAGAACATTCCAGGCAAAACTCAGCGGCATTGAGACTAATTAGCTGTGACGTCTCAATCACAAGAGCCCCGCACCTGCACGATGCCATGGAAACAGAGTTAAAGCCATACATCGGAGCATTTTCGACGATGATAGATGTGTTTTATGCCATACTGTGGAATATTATCAACACAGGAACAACATTTCCATGGAAACAGGCAGGAGGCGGCCCTGCTACAGGATAAATAATATGTCAAATATAATCTCGTGACTTGGCCCCTGATAGTAGTAGAAGTAAATGAATGGATGGAAAAATATATATAAATAAATTATAAATAAAAATATAAATAATGAATCAAATAAATACATAATAAATTAAATAATATGATATATATAAAATAATAATAGTCATGTTTGTGGAGATGCGAGCCCACTCACAGCAAGGACACATGTTTTCAGTGCAATAAAAAAAAACTTACTTTTATTTTATATTTATTTGTTCTTGGCAAAAAAGTTGCGTACTGTGGCTTTAACTGTGCATGAGTCAGAATTAGCATGTTGTTGTGCAGAATTAGCATTAGCGGAGATGCTCACAGGAGCCAAGGGTCCACCACCTGTTCCCACATCCCATTTAGACATTTAGACGTGCCGGTTTTCTGACACTTTTTAGTTTCGCTTTTCCGACATGTCATATTTTTTATTTTTTGAGAGTTGCTGTTGTCTCTGCTTTTAAAAGTCTCGATCTTGACTTTTATAGTCTGGATCTTGTCTCAGTCTTGACCTTTGAAATTCTCGCTCTTGTCTCGGTCTAGACCTTTAAAGTCTCACTCTTGTCTTAGTCTCGGATTTTAAAAGTCTCAGCCTTGTCTTGGTCTCTGCTTTTAAAAGTCTTGGTTTTGTCTCTGTCTCGATCTTTAAGTCTCTGTCTTATCTCGACCTTTAAAAGTCTCGGTCTTGTCTCGGTCTCAACCTTTAAAAGTTTCGGTCTTGACCTTAAAATGTCTCGGCCTTGTCCCGGTCTCGACCTATAAAGTCTCGGTCTTGACCTTTAAGTCTTGATCTTGTCTTGTTCTTTATCTTTAAAAGTCTCGGTCTTGTCTCGGTCTCGATCTTTAAAACTCTCGGTCTTGTCTCAGTCTCGATCTTTAAAAGTCTCGGTCTTGACCTTAAAAAGTCTCGGTCTTGTCTCGGTCTCGATCTTTAAGTCTTGGTCTTGTCTTGACCTTTAAAAGTCTTGGTCTTTTTCATTCTCGGCCTTTAAAAGTCTTAGTTTTGACCTTAAAAAGTCTTGGTTTTGTCTCTGTCTCAATCTTTAAGTCTCGGTCTTATCTCTGCCTTTAAAAGTCTCGGTCTTGTCTCGGTCTCGACCTTTAAAAGTCTCGGTCTCGACCTTTAAAAGTCTCGGCCTTGACCTTTTAAAAGTCTTGGTTTTGACCTTAAAAAGTCTTGGTCTTGTCTCGGTCTCAACTCTCATTGGTCTTGGTCTTGTCCAGGTCTCAGGACCCTGTGGTCTCGGACAGGTCTTGCTCTCGATTTCAACTCTTTACTTTTGCGTAATATAGGAGTTTAAAAATGTGAACTCTGAACTGAATCCTGTCACCAAGACACAAATCCCAAAGCTGGTCAGAAAATTCCCAGCTCAATATCGTTCCGAGTGGCCGGTCTCTGCTCGTCGGCTCGGTCCTCGTCTCGGTCCTCGGATCGGTCCTCAGCTCGGTCCTCGGCTCGGGCCTCAGCTCGGGCCTAGGTTCTGAGCACATTCCTCTTCGCTTGGGTTGGAATAACACGGGATGTGTTTGGATCCTGGAGGACCTCTGCTCCTCTGGACTCCGTGACCTCCCAAACCAAACACTGGCGCTGGAATCGAACCGAGCGCCCTCCTTGAGATGGGACCTCGTCAGACACCATATCCTCCGCTTCACCCCCCGTCGCCCTCTGGAAACTGTCAGGAAAATGTCTCCCACTTGCACAGAACGTCCCGGAGTTCTGCAGTTTTCTGTGTGGATGACCGAGGTAGAAGCAGAAACCTGATTGTACAGTAGAAGTGAAGAAGGAGAAGTGGACGAAGCGAACGTGACATCACCCACGGTGTTCAGCTTCAGGCAAATGAAGCTCATCGAGGTCAGCAGTTACAGGGCCAAATTTGGAGCCGAGTTCTATATTTAGAATTTTTAAGAGACAATAGCGAAATAAAAACACAAGGATCATGTATGTAAAGCGGTTTAATACGAACATTTTATTTATTTATTTATTTATTTGTTTATTTCATTCACTAAGTATAAAAACACATTAACAGTGTCTTAATAATAATAATAAATATCTGCCTCTTTTTCCCTTTTCCGGACAAAACATTCACACTGAGAGTTACTTTAAAACATTTCAAATCAGTAAATTTCATTTCAATCACAAATATTAAATAATAATATTAAAGTTGCAAATGGAACTCTTCACTTTTATGCGCAACGTCTTAGTTTTCTTTTTCATACATTCACATTACACTGCATTTTATGTATGTTTTAAATGACGTTATTGTTCTTGATCCTTGGATTTCTTTGTCAAGACTGTTGTTCCATAAACAAACTCCATCACCTTGGTTCTGAATGTGTTTTTTAGGCCTTTTAAATTGCGGTGGCTCATTCTGATCTCAAATGGTCTTTGAATATTTACAGGGAACAATCTGCACTTTGCTTTGTACAGGAGAGTTAAGTCAACCATATCACACATTTTCAACACTAAGTTGAACAGATAATGGTTTGGATGGCTCTCCCAAGGCCCTTTTCGGTAAAATACATAATGGCTGTAGGTGAGATTTGCGTGTTGACCCCCAGATTTCCACACAGTGCGTGAGATGTGGTGCAATTACAAGTTTTACAAGGGTAAAAACGCTGCACTATTCAGCGAGAACTTTACTTCATGCAGCACAGCAATGGCTTTGGAAATTTTGCCTTTAGCGTCATTTATATGAGACCTTCATCCATCATGACTCTTAAACACTCTTTTAATCTGTATCACATCTATTTCTAATGTTTTAAAACATTTTGAAAACTGCACATAGGCTTAGGGAGTCTGCACTTATTAAAATATGTCAAGAGTGACTTAAAGCACCTCCGTGAAGTCGCCCGATCAAACTCAAACCTTCACAAAAACTATGTTGATCGTTTGTGCTTCGTTTGTGCTGCAAAAAGTTTTGTTTGTGCGATTCTGGTTCTTTTATTTTCGGCTGATGATGCCGTCCAACACCTCAAAATGTTAAATAGCCTCAAAACAGGCAGAAAATTATAGAAAACGTTTGTATTTGGTTTGTTCTGTTTTGTGCTGTGACAATTTTCACTTGTGCGAGTTTATTTCTAAAATTATTCATTCAAACTGCAAATATCTTAAGAACCAGAATTGCACAAACTAAACTTTTTGCAGCACAAACGAAGCACAAATGATTGACTCCATTTTGGGCGTTTTTGAGCATTATGAAGCTTCCTGTGGGACTGACCCCAATTTGACCTGTAAAAGAATCGTTAATTTCTCCAAAACTAAAGCAGCACAAACGAAACACAAACGATTGACAGTTTTTGTGCAGGTTTGAGTTTCATGGGGCCAACTTCATGCAGGTTCTTAAAGCTCCTGCTGGTGCATCACTCGTGGTCATACTTAGTCTCTTATTTGCCTTCTATGGTGGATGTTTCACAGTATGGCTTTAAACCTTTCTGTCTTTATGGAGACCAAACCGGACCAAGTTACAGGTCAGATCTGTGGAGAGGCGACCCCGCTCACAGTTAGAACGCCTATTCACCTGTAATTGAATAAATGTAAAGTAGAACTGGTCCACTGAGGTTCGTTTGGTGCCCAGACGTCCCTGTTTCCCCGGGACAGTCCCAGTTTGGAGCCCTGTGTCCCCTGTCCCAGCAGAGTTATACAAAACCAGTGATTTGTCCCAGTTCTGTCCGTCAGTCTTCTTCCGCTTTATCCAGCTGGGTCACGGGGGCAGTTGTGCTGCCCAGTCCTCTGTGCACTTTACCCTCCAGTGAACCCCTCTGTGAGTGGAGAACCTGCAGGAGGGTGGACGTCATGGTCCTTAATGTTAGTTCATAGGGTGCTGCATGTTTTGGGTTGATGGGGGAAACCAGAGCCCAGAGGAAACCATCCAGACACGGGGAGAGCATGCAAACTCCACATCAAACCCGCAACCTTCTTGCTGTGAGGCGTGAGTGTTAGCCACTCAGCCACCATGCCGCTATTTGTCCCAGTTTTATACAAAAAATGTCCTAGGTGTCCCTATTTTTGAACAATTTGATCCCCGCCAACAGTAATATGAATTGCCGTAAAATACAAAAAAGCTGCTTAACCAAACCAAAACCAGACCAAAACACAAAGAAAATGTGACTTAACCCTATAACGCCAAACGTATCATATTTGATACATGCCCTCCACATGAGCAGTGTGACATTTTTTCCCTGAAAAACCTGATGTATACAATCAGATACATGCAGTGCACAAATAATCCAACAGTGGCTGTGATTCACTGATTAGAGGGTGCTCCAGTGACAATACAAGATTGCCATAAATAATAATATATGGAAAATGATATTTGAATTTTTTGTTTGTTTGTTTAGAGGGACCAATAAAGGGTCCAAGTTCAAAGAATTAGAATTTTCTGCCAATTATTTAATGGTGTGGGCTTTACAGGGTTAATGGACTCACATGTCATGAATGGGGTGAGTGCAGAAATGATGGTCACCCTGTCATTTGGTCTTTTGATAATTTATGTTATAGGTTCTTTTTTCAGCCCAAGAGTATGTTTTCATAGCTGACAGCATGTTACTGTGACGGTTTGGGCGCTGTCGTCCTGCATCCACCTGCAGTCCCACTTCCTCAGGACAGTATCCCAGGTGTGTGAGGTCCCGGTTTATCGTCCTGTGGGCACGTTTCTGTATTTCGATTTCCTCTTTAATCCAGCGATGATCTTTGTTTTCCTCTGTCCCAGTGACATTTGCTCCGTCCCCGTCCATAATGTGGTTTTCTTTTCTTTTGAGTTGTTCCTGTTCTGCTTCGTGTTTTGTCGCTCGTGTTTCGCCTTTGCTGTTTCCTTCTCACGTTCTGTCCTATTCTCCTGAGACCCGCGCATTATTTGTGTCCTTTATCCTGCCCTACAAAGGCGAAAGACCTCAACTCAAAAGAGTGTGAAACTGAGGAAAATTACTTCAAAGTTTCTGTTTTGTTCAGACAAAACTATAATCGGCAGTGCTCCCAAAATTTGACAACTCGCTGCTATGATGAAGAAATGTTTGTATGTGAAAAATACTGAGCTCAGAATTGAGCTTTGACCCTTTTTTGGCCGTTCCGGGGCTCTGCCTTTGCAAAATGTGCTAAAAATAAGGAGTCGTGCAAAGGCAAAAGGCAGAAACGGACATTATCATTATTTGCTCTTTCATTTTCCATCCATTATAAGAACATCTAACCAAGGTCTAGTCATCATGGAGTTTGTTTTAAATGATACAGAAGAGCTTTGGATTTCCTTTTTAGTGCAGATCTGGATAATGCGGCAACTGTTTGACGGACGAGTCACTTTGCAGTATAATATGTACAGTTTGAATAAACACACAAAATACTTTCAGATTAAAGATAATTTAAGTGTAATTGAACACAAAGGTGCATTTATTTAATGTGTTAGGACCCTGTGGAAAGGCTGCAACTAAAAGAAGGAGGTGAGAGGTTGGATTTTAAAATATGTTTATTAACTAAATCACAAACAACAACCCCTTATTTTAGATAGTGGAATACAGGAACTGTCAAATAAGAGTCAAAGATCTATTTTGAGCTCAATATTTTTCACGATATTTATTCACACGATAAATGAGGTGTCAAATACCTCCAAAATGACATTAAGAAATTAAAAAGGAGTCTAAAAACCTTTGAAACGACTGTATTAGCTGGTCATCAAAAAAGTTGTTATTGTTTGGTCGTTAACTTCACCGGCATCCATTAGACGACATGTTACAAGCTATAAATAAAAATAAAATGAACAAAATACAGAATATCAGAATATCTTTATTTGTCATTGTAACAAATAGAACAAAATTAAGTGAATTCCTTGTTCAGTGCAAAGGTAATAAAATAATAAACAAGTAAAAAGACATATAGAGGCACCATGTACAGTCAATAAAAAGTGCATAAAAACTTCACACACCCACACATGTCCTGTCAATGCTGCGGTGCTCCAAATAGATAGAAAAATCACACAAAAATATATATATTGCAATTAGGGTTGTGTGGTAACACTCTTGCAATATCTCTTTTGCAAGTGTCCTGGCCAAGAGGCAACATGGGCACAGTTTTATAGCTCAACAATAACAAACATGTGCACATCCTCACACATTCACATCACAGAAAGAATCAAGCAAAGCATTTACAGACTGATGACTTTGTCTCAAGTTCAGTTAAAAGTGATTTGAAAGAGTCCAATGAAATCAGTCTTTTCAAATGGAGCTTCCTTCTGAAGTTCATTCCACGATTGTGCAGCAGCAAATCTAAAAGTCTTTCCCAGCTCTGTGTGAGCTCTGGGCACAGAGAGCAAGAGCAGGTCCTGAGAACGAGACTGAAGCTGCTGCTTCTCCTCTCCTCTATGAGCCGCTGGAGGTAAGAGGCACCAGCCCAACAATACATTTAGAAACAAAAAGACACCAATGTTTCAGCCTACGATTTGTCAAAGAAGTCCAGCCCACACGGGCGAACAGAACACAGTGATGGGTCAGAGACCCCATGTTTGTAATGAAGCGCACATGAAAAATAGTGTCCAGAGCACGCAAACAATCACAGGAGCCATTCATATAAATCACATCACCAAAGTCAAGAACAGACAGAAAAGTGGCTGTAACGAGTTTCTTACGAGCTACAAACGATAGACAAGACTTGATTCTGTAAAAAAAAAAACTAATTTTAGTTTGTGAACCAATTTTTGAGTATGTGGTTTAAAAGATAAGCAGTCGTCAATTAAAATACCAAGATATTTATATTCTGAAACCTTGTGCCTCATCTTCAAATATAAAGCTGCGACTGTTTCTGAAGGGTTTAGGCGCAGCTACTAAATAATTCTGAATTAGTCGCAGTAAAACACTGAGACGGTGTAACGGGATCAAAATTTGGATACTGCACAAACCTAATTGCAATACATTGTTTTTTCTTCGGGTCCCGGGAAGATATGTTCCTTCTTTCATGGAATGAACGCCCCATTTCCCCGACGTTTGTTTTATTGCATTTCGTCTATGACATTACTGCACATTTATGCTTCGGTTCTGTTTTAGAGTAGAGCTGTTTAATGTCACACTGCGGAACATTCCAGGCAGAGCAGTGACGTATCCATAGAAACAAGCAGGTGACAGCGCCCCAACCGAAAAGGTACACAGTGCAACTTTAAGAAACATTAAGGCTTCTACGTCGACGGCAAACGGCAAAAGTATTTGAGGGGAGAAACTGAAACAGGAACTGCCAAAAAGACAACTAAAACTAAACCATATCTGAACCAGGACTGAACCAGGACTGAACCAGGACTGAACCAGGACTGAACCAGGACTGAACCAGGACTGAACCAGGACTAAACCAGGACTGAAGCAGGGCTAAACAAGGACTAAACAAGGACTAAACAAGGACTGAACCTGGACTGAACCAGGACTAAACCAGGACTAAACCAGGACTGAACCAGGGCTGAACCAGGGCTAAACCAGGACCGAACCAGGGCTGAACCAGGGCTAAACCAGGGCTGAACCAGGGCTAAACCAGGACTGAACCGGGGCTAAATCAGGACTGAACTGGTGCTAAACCAGGACTGAACTGGGGCTAAACCAGGACTGAACTGGGGCTAAACCAGGACTGAACTGGGGCTAAACCAGGACTGAACTAGGGCTAAACCAGGACTGAACTGGGGCTAAACCAGGACTGAACCAGGACTAAACCAGCACTGAAACAGGAGTAAACCAGGACTGAACCAGGACTGAACCGGGGCTAAACCAGGACTAAACCAGCACTGAACCAGGACTGAACCAGGACTAAACCAGGACTGAACCAGAGCTAAACCAGGACTGAACCAGAGCTAAACCAGGACTGAACCAGGACTGAACCAGGACTGAACCAGGACTGAACCAGGACTGAACCAGGACTGAACCAGGACTAAACCAGGACTGAAGCAGGGCTAAACAAGGACTAAACAAGGACTAAACAAGGTCTAAACCAGGAGTAAACAAGGACTAAACCAGGACTGAACCAGGACTAAACCAGGACTGAACCTGGACTAAACCAGAACTAAACTAGGACTAAACCAGGACTAAAGCAGGACTAAACCAGGACTGAACCAGGTCTAAACCAGGTCTAAACCAGGTCTAAACCAGGTCTAAACCAGGTCTAAACCAGGTCTAAACCAGGTCTAAACCAGGTCTAAACCAGGTCTAAACCAGGTCTAGACCAGGTCCATGTGTGTACTTTAGTCTCTGTGCTCTTACACTTGTTCTGCTCCAGCTCCAGATCGTTATAAACACATTCAGGAAAAGTTCTGCTCCGTCCCGAGGATCCAGTATCAGTTTTAGTATTTATTAGTGTCTGAATTTAATTTCTTTTGCAAACCTCGGCTGATGTGTCACGTCTCTGGGCGCTGGACACGTTACATCAGGTTTATTATGTTTGAAAAGGACTTTGGAAGGAGCGCGGAATCAAAGACGATAAAAATGAGCGTTTTTGGACCAAACCCGTGAAGACTGATGGCTGCGCAGTTTCCAGAGGCGTGAAAGAGGCCGATGCTTCCAACATTCTCCAAGGGTGTGAGGCTAACTGGAGGCACTGCTCTGTTCTGAGACGCTTCAGTCTCGTCTAGAGGTCGTTTATTTGAAGAAAACTCGTCCAGTAAAATGATCTCGCTGCTTGGACAGAACATCTCACTACGTTAATGTCGTTTTCTGTCAGATTTAAGTGTTTAGATCTTACATTTTGGACACGTTTTTGGCTGCGTTGAAGTCCTGGTTTAGTCCTGGTTTAGTCCTGGTTTAGACCTGGTTTAGACCTGTTCAAAATCCTCAACATTTCTCCTACACACTCACCTGCTTCTGTGGCCTATCCACATCATGATCTTATTGTCTCTCTATGTAGCAAAATAATGTCTTTAAACCATTCTAGTGCTCTGTTTTTGCCTGTATAATTGTATTGTATTGTATTTGTTACTGTACCTTATTTTCTCCATTATTCATGGTTTAGAATTTGTGATAACTGCTGTATTGTCTTAATTTTAACATTGTTCCAATGCGTAATTGTCATTCTCTTCATAAAATGCACACAAAAAATTGCTAGAAGGTTGAGCAGTGTCACGTTATTTGTGACTCGAGTGATCGGTTGATGCAGGGAAATAAAGTTACGAAAGAATTGTGAGCATCCGTGATGCACAGGTGTTATTTCGACATTATAATCCAAGTAATTATAAGCGATATCATTGGTTTAAAGTTGAACTCGGGCACGTTTTAAGCCAAAGTCTGTGGCTAGAGGTGGTTGAATGTGAAAATCCAAAAGACTCGGTCGCCCATGTTGTTTCTAATTCCATTTATTTACGAGTGAATTATATTTTTTGTAAAATGCTAAAAAAAAATTTTTATTCCTGAACCATTTTCTTTCAACAACTTTCAGTTTCTGTTCTTCTTCTCCGTTAGTAGTGGATTCTCACTTGTTGCTTCTGGCGGCTCGAGCCTCTCGCTGCCGCAGGAGTCGACAGTTGAGTCTTTTGGGCTTTGGCCTGTGCAGTGGGAAATCACGTTTTTATGTAAGTTTACGTAAATGCTGCCGGAGACTTCTGATGACGTATGTGATTGTTGAAGGTTTGTCCCATTTCGTAGGGTTTGACTTTCAGCCCCGACCTCTTGTTGCTCATTTTCAAGGGGAAGAGGTAAAAATTAGAAATGGGATTGGCCCAAAAAATCCTGGAAATGCTTTGGTGATGTTTACTCACTGTCTAAGAACTTGTTTTTACGTGATGGTACTGTTTTTAGAGACGTATTTTTATATTTATATTTGACACCACGTGCTTATTTCCTGTTTTCCCATTGATAAAAAGCCTGGAGATGCGCTGGTGACGGTGAAAAATTTGAACTCCGGTCTCACTCTGGTCTCATTTGCTGTACCGTCGTTGTGTTTTTGGGCAAGACGCTTCACCCCCGCGTCCCCAGTGTCTGCGTACTTTATCATGCGCAGGAGGCTGTGAACGGGTGACCGATTCTTTGCTGTAAACCACTTTGATCCTTGAATGTGGGAAAGCAAACACAGACGTAATTAGGTATTTTCATAACTGTTACCTAGCAACCGTGACGTTAACGAGGGCCGGAGCGTGTCTAAATTACACAATAGTTCTGATCAGACCAATAACAATAAACACACGGGAACATCTTTGTTTAGTTAAATCGATGTTTAAACTGTGACATAAGCAGAGAGGTTCTGTTTTCACACTCAGAGCTTCTTCGTGTGTTTTTGTACTTTTGTTTTCAGGAGGTTTTTCGTCAGTCTAACACGTCACATATTTAGATCATCACGGCTGCACTGCAAAAACTACAACCAAGCCAAGTTAAGATGACTTTACTTAAAGTTTTATCATGATTTGAGTAAATTTGAATTGACTTTTTGTACTTTTGTAGTTAAAAGATGAAAAACAGCAACTCTTTGCAGTTAACCCTCGAAGACCTACGGTATTGTATACGACTCCGAGGAATATGTTTTCTGTAACCGCGCAGAACTTTCTAACCGTAAAAGACAGAAACTTACTTTTTTCCCTCTGAAAGTGCAGACATAGAGGTTTCCGTACATTTCTGCGGCTTTATCCTACGTCACACTCACGCTGTGTGATGACGTGAACAAAACGAGTGTCCAATAGGAACTTTGTTTTCCCCAAACTCATGCGCTCCGTCCATTTTGATCGACCCAAACTTTGCCAAAGAGTGAAGTGAGTCAAGATGGTCGACTCCTCTGACTGTGTGTGTTTATAACGAGTGAAAAAGTTGCTCTAAGTGGAGTTTATTCTCACATACATGGAAAATTATGCATCTTGGTGTGCGTAATTGCGCATCCCTTTCTATTTTTATTTAAAGGTTTATTTCACTCAAAATGAACAAATACAAATGTAATAAACGCCCTGGAAATGCAGAAGTGCTGTGGCTCTGGCCCTGGACCTGACAGGAGCTGTTTCCAGGACTGGACCAGGAAAGGCATGCAGCAATTACACTTTTTTTTTGTTTTTAGGGCAATAAGGAGATTTTTAATTTACTTACAGACTTGATATTTTGCATTTTTGTAGCTAAGGTCCTAAATTAAGCATTTTTATGTCCAAAAAGTTGTTTTACATGTTTGCTGTGTGTTTTGTATAAAAGAGTGTGAATTTTATTTTCTGTTTTTTTTTTTTCATCTCTATTTCTGGTCCTGTAGCTTTTATCACAGCCTCATGACACAACTACAGCAGCAGATTGTGAAATAACAGGTTGGATTGAACAAAAGGATGTAGAACACTTCATTAGGGGGTAAAAGGAGCAGTTTTAAAAGCAAAATTAAAAAAAAAAATCCAGGCGAGGAGAAATGTATTAAAATTGCCCTGAGGCCTTCAGGGGTTAAAATAAGAAACAAAATCAAATGTTGCTTCAATTAACAAAAAACACACTTAAGGCCGCTGCACACGACAGGAGAAGATTTTGGCTGCGATTTCTTCTCCCCAAGTTCAGGAGGCGTGACCAGACTTTTTGTCTCTTCAAGCAGCTGCTCCTCATGTGTGGAGTGTTAGATCAGAACCACCAAACATCAACAACGCGACGGAAACAGACGATAAAACAGAGCGTCAGGGGCAGAGGAGTGACGGACACAGAGACGCAACAAACAAACTCAGGATAGAGTGAAAATAAAGACTTTATTACTCATCTAATGTAAAGTACCTGACTTCCGAGCTCCGCGGTTCTCTGGTCTTTCTCTTTCTTCTCCTTCTGGATAATAACATCACTACGTCACTGCATAGTCGTCTGTGATTGGCTGACGCTGCACGTACGACGCCAAAAGTTCAGCCTTTTTGACTTCTGATGCCAACACCTGGCACTAAAAAGACGCACAAAAAAAAAACACAGGATGCCCTAGACGCTCGTCCACATAGACTTTACCTTTAAACTGGACTCAGAAAATGACTTAAATGTAGTGAAATGATCTTGCTCCATGGACAGATCATTTCACTGGACAAGTTCTCTTAAAATAAACTCCGTCTAGACTAAAATGAAGCGTCTCAGAACGAGTAAGTCGATAATAAATCTGAAAACAAGATGAAGAACCTGATATAAGTTTTAAAATCTCGGTCAGACATTTGCAGAGCAGCACATCAGGTTTGTTCAGTTGTGGTGCACAGTTTTGTGACATGTTTTTGTGTGTTTGTGGAATATTGGAATATTGGAAAGCAGATCTATAAACCAGGACTAAACCAGCTCTAAACCAGGTCTCGGACTTGTGCTTGTAGCCGGAGCCTCGTACAGACTTGGGTTTGAACAGGACCCGGGAGAACTCACTAAATCACTCGAAACATGCACAGATGACTCTAAAACCTCCTCAGACGTGATTTGGAACTAAATCTAAACCAGGACAAAAGAAGGACTAAACCAGAACTAAAGAAGGACTAAACCAGAACTAAAGAAGGACTAAACCAGGACTAAAGAAGGACTAAACCAGGACTAAACAAAGACTAAACCAGGTTCAAACCAGGAGTAAACCAGGTCTAAACTAGGACTAAACAAGGACTAAACCAGGACTAAACTAGGTCTAAACCAGGACTAAACCAGGAGTAAACCAGGAGTAAACCAGGACTAAGCCAGGACTAAACCAGGTCTAAACTAAGTCTAAACCAGGACTAAACCAGGACTAAACCATGACTAAACTAGGACTAAAACAGGTCTAAACCAGATCTAAACCAGATCTAAACCAGGACTCAAGCAGGACTAAACCAGGTCTAAACCAGGACTAAACCTGGAGTAAACCAGGACTAAACAAGCACTAAACCAGGAGTAAACAAGGACTAAACCAGGATTAAACAAGGACTAAACCAGGTCTAAACCAGGTCTAAACCTGGACTAAACCAGGACTAAACCTGGAGTAAACCAGGACTGAACCAGGACTAAACTAGGAGTAAAACAGGACTAAACCAGGACTAAACCATGACTAAACCAGGAGTGTGGCCTGTCCCGTCACATGTCTCGGAAAGTGCGGCGCTCCGGCCTGTCCCGTCACATGTCTCGGAAAGTGCGGCGCTCCGGCCTGTCCCGTCACATGTCTTGGAGCGCCGGCCTCGGAGCTGCTCGTTCCTGTGTTTGCTGTTTTAAGCCGGACTCTGGTGAACCTGAGCCCGCAGCTCCGCTCCGTTTATTTGACTTCTCCTGGATTTGAGCCGATCGCAGCGACGCTTTTTATGAGTTTGGTTTTTAAACACGGAGAAGGAAACTACTGCTGAGCGTGAGCCAGGACTAAACCAGGACTAAAGCAGGTCTAAACCAGGACTAAACCAGGACTAAAGCAGGTCTAAACCAGAACTAAACCAGGACTAAAACAGGACTAAACCAGGTCTAAACCAGGACTAAACCAGGACTAAACCAGGAGTAAACCAGGAGTAAACCAGGACTAAACCAGGTCTAAACCAGGACTAAATCAGGACTAAACCAGGACTAAATCAGGACTAAACCAGGAGTAAACCAGGACTAAACCAGGACTAAAACAGGACTAAACCGGGACTAATCTAGGTCTAAACCAGGACTAAAAGATTGAAAGATTCCAGACAAAGCAATAACATCTCCATGGAGAAAAGCATTTGACGGACCCTCCACCAGAAAAGTTACACAATGCACCTTTAAATCAGACTTCTCCGATTTTTCTCCACATTCCAGTAGTTTCTTCTCACTGACCCTCTGACGTATCTGGAGTGATTCATGTTTGAGGAATCTTTATTCTCCAGTATTCAGGCCGTGTTTCTTTCGCTCTTGTTTTATCACATTCTGCGTCCGTTTGAGAGCTTCACATGTCCCGAGCTCCTGTGCCACTGTAGACCTTATATATACACGGACAGAGCTAACGTGCTCACCAAACAGGCAATTCTCATGCGGCTCTTCCGGCTCCTTCGGACTCTGGCTCCCGTTGACTCACATTGGGATATTGTGGCTCTCTGGACTTGCTGCTGTGGTCGTTTTGGTCTTTAAATGTTCGTCTTAACCCACTCTGCATGGTCCTGCTGGGTTTTTTTGCCATTTTGTCTGAACGCTTTTGGTGACGTCACACTCGCTTAGTCCACTTTTTCTACAGTCTATCTGGTGCTGTGTTTTGAAATCTTCACCAGACCCATTCAGATTCATCTCTGTTTTTAGCCTTATTTACTTTGCTTTTACTTTACTTTCCTCAGTGCATCAGAAAGTCCTCGCACTTTCTCTTTCTCTTGTATTTATGGACAGGTTCATCAGCTCATCAGTCATGACAGGAACAGGAAGTGATTGTGGATGCCTTTCATCCATCCATCCATCCATCTTCTCCTGCTTTGTCCAGCTGGGTCGCGGAGGCAGCTGTTCACTGTCCAATTCTCAGCACCCGACCCCCCCTATGAACCCCTCTGTGAATGGAGCCCACAGGAGGGTGGACATCATGGTCCTTGATGTTAGTTCATAGGGGTCTAATGAAGAGAAACGATCTGAGGCTGTGGAAAAGTCTGTATAATTATATAAAATATGAATCAAAAGTAAATTACTAAAGACTGAACAGCCTCAGATCGTTTATCGCAACTAGTTTTGTGGAGTTTTGCTAAAGTCGCCGTCCTCAGCTGAGCCGAAATGACGTCCTATAATTACTGCAGAAATAATAACGAAACATTTTAGAAATAAACTCGCACAAATGAAACTGTCACAGCACAAAACAGCACAAACCAAATACAAATGTTTTCTATAATTTTCTGCTGTTTTGAGGCCATTTCACATTCTGAGGTTCTGGACGACGTCATCAGCCCAAAATAAAATTGCAAATATCTTAAGAACCAGAATCGCACAAACGAAACTTTTTGCAGCACAAATGAAGCACAAACAATTGACTTATTTTGGGCATTTTGAGCATTTTGAAGCTTCCTGTGGGGTTGACCCCAATTTGACCTGTAAAAGAATCATTAATTTCTCCAAAACTAAAGCAGCACAAACGAAACTTTTTGCAGCATAAACGATTGACATAGTTTTTGTGTAGATTTGAGTTTGATGGGGCGACTTTATGCAGGCCACAGTAGCAGGTCCAGACAGAGGGACGATAAGATCTCAATGTGAGTCAATGGGAAAAAGGAGAAAAGGAGCCGGGAAGAGCCTCCTGGAGCATTTCCTGTTTGGCACACGGCAGCTAACGCTTTAGCTATGACCACTCATATGGTCTATGTATGGAACTCGGCTCCAGGTTCACCTCCATAACCGCTGGCCTCGATGAGCTGCATTTGACTGGATCTGAGCGCTGTGACACTTCACAGTCACTCAGTCCTTCCCCCTGCCCCCCGTCCCCTCCTCTGGACTTACCTCACTCTGTATTTCAGACATTCTGGCACCCGTTTGCTGCGCTGAACCTCTGAAAGGGCCGAGGACGAGGAAACTCTTTCTCTTTTTCGCGGTTACACAACGTGAAAAGGCGCGGCGGCTGAAGTGTGATCTTGTGGCGATAATTAGCCCCGTGAATGAGCCCAGTCCTTTGTGAGGCCCGACGAGTCTGGGCGCTGTGTGCTGCATTTGGGCCGGTCCAACGCCGACGGAGACACAAGGAGGGTGAATGGGTCTGGAGCTGTGTGTGACAAAGCACGTCTGTGTGTCAGGGTGTTTAAATGTGTGTATTCAGCACTGGAAATAATAAGAGACTGCTGCAAAATGACCAGTTTCTCTGATTTTACTCCTTATAGGTTTGTGTTTGAGTAAAATTAACATTTGTGTGTCGTTCTATAAACTACCGACAACATTTCTCCCAAATTCCAAACAAAAATATTGTCATTTCAAGCATTTTTTTTGCAGAAAATAACACTGAATGCGAAGAAAACAAGATCATATTCATTTTAAAACAACTCAGTACTGATGTTTTAATTTAGGAAGAGTTCAGAGATCAATATTTGGTGGAATAATAATCATTACCGTATCTCCAGAACTAAATGCACTATCGGAAAAAATTCCATCAGCTCCTGAAAGCACAGAAATTGTGCTTTCTACTAGGGCCTGACCCGATATATTGATATACTGATCTGGGCTGATATTCCACATGTTTTCCCTCATTCTAAAGCTCAGACTCTCTGTATTCTGCCCATTTAATCCAGTTTACAGACAGATAAATGTCCTGATCTGTGGCGGGGCATCAGGATTTATGTGACGAGTCATTTGTCTGTGTCCGTCCCACCCCTGAACGCATCACCATGTGCGTTTGTTTACAGCCGCTGCCACAGATCCACCTGCACAACACTGAGATTCTCTTGTTTTTCTGGCCGCTCAGTGTGAGTCTGAATTAAAGGACAGTTCTTAGTGCAGACTTGTGATCTGAGAGGAGCCTGTGTGAGGCTGAGTGTTGAAATGTGTCGGTTTTTGAAGCTCGTTTTGGTTCTTTCTCATTGGTTAGCGATTAGCTGCTGTAGCTCGCACACATAAACAGGCTGTTTTTTCTTCTGTTAGTGACTGTAAAGTGACTATAGCGGCCGTATATATGTTACTGGACACGCACTGATATGGAAATGAGCTGTGAATAGAGGTGTGAATTATCAGCATTTAGCAGATCATTAATTACCGCGGCGCACACGCATTTACCGCTAAAGGCTAACAGCGGGGCGGCACGGTGGCTGAGTGGCAACACAGCAAGAAGGTTGCGGGTTCGATCCCCGGGTCGCCCAGGCCTTTCTGTGTCTGGATGGGTTTCCTCCGGGTACTCCGGTTTCCCCCATCAACCTAAAACATGCCCGCACCCCTATGAACTAACATCAAGGGCCATGTTGTCCACCCTCCTGTGGGCTTACCACCCGCAGAGGGGTTCATGGGGGGGTCAGGTGCTATGAGGGTTGGGCAGCAAGCTGCCCCCGTGACCCAGCAGGATTAAGCGGGAGAAGATGGATGGATGGCTAATAGCAGTAGCTTACTTACAGCACTTTCTTTACAGGCTAGAATATCGTACAAAAACACCATTAGGCCGATCGACTGTCTTTAAATATGACGTATAGAGGCAGACGAACAAGAAACGTCGTCTAAATAAACCCGACTGAAAATCCAATAGAGCCAAACCTAAGTTTTATAAATGATTGAAGATTTATAGTGACTTTTTGTGTCATAAATATATCTGCGATCATATCGGAAGCTCCTAGTCCCAGTTTATCGGTATCGGTTTTCTTTTTTTTTTGTGATTTTGTGTTTTCTCTTTCTACTGTTATTACACATTAATACACTTACTGTAGACAAATAATAAACAAATGCCGAATATTGAAACCTGAACTCATCCTGGTAAATCGGGGCAAAAGCACTTACTCCTGGGTCATTTTCTGACATCTTTTAAGTCAAAGGAGCACAAAAAAAAAATCCACGCGGGATTTTGATGCATTTGACATAACTCACCTTACAAGATGAAATGTCTTTTCCTAGAGTCTGATTTTATCAAATACATTTCCCCCAAAAATGCAACTTATATATGTTTTTTTCTTTTTCATTGTGCATTTTTTGGCTGGGGCGACTTATACTCCGGAAAATACGAGAATAATAAATTTTATTGATTACAAAAGAGCAAAGAACAGTACAAAAAGCAGAAAAATAACAGAGAGAAAGCACAAAAGCTGTGAGACAGTCGGAGATCTGTCAACACGACCATCAAAAGTAAAAGAGGAATTCAATTTGTCAACTGGAGAAATGTTTATTTAGACAGAAGAAGCAGTTTGGACGAGCCGCGGAACGTTTTTGACCTAAATAAACGTTCATCCAGTTGAATTTCTCCTTTGTTCTGGATTCTACCTGGACGACTGAGGGATTCTACACAGAAAATAATCAAAATCAAACAATTCAATTCATTATAATAAAGAAATGAATAGGATTTAAGAAATAAAATGTGTAAGTGTGTGAGAGAGGAGGGTGTTCTGTGTGGGGCCCTCAGCCTCTTACAGACTCTTCAGGCTGTATTCACTCTCGCTGTTACGAGGCTTTAACCCGTTGTTCACTGTAATCGCTTTGTGCGCTCACAGGCGCGTCTTATTCAGCGCAGGAATTTACATGTGAAGCTTCTGGAGGTTCTGGGAACGCAGCGAGGAGGCCACAGGGGTCAGGCTCGGACCAGACCCGAGAAACGAGGACGGCACCGCAAATGAAGCTCAGGAGGACGAATTCTGGATCCGACTTCCACATTAAAGGAGTTTATTAACAGATAAATAATAAATAACAGGCAAGCGAGGTGATTGTCCATCCTCAGAACGTCCTGGACTCTCTGTACTCAGGACAGTGGACGCCCCAGAGGATTCTCTAAGACTGAAACTGAAGCGTCTCTAAACTCAGAGCTTCAGCTGCTTCCCTCTAAGGCTTTTAGTCCCAAGGTCTAGACCAGTGGTTCTTAACCCCTGAAGGCCTCAGGGCAATTTTAGTACATTTCTCCTCGCATGGATTTTTTTCTTTTAATTTTGCTTTTAAAACTGCCCCTTTTACCCCCTAATGAAGTGTTCTACATCATTTTGTTCAGTCCAACCTGTTTTTTCACAATCTGCTGCTGTAGATGTGTCATGAGGCTGTGATAAAAGCTACAGGACCAGAAATAGAGATGAAAAGAAAAAAAACGGAAAATAAAATTCACACTCTTCTATACAAAACACACAGCAAACATGTATACACTAGAGTTGGGCGGTATCCAAATTTTGATACCGTTAAACCGTCTCCACATTTTCCCGGGTATACGGTATTACCGTTGCTAAGGCTAAAAAAAAAAACACACACTTCGTAGCACTAAGGTGGAGTCCGCTGGCCAAATGGCAGCTTGCACTTATACCGTTTAGAAACAGAAAAGCAAGCATTACATAGGCCTAATGATACTGAAAACATAACAAAACATGTAAAAAATTAGTAACTTTTATTAACAAATGTTTAAAAAGTGCAAATACAGCAGTCAACCGACAGAACGAAATAACAAATTGTCTATGGGCTAAAGCTAGCTAACAAGACATAACCGAAAATGTGCATATGAGAACACAGCGGAAATGCTCGTTTGTATATTTTTAAAATATATTAACATGAATCAAATAAATTAAAAGTACAACTATACAACATTTCGAACCGTTTTTGTACGTCAGAAAAAGCCACTCCTTATTGAAAATAAAATGATTAAGCTATTGAATGTTTTTCGCCAGAAAAACCAGCATGTTCACTTTTTCCGGCTTGAGTAGGGCACGTTGTGGGTTGACAACTTTGCCCCGCGGTGCTGAAGACCCGTTCGATGGAGAGCTTGTGGCACAAACGCACAGGTATTTTCGGGCAACCCGCGACATTAAAGGAAAGCGCCCGACTCCATTGGATTTCCACCAAAAAGGGGGTCTTCATCTCCCGGAATAACAGGCTCGCGACAATATGCAGTTGTCTCTGCTTCTGCTCGCTCCTCTACAGTGCCGACCGGATCTGCCTGGCTCTCCCTTGTCATTTGGCCGAAATCCGAAATGCTGCCAAATTGCAGACGTTGTTTTTCTTTGGGACCAACTCAGCGCGGCCTGTCATGTTGTCTTGTCCTTCTCCTTCTCCTTTCGGAGCGGTAATGTCACGTGACTACGCAACATCCAGGAACTTCATCGAATGTCAACAGTTAAGAGCAACATTACACTATAACATAGTAATATTCGTTTTAAACTGTAATAGTATTAAATTAACAAACACAACCACACAGACATAAGTGTTGAAAAAACACTCTTTATTTAGGCATTAAATAAATTATAGTTAATAATATTTTAGGGCAAGATTTTTTTTAATGACGGTAATGAATCTGATACCGTGGCTATTTTTAGATACCGCGGGAAACCTTATTACCGTATTACCGCCCAACCCTAGTATACACAACTTTTTGGACATAAACAATGCTTAATTTAGGGCCTTAGCTACAAAAATGCAAAATATCAAGTCTGTAAGTAAATTAAAAATCTCCTTATTGCCTTAAAAACAAAAAAAGTGCAGTGGCCCCATGACTTTCCTGGTCCAGTCCTGGAAACAGCTCCTGTCAGGTCCAGGGCCAGAGCCACAGCACTTCTGCATTTCCATGGTGGATATTACATTTGGATTTGTACATTTTAAGTGAAATAAACTTTTAAATAAAAATAGTAAAGGGATGCACAATTATGCACAACAAGATGCGTAATTTGCCATTTATGTGAGAATTAACTCCACTCTTTTTCACTCGTTATAAACACACACAGTCAGAGGAGTCGACCATCTTGACTCACTTCACTCTTTGGCAAAGTTTGGGTCGATCAAAATGGACGGAGCGCATGAGTTTGGGGAAAACAAAGTTCCTATTGGACACTCGTTTTGTTCACGTCATCACACAGTGTGAGTGTGACGTAGGATAAAGCTGCAGAAATGTACGGAAACCTCTATGTCTGCACTTTCAGAGGGGAAAAAGTTTCTGTCTTTTACGGTTAGAAAGTTCTGTGCGGTTATAGAAAACATATTCCTCAGTATCGTGTACGATGTCGTAGGTCTTCGAGTGTTAACCTTGTTGGAGGTACTGAACTCTACTAATTTCATCTGCACATTCACTGAACCCTTCTTAATTGGAAAAATAAAATATGTTTTTTCACATTCAAAACATAGGTATATATATTTTATTGGTGCACAAAATGAACTGAGCATCAACATCACTGTGTTCAAAGAGCAAAACCATCAAAACAAGAACATAATAATTAATAATTTACCCAAAATCAGTGTGACTTTTGCTGTTGCTTTTTAAAGACCAGTTCAGAATTTTTTTTAAAATTTTATTTATTTAAAAGGGACAATGCACATTAATGAACATCTGAAGACAAGTGTAAATGTGTTGAAGTTTGCACACAGCTAATTTACATTCATAGTCCCTTGGCAGGTACTTACAAGACAGAAAACATATACTGTTATAATCCCTCACAACATTCAGATATTACAGTTACACACAACGGCTGCTCTGGTACTTATCTATAAAGTGCAAATGTGCGGCTTCACCTTGGCAAGTGCGACTCTCATGTCATTTTCACAACAAAGTCTGTTCCTTTTCTTTGTTTTTATGTCCAGCGTCCTCGAAAAGGTTTGCTCACAAAGATATGCTGTAACAAACGGTATGAAAATCTCCAGAGCTTTCTTAGCAATAACAGGGAACGTTACCTTTTTTTTACTCAAATCGTTAGTATGAAGGGAAAATATTAAGAAAGAAATTACACGACAACATCACGACAGTCACAAGACTAATGCGCACAAAATTTCCTGCAGCCAATAACAGCCAAACGTGTCATCACCAATCATATGAGTCTGACCCTGAACCCCTGAGACTGACTCACTGAACCCCTGGTGCTGGATCGAACCAGGTTAAGAACCACTGATCTAGACTAATTGATTTATTAATAAATTGTAATCTATTTATTTATCGATTCTTGTACCCTCTCTGGGAAAATCATGTTTTTTCTATTTAATATTTAATATTTATACAATACACTTTATTTCTGCAGCACATTTCAACCCAAACCTGCCCTGTAGGTGTGTGAGTGGTGGTGGTTGGTTTGGCAGCCTCGCCTCAGTCAGTCTGTCCCAGGGCAACTGTGGCTACAACAGGAGTTTACACCACTGGGTCTGGAGTGAATGAAGAATGTGTGTTCAAAAGCTCTGTGAAGCATCTTTGGGACATGTGTCTGTGAAAAACCCTATAGAAATAAAGTCACCTTACCACATTCATTTATTTATTTATTGATTTGACACCCCTATGAACTAACATCAAGGACCATAATGTCCGCCCTCCTGTGGGCTCACCACCTGCAGAGGGGTTCATAGGGGGGGTCAGGTGCTATGAGTATTGGGCAGCAAGCTGCCCCCGCGACCCAGCTGGATTAAGCGGGAGAAGATGGATGGATGATTTGACAGGGGCCGTGCAGTTGGACATAGTTACAAAACAGAGCTTGCCGCTGATGTGATGCACAGAGTTTAGCAAATGCTAATTTTTAACTCCTGCCCCTGGTTGAGCTTTTCTACACTGCATTAAAATCTAAAGTACATATAAAAAATACAGTTTCATCTATATCAGTACAGCAGCGCAAAGACATGTTACACTCACTCTTTCACTCACTTGGCTGATTCATTCACTCATTCTAACACTATTTACACATGGGTACAGCTTTGGTTTATCTTGAGCCAAGATTTAAGTTTAAAGGTGAACAGTTTCAACCCGCAGATGGACTCCCACAGTTTACAGCTCTTATAAGAGAAGGCCTGTGTAAACATGTATGCCGTATATGTGGCCATACCGGCTTGTCAAAGCCTGATCCCGTCAGATCTCAGAAGCTCAGCAGGGTTGGGCCTGGTTAGTACTTGGATGGGAGACCACTGGGAATTCCAGGTGCCACAGTGGGGCCAGTGTCCTTAGGCAAGACACATCACCCACATTGCCTAGTATGAAATTGGTGTGTGCGTGAATGGTGGTGGTGGTCAGAGGGGCCGATGGGGCAGATTGGCAGCCTCGCTTCCGTCAGTCTGCCCCAGGGCAGCTGTGGCTACAATAGTAGTTTACCACCACCGGGTCTGGAGTGAATGAATAATGCTCTGTGAAGCGTCTTTGAGTGTCCTGAAAAGCCCTATATAAAACTCATGAATTATTTATTATTATTATGTATAAAAACTAGTGCTGTCAGTCGATTAAAATGTTTAACTGTGATTAATCTCATGAATGTCATAGTTAATTAATTGCAAATTAATCACACATTTTTTGTCCCTTGAATCATCATTTTAATCCTCTTTTGTTTTTGTTTTTTTACTGCAAACCAGAACAGTCGTCAGTGAGACTTTGTGCATGAGTGTGAGTGAAGTGTCTCTTCTGTCTTCAGCACAGGCACATCTCGGGTGAATAATGTGACCTGAGGTGGTTCATGACTGAGGGACCTGTGGTGTTTATTACACAAATTAATTTTCGATCTGACTTCCAGGAGTTTATTAACAGATAAATAATAAATAACGGGCGAGTGAAGTGATCCATCCTCAGAGCTGCGTCCTCTAAACTCCGAGCTTCAGCTGCTTCTCTAGAATCTAGAACGAATCGTTTTAGCTTCGTTTCAGCTGCGATCGTACTTATTAATAAACTTTAATCTATTTATTTATCAATTCTAGTATCCTGACTCGGAAAATCATGTTTTTTATATTTAATATTTATCCAATTCACTTTATTTCTACAGCACATTTTATAAACATGGCACAGACAATTAATGCAATAAAAGAGTAAATCATAAATAAAAACAATAAATAAAAGTGTTAAAATGCATAAAGCTTAAAAAATACTCCTCCTTTGCTCCTCTGTTTTTTAATTTAATTTAATTTAATTGTACTTATTTATTTATTTATTAAATATTAATTTATTTAGTGATTTATTATTTTTTATTTTATTCATTGTTTTATTATTTTTTAGATTTATGGATTTGAACACGTTTTAGTTCTTGTTTTTATTTATGATTTTCAGCACTCTGGAAACAAGAAAAAAGTAGCGTGGTCCTCTGTGTCTTTTATTTTATTTAATTAATTTTATTTATTTATTTATTAGTACTTTATTTTATTTTACTTTATTTTTTATTTTTTAACTTTATGCATTTTCCAGGGTCACCGTGGTGTCTTAAAAGTCTTAATTAAAAAGGTCTTAAATCTCATATTCCTAAATTAAGGCCTTAAAAAGTCTTAAATGATTATGTAATACTACTACTACTACTACTACTACTACTACTACTACTACCACTACTACTACTACTACTACTACTACTACCACTACTACTACTACCACTACTACTACTACTACTACTACTACTACCACTACTACTACTACTACTACTGTACACGCAGCAATGAACAATGCAAAACTCAAAATAGATAAAAGAGATAAATAAAAGAGACAGAATAAAAAGAAGTAGAGAATAAAAAGAACTAACACCAGTTAAAGGAAGGTCAGCTGATAAAAATGGGTTTTAAGAAGGGATTTAATGTGAGACAAGACTATGTGAAAGTTTAGTTTGTCTTAGAATGTTAGAAATTATTTTACAAGCGACATACGACTATAAATGAGATTTTATAATAAAAGTATTTGTTGTTATTTAAAGCAATGGGTAATGGTCATTATTAGAATTGGATCTGGCGTTTTTTGGTCTTAAAAAGGCCTTAAAACGTCTTAAATTTGTGGGAGTCAAACCTGGGGTCGCCCTGTTTTAACACGTTTTTTTTATTGCTTATTGATGATTTTCCATCTTTTATTGTGTTCATTTGTCCGTGCAGCACTTTGGAAACGACCGTGTTGATAAAATGCGCTGTAGGAACAAAGTGGAGTGGATTGGCAAAGTGTTTGAAATGAAGCCGTTCTGTTTTTCGTGTTTTGAAGACAGTAAATATCAGGTGGACCGTCTTTAAGAAAACATCTCCGTCAGGCGCTGGCTCAGAGTGTGATTGGCTTGGCCCGGCGTCCTGACCCCCGCACGTCCTCCTCTCTCTAATGAAGATTTAAACGGCTCCGTGCAAGATCCTCCAGCCACTCCGTGATGGATCTGTGCGTCCGCCGTAAATCCACACCGAAGTTTTCATTGGGTCGGACGAGGAGGAAATAGTTTGGGAGTAAAAGAGCTCACAAACGTACATCTGTCAGAACTGTCCCAGAACACAGCCCCTGGCCTCCGGATCGCGTGGGAAGTGCTCCGCTCCACAAAAACACCTTTCAATGAGTGTGCGGCTTAGAACTTTAGAAAAATGACTGGAGTCTTTCTGAAACGCCTGAGTTAAAGATTTCAAAAGAGCGGGGATTATGCAAAATGGACTTGTTGGCGCTTTCTGTCGTGTTATAATGTTGTTCCCTCGTCAAACGTACATCTGTGGTCAAGATTCATTCTGTCTTCAGTCGTAAACTTTTCATCAGACAGGAGCGTTTGTTTCCCTGCTTTACATCTTTCCCACTAGAGATGTCCCCATTGAGATTTTTTGGCTTCCGATACCTTATTTTTTTTATAGCTTTTATAGCGGCGTGAAGGAAGTTTGTACCTTAGCTCCAAAAAGTCTATTAGACCAGGGGTTCTTTTTTTCATTTCATTTAACCTTTCACCAGGCAAAACATTAAGAACAGATTCTTATTTACAGTGTTGGCCTAGAACAATTTAAGGGAAAGGGGAAGAAAACAATAAACATATTCACACATACAATAAGCAATAAATGAATGATCAGTCAATGAAACATTTACATGACTCCTTAAAAATGTCCTTCAATCTGTGTTTAAATGCAGGAAGTGAAATCAAAGTGTCCATATGCAGAAGGTTTTGATATGAGTTCCAATCATTTGCAGCAGCAAAAGGAAAAGACATAAGGCCAAATGAAGACTTGGTTTTTGGAGTTTCAGTTTGATGAGTCGTGAGGATCGTTATGCCTTGAGGGAAGTTCCTGTTGCAGTAACTGATGTAGATATGGAGGGGAGAGACCGAGCGAGGGTTTATATATGATCAAGAGCCAGTGGTTCTTAAACTAGGGGTCGCGACCCCACATGGAGTTGCCAAAAACCTTTGTGGGGTTGCCAAATCTTTTCTCTCTTCAGTGGGATTTAGCTGTAATTACACCAGGTACACGGATATTTTTAAAAACGAATATTTCCCTCTAGGGCTGCAGCTATTGATTATTACAGTAATTGATTATTCTGTCAGTTATTTTGTTTGAATAATCGAGTAAACGTTTGTTAATGTTGCGTCTACTTTGCACACGTTAAGTACACACCACGTGCATTGACAGATACACGTGTTGTGGACATGAAAAACGTAATTATCGCTCGGCTAAGGTTGACTCACCTCGCGGTTTCTTTTCCACTTGATGTAATGTACGGGGCTTTCTGTTTAGATGTTGTAGCATCAGTGTTGAGAAGGTTATTTTTAAAATGTTCCCCTACAGATTACAGATTACATTCCCCAAAATGTAGTTTGTAACATAATCCATTAAATTACTTAAAGTGAGTAATGTAATCTGAATATTTTGGATTACTTGATATTGTCATGATTTTTAAAACTACATGAATGTAGCAACCAACTCCTGCAAATTCTTGTTTGGTTTTAGACCTGGATTAGACCTGGTTTTAGATCTGGTTTACACCTGGTTTTAGATCTGGTTTAGATCTGGTTTAGACCTGGCTTTGACCTGGTTTAGACCTGGCTTAGACCTGGTTTGGACCTGGTTTTAGTCCTGGTGTTAGTTCTGGTTTAGAGGCGCACAGGATGAAGCGCCGTCCACGCAGCGAACACGACAAGACATGGTCCACGCGCGGTGTACTGGAGATGAGGTTTATGCTCTTATTACACATCCATGGCCATACTGTTTTGTGTACAGTGAAGTGCAGTGGTCGTGCAGAAACTTTACCTCTACCGCAGAAGGTTCATCGCCGAGCGTATGAAAATAAAACAAAGCATCGAGGCAAAAAAAAAAAATCGATGCATTTTTCTAATCGTTTTACTCGATTTACTTGATGAATCGTTCCCTCGCGCTGTTTTCCGAAATAACATCGTGCAGACAGTATCATTTTCAAAAAAGTTTCCGTTTACATGAACCAGCATAAATACGCCATTGAGTGATGACGGTCGTCTCCCCCTCGAGTCGGAGAGTAACAGCAGTGATGACTCCACATTCTAAAATTTTCATGCCTCCTCCGGGACGACCACTTCATTTAAACTTATCCCATCAGACAGCGGCCCGCCCAGGAAGGACCCAAAAATGGCGACGTTGGCGGTGACGGCGACTGGGTCTTCGGGTTGTAAGGAGAAGAGGGAAAATTGCTGAGCTCGGAGTCTCATCCGTCTCTTCATGGATATGAAACATCAGCTGTGTAAATGCAAACACAGGACAAGTGTTTGCAGCAGAAGTAACGCGACTGCTGCTCTGATGCTTCTGATCATCACCACAGAAAAACGTTAACACTGGTCACACTTTGGCGTCGACTGCCTAAAACACCGTTTATGTCACTTTACGCAAACGCCAAACCGAAGTTTTCCAAAATCTCCACTTAAGCCGGAGCTTTTAGAAAGATTCGTTTTCAGAGGCGAATTCTCCATTTGCGTGTAAAAATGAGTACAAACAAAGGGGAATTTCTCCGTTTTTAAAAATATCTGTGTAAACGGGGCCATAATGAAATGCTACATGCTGTTAAGAGAAGGGAGAGGAAATGTTTTCTAGCTTTGAATCGCTCTCATTTCGTCTCACTGGTGCTGGTTGTTAGTAAAGGTTTGACCCATAACCACGGGTCCCGTGGGTTCGGGCGGGTCGATAACTCAATGAGGAGAGGTAAAGCGGGTTCTGATGAGTCAGTCCCATCGTAGCCTTGCCTAAAGCAGGTTCAGTAGCTCTGATTAACAAATAAGAGTGCAGGAACTACTGGAACAGCTCAGGTAACAGCTCAGAAGTGGTTCTAATAACACTAACTCCAATCCAGATCGATAGTGCTGCATTTTATCATTCAAACATGTGACATTTTTGCATTTAGTTCCCAAACTGCACTGAAAATGAACCAAACTGTGACCTCAAAACCAAGGTACATATCTAACCGTGATTTTTGTGCACCGTTACACCTCTACTAACCATCAATTTCTTCAGCAAAGTGTTTTAAAGTGATCTCTTTTTTAAGTGCATTTTTGAATCCACGTATATTTGGACAAAGTTTTAGTCCTATTTCCACAAACAAAGATACATAAAGTCTTGCTTGTTGTTGGAGCACGAGGCATTTTGAAGTTTAAAAAGCAGCTGTTTAAAGATCAGGTGGACATGTGCGTGGTACGTACGTATTTGCATGTGTTACCAAATGAAAACAGCGAGAGATGAGAAAAAGGCGCCTGGTGTCCTGTGCACTGAGCCGACACGTGAATACCGGAGTTTCATCGTTCTGCATTGAAACCACACAAACGATGCTCCAGCGTGAACCACACAGGTCACGAATCACACGCAAAGATGCCACAAAAACATGTGAAACTGGATCGGTCCGATCACGTGACTGTCCAGTACTCATAAAATATCCGGATCAGGAGCTAGTTCCAATACTGAATATCGGATCGGCACATCCCTATTTCCCACACAACAGTTCTTCATAATACCATAAAATACCAAATAGTCACTGGGGCGTTTATTTGTTTCAGCCACTAAACGGACCAGGCGTTTATTTGAGACCAGGCAGCAATTTGGAGGCGATTAATTCCTTCCTCACAAAAATCTGGGAAAATCTGGTGCTCAAATTCTTTTAACCAGTGTGATGATAATTTAGGCGACTTTCTGTACAGACGTTGCAGAGTTAATTTGAAATGTTCCAACAAAATCTCTATGGAGCAGAGAGTTTCCCACGTTTGAAAGCGACTCCTGAATCACAGAGAGTCATTCAAACCCTCCAAACACGCAGACACATTTCCGCAGTGAGTGTGGAGCAGCAGAGCGAGAACGTTCATCCACCGCATCAGGAGGAGCCAGCTGCTTTTTTCAGCGCTTATAGTTTATGCAATTGTGAATGTGTGTGAATGGTTGAGTGGTTCCTCGATGTAAAACGCTTTGAGCAGGGTTCCCACGGTCCTGGAAAAGTCATGGAATTTTAGTTTCTGTTTCACGCAGCTACATCGTTCTGTTAAGTTCTCATTAGTTTATTGTGCTTATTTTTGAGCGTCTGCGCAGCCGCTCCAGCAGAACAAACACAATCAGGTGTTTTGTTTAAAAGAGACGCAATAAACTCACTGACAGGATTTAGAATGTTAAAAAAAACTATAAAACTAAACCATAAGGTGAGGGGAAAGGGTTCACATTTCATATTTAGCCTTAAAAGTCTGAGAAATTCTGCACATGTAGGTGCCGTAAAGTCATGAAAAATTCACTGTAGGTCATGAAAAAGTTTTGGAAAAGACTTTTTATACCAAATGTGGTGAAAGATCTTCCAGCGGAAATACACATCACCGACCAAAACAGCCAACTGGAGAAAGAGAAGCGGTGTGACATTTTTTTGTGCAGCTCTTTGATTCTTTGCCGTGTTCATGCTGCTCCTAAACTGCTCCAAGACGGTGGAAAATCTCTGTATAATAATCTAACGTTTTGTACCTTTTGTACCTCCACAGACGGGATGAACTGCATGAACAAGGAACACGGCTGTGCCCACATCTGCAGAGAGGCGCCGGGCAAAGGTGGCGTGTCCTGCGAGTGCCGCCCGGGCTTCGAACTCGCCAAGAACCAGAAGGACTGCACCCGTGAGTCACTCTGAGTCTGTCTGTACGCTTATGTTAAAGGGCCCACGTTAACGCTGATGTCTGATTGTTCTAGTGTCGTTTCCTCGTCACAAACAGAGCTGGAGTTTTGTTTTGTTTCATTCACACATGTTTAACTCACAAACCTGCAGATTTACGCTGAGTTTGTCTCTCAAACTGAAAAACACTGAACTCCACTGTGTTTTTAAACTCCACACACCTTCACTACAATCATTTTGATGATTTAAAGGAATGTTTATTCGGATGGTAATGCATAGAACAGGAGTGTAAAAATAATGTAAATATGGTGATCTTGTATCGTCAAAGGTCTCACAACAATATCGTGGAGCATCACAATATATCGAATCCCAAGTGTCTTTGCTTAAATGAACAGTTCTGATGCAGAAATAGCTAAAAAAACAGAGTGAACTACATAGACCACGATCCTTTGCTCCATTTCAGTGCAGACGACATGAAGAAATAACTGTTCTAAGCACTTTGAAATCTTCATTCTTTGGATTAAGTCTTGTGAAGCATTTTTAGAGGAAAAACTCGCAGATTCACAGTTTTATATTGTAATAAATCTGGTACAGTGAGATGTTTATGGTGAAAATATCGTACAGAGAGATTTGGATCTCGTTCCATCCCTAATGACAATAAATGTTGTACCAAATGACTGGTCAAAGCATTTTAGAATGTCTGAGCAAAAAATCTATTGAAAATAAAAATTGAGGTGTCAAGTAAAATCTATGTTTTTTTTGAAAATGGATATTTAAGATTTTTTTAGACAGCGCCATCAACAACACTTCCTGTCGTCTTTCCGTAGTCACTTCCTGCGTCTGTCACTTTCCCCGAGAACGACACAAACAAACAAATCTGTCACAGGGAGAACACTCATATTCACTGAGTCGAGTCCTTTAGTCCCACAGAAGCTGAAGCATCAGCATAAGAAAAGAGCTGCTTTTTTCAGCATTTAAAACTTCATGGCTCATTTGCATAAACTGTAAACGCTGAAAAAAGCAGCTCTTTCCTTGTGCTACTGCTTCAGCTTCTGTGGGACTAAAGGACTCGACTCAGTGGAATATGAGTGTTCTCTCTCTGACAGAGGATGTTCTGCTGATGCTGAGTCTGTTCTGTGCGTATGTTGCATTCGAGATACTGCGTAAACATGTGAAACTGGGACACTGATGTGCAGTTAACGCACTCTGAGGAATATAGGGATCTCCAGGGAGCCAAGATGTGGGCTCCAGAGTTTGTGCTCAGACGCAGCCTCGACTCTTTACGCTACGTTACACAGACACGACATTCAGTTTGTCCATTAAAATGAACGTGATGGATGAAATTCTTAATGATCAATGATCGATTAGCCGATTAATCCTGCCCCTTCCTAACCTGGACGACCGAGGGATTTTTACACACGTAACATAAATACACAGATATAATACTAAATAAATAAATAAATACTTCTTTTCTATAACAATAAACAAATAAATGTCACGCAGATTTTGTCCGAAAAGGAGTGGGAGGAAGTCAAAACTTTATTGACTTTATATTTAACTACTTTCTTTTTTACTGTCCCAAATTAGCAAAAACTCCTCATTTCCTGCACATTATAAGCTATAAATTTAACTGTGCAGGACACACAATTCACTACAAAACAAACAAAACACACACTAAACATTCATTTCTCCAGTACGGTGTTTTGAAATGTTCGCTTTTTGAATCCAAGTATGTTTGGACAAAGCTTTAGTTTTATTTCCACTTCCATTTATTTTTGACGTTTAAAAAGCAGCCGTATAAAAAGCAGTTGGATATGTTTTGGTACGTTCTCACTTTGAGCTCTACACTTCGCAGTTTGGTGCATAATCAAATAGCTGGGTTTAAGTGCTCTGGCATGAATAAACAGCGGATAAGTACGGTCGTGAAATCTGACATTATAAATAGCTCTTATTGCTCTCTCTTATTGTTTTGAAGGTGCATCAACGCTTCTATTGTGGTTTCAGAGTTATTGCCCCGAATTTCTGTACAATATGTTAAACGGGGTCAAACCGGTGAAGGATAAAGCGTCTCCAGCCGCCAGTCTCTGCCGAGCGAAAGGTAAACGGAGCCGTAAAGCTGAAATTACTCCCTATTACTCCACCATGTGTGAATGAAGCAAAACACAACTCCAGCTTTGTTTGTGAAGAGGGAACAACATTAGAACAGGACGTAAAGCTCACAGGAGTAAAGTTCATGTACAATCGGCCCTTAAGGTTTGATAAATGCTCTAATTTTACCTGGAAAGTTCCACAGTACGGTATTAAACATGTCTAAAGTGCATTTGTTCTATTACGGAGGTTTTAAAGCTCAAAAACAGCTCTAATAACACTTACTGTGACAGAGGTCGAACTCTCCACAGACCTGACCTGTATCTCTGCTTGGACTATAACTGGACGAAACCAAGACTAAACCAGGGCTAAAATGGACTATGAAAGTGCTAAAAGTGGACTAAACTAGAACCAAAGCTGGACTAAAACTGCACTAAAACTGGACTATAACTGGACTAAACCAGGACTAAAACTGGACTATAGCTGGGCTATAACAGGACTATAACTAAACTAAAATTGGACGAAAGCTGAACTAAAACTGGACTAAAAATGGACTAAACCTGGACTATAACTGGACTAAAACTAGACTAAACCAGGGCTAAAATGGACCATCACAGTGCTAAAAGTGAACTAAAAGTGGACTAAACTACTACCAAACCAGGACTAAAATTGGGTTAAAACTGGACTATAACTGGGCTATAACAGGACTAAAAGTGGACTATAACTGGACTAAAACTGGATTTAAACTAGACTAAAGCTGAACTATAACTGGACTAAAACCAGGACTAAAATTGGACTAAAAGTGGACCAAACCAGGACTAAAAGTGAACTAAAACTGGACTATAACTGGACTAAAACTGGACTATAACTGGACTATAACTGGACTAAAACTGGACTAAAACTGGACTAAAACGGGACTACAACTGGACTACAACTGGACTACAACTGGACTAAAACTGGACTATAACTGAACTATAACTGGACTAAAACTGGACTATAACTGAACTATAACTGGACTAAAACTGGACTCAAACTAGACTATAACTGGAATAAAACTAGACTATAACTCAACTAAAACTGGACTGAAACTGAACTAAAACTAGACTAAAACTGGACTAAAACTGGACTATTACTGGACTTTAACTGGACTGCAGCTGAACTAAAACTGGACTATAACTGGACTAAAACTGGACTATAACTGGACTATAACTGGACTGTAACTGGACTAAAACTGGACTAAAACTGGACTATAACTGGACTTTAACTGGACTGCAGCTGAACTAAAACTGGACTATAACTGGACTAAACCAGGACTAAAATTGGACTAAAACTAGACTATAACTGGACTAAAACTGAACTATAACTGGACTAAAATTGGACTAAAGCTGAACTGAAACTGGGCTAAAAATGGATTAAACCTGGACTATAACTGGACTAAAACTGGACTAAACCAGGGCTAAAATGGACGATGACAGTGCTAAAAGTGGACTAAACAATGACCAAATCAGGACTAAAATTGGGTTAAAACTGGACTAAAACTAGACTACAACTGGACTAAAACTGGATTTAAACTAGACTAAAACTGGACTAAAACTGGACTAAAACTAGACTAAACTAGGACTAAAATTGGACTATAACAGCGCTAAAAGTGGACTAAAACTGGGCTATAACTGGACTAAACCAGGACTAAAACTGGACTATAACTGGACTAAAACTGGACTATAACTGGACTATAACTGGACTAAACCAGGACTAAAACTGAACTATAACTGGACTAAAACTGGACTATAACTGGACTATAACTGGACTATAACTGGACTAAACCAGGACTAATACTGCACTAACATTCGACTGTAACTCGTTAGTTTAACAGCAGACAGTTCATTGTGTGTTTGGACAAATGCAATAGGAAAATGTGAAGTTTGGTTTCTCGTTTTGACGTTCTATATTTGGACGTTTCAAACACCACGTAATCACAGAAGGCTCTTGACTCCATCAGAACTGTCCGCTCCTGACAGGTGCTGATTGGCTCCTGGGATTTCCTGAATGTGAGCGTGATCTAAACACTTTCAGTATTGATCGGAAAACTCCTGAGAGTCCAGCGCGTTTCTGCAGCCAACGCTCGGGTCATTAGTGCACATTTTTGAGTTTGATCTGGACTTTTGAGTGAATATTTTTTTAAGTCTCCTGTTGTCCTTGAAGTGTGGAATTTCCTCCATTCTGGAAATAAATAGAAGATTCTCTTAAAGCAGAATTATTCTGCCAAATGGACTTTTCACAGTTTTAACCATGTTGTAGTTTCTTCTCACTGACCTTCTGAAGTTTATTTGGACTGATACATGAAGGATCGGGCAGCGTCGCAGCGTCATTATCCATGGACTAAACCAGGACTAAACCTGGTCTAAACCAGGACTAAACCTGGACTAAAACTGGACTAAACCAGGACTAAACCTAGACTAAAACTGGACTATAACTGGACTAAACCTAGACTAAAAGTGGACTGAAACTACACTAAACCTGGACTAAAACTGGGCTATAACTGGACTAAAAGCGGACTATAACTGGACTAAAACTCGACTGTAACTGGACTAAAAGAGGGATTAAAGTGGACTAAAACTGGACTATAACTGGACTAAAACTAGACTGTAACTGGACTAAAACAGGGGTAAAAGTGGACTAAAACTGGACTATAACTGGACTAAAACTGGGCTAAAAATTGGACTATGACAGCTCTAAAAATGGACTACACCAGGATTAAACCAGGACTAAAATGTGACAAACCTGATGTGATTTAGAACAAAACATGTCCACGTGGAATATCGTCCCATATCGGCAAGATCTAAGCCGAGTGCCTATATTGGCCGATAATATCAGCCCTAGTTTGTATTTGTTGTGTTACGTAGTTTATTGCTTTTATTGTTGTGTTGTGGCTTTTTTTTTTGACGTGTTGTTGTTTTTTTGGACGTGTAATTGCTTTTTTTTTTTGGTGTGTTATTGCTTTTTTTGTTGTGTTGTGGCTTTTTTTGTTGTGTTGTGGCTTTTTTTGGTGTGTTGTGGCTTTTTTTGGTGTGTTGTGGCTTTTTTGGAGGGTTGTGGCTTTTTTTGGTGTGTTGTGGCTTTTTTTAGACGTGTTATTGCTTTTTTTTAGGCGTGTTATTGCTTTTTTTAGACGTGTTATTGCTTTTTTTTAGATGTGTTATTGCTTTTTTTTAGACGTGTTATTGCTTTTTTTAGATGTGTTATTGCATTTTTAGATGTGTTACTGGTTTTTTTAACATGTTACTGCTTTTTTTGGACATGTTATTGCTTTTTTGGATGTGTTATTGCTTTTTGTAGGCGTGTTATTGCTGTTTTTAGACGTGTTATTGCTTTTTTGGACGTGTTATTGCTTTTTTAGATGTGCTATTGCTTTTTTAGATGTGTTACTGTTTTTTTTAACATGTTACTGCTTTTTTGGACATGTTATTGCTTTTTTTGGACGTGTTATTCCTTTTTTTGGATGTGTTATTGGTTTTTGTAGGCGTGTTATTGCTTTTTTTAGACGTGTTATTGCTTTTTTGGACGTGTTAATGCTTTTTTTAGACATGTTATAGCTTTTTTTGGACGTGTTATTGATTTTTTTGGACATGTTACTGCTTTTTTTGGACATGTTATTGCTTTTTTTGGACGTGTTATTGCATTGCGTCATTGCGGTACGACGGACCCTCCTCCAGAACGTTCAACAAGTTTGGAGACTTCTTTAGCAAACAGCAAATCTGCCTCCAGCTGAACTATGACATTATCAAACTCTCGAACCTTAACGTGACCTGTTTTGTTGTGACCGTTCTGTGCTTTTTCAGTGACGTGTAACTACGGTAACGGGGGGTGCCAGCACACGTGCGACGATACCGACACGGGGCCTGTGTGCGGCTGCCACCAGAAGTACGCCCTGCACTCCGACAGTAAGACCTGCATCGGTGAGTGAGCTGCACTGTTGCACTTTAAACCCGCCAGGGCTCAGGACGGGCTGGAGAGAGCGCCACCGAATCTGCGCCAAATTACGCCAAACCCTGCCCCAAACCCTACGCCAAACTCCAGCGGCCGTGTCGTGAGCGGAGAAACCTGTGCAAGAAGTCAACCAATCTAACTTTTGAAGAACATTTCTCTCTTTTATGCTTTAGTAATGGGCTCTGTGCACTGTTAGCGTAGCTGCTTCCTGTCCGGTTACGTCTCTGCCAAGTCGCACTAAAATCAATAAATATTTACAGATCGGGCGGCGGACAGGGAGCTGTGGGGGATTTGTTAACGTTAAAGACTTTACAAATGAGGAGAAAACTTGAGCGGACGACTCTTCTGTGTTTACAGTGGAGCTGTTTGCGTCTCACAGCTAAACTAATGCTAATTTTGAGGATAATAAATAATAAATATTAGCGTCCATAAATAGTAAAACAGCTTCACAAACATAATTAAATGACATATACAAACAGTCACTTAGCCTTGAGTCACGGTTTGTGGTCATTGGTAATAATAAAATTGTGAAACGAGTGCGTAATTTAGGAGTTGTGAGTCGGTATAGTCACATTTTCTTTGTGTTTTGGTGATTTTTAAGCAGCTTTTCTGTATTTTACCCAAACAAATGACAGTTTATGCCTCTCTTTACTGTTGTCAGGGATCACATTTTTGTATAAAACTGGGACAAATCACTGGTTTTGGATAAATCTGCTGGAACAGGATACACAGGGTTCAAAACTGTACCATAAAACAACAAACAAATCTGGAAAAAAAATCTTCTTCTATAGTAAAGGACATGAAGTTAACACACAAATGATAAATGGTTATGCTCATATGGTGCACTAGACACACAAACATGTTTTAATTCTGCATAAAATATAGACAAACGCAGTGTTTTTAGGTGAATCTTCATGTTCATAATTCCTGCATTGTTAGGACACAAACACACCATTATACATCCATTTATACACTTAAAACAATGAACTTTAGAGTTCTAGACGTCCTTATTTACCCGGGACAGTCCCAGTTTTGAGCCCTGTGTTCACGTCCCAGGCCATTCACCCAAAACCAGTGATTTGTCCCAGTTTTATACAAGAAATGTCCCTATTTTGACAAATTTGATCCCTGACAACAGTAAAGAGAGGCATAAACTGTCATTTGTTTCAATAAAATACAGAAAAGCTGCTTAAAAACAACCAAAACACAAAGAAAATGTGACTAGACTGACTCACAACTCCTTAATTACGCACTCGTTTCACAATTTTACTATTACCAACGACCCCAAACCAAATGTCCCCGGAGTTTTTACATTATTTTCAATCAGATTTTTGCTCTTTCTCCAGTCACAAGATGGCCGCCGCATTCTCCACATTATCCGAGCCCGCGATCCCTCTAGCCCTTCTAATCCCTCCCAGGTTTAAAGCTTTTGGGTCAAACGCTGTGTTTCTGTGGCCTGGTGATTTTGGCTGTTAAAAGTTACGAGCGGCGATTATGAGTTTGTGCTGCTCAAACCGCTGCCCAGTAGTTTCCTATCAGACTTTACAAGCTCTGGCTCATTTGTAACTTATGTAAATTCACACGCTCATTAAATGTATAAAAATAGCTGCTCAGTTTTCCAGGAGAATAAATAAAACGGATTCACACAGAGGAACACTTTTGGGCTTCGCAAGCAGGACAGAACTCATCTCAAAAACCACAAAATGTCCGACATACGGAGCAGAATTTCACCGATATTTTAAAACTGTGATGGATTTAAGCAGGTCTAAACTTGGACTCTTCTACCTGAAAAGTCCTTATATCAGTCGTGGTACCTGCAATAACCTGTGTGATGTCGCCCCATCAAACTCAAACCTACACAAAAACTATGTTAATCGTTTGTGCTGCAAAAAGTTTTGTTTGTGCTGCTTTGGTTTTGGAGATATTAACGATTCTTTTACAGGTTAAATGAAGGTCATCCAGTCCCCAGGAAGCTTCAAAATGCTTTAAAACGCCCAAAATGTGTTGATAGTTTTGAGTTTTGTTTGTGTGATTATGGTTTTTAAGATATTTTTGCAGTTTTATTTTGGTCGATGACGTCGTCCAGCCCCTCAAAATGTGAAACAGCCTCAGAACAGCAGAAAATTAGAGAAAACATTTGTTTGTGCGTTATTCATTATTATTTCTGCGATAATTACTGTATTTTTTGGACTGTAAGTCAGCCAATAAATGCGTAATGAAGAAAAAAACATAAGTCTCACTTTTTGGGGGAAATTTATGTTATAAAATCAGAGACCAAGAACCGACATTTCATCTTGAAAGGCGAGTTATAGAAGTTATAGAAGTTATAGTAATAAAAACAACCGAAATATATATACAATATAGAACCAAAAATAAGAAAACAAAAAAAAGAACTGTTTTCTTTATTATTTGTCTGTAAAACCAAAATGAAAAGCAGATAACGATTTGTTATTTTATTTTTGATTCATATAAAGGATTCATCTATTTGGTCTATGGGCTCAGTGTGAAAAATGTAAAATATAAGTCGCACCCGAGTATAATTTGCAGGAACCTCCGCGGCAAACTCCGCAAAACTAGTGGCGATAAATGATCTGAGGCTGTGGAAAAGTCTGTGTTATTATAGAAAATATGAATCAAAAGCAAATTACTAAAGACTGATACAGATTTTTCCACAGCCTCAGATTGTTTCTCTTCACTAGTTTTGAGGAATTTTGCTAAAGTCGCCGCCGTCACCTGAGCAACAATTACGTCCTATAATTACCGCAAAAATAATAACGAATAATTTTACAAATAAACTCGCACAAATAAAAATTATCACAGCACAAAACAGCACAAACCAAATACAAATGTTTTCTATAATTTTCTGCTGTTTTGAGGCTGTTTTGGACGACGTCATCGACCAAAATAAAACTCCAAATATCTGAAGAACCAGAATCACACAAATGAAACTTTTTGCAGCACAAACAAAACACAAATGATTGACTCCATTTTGGGCGTTTTAGAGCATTTTGAAGCTTCCTGTTGGACTGGTTCACCCCAATTTGACCTGTAAAAAAATCTTTAATTTCTCCAAAACTAAAGCAGCACAAACAAAACTTTTTGCAGCACAAAACAGCACAAATGATTAATGCAGTTTTTGTGTAGGTTTGAGTTTGATGAGGTCTAACTTCATATGGGTCCTGCAGCATCATTTGAGAATCACAGTTTTCCACAAATAACTTCCAAAATTAAACGATTAAACGGAATAGAGTAAAATGAGCTTCAAAAACAGCCTGGTTTATTTCATATTGTGATGACACGTTTGACAACTGTCGAGAAATGTCTCAATGTTGTGTTTTGGCTGCGGATCACACACACACACACACACACACACACACACACACACACACTACAGGGGAGGAGGGGAGGGCATCTGACACAGCAGGGGTCTCCAGCCTTTCTTCCTTCTTGTCGTCAGTGTGGAAGCTCTTTTTGGTCAGTGACGTGTCCACCTGTGGCTCTGAAGCTGAAGCCTTTGTGTCCACTGCACCATTTGGTCTGAGATCGTGTTTGTGTTTGGGAAAAGTTTGTAAATGAGTTTGAGAAATATGGAGCGCTGGTTCGGTTCACGGTAATTTTAACATTTTACAAACTCACCCACAGCCTTTTTGGTTTTATCATAACAGCCGAGACTCTGCAAAGTGCAAATATGGCCCTGGTCCTGGTCCCTGTTCTTCAGAGCGCCCTGTCAAACGCCTCCAGTTGGACGCCTTTGTATTTGTATGAGACGCACCACCATGGAAACACGACTGAAACACGACTGAAGCATCATTGAAACACCACTGAAACACCAATGAATCATCATTGAAACTCTACTGAAATACCACTGAAACACGACTGAAACACGACTGAAACATGACTGAAACTCCACTCAAATGTGACTGAAACACCACTGAAACATCATTGAAACTCCACTGAAATACCACTGAAACATGACTGAAACACGACTGAAACATGACTGAAACTCCACTCAAATGTGACTGAAACACAACTGAAACACGACTGAAACACGACTGAAACATGACTGAAACATCATTGAAACTCAGCTAAAACCATAGTCCGTATATCTGAGTGTTCTAAGTGAGTGTGACGTCTCCACAGCGTCAGCGTCGCTCAGCGTTGAGATGTGATTCTTGAGAATAATAAGGAAACTTTTAGCTTTCATCATCAAACTTTTAATAGTTTAAGTCATTGATTTTTGAACAACAATAGATTCACAATTTAATAAAATTCACTTTATACTAGTTAAGTTATGCTAGTTTAGATTCTAGTAACGTTAGATATTGGAATTGTTTGATTTATTTTGTCATTTTATTTCAGAAATAGTCAATCGGGGCAGGAAAGTGGGAAGGGAACTTACTTGGCAATGAAACACACGAGCTGTCAATCAAACCTGTTGCTAATGCTAGGGAGGGGAAGGGACCTCAGGGAATAAAGGTGTTTGATTGGTCCGTTATTTATGGTCATATCTTGATTTAGGAACAAGACAGAGAAATGAAAACTTCAGGATCCTGTGTCGCAGGTTCAGACGAACAATTTAATGGCGAGACTCAGTGCAACAGTTACAGAGAGAGGATCTCAATGTGAGTAAATGGAAAAGAGGAAAAGAAGGAGCCTAGTTATTTGGTATGCTTTAGCTATGTCCACTCATATATATATACGGTCTATGGCAAAAACATGACTGAAACTCAACTGATACACGGCTGAAACATGACTGAAACTTCACTGAAACGCCTCCAATGCTCAGTTCAGACCACGGCGTCGTCGTGGCATCACTGCACCTCGCCGACACTGTGCCAGTCCAACATTTCCTCGCTGCGTTTTCAAGCGTTTTACACTTTTGAGTGTCGATGCCGCGGGTTTTTAACACCCATTTTTGCAAGTTTCTTCCTCAAATCCCCCGGCATCCCCCGCAGCTCAATGCGTTTGTGTCAGACCGACCGCCTCCATTTTAAGCGACGACTTTCCTCAAATCTCAGACAGACTGGTGCAGTGGACTCCTGCTTTAAGACTGTCTTTGTTGTGGTTTGTGTTTGTGTATTTTATAATGTAAGTCTGGAGACCCCTGCCCCTCACACACACACACACACACACTCACACTTACACACACTCACGACCATGCCTCTGTGACTAACCGTTCCCTTACAGCCGGACGTCGCTGGGACCCACGCTGGGCCCCTGGTGATGGGCCCCTGGTGATGGGCTCCCGGTGATGGGACGTGTGTGGTGTCTGTCTCTCTCTGTCCTCTGGTAGAAAGGCCCCCTCCCTGTGTCCCCTCTGGCTCTGCTCCTCTCTCTGGGTCCTGCCGGATTGCCTGTGTTGTCTGGGGGTTTGCGGGTGGTGGGGTCGGGAGGGACATTCTCAATTGCAGCCTGATCTTAGGTAGAGCTCCACAAAGCCCATGTAACCTTCAACCTTCATCCTCCTGTCGCATCCCATCTGACCACAGGGAGCAGGAGGGTTTCACCAGGGGGACGAGCACTGGACTCTGTTTCTCTGGACGCAAGTTTGATCACACGAGCGAAAAGAGACCCACAGACTCTAAAAACTCTGTCACATGAGCTCTACAGACTCTGTCACACAGACTCTGTCACACAGACTCTACAGACTCTGTCACACAGACTCTGTCACACAGACTCTACAGACTCTACAGACTCTGTCACACAGACTCTACAGACTCTGTCACACAGACTCTACAGACTCTGTGCTGCAGATCGAAGATCAATAGGATCAATACCACTGACCTTTTGATATTGACCAAGTACCAAAAATATTTGGTTTCTCATTTTTAATTGTTAGCTCAGTTGCTACTATATCAGAATTTTCTATTTTTCCTCAGCGCTATGGCCCTAGTGTTACTCAGAAAAAAAAAATTACCAACAGACGATTATCACAATGACCGGAAGTGCAGCGATGTTGAGTCGGTCAAAGCTTTTCTACGCCAAGATCTCTGTGGAAAAGTGTGTCATATTTTTGAGCAGCTTCATAAATCTGCCCTAACACCAAATCTTCATCCAACAAGGTCGACAAAGAACAGATTCTGTCCATGAAGAATTTACCCACAATGATCAAGGCAAGAAAGACGAAAACTTAAAGGAAACAACGACGAGCATCAGTGAAACTACTGAGCAACACTAATGTTATGGTCCTGGAGGAAACAGAAGGAACTTTTAAAAATCTAAACTAAAATTGATTTTGTGATGTCGATATCACCATAGACAGAGATTTGTGCAGTTTAAATGCTGCAGCTGTTCACAGATTAAATGTCGACCATTTAAACTGCACAAATCTCTCTGTCTGTGCTAATATCACAAAATCAATTTTTAGTTGTCTTTTTTAGTCTAGTTATTCTAGAGTCAGTCTGAGTGAACAAGTTCCTTCTGTTTCCTCCAGCACCATAATGTTAGTGTTGCTCAGTAGTTTCACTGATGCTTGTTGCTGTTTTCTTTAAGTTTTCGTCTTTCTTCCCTTGATCATTGTGGATAAATTCTTCATGGACAGAATCTGTTCTTTGTCGACCTTGTTGGATGAAGATTTGGTGTTGGGGCAGATTTATGAAGCTGCTCAAAAATATGCCACACTTTTCCATAGGGATTTTGCCAGAGAAAAGCACTGACCGGAAGTTGCGTAACTCAACTTCGCTGCACTTCCTTTTGTTGTGATAATCATCTGTTCCTAAAGTTGGAGTGTCCACTCCTGTTCTACCTGCACAAACTAAACCTAAAGCCTCTGACTTTAACACTGACCCCTGTCGCCCCTGTCACACCTGTCGCCCTGCTCCTGTCGCTGCTGCAGACCATCAGCCTGCCCCTCGCTCTGTGTCTCTGCATGGACCTTCTCTTTAAGGACTCAGACTCTAGTGCTTCCTTCAGCTCTGAGACACGTGAAAACAAAAGACAAACGCCGGCCAATCAGGAGCCTCGCCCACATGTTCCTGCCGCGTTACTGTCAGAACTGAAAAAACTGAACTTTCTGTGACGAGTTTCAAGCATCCCTCAAAGACAAAGGCTCCGGCGAGAGGCTCTGAACGCAGCGTTAGATGGACAGACTCCATAAGAGGCAGAAGAGTGGAGCGTTACCTCAGCCTTTTCTCTCTTTCTTTCTCTTTTTCTTTCTCTTTCACCACTTAAGGAGAGTGGCCCTTCCTCCACCTGCCTCTTCTCCACGTCCCGCTCAGAGCTTCAGCCTCAGGGAGACGGAGCAGTGCCCGAGTTTAGGTGTAAAACACAGACCCACAGCGTCCGGTTTCAGTCAAATGAACCTGATTAAGGCTAGTCTCTTATCAACGCTGTCAGTCAAACCTGTCGTTAAAAAAGGCGCCTGTTGGACTCTTTTTAATGTTCAGATCTGGATTTAGGGACAAACTCATCAGTATGTTCCCTTTATAGTCCCATAGGTGCAGAGAGAGAAAGGCCCATTCACCCCGGAGTCCTCCACCCTCCTCCACCCTCCTCATCCTTGTCCTCCTTCTCCCTCCTCAGGCCACCGGAGCCTTAATCAGAGCCTCTTGTGCACAAACCTCTTCACATCAAAGCCCCAGAGCCTCAGCCTTTGTCTCTGAACTGTTTCCCAGTCGCGTCTGTGGAGACTCTCTGGAGCTCCCTGCAGACTTTATCAGCTCTAAGGGTCCTCGCCGTAGACATACAATTAGCAAATGCGGCATTTGATGCCAACATTATCCTCCACCGAGCAGCTGGGCAGGTCCAGGAAGCTTCTGGAACACCAGACTCACACAGTCTGAGCTTGTGTGTTTCTGGGGAAGGTCCAGTGGCACAAACGCTCCTGTGATCGAACGTTAGTTTTGATGTCACTCCTTTAGCAGAGGCTCCGAATGATCGAGCTGTGGCAACACTCCTCGACCCGAGGTGATGTTTCACCAGAGTCTGTATGGACACAGCTAACCTGTTAGCCGCCACGTTCCAAACAGGAAGTGAGCGCTCTTCCAGCTCCAATTCACTTTCTATTGAAAAACCGTGGCTCCTCTCTCTGTACCTGCTCCTCATTTTGGTCTTAAAATGTTTGTATGAACCTGCTCTACATGATCCTGGGGTTTTTATTTCACTGTTTATTTATATAAACATATTTATATAAATCAAGATCTGAACATTAAAAACAGACCAATCAGGCGCCTTCTTTCCCTGAGGTCGCTCCCGTTAGCGTTAGCAACAGGCTGCAGAGGTGTGGGCGGGAAGGGGCGTCACCTTCAACAGCCTTGCTCCTGATTGGCTCTTTGGTCGCTATGAAACTCGAGGTCAGAATTCCAAATATAGAACCTGGTTCCACATTTGCCTCTAAAACTTCAGCCTCGATGAGCTTCATTTGGCTGGAGCTGAACGCTCTGTTAGTGCATTTCCTCCGACAGTCTGAGCAAGACAGCGAAAGGTCATCCCACCCCTCACCATGGCAACCATACACACCCTTCACTATGGCAACCACACACACCCCTCACCATGGCAACCACACACACACCCGTCACCATGGCAATCACACACACACACACACACACACACCCATCACCATGGCAACAACACACACACCCGTGACCATGGCAACCATACACACTCTTCACCATGGCAACCACACACACACACACACACACACACTCCTCACCATGACAACCACACACACACCCCTGACCATGGCAACCACACACACTCCTCACCATGGCAACCACACACACTCCTCACCATGGCAACCACACATACACACACACACACCCATCAGGGCAACCACACACACACACACTGTCACCACGGTACCCACACACACACACACACACCATCATCATGGCGACCGCACACACACACACACAGTCACCCTGGCGACCGCACACACACACACACACCCTGTCACCACGGCGACCGCACACACCTTCATGAGTCTGGACAGTCTGCTCTCTCTCTCTGCTCAGGGACTTCCTGTGGTCAAAAGTTCAAATCTTGTGTCCACGTAAACGACAAACAGGCAACCAGCGATCCCAGACTCTCCTCCTGCTGTTTCTGCATGTGCCCTCCGCCCCCTGTGCCCCCCTCCACCCACCTTCGCCCCATCTCTCCATCTGTGTGCCCGCCACGCCGCCCTGTCTGACCCGTCTGTCCGTGTGTGTGTCTCATGCCCCCCTCCCTCACCCCCTTACAGCGCCCCCTGACAGTGCCCCCTGGTCCCGGCTCTCGGTGCCAGTCTGTCCCTTACGCACGAGGGAAGCTGGATGTTTCCACTCAGGGGTTCAGAGCACAGCAGAGTGGTTTTATTCACCCAGTAACAGTAACAAATCGAAGCACAGTATATCCTTATCCAAATACTGTGATAACAGCACTGAAACGACTTTATCCCACTGACACCAGAACAATACAACAAGATCATCCCACTAAACCAGTTTGAATCATTAAAACGCCAAATAAACAGCAGAATGAAGCAATAACTATCCACAGAAGTCACTTTTTCAACCCTCTACAGCTCAAATCTTATCGTATTACAAGAAAAATTACGGAAAAGAGCTTACACGAAGCATGTACGCAAGGTAAATACATCTCCTAAACAGAAGTTAACTAATGCAATGACACAATAAATACTGATTAGTGAGTAATTCTGGTGATAGGCCTAAGGATCCAATCATAAAAAGGCATCTGTAGCATCATCGCGAATGTACTGAACTGCAGGAAGAATCTTTTCGTAGATGTTTTAGGCGTTTCAGTGCAAATAGCATATTTTTAATCCTTTGAAACAGGCAATTTTTAAAAATAAAATAAATTCCCAGTACTGTTAGCCGCCCTGTAATATTATTAAATAGAAAAAAAGATGTGATCACTCGCTGTAGCACCATCTCAGGCTGGCACAGACGCCCAAGGGCACAAGGGCACAAGAGTTGCTCTGGACCTCTGAGTGGAAACTTCACCGACGGCAGCTCCATGTGTCCCTCATAGACTGTATAAACACGTGTTCTGCGTTCGGCTACGGCCAAATGAAGCTCATCGACGATAGCGGTCATAGCATTTATTATAGTAACCAAAGAGCCAATCAGGAGTGAGGTTAGGTTAGGCTTAGTAATGCTGTCAGTCAAACCTCGGGGAATGAAAGCACCTGATTGGTTTGTTATTAATGTTCAGATCTCGATTCAGGGACAAAATAATGAAATAAAAACATCAGGATCACGTAGACAGGCGGGTTTTTTTTTCAATAGAAAGTAAATTAGAGGAGATGGAGGTGAATAGAATCGGTCTGAAGTGTCCCGCTTTAAGTTTGAGGAACTTCCGGTTAATGTTTTTCTGTGGTAAATGTGTGTGTAAATGTGTGTGCAAATGTCCGGCGTTTTCTCCAGCAGCTTCAACAAATCTTCAACCAACAAGGTCGACAAAGGAGAAACGATCTTCATGAAGAACTTATCCACAACGATCAAGGGAAGAAAGACAAAAGCTTAAAGGAAACAACGACGGGCATCAGTGTAAATCGTGACCAAAGAGAAGAATTGGTTTGGTTTTTGTTAAAAAAGAGAACACTTCTTTAAACAGAAGTGGAGGACTCAGACACATCTGTCTCCTGTTTATAACTCTGTTCTAAAACCTTTAATTCTCAAACAAATTAATAAAACACCATGAGTATCCAGGTCAGGCCCAGAGGAGTGAAAACACCATGAGGCCCCGAATGATTCTGCTAATATGACCCCACACTCCGGGATATTTCAACAGGCCGAGCTACAACAGAAACTCTAAACAAGTGTTAGTTTCAGAGTAATTTCATAGTATCTAACTCCTCCTTCAGGCAGATTTAAGGCAGTGTCCTCTGTTTTGACCAGAACAAAACGTATTTGACTAAATAAACTCGTGTCCAGTCGACAAATTGAATTTTCCTTTTTCCAACGACGAGCATCAGTGAAACTACTGAGCAAAACTAACGTTATGGTCATGAAGAAAACAGAAGGAACTTGTTTACTTCTGTTCTACTCGTCGTTGTTTCCTTTAAGTTTTCGTCTTTCTTCCCTTGATCTTTGTGGATAAATTCTTCCTGAAGAATGATTCTCCTTGTTGGTTGAAGATTTGGTGATGGGGCAGATTTATGAAGCTGCTGGAGAAAACGCCACATTTACACACATTTGCACACACATTTACACACACATTTACACACACATTTACACAAACATTTACACACACATTTACACAAACATTTACACACATTTACAAACACATTTACACAAACATTTACACACACATTTACACACACATTTACACAAACATTTACACACACATTTACACACACATTTACACACACATTTACACAAACATTTACACACACATTTACACACACATTTAAACACATTTACACACACTTTTACACAAACATTTACACACACATTTACACACACTTTTACACAAACATTTACACACACATTTACCAACACATTTACACAAACATTTACACACACATTTACACAAACATTTTTACACACATTTACACAAACATTTACACACACATTTACACACATTTACACAAACATTTACACACACATTTACACAAACATTTACACACACATTTACACACACATTTACACAAACATTTACACACACTTTTACACAAACATTTACACACACATTTACACACACATTTACAAACACATTTACACACATTTACACACACATTTACACAAATATTTACACACACATTTACACAAACATTTACACACACATTTACACACACATTTACACAAACATTTACACTCACATTTACACACACATTTAGACACACATTTACACACATTTACACACACATTTACACACATTTACACACACTTTTACACAAACATTTACACACACATTTACACACATTTACACACACATTTACACACATTTACACACACTTTTACACAAACATTTACACACACATTTACACACACATTTACACAAACATTTACACACACATTTACACACACATTTACACAAACATTTACACACACATTTACACACACATTTACACAAACATTTACACACACATTTACACAAACATTTACACACACATTTACACACACATTTACACACATATACACACACATTTACACACACATTTACACACACATTTACACACACATTTACACACACATTTACACACACATTTACACACATTTACACACACTTTTACACAAACATTTACACACACATTTACACACACATTTACACAAACATTTACACACACATTTACAAACACATTTACACACATTTACACACACATTTACACAAACATTTACACACACATTTACACAAACATTTACACACACAGTTACACAAACATTTACACACACAGTTACACACACATTTACACACATATACACAAACATTTACACACACATTTACACACACATTTACACACACATTTACACACATTTACACACATTTACACACACAATTACACACATTTACACACACATTTACACAAACATTTACACACATTTACCACAGAAAAACATTAACGGGAAGTTCCTCAAACCTACAGCGGGACACCAAAAATGTCTTTTGCGCTCGTGCTCACTTCGCAGCATAACTAAACCACAGTTTCTTTGTTGTTGCCACTTCCCATTTTAGTGGAACTCGCAGTCATTTCAATGGAGAATTTGAGAAGTTTTGCCTCTAAAATACGATATACAGTGAACCCTGGTTTATGGCAGGGGTCACGTTCCAAAAAGAACCTGCAACAGGCGAAATCCGTGAAGTATCAGCTTTATTTTTTACAATTATTACACAATCCAATACTGAACTATAGAATGAAACCAAAGATCAAAACCTGTTCTCAGGCCCAAGCATTTGTTTAAGAGATAAAAATATAAACGTTTTCTTACAAATAACTCTGATAGTTTTTAAAAATAGTGTCAAATAATCATTTTAATAATGAATAGGAGGTTGGACATTGTGACTCAGGCGTATTTCACAGTCCCTCTGACTGAGCCTCTTCGTCCTGACTCTTGTAGCGTCTTTTTCTACTGAAGCCTGTGGTGCAGGCGTCTTTTTCCCAGAGCGAACCGAGATTCATTTATTCCGTGAAGGCGCCTACAGCCGCACAGCTTCTACCTTCCTTCAGTATGTCCAGAAGTTTCACTTTTTCTGCGATAGTTGCATCTTCCTCGGCCTTTTGCCTTTGTCGGTGCAGAACGTTTCCTCGACATTGTGGGTTTTGTCATGGAGAAAATTTGTAAAGGTAAATTTGTCGGGCTGAACAGAGACGAGGCACAGAAACTGTTGACATTGGTCTAAGTGAAAGACCAATGTGACTTTTTTCACTTCTAGGCGACCTGAGCCAATCAGGATTCAGAACACAAAACACTGTAAAAAAAAAAAAAATCATAAAAAATCAGCGAAACAGCAAAGCCACGAAAGGTGAACCATATTTTTCTGACTATAGGCACATCGGATTCTAAGGCGCATGAAGCGAGACTGATACGTGCGATTATACAGTCTATGCCCCCCCTCCTCCCCGTCCCCGTCCCCCCTCTGTGCCCCAGCCTCCTCCTCGTAGTTGTGGTTCTAACGCTCACACTAACCGGGGTCTGCTTCATGGCTTCTCGCTTCGTGTGGCTCCATTATTATTTTCGTTTATTTATTTATTTTTACTTTATTTGTTTTGCTGAAGCGCGGAGGGGCTGGAGGTCTGACCGCTGGGCTCCTCATAACCTGCTCACTCTTTGTCCCTTGTTGTTTTAGAGAAAGATGAGGCTGCAATTGAGAGGTCAGAGTTGAATTCCTCGTCAGTAGCTGATGTAGACAAGCGGGTGAAACGCCGGCTTCTTATGGGTAACTCTTTTCTTCCTTTCTATGTGTTGCCATGGCGCTTGTGCTTGTCCCCGCCCCCTCCCCGGTCACTCTTGTTCTGGTTCAAAACTCTAGTCTCAGTGCGGTGGTTTTTTTATCGTGCTCTTTTCCTCCCTCACTCTCTCCCTCTACGGTGCCTCCAGGTTTCACTAATGTCACTTTTGTCGTACCAGGTTTGCCGTGTCTTTGCGCTTCCTGTTTTCAAAGGTCACCCGTAAGTACTCGGAGGGGATTTTTACGCCAGTTTCGAGGTTTCAGACGATGTCTCCACATTCTATAGACCAAAAATATTCAATACAGATGGAGAAGACAACATTTAATAGGTTTAAACGCAGATTTTTGCTTTAACCCCTGAAGACCTAAGGGTAATTTTAGTACATTTCTCCTCGCCTGCATTTTTTTTCTTAATTTTGCTTTTAAAACTGCCACTTTTACCCCCTAATGAAGTGTTCTACCTCCTTTTGTTCAGCACAACCTGTTATTTCACAGTCTGCTGCTGTAGTTGTGTCATGAGGCTGTGATAAAAGCTACAGGACCAGAAATAGAGATGAAAAAAAAAAATTAAAATAAAATTCACTCTTTTATACAAAACTCACAGCTAATGTGTAGAAACAACTTTTTGGACATAAAAAATGCTTAATTTAGGACCTTAGCTACAAAAATGCAAAATATCAAGTCTGTAAGTAAATTAAAAATCTCCTTATTGCCCTAAAAACAAAAACAAAAGTGCAGTGGCTCCATGACTTTCCTGGTCCAGTCCTGGAAACAGCTCCTGTCAGGTCCAGGGCCAGAGCCACAGCACTTCTGCATTTCCATGGTGGAAATTACATTTGGATTTGTTCATTTTGAGTGAAATAAACCTTTAAATAAAAATAGCAATAGGGATGCACAATTACACACACACCAAGATGTGTAATTTGCCATTTATGTGAGAATAAACTGCACTTAGAGCGACTTTTTCACTCATTATAAACACACAGTCAGAGGAGACACCCTTCTTGACTCACTTCACTCTTTGGCAAAGTTTGGGTCGATCAAAATGGACGGAGCGCATGAGTTTGGGGAAAACAAAGTTCCTATTGGACACTTGTTTTGTTCACGTCATCACACAGTGTGAGTGTGACGTAGGATAAAGCTGCAGAAATGTACAGGAACCTCTATGTCTGCACTTTCAGAGGGAAAAAAGTAAGTTTCTGTCTTTTACGGTTAGAAAGTTCTACATGGTTATAGAAAACATATTCCTCTGTATCGTGTACGATGTCGTAGGTCTTCGAGTGTATACAGTGAATTCTTGGCTTTAGTCACTCATAGAAATGACCATGTTCAACATTTGTACGATATCTTGGGAAAGTGCAATGGGAACAATAGGGAAAACTGTCTCCTGCCCCATTTGGGAGTGCGACATTCGAGAAAAGCGAAGTTTTTATGCCATCATGCTTCAGATATTCAACGCTCGTGAGCAAACTGCAAAAAAGCTTGGCCAAAATGTAAGATCTAAACACTTAAATCTATCAGAAAATGACGTAAAAGTAGTGGAATGATCTGTCCATGCAGCAAGATCATTTTACTTGACGAGTTTTCTTAAAATAAACGACCTCTAGACGAGGGGGAAGGTGCAGCAGCTACAGAACAGAATGAGAGCAGCATTAGAATAACAAAAACACAGAACAAGCGCCTAAATATAAAAGATGGATTAGAAATCTTAGGGATGTCCCGATTACGCTTTTTTGCAGAACTTCATATAAGACACATTGAACATTAAATTAAATATTGGAAATAGGGGTCAAAACTGTTTTTGTTTTTGTTTGTTTGTTTGACACTAAAACGGAATAATAATAATAAATAACAAACTGTTTTCCCATTTTATTGTTTTTCATTCTTAATTGAAATTCAAAAGAACAAATGGTACATGGACCTTCCAAACATTAAGGTTTGGAAAAAAACAATATCTAAGTAAATTAAATTAAGAACACTTGACTTTATTTGAGTAGATTTAAGTTTTCTTTTCTTAATTCAAGCAATATTTGATTTAGTTTTTCTTATTTTAAGTGCAAAAAGTTGTTTTTCTTATTTTAAGTGTATTTTAAGTACACTTATTCCACTGGCAGATCATTTTGCTTCTCAAGTGAAATTTACTCAAATCATGGTAAAACTTTCTTAATCCAAATCATTTTTATCTTGAGTAGATTTTGTTTTTTGCATTCTGAGCATAACTGGCAGAGAGTTATGTCTATTTTAAGCAGTGGACACATTACACGCTTTATCTCTCATTTTGATTAAGATGGTAATTACGGCCACAACGCAGAGGGAACTCCATTTCAGGGAGGACGGGTGAGGGGACTCTTTTTATTCGGTAAAAACAATTTGCCTGAACTGAGTGATGGTATATTAGCAGTAGTATATTTATTTGCAATATAATAATTATCCTGTCTCCCGGTTCTGTGACGTGAGCGTGAACAGAGCCCGTGGTTTCGTCGCCACCTTCACGTACGCACTTCCTGTTCCCTCAAATCAAAATGACTTTAATGTTCGTCAAAATGACTTTAATGTTCGTCTTGTCTCTAATATCACAACGAATACAAGAAATATAGACATTTAACTAAGACTAAAAGTGAAACAAAAATATACAGCGATGCACAAATCTTCACAGCGGAGAGTTTCTTTTTTCTTTTTTCAGAATCCGTTTTATTGCCATTGTGAGTGAAGGAAACGCATAAACCAGACACTGGCTTTGGCCTAAGTACAGATTATTTCAGCGCTTCCAGCTCAGAGCAAAGCGTCTGTTTAAGAGTGAGACCAAACAAAGGGTGATGCTGCAGCGTAAAGTACAGGGTCCAGGGCTCCAGGCTGCACCGGGACTGTAAACACCAGCGGCCCACCCACAGGCACCACCCAGAGGCACCACCAGGGACCCGAGGCGGGACTCCGGCTCCTTTAGGGATCCGAATCTTCTGGATTTTATTCAGAAGACTGGCTCGTTTTAGCTGCAATCACCGTGAGGCCAAGATCTGTTTAAAATGGTTCAAATTGAGCACTGGAGTGTTTTTAGCCAGTGGAGTCATGCATAAATCTAAACAAAACATTAAAAAATATGTTGTTTGTTGTTAAATGTTATGTTAAATGTGTGTTATTGTGCACATACTTAAGTGTCTCTGTGATGATGCTTGTGTTAATCAGGATAAAAATGCATAAAACTAGAAATAAAAAGAATAAAAATAAGGTCTGGTTCCAGTGCTGCAACAAAGCTTGGCCAAAATGAAAGATATAAACACTAAAATCTCTCAGAAAATTACGTAAAAGTAGTGAAATGATCCGTCCCTGCAGAAAAATCATTTTATTTGACAATAAACGACCTCTAGTTTTAGTTTTTTGTGTCGTCATAACTGTGTTTCGGTATTTTCCTTTATCGTCTATGTTTACTTCAGCAGGACGAGCTGCAGAAAACATCACAAGAGGTAAAGGTGAGGGCTTTATTTTTTACTTTTTGACCCTATAACCAAGCTCACAAATGTATTTTAAAGCCTTATTCCAAGTAGCTCACCAGTAAATTTCAGTAAAATCTGACCATTGCACATGTATTATTTTGATGTCTTACTCTCTACACTAATAAATGGATAAATGTTTATGTTTTATAGGCGTCTAACTGTACTTTATTTAAAATTGGTGTGTCCAGACTTCCCTGTTACCCAGTTTGGAGCCCTGTGACCCTTGTCCCAGCAGATTTATCCAAAACCACTGATTTGTCCTAGTTTTATACAAGAAATGTCACAGTGTCCCTATTTTCGACCAGTTTGATCCCTAATCACAGTAAATAGAGGCATAAATTGCCATTTGTTTAGATAAAATTCCAAGAAATCTGCTTAAAACTGACCAAAATGCAAAGAAAACGTGACTATACTGAGTCACATATTCGTCATGAATGGTCTCTGCATGACAGTTTTCAGTAATTACGCACTCGTTTCACAATTTTATTTTTACAAACCACCAGTTTCATACAAGAAATGTCCCAGGTGTCCCTATATTTGACCAATCTGATCCCTGCCGACAGTAAAGAAAGGCATAAATCAGTCATTTGTTTCGGTAAAATACAGAAAAGCTGCTTAAAAAGGACTATTTTCCTTAATGACGCACTCATTTCACAATTTTATGATTACCAACCAACCCAGACCAGGGATGTCTCTCTATTTACGGCTCGCCATGGCACTTAAATACACTCTATTTCTTGTGAGCACTAAAACTAGAAGCTCTCTGGCATTTTCGTTTTGTAAAAGTCGCTCACTGGAGGAACAAGGTTGGAGACAGCTGCCCTATCTGCACAGGATTAGTTTTATTTGGAATAACTGCGGAGGAAGTTTCTTAATCCCGTGCAAATGCTCCATGTAAAGTTTGTAAAGTAAAAATTCTGCTGCAAATTACCAACTATATTTCGCCAAACACAGATGTCCGGTGATAATACGAGTCCCATGCGAATCTGCATCTCGACGTTTGTTATTGTAATTGCACCTTTTCGATCTGTTTCTTTTCTTTCCGCGTTCTTTTCTCTTTCAATCTCGGTCGGTGTCCGTAAAACAGAGTCTGCAAGTAACACAGAGGTGGCATGGTAATTTGCAAATCACCAGACGTCCCCAGGTTGTACTAACCTCATGTGAACAGGGCTTAAATTGAAGTAAAAATCACAAATGAAGTGCTGCCAGATTGAGTTTTCTGCCCAATCCCGTTCGAAAACCTGCCCTTCAGCAAAAAGCCGCCCAACAATGCTTTTAATCTTTGAATAAATGTATGTAATCCATTGTTGGGCTTTTTAAAAACATTGCCAGGTAAAAATTTGTCAGATACAGGAACAATAAACCCCCCACCTTAACCTCTTGTGGTGTTTTCTGTAGCTCGTCCTGCCGTAAATATAGATGACAAAGGATAAAACCGACACAAAAACACTAAAGATAACACTAAACATTATCCAGGGACCCATCTCTAGTCGATCCATTTTAGTAGTCGAGTGAAACAAAACACAATCAAACCAGACGTCCCTATTTATCCGGGACAGTCCCAGTTTGGAGCCCTGTGTCCCCTGTCCCAGCAGATTTATACAAAACCACTGATTTGTCCCAGTTTTATCCATGAAATGTCCCAGATGTCCCTATTTTAGACCAGTTTGATCCCTGCCAACAGTAACGAGAGGCATAAATTGTCATTTGTTTAGATAAAATAAAATAAAAATCTGCTTAAAAACGACCAAAACGCAAAGAAAACGTGACTATACTGACACATATTTGTCGTAAATAATCTCTGAAGAACAGTTTTCAGTAATTACACACTCATTTCAGAGTTTTATTATTACAAACGACCCAAAAAAACGGGATGTACCAGTTTTTTATTTTGAAATTCTGTTCAGACGAGAAATGTGGAGCCCCATTAAGTAAAGTTTGTGTCTTTTATTTATTGATTTCTAAGTATTTTTTAATTTTTTTACAAACACACTGTAGTTGAAAAGCTATAGACACTTTGCAGCTGTTTCCATTAACGCTCCCTGTGAGTGTGACGCTAACTGTGGGACCTTTTTAAAACCAATTAAAATAAATTAAGACCAACATCGCAGCCAATATGCAGGCGAAAAACACCAGATCCAATTCTAATAATGACCATTACTCACTGGTTTAAATAACAACAAATACTTTATTACAAAATCTCATTCAGAACTCGTTTATAGTCGTTTCCATTGCCAAAAATAGCCAAAAAATCATTTATAACCTTTCTCACATTGTACTACAGCCCGGTGAGTTTAGAAATAAATAGGCTCATGAAATTTAAGACCTTTGTGAAAAAAATAAGACTTGGACAACAGAATTTAAGACTTTTTAAGGCCTTAATTTAAGAACATGAAATTTAAGACCTTTTTAAGACCCCGCGGTGACCCTGGAGACTTTAATCTGAGCTTTATTTCAGCAATCGGACCAGAGAAAATTGGCAGGATTTAGTTACAACTGCAACACAAGCGCTGATTTGTGCTCTCTCTGAAATAACACTACAGTTTCACTTTCACCTTTTTTGATGAAAATCAGACTTCTAAATGGGACCATGAACGTTCATACTGATCACAGAAAACAAAAATGCGTTTTTTAACTCCATTTTGTATTTTCATCTTGAGTTTTCACACGATCTTTAAACCTTTCAGGGCAGTGTTCACCGTGGGAGCTGCTAAACATTCCTCCATAGACACACGTACGTGAGTTTGCCTGCTCTGGGTGCCATCTCTGCCGATGAACGACCCTGCAACTGGTACTGACCTGTTTGAGGCAACACTATTTTACCCAGGACAGTTTTGAGCCCTGCGTCCCCTGTCCCAGCAGATTTATCCAAAACCACTGATTTGTCCCAGTTTTATACAAGAAATGTCCCAGATGTCCCTATTTTTGACCAATCTGATAACTGCCAACAGTAAAGAGAGGCAGAAACTGTCATTTGTTTAGCGAAAATACGGAAAACCTCCTTAAAAATGACCAAAACGCAAAGAAAATGTGACTATACTGACTCATGTTAGTAGGTTTGGGCGATATCCAAATTTTGATACCGTTAAACCGTCTCAACATTTTACTGTGAGTAATTATTTTGCATCTTGCACCTAAACCATTCAGAAACAGAGTCACATCTTTATATATTTGAAAATGAGGTACAAGTTCTGATCAAACCAAACTTCACCAGCGCGTGTCTCCCTCCATTTAGAGAGCGTTTACACTGAAACGAATCACCGTATCGTATCGTACCGTATTGGGAACGATATGCGTCCAGATCACCAGAAACCCTTATCACATGACTCGGCTGGTGTCACAATGTCTCAACACCACGTGGGCGGTAAAAACAAGGAAGTGGAGCAGCGTGTCTGAAGTTGCCGTCGTTCTGTGGAAGTTTCAGCAGCTGATTTCGAACCAAGGAAGATGGAAAGCATGAAAACCGTCTTTTTGTGGACCGATGCTGTTTCACGTTTGTCTTGGGCAAGCATGTCCAAACTATGGCCCTCAGATCAAATTCTTTTGGGCCTCAGGCTTCCGGGTGAATTGTCCCATAATACCGCAGTAGAACTTTTTACTCCATGTTCTTGAACTCTACCTTGATCAAGCAGATTTCGGGTCTAAGCCTGGAAAAAGGTCTGGAGGGTCATTTAAACCTGTTATAAATGCACAGATTTGAGTTACTGACTGTTTGACCATCAGTCTGTGACCCTCGATCGGCCTCACTCTGCTCTGGGTTTTAATATGTGGCCCTTGATAAAAAAAGTTTGGACTCCCCTGGTCTCGGGTTTGTTTAAACTTTTCCACAATAGCATGACATGAGCGATGCCACGAACCAGCGAATCAGGAAGGAGCAGGTCACAGTGGCGCAGTCCAATAAGAACGACAACTAGAGCTCCTACATCAGCGTTTTCAGAGTTTTCATGCACCCACACATTGACGGATCAGATCTGTGCTCAGATGAGCTGGTGTATCCAGATTGTATCATCTCCAGAGTCGTTTTCTATCAGATTAGTGTGGACGAACACTGCATTTGCAACGAAAACGACTCAAATACGAACGAGTGTGGACGGGGCCTTAATGATCTGGGACACGCCGAGACAAGAAAAGCGCATAAGAGGCAGATTCAGAATAAAAAGTAAAAGGCGACAGTCCCCGGAGAAGTTACCGTCTCCTCCGTGAAAGTCTGACTTCGCCCTCGAGCGGGAACTTTCTCCTCTTCATAAAACGTCTCCATCACAAACTTTTGGGCTCAACATCACACACGAAGTGTCAGTCAGGTTTTTTTCTTCTTCCTCGCTGTGTGTGGATGGAAATCTCCGAGCGGAACCACGTTTGAAGAGGAGAGAAAGCGAGGGGAGAAAGTCCTTATGCAGATATTTTTGATGAAACTGATCCCGCCAAACCTAATACATTGTCATTTCTTTAGCTAAAATACAGAAAAGCTGCTTAAAAACGACCAAAACACAAAGAAAATGTGACTATACCGACTCAGGAATGGTCTCTGCAGAACAGTTCTCCTTAATTATGCACTTGTTTCACAATTTTATTATTACAAACCACCACAAACCCAAGATGTCCCAGTTTTTTATTCAGAAAATCTGGTCGCCCGAACTTCTGGGTCCCGGTTGTTTCAATGGAGAACCAAGGAAAAGAGTTTCCGCTAAAATGTTACGTAAAGTCGAACGATTTGTGGAAAATGTTTAATGTTAACGAGCACCGACCGCTCAAAAGTGGACTGTAAATGTAGGCAGAGATGGATTTTTTATTTTATTTTTTTAATTTTGGGGGAATAACTATATTTAGCTTTTAAAATCCATAACAAGGCTCACAAATGTATCTTAAGTTGAAGGAAAAATTGCAAAGAAACCTTTAAATTTGTAAAAACAATAACAAAATGTACGTTATTAGGTTCTTTTTTCAGTCCAAAGTTTGTTTTCTCTTTGTCTGAGAAAAGAACCTAATAACATGAATTATCTGAAGACCAAATGAACCTATGAATACCTAGAATAATAACAAAATGTATTTATTTGTGTTATAAAAGACAGATATACAAATATACATATGCAAAAGTTTTAGGCAGTAAGACCTGGTTTAGTTTAGTCCTGGTTGAGACCTGCTTTAGTCCTGGTTTAAACCAAGTCTAAACCAGGTCTAAACCAAGTCTAAAGTAGGACTAAACCAGGTCTAAATCAGGACTAAACCAGGACTAAAGCAGGTTTAAAGTTGGTCTAAAGCAAGTCTAAAGCAGGACTTAACCAGGTCTAAACCAGGTCTAAAGCAAGTCTGAACCAGATCTAAAGCAAGACTAAACCAGGTTTAAACCAGGACTAAACTAAACCAGTTCTAAAGCGGAACTAAACCAGGACTAAAGCAGAGCTAAACCAGGTCTAAACACCACTGCATTTTGTTGACTGATGAAAATAAATGATGAACACTTCCATTTTTGAAGCATTCAGAGTTTACAGCATTTTTTCCACACCTAAAACTTTTGCACAGTTCTGTATGGTGCTCTTCTAACTTCTAATGCCAAAAATATCAGCATTAAATATTTATAGTGATCCACCGACACAGATATGAAAGAATCAGCCTCGATATCGATACTGGAACGGCTCTTTGGCCCGTCCCTCAGCAAAGACCCTGCAGCTGTTCAGCCCCAAGGAGCCGCAGATCTGGGCCATGTGCCGGACACATGTGAGCCTCAGACATGCGGTTTGGTGGCGGCGCAGAGGATTTCAAATAAACTCCGACGCAGATGAAGAGAGACGTGGGTGAGGCGTGGGTGAGGCGCGCTGACAGACGGGCGCAGAGACGCAGCACCCAGGTCCACGAAGAGAAGAATCGACAGAATCTTCTAAACTTTCAGTTACAAACAGTTCAATCAGAGCTGAGGCAGGTGAGAGTTGCAGGTGGAGTCGCAGGTGGAGTAGATGGAGTCTTTTGGGCTTTGGCCCAAAAGACTCCATCGACTCCAGAAGCAACAAGTGAGAATCGACTACTGACGGTGAAGAAGAGAAACTGAGAGTTGTTGAAAGAAAATGGTTCGGGAATGTATTTTTTTGCGTTTTTCAAAAAATATAATTCACTGGTAAATAAATGGGATTAGAAACAGCATTGACGATCGAGTCTTTTGGGCTTTGGCCTGTGCAGTGGGAAATCAACAGAGGGAAGTGTAAGGCTGCTTATAAAGTTGTTTTCTAACGTTTCCAGACACTAATGAGTGAACCAGGCAGAGCATTTTGTTTGTTAGACTCGTGGCTGTTGTAAGATGGGTTAAAGTGATGTTAAGCTTCTTCAGTGTAAAGTTAAGTTAAGAACTTGCCCCTATCACTGCACTAGTTTGTTGCCTTGACGGACTCACTGCCACAGTGAGATCTCTGCCGAGGCAACACTGATCTGTGCCGTTTTTTGGCTTCGGACAGAATTCCACCACCTCTAGAAAGGGACTTTAGCTTCAAACGGGCCCGAGTTCAACTTTAAAACTAGAAGATTTGCAGAGCCGATCCAAAACAAATGAGAAGGAGAAGCATTTGTGGAGTTTAATTTGGGAAATTTTGTTCATTTGTGAAGAATTCCAAAGCGGATAAGCGTTCGGTGCCTTTATTTCCCAGTTGTTCCCAGTATTTTTCAGTATTTTTCTGGGGTTTTGAAGTATGTCAGAGCAGGTGGAGTTGGATCACATCAATCAGAGCTGCAGAGGATCGACCCCGGGGCCCGGTCTAATGACAGGGCCCGGACCAGGATAAATACTGAGGCTCAAACCACCGCTCCACACGCACCAGCCTCCACAGGACAGACCCGAGGAGACAGACCTGAGGAGACACCAGAGGAGACACCAGAGGAGACACCAGAGGAGACACCAGAGGAGACAGGACAGACCCAAGGAGACACCAGAGGAGACACCAGAGGAGACACCAGAGGAGACAGGACAGACCCAAGGAGACAGACCCGAGGAGACAGGACAGACCCGAGGAGACAAACTGAGGAGACAGGATGGAAGCAGACAGAGGCAAATTCACACTCGGACTATGACAAAACCAAGTCTCAAACCCTTTGACCACCGCCAACACTCATGCAACTACCACAACACAACAACAGTTTTCACTAGAGTCACTGTTTTCCCGCCGTGGCATGTTCCCAGTCCATCCGAGTTCTACCCAAAGAGCACCAACCACCGGGATTATTTTGAAGAAGTAGAAACGTTTACATGATCCAGAAAGAAATTAATTCGGCTTTAAAATCACAATAAACCATAAACTGACTTCAGGATTGAGTTTAATTCACAATAATCATCAGGAGTTAAGTGTTTACATGGACTTTTTAAAGCGGAATTAATTTTTATTCAGAATTAAAGCTGAAAGTCTAACAAAGCCCCTGACAGGGCAGTGCCTACAGTTAGCGTGACCCGGGCAGTATTGATGAGTTGAGCTGCTGCGTATCGATCAGGATCCTGCCGCTCACATGTTTCTGTGTGAAGTGGAGGCTGTGGCTCTGCTCCGTTTGTGACGCTGCATTTTAAAAGGACATTATGTAAATGTGACGACCTCTGGACGAGCACTCGGCGGCAGTGCTCACAACGCTCCGATTTAATTATCTCCGGAGCAACGAGGCAGGAGCTGACAGGAGCTGACAGGAGCAGAGACAAAAGAGCACACTGCAAAAAAAGCTCGGCCAAAATGTAAGATCTAAACACTTAAATCAATCAGAAAATAACTTAAACGTAGTGAAATGCTCTGTCCGTGCAGCAAGATAATTTTACTGGACGAGTTCTCTTAAAATAAATGACCTCTAGATGAGAATGAAGCGTCTCAGAACAAATAAGTAGATAGTAAACCTGAAAACAAGATAACAAGAGAAGATAACCTGATAAAAGTTCTATCCCTCAAAGACCTAAGGGCAATTTTAGTACATTTCTCCTCTCCTGCATTTTTTTTTCTTAATTTTGCTTTTAAAACTGCCCCTTTTACCCCCTAATGAAGTGTCCTACATCCTTTTGTTCAGTCCAACCTGTTATTTCACAATCTGCTGCTGTAGTTGTTTCATGTGGCTGTGATAAAAGCTACAGGACCAGAAATAGAGATGAAAAAAAAAACTGAAAATAAAATTCACACTCTTTTATACAAAACACACAGCAAACATGTAGAAACAACTTTTTGGACATAAAAAAATGCTTAATTTAGGGCCTCAGCTACAAAAATGCAAAATATCAAATCTGTAAGTAAATTAAAAATCTCCTTATTGCCCTAAAAACAAAAAAAGTGCAGTGGACCCCCTTTCCTGGTCCAGTCCTGGAAACAGCTCCTGTCAGGTCCAGGGCCAGAGCCACAGCACTTCTGCATTTCCAGGGTGGAAATTACAGCAAGAGATGCACAATTACACAGACCAAGATGCGTAATTTGACATTTATTAGAGAATTAACTCCACTTAGAGCGACTTTTTCACTCGTTATAAACACACATAGTCAGAGGAGTCGACCTAAATTCCTATTGGACACTCGTTTTGTTCACGTCATCACACAGCGTGAGTGTGACGTAGGATAAAGCCGCAGAAATGTACGGAAACCTCTATGTCTGCACTTTCAGAGGGAAAACAAAAGAAAGTTTCTATCTTTTACGGTTAAAAAGTTCTGTGCGGTTATAGAAAAGATATTCCTTGGCATTGTATACGATGTCGTAGGTCTTGAAGAGTTCAAATCTTGGGCAGATTAGAGACATTTGCAGTGTGATTAGATGCTGTTGTAGATGGGCACATTTAGACCTCAGGAGATTCTTATAAAACAGGGTTGTCCAAAGCATCAAAATTGAAAATAGTTCCTCATTTGAGCAGGAATTGATACTAAAAAATCTGTTCAGGACGGGAATGAACCTTTCCTGAATCGCTTTAGGAAGATCTTGAGCTGAATCAGAACAAGTATAAGAGCACATACTGCTAAAAGATTGGCCAAAAGTAGTGAAATGATCTGTTCATGCAGCAAGATCAAGTTCTCTTCAAATAAACGACCTCGAGACGAGAATGAAGCGTCTCTGTGAGTGTTCAGGGGCTGGAAATACGTTTATGGACGCTCAGTTTGAGATAAACAGACTTAAAACCAGTTTAGGATCAGTGTTCATGGCCTGATAATAAAATGTATCTAAATAAAATGCTTTAAATTCGGCTAAATTCTGTAATAAATAAACATACAGCCCTAACCAGAGTGAAACTGAGAAATTGACTTCAGAGTTTCAAAGCTGAGGTTTCTCATCTGGTTTTGGATGTTCTGGTGTCATAATTCTTTATTTTCTTGTTAATACGATTAAACTGGCTCAGGATATTTATTCACGTGATAAATATAGTGACACAAACTAATTTATGACCAAACATGTTATGGCGTTCTGATCAGTATTCATAGCCAAATTCTAAATAAAATGCTTTAAATTCTGCTAAATTCTAGATAAACAGACTAAAAACCAGGATGAATAATAAGTTCAAATATGTGAAATTCTAGATAAAAGTGCTTAAATCAGTCTGAAATGATCATATTTTGTTGTCAGTCTGTGTCAAACAAATCTGTGTGAAGTGTTGCAGGGAAAAACTGGAATAAAACAATATCTAAGTTAAAATAACTTAAATTAACAACATTTTACTTTGTTTGTCGATTCATCTTGACAAGTGAATCAGAATCAGAATCAGAATCAGAATGTGTTTTATTGCCATATGAGTGAACAGGTTCACAACATTAGGAAATTGCTGCGGTACTTGGAGCAGGATGTAGACAAACTATCTGAAATTATCTGCCAGTGGAATAAGTGTATTTTTTCTTATTTCAAGTAACATTCAATTTGATTTCTTATTTTAAGTGCGAAAAGTTGTTGTTTTTCTGATTTTAAATGTAGTAAGATGTATTTTCATATGTTAAGTACAAAAATCCTTGTTCCATTGGGAGATAATTTTACTCGTCAAGTGAAATTCACTTAAATCATGATAAAACTTCAATTCAAGTGATCTTAACTTGGCCAAATTTTGTTTTTTGCAGCCTAAATTTAAGATTTTCTGACGAGTTGAGTCATGGAAGAAATATATGTGACACTTTTTTAAGATTATAAAACCGAGATGAAACCTGAAAAAAAGTTTGAAAATCATGGCCAGATCAGAGACATTTGCAGTGTATGGCCGTGTAAACATATTAGGACACAGTGGTGCAGTGTAAGATTTGGCGGTATCCAAATTTTGATCCCATTAAACCTCAGCATTTTCCCGGGGTTTACGGTATCACTGTGACTAATTCTGAATTATTTTGTACCCTTCAGAGTTCTTTATATTTGAAGATGAGGCACAAGTTTATATTTGAAGATGAGGCACAAGTTCTGATCAAACCAAACTTTGCAGCGCGTTCGATCGCATCAGCATCAGCGCACGAGAAGTTTTTATCAGCGCTTATACTGTATGCAAATGAGCCATGTGCTTTGAAGTTTGGTTTGTATTAGAGTCCATAACGCGTACATTTTTTAAAAATCGCAATTAAAGTTCACCAGCCTTTTGTCAATAGTGTTTGGTGCTTTTCCCCAGGAAGAACCAAGTGCAGAGGACGGACGCTCAGAACTAATTATAATGAACCAAACTGGGTTTGTGCTGCTGTCCATTTGCACCACCGCAGAACCAGCCGAGATCCTCAAGCACGGAGAACTGGAGCAGCCCAGACCCGCAGCCCTCAGCCCGGACCTGTAATACACAGCCCGGACCTGTAGTCCACAGCCCGGACCTGTAGTCCACAGCCCGGACCTGTAGTCCACAGCCCGGACCCGCGGCCCTTAGCCCGGACCTGTAGTCCACAGCCCGGACCCGCGGCCCTCAGCCCGGACCTGTAGTACAAAGCCCGGACCCGCGGTACACAGCCCGGACCTGTAGTCCACAGCCCGGACCTGTAGTGCACAGCCCGGACCCGCGGTACACAGCCCGGACCTGTAGTCCACAGCCCGGACCTGTAGTACACAGCCCGGACCCGCGGTACACAGCCCGGACCTGTAGTCCACAGCCCGGACCTGTAGTGCACAGCCCGGACCCGCAGCCCTCAGCCGGGACCCGCGGCCATCAGACCGGACCCGCGGCCCTCAGCCTGGACCCGCGGTACACAGCCCGGACCTGTAGTCCACAGCCCGAACCTGTAGTCCACAGCCTGGACCCGCGGTACACAGCCCGGACCTGTAGTCCACAGAACGTTATTGCTTTCGATCCAACGCACAGAGGAACCACTGCCCCAGTCCAGTGCACTGGTCTTGAAAGATGGAAGAAGACCAAGGACCAGATCCCTGGGCCCGTCCTGAGGGACCGCACTGGAGCCTATAGGCTTCATAATAACAATGTTATTGCCTGGTGTGGACCAAATAATCAAACTAGCGGTGTAAAAACACCCTAAATTAGCACCTCCAAGCTAAACACCCCAGTGCAGTGACCGGAGCGTCACAGCACAGCAGATCCGACAAACTACAGACCTGTGATGACACACGTCAAAGAAAATAACAAGTAATAAATAGAATTGCTTTACATTATGGCTTTAAAACTGTCTTGAAATGCAAAATAACACATAATAATAATAAAATAATTTTAAACATGCAATTCAATATGTGATTAATCGCCATTAACTATGGCATTTCTGAGATTAATCACGATTAAAAAAATTTATCGTTTGACAGCTCTAGTTTGTGTAAAACGTAAACAAATGTGCCAAAGCTGCATTAAACACATTATTTTTCAAAGTCTATAATGAGCGGAGCAGTGGAAATGTAGAGCGGTGGTAGTAGTAATAAGAATAAGAATAAAACAATAATGAATAAATAAACATAGGGAAACCAGGGTAATACTTTTTTATAACAAAAATGTGGTTGTAAATGTATAATTTTGAAGCCCAACTTTGTGCACTAATAAACGGATGATGGTTCATGTTTTACCGGTGTTTAACTGTGCCCAAACATGTACATTATTCGATCCGCTGGACGCTCGGGCCCCGGCGTCTCTGTGTGTTTCTCTTCTTGGTCCTGCGACCTACAAAAACACGAGCTGCAGTTCAACCCGAGGCCTTCGCTAAAAACACAGAGGAGCTGTAAATACAGATTATACACGGAGCGAATATTGAATACAGATTATACACAGAGGGAATATTAAATACAGATTATACACGGAGCGAATATTGAATACAGATTATACACAGAGGGAATATTAAATACAGATTATACACGGAGCTAATATAAACCATCAAAACACGTCTAAATAAGGATTATGTAATTTTTAAACATGAAAAAAAGCAGAAGGACCCACAGCTGCAGCAGGTCCTGAAGGTGATGTTATTACTGTGTCCGGAATGTTTCACAGAGTCCACGTTTACATCAGGTTTTTTTCATTCCGAATTAATAGTTCTGAATTAAAATCTTCTCCTTGGAGTTTACACGGAAATAATAATTCTGAATTTAGGTTTCCATGGAAACAGGTTAAATGGTCTTTATTTAATTGGGCTCAGAGTCTGGGGGTGGGGAAGGTTCTGAATGGACAGCGACACAAACATATTTATGAAAAAATGAACGAATGAAAGAAAGAGCGAACAAATGGAAGAAAGAAAAAGAACGAACAAATGGAAGAAAGAAAAGGAAATAAAGAACAAAGAGCAAACAAATGGAAGAAAGTAAAAGAACGAACAAATGGAAGAAAGAAAAAGAATGAACGAATGAAAGAACAAATAAAAGAACGAACAAATGAAAGAAAGAAAAAGAACAAATGAATGAAAGAACGAATGAAACAACAAATGAGCGAAAGAACAAATGGAAGAAAGAAAAAGAATGAACAAATGAAAGAGCAAACGAACGAACAAATGAAAGAACGAACAAATGGAAGAAAGAAAAAGAATGAATGAAAGAATGAAAAGAGCGAACAAATGGAAGAAAGAAGAAGAAATAAAGAACGAAAGAGCGAACAATTGGAAGAAAGAATAAACAAATGAATGAAAGAATGAATCAACAAAAGAACAAACGGAAGAATGAAAGAATGAATGAAAGAACAAATGAACGAAAGAATGAACAAAAGAATGAACAAAAGAACGACCAAAAGAATGAGCAAATGGAAGAAAGAAAACAAATGAAAGAACGAACAAATGGAAGAAAGAAAAAGAACGAATGAAAGAACAAACGAAAGAGCGAACAAATGGAATAAAGAAAAAAAGGAATGAATTAAAGAACGAATGAATGAACAAACAAATGAAAGAATGAACAAAAAACAAATGAATAAACGAAAGAACGAGTGAAAGAACAAACTGGCTTTTCTGTCATCTCTGTTTGCCATTTCGCCACCGACACAAACACGATCCAAACTTTTTCCGCGGTGGTTCCGATGATAATAAAGCAGCAGCTGGAGAATTCTCTCCTCACGCTTTACGTCTGTGAGCTGAGGAGGAGAAGGGAAGAGTGTCGGAGAAGGAGGAAGAAGACAAACTGAGTCTGAGGCTGCCAGACCTCAGCCCACTCCCACATCCCGCTCACAAATCCAAAGAGCAGTGGAGGAAAGTCCGAAGAAACGTTTACATGATCCAGGAAGAAATTCATTCGGCTTTAAAATCGGAATAAACCACAAACTTACTTCAGAGTTAAGTTTCATTCTGAATAATCATTTTCATTAGAATTAAGTGTTTTCATGGACTTTTTAAAGTGGAATTAATCTTTATTCAGAATTAAAGCTCTCATGGAAACGTGGCAGTTATGGTATTAAACCTTTCTGTCTTTATGGAGACCAAACCAGACCATGTTCCAGGTCAGATCTGTGGAGAGGCGACCCCGCTCACAGTCAGAACGCCGGTTTTTCTAGGGATTTTTGAGCTCTGAAACCACCTGTAATTGAATAAATGTAAAGTAGCACTGTTTAATGTCACACTGTGGAACATTCCAGGCAGAGCAGTGACGTATCCATAGAAACATAGGTGACAGACCAAAAAGTTACATAGTGCAGCTTTATAACATGAAAAACTAGAAGAACTAGTTTATTTTAAACCGTTTGCAGAGGTCCAAAATTCTTCTTCACTTCCCTTTTTACATTCAGAGCATCCTCATTATTCACCACAATGAGATTAGAAGCACTTTTCACAACTCTCAGAGACCAGAACGAAGTTTTGCCGTCGCTCTAATCTTAAAAACAACCAGCATAGAGAGACCAGATGTCCCTATTTACCTGGGACAGTCCCAGTTTTGAGTCCTGTGTCCCCTGCCCCAGCAGATTTATACAAAACCAAGGATTTGCCCCAGTTTTATACAAGAAATATCCCCGGTGTACTTATTTGTGACCAATCTGAGCCCTGCTGACAGTAAATCGAAGCATAAACTGTCATTTGTGTAGGTAAAATACAGAAAAGCTACTTTAAAAACGACCAAAACACAAAGAAAATGTGTCATGAATCCTTAATTACTCACTCGTTTCACAGTTTTATTCTTACCAACCACCACAAACCGGGGATGTCCCAGTTTTTGCTTGCAGAAGATTTATTTTTTGACCTCAGCAGCTGCTTGTACCATATATATGTACTGGAGAGAGAAACGTTTCACTCAAATACGTGGAAATAAATCATGTCCAGGCCCTTTAGCGCTGCTTATAATGGGCACTTTCACTGGAGCTGGATTGGAGCTTTTACGCAAACACGAGTGACGGTCGGGTTTCAGGATCTCGCATTCTCAGGTCTCCAAAGGGCCAGGGACCAAAGGCCATTTTCGCCTGTCCTGCCAACCAGGCGACACAACCGACAGAGGCATTCTCCCACGGGAAAATATACGACCGGGCAAAACTTTGGACGTACCCTCTAGTTTTTCCATTTTTATCATTTATTTTTACTACGTGCAAAGCAAACTTGGCCACTGAGGGGATTTGGTTGTATTTTATTTATTTTCTACGTAATTCCATTTGTGTTGGGGGTCCGTCACCTGCACGTTTCCATGGATACGTCATTGCTTTGCCTGGAATGTTCCACAGTGTGACGTTAAACAGCTCTACTTTATGTTTACTCAGTTACAGGCGGTTTTAGAGCTCAAAAATACTCAGAAAAACAGGCGTTCTGACTGTGAGCGACATCGCCTCTCCACAGATCTGACCTGGAACTTGGTCCGGTTTGGCCTCCATGGAGATAGAAAAGTTTAATGGGCGGAAACAGCTCAGGTTGGGGGTTCGAATCAGCGTTTTGAGTGTCTTGAAGGTGGAAAAGCGCAGTAAAAATGTGACCATTTAATGCTGTACTGTGAAACCTTCCAGAAAAAGTTGGTACATATCCTGACTACAGTCGACGTAATCCAGTCCAATCCACTTTATTTATATAAAACATTTCATAAACAAAAGAGTTTCCAAAGTGCTGCACAATATAAATAAAACATATACAATAGAAATAAAAACAAAGCTCTATTTGCCTCCACTAGTCATTGTAAAAACAATAAAACTAGTAAAATCAACTAAGAGCAAGAATATACATAAAATAATAAATAAAAGGTCAAATCAAAACATCAAAATTAAATCCATCCAGCTTAACAAAGATGTACTAAAACATTTTGACAGATTTTTTGAGCTCCGTGTACGACAGAAAATGGATTTGAGGTCAGCAAACACAACCAGAATTAAAGGATCTTAAGTGCGCCTTATTGTCCGAAAAATACAGTCGCCGTTGACCATCCTAAGTTTATTATGAGACTTTGTTTGCCAGTTTTTCAAAATTTTGCATTGAAATTGAAATTGAAATGTTGTACAGTCTCGGGCGACTGTGTGCAAGCAGATTTCAAGACGCAAAACAGAAGAAAAATAAAACATTCATTGTGAAACTTTGAGGTTATTTCAACAAGAATGACGTCACATTTTTTGGGACATCCTGTTTTTTTGACACCGCTCTACATTTCCACTGCTCCGCTCATTATAGACTTTCAGTAATAATGTGTTTAATGCAGCTTTGGCACATTTGTTTATGTTTTACACAAATCAAACTTCAAAGCACACGTCTCATTTGCATACAGTATAAGCGCTGATAATCGAATCGAACGCGCTGCAAAGTTCGGTCTCATCAGAACTTGTGCCTCATCTTCAAATATAAAGCTGCGACTCTGTTTCTGAACGGTTTAGGTGCAGCTACAGAATAATTCAGAGTTTCAGAATGATAAAAAATTAGGACGTTTCTATAGCGATTAACAAGAAAATATATCTTTTGAATGGTAAAAAGTTCTCCAAACGTCACCTTGAACAGGAAGTTGAAACCTTTGAATATGCAGCTGAAGAGATGTATTAAAACAGTTGAATCTGACTTCTATTCTCAGGTTTTCACGTTTTTCTAATTCTGAGTTGTTTTAGTGGATCGTCCCTGTGGAATATTATCTTATTTGTTTTATTTTCATCAATTTAAGGTCCTATATTACACTATTTCCACATCACAAACAGACCTGGAGTTGTGTTTTGTTTCAGTCACACATTTAACACAAAAAAACTACCGCTTAAAACAGGAAGTCATGAGGTCTGAAACAGAATCTTGTCATCAACACAAAATTCCATCCAAAATGCAAATAACACATTTATTTTCTTAAATTTTTTATCTGTGAAAGAATGCGAATAATTAAAAAAGCTTTGGCCCTTGTGTACAATTTGTTTGTGAAATATATGTGCAGGACTGAAAATGAAAAGTCAAATGGAAATAAAAATTTCAATAAAAATGACAAAAAATTTGAATTAAAATAGAAATGGAAATAAAACTTGAAATAAAATTAAAATAGAAGTTTAAACAAAAATTTAAATAGAAATAGAGATAAAGATGAACATTAATACTGAAATACAAATTAAAATTGAAATAAAAATTAAAATAGAAATAAAGATAAACATTAAAATTGAAATAGAAATTAAATTTGAAATTAAAAATTTAATAGAAATTGAAATAAAAATGTAAATAGAAATAAAGATAAATAAAAATTTAAACAGAAATCGAAATAAAAATGAAAATAGAAATTTAAATTGAACTAAAAATTTAAATTTAAATTAAAATAGAAATCAAGATAAACATTAAAATCGAAATAAAATTTTAATTGAAATAGAAATGTAATTTGAAATAAAATTAAAATATAAATTGAAATACAAATTTAAATAGAAATAAAGATAAACATTAAAATTTAAATAAAAATGTAAATTGAAACTAAAATAAAAATAGAAACTGAAATTGAAATAAAAATGATTGTTTGCACTTTTATGAGAAAGGATCATGAGTGAGGGGCCATGGGTAGTTTGTCCTGAAGTGCTGAAGGTCGATCCTTAGACTTCGGAGGTGGAGGAGACGTCAGTGTGAGGAAAGGAGAAAACACCTCCTCTGGACCTCAGACCAGAGGAGAGGAGGAGGAGACGGAGAGGCTGAGGAGGCAGGAGGTTTTTCTGCTGCTGCTGAGACAGTGGAGGTTCAGACTGAAGCTGGAATTTCAGGTAGAAGTAGGTGATAATTTTAGAGGTAATTGTTAAGAGTGAAAGAAGCAGTGACAGGAAGTAGAAACGTGAGGAAATGCAGTCTTCCCGGTTGTGTTTCCATTTGTGGACATTTGAAAACAGGAGCAAAGACACGGCGTCACGTTTGTGAGAAAACTGCTGTCTGTGCATGGACCTCCTCTAACCCCGCCCCTCAGCCCGGTCGCCCTGCAGACGCACAGTGCGAGTGAGTGACCTCTTCCTCTTGTCGTCCGAACAGAAACCTGCGCGGTGAACAACGGCGGTTGCGACCGGACGTGCAAGGACACGGCCACAGGGGTGCGCTGCAGCTGCCCTGTGGGATTCACCCTGCAGCCGGACGGGAAGACCTGCAAAGGTGAGTTCAGCGACACGTGGGCGGAGAGAGCGGAGACTTGCAAAAGTACGGGGTAAACTTACGAATAAAGCTGTGTTCAGACTGGCGTTCAGGCCGATGTTCAGATTGACGTTCAGACCGACGTTCAGGCTGACATTCAGACCGACGTTCAGACCAACGTTCAGACCGATGTTCAGACTGAAGTTCAGACCGACGTTCAGACCGATGTTCAGACTGATGTTACGACCGGCGTTCAGACTAATGTTCAGACTGATGTTCAGACTGATGTTCAGGCCGAGGTTCAGACCGACGTTCAGACCGATGTTCAGACTGATGTTACGACCGGCATTCAGACTAATGTTCAGACTGATGTTCAGGCCGAGGTTCAGACCGACGTTCAGACCGACGTTCAGACCGACGTTCAGACTGATGTTACGACCGGCGTTCAGACTAATGTTCAGACTGATGTTCAGGCCGAGGTTCAGACCGACGTTCAGACCGATGTTCAGGCCGACGTTCAGACCGACGTTCAGACCGATGTTCAGACTGACATTACGACCGGCGTTCAGACTAATGTTCAGCCTGATGTTCAGACTGACGTTACGACCGGCGTTCAGACTAATGTTCAGACTGATGTTCAGGCCGAGGTTCAGGCTGGTGTTCAGACCGACTTTCAGATCGACGTTCAGACCGACATTCAACTTCCAACCGATGTTCAGGCCAATGTTCAGACTGATGTTCAGATTGATGTTCACACCGATCTTCAGAATGACGCTCAGGCCAATGTTCAGACCGACGTTTAGTCCAAGGTTCAGACCGTCTTTCAGATCGACGTGCAAACCGACGTTCAGATTGACGTTCAGACTGACGGATGCGAAGTTTACACTAGAGTCTGTGGACGCGCTCTGGACTTCTGTGTTTCTGTGGCGAGTCTGGAGCGTTTAGAGCATCAGAATCAGATTTGAAAAACCTGAACCAATCAGGGACTCTACTCCAGTGACGTATTCCAGTGAGTTTCCTCAAAGTGAAACCAGCTGAGGAATCAGGCCTGAGCATTATCCAGCTCCCGGGCCACGTAAGTCCCTTTGGTCGACTCTACCTGGCCTCTTTAAACTCTTTATAAAGAAATGCAATTAATATGAAGCAGAAGTGAGTTAAGCATTTTGTCCTCCACAGTAGTTTTGGTTTCTCATGTGGCCTCATGGGAAAAATAATTGCCCACTCCTGGTCTACGCCGTGTCATTAGCCGAGTATAAATATATCCACGCCTCTGATCTCCTCCTGTCGTCATAAACTGTCTAAAGCCGCTGTGTCGCCCGGGAAAACACGCCGCTCACCGACCGGACGCCCTGAACACCTCAAAGATTTCACTCCGACATGTTCACAGCGTCTGAACTCAAACACAAAGGCTCCAACGAGAGACGTCCAGTGCGTTTTTTGTGGTATGAATGCAGCTTTAGTGTCCTAAGTATTACTTATGCACTTTTGTGGGGATCTGTGTGACCTCAGTCGTCCAGATACGAGTCATTCTGGACGGGATAAAGCTTTAAAGATGGGTTATTATGCAACATCAAATTTTTTGTGTGTGTTTCTCCCGAGTTATGATGTTTTTCCCTCTTCAAAAACGTGTCTGAAGAGGTTTTGGAGTCATCCATGCATGTTTGAGTCATTCCTGGACCCTATTGTTCCACAAAATCAAATAATCCGTTCACATGAGATCGAGTTTAATATAAGCGTGTGTGGTTTTCACTGGTGCATAAACACTGTGTGAGTCTGATCTGTTCTTTTATGACAGAAGTCCAGTTTTATCTGAGTTTAGTTTCACCCAAACGCCAGAGTCACGTGACCCGACTGCAGTGATCTGAGTCTGAATCTCTGTGAATGAGTCTCTATAGAGGACATGTACTCAATTACAAACTCAAAAGGTCCACTTACCAAATTTACAGCGTTTCCAAGGTCCGAAAAAGTGACAGGGCATTTTCAAACTTAGAACTTCTAACAAACAAATGTAGTAAATCCACATGGAACATTTGAAGTAAAAAAGTAAAAAATGTTGTATGTTCTGTTCGAATCAGGGTGAAAAGCTAAAGGCCAAAATGAAGGCCAATTTCACTATCAAGGACCACGCCAGCAACACGTGTGAAGAGAAAAGGGTTTATTATATTGAGATGAGGCGGGTCGGCTGGGTTGAGACTCAGGGTGGGTGTTCAGTCTCAATCTTCACATGGCCCAGCAGAACGGGACTCCCCTCGTAGGCGTCTTTATGTCTGGAAGTGAACAGATATGAGATGGGAGGGTCCGGTCGGGTTATTTGGGACGAACTGGGTTGCCGGGTTAGGCCGCTACAAATAGGCTTCTGGAAAATTGAGGTGTGGCAGAAGTGAGCTGTGATTCGCTGGAGAGGAGTCGAGGGCGGCAGAGGCGTGGCCCTGCTCCTGAACTTAAGTTAATCTCATGAACTACATTTATGTTTCTGCGTCAAAACTTTTCCGCCGACAAACACCTCCCAAACTTTCTAACGACGCCTCAAAACGGCGCAGACAATAAGGGCTGTGATTGGTCCTCTCCACCGCTCTACATTTACGCTGCTCCGCTCATTATAGACTTTGAGTAATAATGTGTTTAATGCAGCTTTGGCACATTTGTTTACGTTTTACACAAACTAAACTTAAAACTACTGCGCATGTCTCCTGCAGAAAGAGCCCCTGTTGTGTCTGGTATCAGTACAATCGCACCAATACTTCTGTACCACTGAAAAAAACAGTAATTGAGCAGCAGAAAAAACATTTGGAGTGAGCTAAGAACTTGTGAGGGACTGGGGAAAGGCGGGGATGGAGAACACAGCTCTATAGAGTCTGATACAGGGCAGGTCTGTGGAGAGAGAGGGGTTTAGGAGCCGGGGGAGACATTCAGACTCAGATATAGAGATATATGAGACAAAATCAAACTAAAAAAAGAACAAAAGTGTGCTGAAACTAATCGACGAGCTGCTGTTTCACTGCTGTAAACACACTTCAGATCTCTGCTGGTTTAACTTGAGCTTTGTCTTGAGCTCTGTTGGTTTTGCGTTTGCTGCTCATCGGTTCTGTGTGACGTACGTGATCCTCAGGACTGACCTGTGACTCCAGGGGGTGAAAGTTTAAGTGATTTTCTCTCTGTGGCTCTGAGTCTGCACACTGTTCCCTGTTCAAGGACTAAATGTGGCACTAAATACTCCTGAGGTCGGTCCGTTTTAGAGGCGTCTGAATGTCCAGCACTCAACATTTCCCATGATGTTTGAGGCACCTTGAAAAATGGTGTCCAGCGCAGGTCACTAGAGCGATCTGTATAGAAGGGCGGAAGTGATTAAAAAAAGCTGCGGATGCATTTTGACAACTGAAGTATCATTGTTCCCCATTCGTTCTGATTGATAAAGACTGAACACGGACAGAAGATGGAGATAAAAACATTTCCAGCACCAAAACGTCCGGTTGTTCTGTGTGTGGTTGTCAGAATCGATATTCTACCGGCGGACTAAAGTTTTAAAGTTTTACTCATTGATTACACAAGGATTTGGCAGACAGGCCCCGTTTGTCAAAGGCTTGTTGAGGAAATATTCTCGATCTTTTGACGATAATCCTTTCACAGAGCTCGACAAGCTGCTGAGTTCTGTCGTACTTCTGTTGCCAAAATGTGTGCACAACTGAGCCTACGTCACCACTGTTTATGAACACTGAAAGGGTCTATGAACCAGGAAACCAGGAAAACACCAGTGGACAGAGACAGGAGTTTAACTGGACACAAGACGAGTGAATGAAGCAGAGAAAAGCACTGGTTTAACTCAGAGCTACAAATACTACTGGCAAAGGAGAGAGTTAAATTAGTCAAGTAGACAAAGTTTATTTGGTTGAAGACGTTTCGCAGCTCATCCAAGCTGCTTCTTCAGTTCTGGTCAGATGCTGGAGGACACTGACTTAAATCTGTCCAACACTATACTTGTTTACAGTGTCTGTTGTTAGCCTGGTCTATAGCGCTTCAACTAAAGAAACTTTGTCCAGTTGACAGATTTAACTCTCTCCTTTGCCTTGGATTCTACCTGGACGACTGAGGGATTTTACATACGAATACTCCCACTATTATAGTCACGTACTACTATAGTACTATTACTACTATAGTACTATTACTGACACCACTGACTGAACCAGAAGCTCTGGTTTAAAGTAGATCCTGATTCTGACTAAAACTGTCTTAAATAAAGTGTTCTGGTGTTAGCGATTCTAACATTAGAGAATTAGGATAATTTATTACTGATTGCACAAGCAGTAGAATTACCTTTAGCTGAAACTAATAATTGAACTAATAATTTCCTCATTTTATCAAAAAGTTAAATACTCCGGTGTGTTTGTGTGAGATCCAAACGTGTGTGATTCCAGAAACACTCCATTTTTATCACAGTTTATCAGAGTTTATCGGAGTTTTATCAGAGTATTAGCTTAGTTTATTTGAGTTTATTGGAGTTTTATCAGAGTTTTAACTGAGTTTATCTGAGTTTATAGGAGTTTTATTGGAGTTTTATCAGAGTTTATAGGAGTTTATCAGAGTTTTATCAGAGTTTTAGCTGAATTTATCGGTGTTTATCAGAGTTTATTGGACTTTATCGGAGTTTTATTGACTCGACTGTAGTAGTAGTAATGTAGTAGAGAGAGAAGGAGAGAAGAGAAGAGAGGGAGAGGAGATAGAGGGAGAGGAGAGAGAGGTTGAGAGGGGATAAAGAGAGAAGAGAGGGAGGAAAGTGAGAGAGTAGAGAGGAAAGAGGGATGTTAGAGTCAGAGGGGGAGGAATGTGACACTGCAGTGCTGATCTCTGGACTCTTCTCTGTCCAACCACACGGCGCTTCACAAACTGTTCAAACACTGAGGCCTCCACCCGCCCACTGTACCCATCACAGCACAGCGCCCCCCTACCTGCAGACAGACCACTGTACCCACCACAGACAGCACAGTGCCCCCTACCTGCAGAGAGCGTGAACTGCCACCCGCCGTCTCCATGGTTTTTACGTTTTTACCTGGAATGACCAAATACCGCTCAGATTCTGGCAACGGGAGTTTTGTGAATGATTCTTTGTAAAAACACCTGGGATCTCATTTCTAAATCAGACCACAGGCAGTTCACAGAAGAGGCCCCCAGTCAAATGTAGCTCATCGTGGTTAGCGGTTGTAGACCTTTTTTACAACGGTTTGACGTGTCCCGCTGTAGGTTTGCAGAACTTCAAGTTAATGGTTTTCTGTGGAAATGTCTGGCGTAGGGATACACTGATAACGGTGCTTAGATAATATGCTCATACTCGTTAAATATTTGCCGAAACCACTGTTACACGACACGTTCTGCAGTTTCCCGGTTTCAGTATCCTGAATAATCCAGTATCCTGGTGATGAGAAACCAGAGCGACATAAATAAAGCAACTGTAGCGACATCAGTGAAAGAGCTGCTGGACTCGTACCATCTCTGAAAAGTTTAACATGAACCAACGTGACATACGCACAGAACAGACTCAGCATCAGCAGAACATCCTCTGTCACAGAGAGAACACTCATATTCCACTGAGTCGTGTCCTTTAGTCCCACAGAAGCTGAAGCATCAGCACTTATACTGTATGCAAATGAGCCATGTGGTTTTAAGTTTTGTTTCTGTAAAATGTAAACAAATGTGCTAAAGCTGCATTAAACACCTTATAATCGAGATTCAAATAGTTTATTGTCAAATTTTCATATTCACATTAGTGCTGTCAAACGATTAATTTTTAAAATCAGATTAATCACACTTTAGAAATTTTGATAATTACGATTAGTCGCAGTTAATTATTCTTGAGAAAAATGCAGTTTCTTGCTGCTCGGTTTGTTGTTGGTGCAGTAGCATCGTTTCTGCCGCTGAATCAAACCCATGTTTTGCTTTAAGATGGTATTTTGAACTTGTTTAACTCTGTGGAAAGAGAGTTCATTGCTGCGACATCTGCAAACTACTGCAGTTTATCTAAAGTCCCGTGGGGGAGTTTTTTGCAGAGAAATTTGCCGCTGAGCACCAGTCACAGTCTCATCTGTCGTCTTCACATCTGCGTATGGACCTGATCACTGACCTAATAACCTGCGCTGCCTTTCAGGACCATCCGCACTTTCCACAGAGGAGAGTTCAGAATAAACTGTGTTAAAAAAAACATTAGTGCGATATTTTTTTGTGATTAATTGCATGTGTTAATGCGTTTCTCACATGTTTCTTACTCTCAATCAAAGCTAAATTAAATAATAGTAATAAACTGCAAGAAAAGTTCAAAGTTCTTCTTAGGCAGCCTGGTGTGTAAAGTTGTTTGTAGGGTTGTGTAGGGTTGTTTGTATATTTTTCTGGGTTTATTAAATATTAAATATTTTTTGAGCTTGTGCAGTTGTAAGATTGGTGAAGTACTGGTATCGGTACTTGGTATCGGCAAGTACAGAAATGATTGTACTCGTACTCGTATCGATTTTCAAAAAAGTGGTAACGGTGCATCCCTAGTCTGGCGTATTCTCCAGCCCCATCACCAAATCTTCAACCAACAAGGTCCACAAAGGAGAAACATTCTTCATGAAGAATTTATCCACAACTATTAAGGAACGAAAGACGAAAACTTAAAGGAAACAGCGATGAGCATCAGTGAAAGAACTGAGCAACACTAACGTTATGGTCCTAAAGACGTGTTGCATTCAAACGGTACAAATCTACGGTAATATCAACATCATGAAATCGATTTTTATTTTAATTGTAGAATCTCAGTCTGAGTGAATAAATTTTGTTTTCTTCAGGACCATAACGTTCGTTTTGCTCAGTCGTTCAGTGGACATTTTGCCACAGAAAACCATTAACCGGATATTCCGCAAACCTACAAGCCGACACTTCCGGCCCTTGTGAAAATGTTCATATTATCGTATTAAATCGCTCTACATGATCCTGGGGTTTTTATTTCACTATTTTGCCCTTTGACTGGAGCTGAGTCCTTGCCTTTATACACATCTGTGGACACGATAGAGGACAGGGGCCTGTGTGTGTGTGTGTGTGTGTCCGTGTGTGTGTGCGTGTGTGTGTGTGTGTCTCTGTGTGTGTGTGTGTGCGTGCGTGCGTGTGGGCAGGCGGATGCTCTCCTGTCGTGTGTGTGTGTGTGTGTCTCCTACCCCTGTCAGGTCCTGTCAGTGTCACGGCTGCAGTGTGCGTGTGTGTGTGTGTTACTTACAGTGAGAGGAAAGAAGGGAGGAGGAAGAGGACTGAGAGAGGGAGAGAGTTGGGGGGAGAAAAAGAAGAGAGAGAGACAAAGAGAGAGGAAGGGAAGGAAAGAGGGGAGAAAAAGAAAAAGGAAAGAGAGAAAGAAGAGAAGGGAGGGTAGAGAGGAGGGAGAGACAGGAAGAGAAACGAGGTAGAAGGTGAGAACGATGGATGGAGGGGAGGCAAAAGGGAGGGAAATAGGGAAGAGAGAAAAAGAGAAGGGAGGAAAGAGAAGAGGGTGAGAGAGGAGAAAGCGTAAGAGAAGGGAAGAGGGGGAGGAGAGGAGGAAGGAAGGCAGATGTGACAGGAAGAGAGGATGAGAGGGGGAGGAGAAGAGAGGAGGATGAGTGGAGCAGGAGGAGGAAGAGAGGAGGAGGAAGAGAAGAGGAGGAGGAGACTGCGGCGGAGAAGTGAGGAGGATCTGGAGAGAGGGAAGGGAGGAAGAGACAGAAGGAGGGAGGAGAGAGAGGAAGACGATTGAGAGTGGGAGAGAGTTGGGGGGAGAAAAAGAAGAGAGAGAGACACAAAGAGAGAGGAAGGGAGGGGAGGAGGGGAGAAAAAGAAAAAGGAGAGAGAGAAAGAAGAGAAGGGAGGGTAGAGAGGATGGAGAGACAGAGGAAAAGAAAAGGGGAGAAAGATAAAGGGAGAGAGACAGATAGAGGGAGGAAGGGAGAGAAAGAGGGGAAAAGAGACAAAGGAGTAAGAACGAAATGAAGGGAGAGAGAAGAGAGATTGAGGGAGGAAGGAAGGGAAAGAGGAGAGAAAGCAAAAAAGGAGAGAGAGAAGTGAAAGGAGAAGTGAGAAAAGAAAGGGGGAGAAAGATAAAGCGCGACAGAGGGAGCAAGGGAGGAAAAGTTGGGAAAAAGCAAAAAAGGAGAGAGAGAAGTGAAGGGAAAGAGAGAAAGAAGAGAGGAGGGAGAGACAGAGGTGCAGAGAGGAGAGTGAGGGAGGAAGGGAGGGAAAGAGGGGAGAAAAAGAAAAAGGAGAGAGAGAAGTGGAGGGAGAGAAGGAAGAGAGACAGACAGAGGAAGAAAAAAGAAAAGGGGAGAGAAAGATAGAGGGAGAGAGAGATGTAAGAGAGAGAGGGGGGAGATGGAGAGAGAAGATTGGGAGAGGAGGTAAAGAGAGCCTAAGAGAAGAGAATGGAAGAGAAGAGGGGGAGGAGAGGAGGAACAACGGCAGATGTGACAGGAGGAGAGGGGGAGGAGAAGAGAGGAGGAGGAAGAAGGGAGTGAGGAAGAGAGGATTAAGAGGTGGAGGAGAAGACTGCAGCGGAGAAATGAGGAGGATCTGGAGAGAGGAAAGGGAGGAAGAGACAGAAGGAGGGAAGAGAAAGAGCATAAAGAGAGAGAGAGGCATGGGGAGGAAAGGAAGGAAAGAGGGGAGAAAGGGAAAAAGGAGAGAGAAAGAAGAGAGGGGAGGATAGAGAGAAGGGAGAGACAGAAGGAGAAAAGTAAAGAGGAGAAAGATGGAGGCAGAAAGAAGAGATAGAGAGGGAGGAAGAGAGAAGAGAGCTAGACACTAAGAGAGGAAGGGAGGGAAAGGGGATAGAAGAGAGAGAGAGAAGAGAGGGAAGGATAGTAAGGAGGAAGAGGGAGAGAGCAAGATAAAAGAAAGGGGAGACAGAGAAAGCAGGAGACAGACAGAGGGAGGAAGGGAGGGAAAGATGGGAGAAAGGGAAAAAAGGATAGAGAGAAAGAAGAGAGGGGAGGATAGAGAGGAGGTAGAGACAGAGGAAGAAAAAAGGAAAGGAGAGGAAGAAAGATAGAGGGAGAGAGGAGAGAGACATAAAGGAAGGGAGGGAAAGAGGGGAGAAAAAAGGAGAGAGAAGTGAAGGGAGAGAGAGAAAGAAGAGAGAAGAGGATAGACAGGAGGGAGAGAAAGATGGAGGCAGAAAGAGGAGATAGAGAGGGAGGAAAAGAGAAGAGAGATAGACACCGAGAGAGGAAGGGAGGGAAAGAGGGAAAAGAGAGAAAAAGGAGAGAAGGGAGGAAAAGGAAGAGGGAGAGACAGAGAGAGCGGAAGAGAAGAGGAAGGGAACAGGGGAAGGAGAGGGGGAAGGAAGGCAGATGTGACAGGAAGAGGAGGAGAGGCTCAGGAGCTGTTGACAGGAGGAGAGGGGGATAAGAGGAGAGGAGGAGAGGGGGATGAGAAGAGAAGAAGATCTGGAGAGAGGGAAGGGAGAAAGAGACAGAAGGAGGGAAGAGAAAGAACATAAAGAGAGAGAGGCATAGGGAGGAAAGGAAGGAAAGAGGGGCGAAAGGGAAAAAGGAGAGAGAGAGAAGAGAGGTGAGGATAGAGAGGAGGGAGAGACAGAGGAAGAGAAAAAAGGGATAGAAGGAGAGAGAGGAGGAAGAGAGGAAAGAGAGACATGGGGGAAGGGAGGGAAAGAGGGGAGAAAGCGAGAAAGGAGAGAATGAGAAGTGAAGGGAGAGAGAAAGAAAGAAGAGAGAGACAGAGAGGGAGGAAAGAGGGAAGAGAGAGAAAAAGAGGAGATTGGGAAAGGAGGGAAAGAGAGCGGAAGAGAAGAGAAGAGGAGGAAGGAAGGCAGATGTGACAGGAGGAGGAGGAGAGGCTCAGGAGCTGTTGACAGGAGGAGAGGGGGAGGAGAAGAGAGGAGGAGAGGGGGATGAGTGGAGGAGGAGTGGAGCCCAGCAGCAGATGTCTGATTAGAGAGCGGTGGACGATCTGTGTCTGCAGCAGCATCTGAGGAATCGTTTCTGAAACACCGTGAAACAAACTCTCCACACGTTTGTGAAGCGAATGTGAGGCGAAATGTTACAAAACATGGACGTTTTTGGGGATGGGGACCTTCCTCTTCCGCTGTTCTGACGTTGGTACGAGGCTCCGCCCACAAAAGCCAAAAGCCCCAAATAAAAAAGAAAATAAGACAAAAAAAATCACTTATAAACAAGAGGTCGTCATGGAAACGGAATGATGATTGACAGGACATAGGCTCATCTGTCACATAAGGGTGAGTTGTAGGGAGTATTATCTGTTACATAAATACAGTTGTAGGGAGTATTATCCATCACATAAGTGCAGTTGTAGGGAGTATTATCTGTTACATAAGTACAGTTGTAGGGAGTATTATCTGTTACATAAATACAGTTGTAGGGAGTATTATCCATCACATAAGTGCAGTTGTAGGGAGTATTATCTGTTACATAGGTACAGTTGTAGGGAGTATTATCTGTTACATAAATACAGTTGTAGGGAGTATTATCCATCACATAAGTGCAGTTGTAGGGAGTATTATCTGTTACATAAGTACAGTTGTAGGGAGTATTATCTGTTACATAAATACAGTTGTAGGGAGTATTATCTGTCACATAAGTGCAGTTGTAGGGAGTATTATCTGTTACATAAATATAGTTGTAGGGAGTATTATCTGTTACATAAGTGCAGTTGTAGGGAGTATTATCTGTCACATAAGTGCAGTTGTAGGGAGTATTATCTGTTACATAAGTGCAGTTGTAGGGAGTATTATCTGTTACATAAGTGCAGTTGTAGGGAGTATTATCTGTTACATAAGTACAGTTGTAGGGAGTATTATCTGTCACATAAGTGCAGTTGTAGGGAGTATTATCTGTTACATAAGTGCAGTTGTAGGGAGTATTATCTGTTACATAAGTGCAGTTGTAGGGAGTATTATCTGTTACATAAATACAGTTGTAGGGAGTATTATCTGTTACATAAGTGCAGTTGTAGGGAGTATTATCTGTCACATAAGTGCAGTTGTAGGGAGTATTATCTGTTACATAAGTGCAGTTGTAGGGAGTATTATCTGTTACATAAGTGCAGTTGTAGGGAGTATTATCTGTTACATAAGTGCAGTTGTAGGGAGTATTATCTGTTACATAAGTGCAGTTGTAGGGAGTATTATCTGTTACATAAATACAGTTGTAGGGAGTATTATCCATCACATAAGTGCAGTTGTAGGGAGTATTATCTGTCACATAAGTGCAGTTGTAGGGAGTATTATCTGTTACATAAGTGCAGTTGTAGGGAGTATTATCTGTTACATAAGTGCAGTTGTAGGGAGTATTATCTGTCACATAAGTGCAGTTGTAGGGAGTATTATCTGTTACATAAGTGCAGTTGTAGGGAGTATTATCTGTTACATAAGTGCAGTTGTAGGGAGTATTATTTTTGTATTTGTATTTATTTATTTATTGAAGGGACAATGCATATCAAAACCGGAATATATGGAAAAATCACATATATCTGCAAATACGCAGGATTATAGCCAAAGCTAATTTCCATCCTCAGTCCCTGCTGGTGTGAACCAGCCACACGACCCCCACAGTTCATAAAAACATAAAAAAACATGCACAATTTACCACATACAAAGAATACTAATATTAGTCAATTCATACACTCATTCAATCATAACCACATACTGCACTCACCACAAAGCAGATGCAACCACATTAACAACAAAGTTACAATATCTAATATAAGGTGCCAATCATTTCATTATCTCGACCTATTCATATAATTCACTTTCATTCATATCCACACAGCATCACACACTACAGATTATAATTTACCACATTAAAGTTAAAGTGCTTCTCAGTTCACCCACCAACTCATGAGGTTTCATTTCACATATCCAAATACTATCACACATACTTCATAGCAGAATTTACAATGCTAAAACTACAAAAGTGCACAAATCAGTTTGAGTCTAATGTGGACAGTTTTGGTTTTCCAACAGCCATGACTTGAGTTGTTGAGAAAAAGAGCCAAGTGTGGGCAGCTCTCGTATTATTGCCGGAATAGTGTTCCAGGTTTGAGAGGCTCGAAAAGAGAATACTGCTTGTCCAAAGGTGCTTTTTCTAGATGGAATTACACAGTCACCTCTGGAAGTTGCTCTTGTAGATCTATTATGACTTTTTTTTGACAAATTCCTGGAGTGAGGTGGGAGCCAGTCAATGTAGAATTTTGTAAACAAGGGTGCAGTCTGCGAATTTGATCATATTGTCGCAGCTTAATATGTTTCAGAATTAAACAATGATGGTGAGTCTTTGGTTTTCTATCAAGAATTTTTAATGCTTGTTTGTATATGGTTTCAATAGGTTTCAGAGTAGTCTTGCATGCTGACGCCCAGCTTGTCATACAGTATGTCAAATGTGGGACAATCATTGAATTAAAGTATAGATTAGCTGTTTCTGTTGTTAGGTTGTCTCTTATGTGCTTAAAATTAGACAAATTGAGTTTCATTTTGTTAACAACCTTGTTAATATGTTGTTTAAAGTTGAGTTTGGAGTCAATGGTGACTCCAAGATACTTAAATTCGTTAACTGTTCGAATTATTGTTCCGTTAATCAATATTGGAGGATTATCTTCACTAATGATACTTTTAGAAAAAAACATGCTAACTGTTTTTGATACATTTAGGATCAGATGTGACCTTTGCATCCATTCAGAAACTTTACTCATAGCAGATGTTAATTCTTGAGCAGCTTGAGCTTTGTTTTTTGCATGTACATAGATAATTGCGTCATCTGCATATAACTGACACTGCACATTCGGTGGACAGCTATCTGGAAAGTCATTTATATAAAGACAAATAATAATGGTGATAAAGCTGAGCCTTGAGGTAGCCCTAACTGGTTTTCGCAAATCGAAGATGAAGCATTTGTTACTCTAACGAATTGTTTTCTTTGTGTGAGGTATGATTCCAGCCAGTGCACAGTGTTTGGAGAAAGGTTGAAACAAGATAGTTTTTCTAATAAGATTTGGCAATTGACTGTATCGAATGCTTTCTTGAGGTCGAGGAATACTGCTTCCACAACGCCCCCTCTATCGATGTTCAGTTTTAATTTTTCCAGGAAGAAGCATACAGCTGTTTCTGTAGAATAATGCTTTCTGAATCCAAATTGTGTTTGGTGAAGATTGAAAGGACTGTTTAGATGTCTTGTGAGTTGCCCTGCTACAATCATAATAATAATAATGCATCAGTTTTATATAGCGCTTTTCTGGACACTCAAAGACGCTTTACAGAGCATTATTCATTCACTCCATACCCGGTGGTGGTAAACTACTATTGTAGCTACAGCTGCCCTGGGGCAGACTGACGGAAGCGAGGCTGCCAATCTGCGCCATCGGTCCCTCCGACCACCACCAACACTCACGCACACACCACTTTCATACTAGGCAATGTGGGTGAAGTGTCTTGCCTAAGGACACAACGACAGTATTTGCAACTGGCGCCCCACTGTGGCACCTGGAATTCCTTGTGCTGTCCCATCCAAGTACTAACCAGGCCCGGCCCTGCTTAGCTTCTGAGATCTGACGGGTTCAGTACACACTTTTCCAGTATTTTAGATACTGCTGGCAAGATGCTTATGGGTCTGTAGTTGCTGGTTTCTGTTGGGTCTCCAGATTTAAATATTGGTGAAATTGCAGATATCTTCCAAAAATCCGTAAAGGTATTTGTATTTATCGATTCATTTATAATACAAGTGATGGGCAAGAGAAGTGATCGTTTATGATTTTTTATAAACATTGTGCTCAATCCAAAAGCATCTTTAGCTTTAGAATTTTTTAGGCCACTGACTGTCTTCTCAATTTGTGAAAGTGATACAGGACTAAGTTCAAAGGCTGATTAATAACAGCAGGCATTATGGCAAAACCAGATTCTGCAGGAACTGATGTCTGCTGTGTCAAGTTTTTAACAGAATCTATAAAATATGTATTGAAGGCGTTAGCCATTTTTAACGGATCATTAGACAATTCATTGTTAACTTAATTATCTGTCACATAAATACAGTTGTAGGGAGTAGTATCTGTCACATAAGTGCAGTTGTAGGGAGTATTATCTGTCACATAAGTGCAGTTGTAGGGAGTATTATCTGTCACATAAGTGCAGTTGTAGGGAGTATTATCTGTCACATAAGTGCAGTTGTAGGGAGTATTATCTGTCACATAAGGGTGAATTGTAGGGAGTATTATCTGTCACATAAGTACAGTTGTAGGGAGTATTATCTGTCACATAAGTACAGTTGTAGGAAGTATTATCTGTCACATAAGGGTGAGTTGTAGGGAGTATTATCTGGTCCATAAGAGTGAGTGAGACATGTTGCTTTGCTAAACAGGAGGTTGGTGGTTCAGTCTCTGCTTCTGTTGATGCTTCCGTTGGTCCCTTGAGCAAAGCACAGTTCTCCTCTTCACCCTCAGTGTTTGTTCTGTGGTTTATAAACGTGAAGAAACAGGTTATGGAAAAGGCTTTAGGAATCACACGGTTTTAGGATTTTCCAAAGAGTCAGACCTTTGTCCCTCGGAATGTTATCGGGAACTGTTTGACCATGGGTTAAATGGAACCCTGCGTAATGATGCTTGAGAACAGAATGGTTCTACAGTCCGAGTTGCCCTAAATGATCACAGACAGTAAACTAAACGCACATTTATGTGGCTCGAGGTCTCGTTGCTCAAGACGCGAGGTTCACGTCATCGATGTTTCACCTCAAAATGCGACACCCTCAGGCCTCTTCTCCAGGTGAGAACATATCCCGTATATCTGAGTGTCTAAGTGAGTGTGACGCCTCCACAGCATCAGCGTCGCTCAAATGAGGCTCCCGATGCCACAGTTACAGGAGCGAATTTGTAGCCAGAATCCATATCATAGTGAGTATCATAGCAACCACAAGAGCCAGTCATGAGTGAGGAGGTTGAATTGAATTAATTATTGAATTATTTTATTTATTGAATTAGGACAATGCATATTAATCAACGTATCAGCAGGTAAGCATCAATGTAAATACGCCAGAATTAGCACAATAGCTAAATTGCATCCGCTGTCCTAAGGCAGGCTCCATAACACAGTACACATACAGATACAAACATAATATCAAGTGTAGACATACAATGAACCACAAAGACCAGTTACAATAAACACATTAAAATCAACTTGTGATCAGAAAACAGTGTAGATTAAACATGAGTACATGACTGGCTTGTTTTAAACCAATAGTTAAATGTGCCGCCCTCCTCAGAGCGGAGATACTCTGCACCTGCAGGAACCACTGGATTTACTGATTCTTCAGAATAAGAGGGAGGCATCTGATTGGTCCGTTATTTATGTTCAGATCTCGATTTAGGAACAAAACAGTGAAATGAAAAATTTAGGCTCCTGTGTCGCAGGTTCATACAAACATTTAAGACCAAAATGTCGAGGTACAGAGAGATGAGCCAGCAGATCCCAGTGTGAGTCCAGGACTCACAGGACTGAACCAGGAATAAACCAGGACTAACCTAGGACTAAACCAGGATTCAAACAGGACTAAACCAGGCCTAAACCAGGCCTAAACCAGGACTGAACCAAGACTGAACCAGGACTGAACCAGAATTTAACCAGAACTAAACCAGGACTTAACCAAGACTAAACCAGGACTAAACCAAGACTGAACTAGGACTAAACCAGGACTAAACCAGGACTGAACCAGGACTGAACCAGGACTGAACCAGGACTGAACTAGGACTTCAACACCGCTAAAAATGTGTCCAAAATGTAAACTATAAACACTTAAAACGATAAAAAAAAGAGTTAAAAGTAGCGAAATGCTCTGTCCAGCAAGATCATTTTACTGGATGAGTTCACTGAAAATAAACGACCTCTAGATGAGATGAGACTCAGATGAATGAGCCAAAAGTCCCCAGAGGAAACCACATGATTGGTGCTGGGTTGGTCCTGGGGCCGTACTGGGGCCGTACTGGGTCGGTGTTGGGTCGGTGCTGGGTCGGTGCTGGGTCGGTGCTGGGTCGGTGCTGGGTCGGTGCTGGGTCGGTGCTGGGTCGGTGCTGGGTCGGTGTTGGGTCGGTGCTGGGTCGGTGCTGGGTCGGTGCTGGGTCGGTGTTGGGTCGGTGCTGGGTCGGTGTTGGGTCGGTGTTGGGTCGGTGTTGGGTCGGGGCTGGGTTGGTTCTAAGTCGGTGCTGGGTCGGTGTTGGTGCTTGGTTGGTGCTGGGTCGGTGTTGGTGCTGGGTCGGTGCTGGGTCGGTGCTGGTGCTGGCTCCGTGCTGCCTCACCGCTGGTGCTGGCTCGGTGCTGGTGCTGGCTCGGTGCTGGGTCGGTGCTGGTGCTGGCTCGGTGCTGGTGCTGGCTCGGTGCTGGTGCTGGCTCGGTGCTGGGTCGCGGGCGTTAAACATGTGCGCAGCATGTCCCGCTCACATGCTTCATTAGCCGCCCGGTGTCTGTGCGAGCTGCGCTTTACGACTCTGAGGTCTTTGGAGTTTCCTGGAGCGTGCGGACGCTTCCTGTAATATTCCCTGAGCTGCCGACGGAAAAACTCCGCCGCTGCCAGTGTTTTGTTTTCTTTATTTCTGTTTGTTTAATGGCTCCTGAGCCTAATTCCTTTGGCTTTAAACCACGAGGAGAATGCAGCGTTCACCGGGACGAGTAACAAAACAGCAATCCACAGCTCCAAATAGGGCCGGGACTAAACCAGGACTGAACCAGGACTGAACCAGGACTGAACCAGGACTGAACCAGGACTACACCAGGACTGAACCAGGACTGAATCAGGACTGAACCAGGACTGAATCAGGACTGAACCAGAACAGAACCAGGACTGAACCAGGATTGAAATGGGACTAAACCAGGACTAAACCAGGACTGAACCAGGACTGAACCAGGACTACACCAGGACTCAACCAGGACTAAACCAGGACTGAATCTGGACTGAATCAGGACTGAACCAGGACAGAACCAGGACTGAACCAGGATTGAAACAGGACTAAACCAGGACTAAACCAGGACTGAACCAGGACTAAAGCAGGACTGAACCAGGACTGAACCAGGACTGAACCCGGACTGAACCAGGACTAAGCCAGGACTGAACCAGGACTAAACCAAGTCTAAACCAGTTCTAAACCAGGTCTAAACCGGAACTATACCGGGACTATACCAGGACTATACCAGGACTAAAACAGGACTAAACCAGGACTAAACCAGAACTAAACTTCAACACTGCCAAAACTGTGTCCAAAATGTCATATCTGAACACTTAAATCTATCAGAAATGAGTTACAAGTAGTGAAATGTTCTGTCCCTGCAGCATTTCCTTTACAAACAAGAAAATCTGTAAAATCTTCCTTTTGTGAACTGAGTTGAGCTGGTCCAATGTCACACAAAACTCTCGGGAGCTTTAAGTCCTGTTCTAATCCTCAAAAACAGACCTGGACTTTATTATTATGAGTCTGTCCACGTCTCCAAAGCTCAGAATGCTCTGGTCCACCTTGTGATGTCATGAAGTGGCAGTTTTTTAAATGAACAGCTCCTCAGAAACAGGCCTGCAGCTGTGGTTTGTTTCATTCACATGTTTGAGTAACTCTGGTTTAGACCTGATTTAGTCCTGGTTTAGTCCTGATTTAGTCCTGGTTTAGTCCTGGTCTAGTCTTGGTTTACTCCTGATTTAGTCCTGGTTTAGTCCTGGTTTAGTCTGGGTTCAGTCCAAGTCTAGTTCTGGTTCAGTCCTGGTTTAGTCTTGGTCTAGTTCTGGGTTAGTCCTGGTCTAGTCCTGGTTCAGTCCTGGTTTATTTCAGATCTAGTTCTGGTTCAGTTCAAGTCTAGTCCTTGTCTTGTCCTGGTTCAGTCCTGGGCTAGTCCTGGTCTAGTCCTGGTTTAGTCCTGGTCTAGTCCTGGTCTAGTCCTGGTTTAGTCCTGGGCTAGTCCTGGTTTAGTCCTGGTCTTGTCCTGGTTTAGTCCTGGTCTAGTCCTGGTCTAGTCCTGGTTTAGTCCTGGGCTAGTCCTGGTTTAGTCCTGGGCTAGTCCTGGTCTAGTCCTGTTTAGTTGTGATCTAGTTCTGGTTTAGTCCTGGTTTAGTCCTGGGCTAGTCCTGGTCTAATTCTGGTTTAGTCCTGGTCTTGTCCTGGTTTAGTCCTGGTCTAGTCCTTGTGTAGTTCTGGTTCAGTCCTAATTTAGTCCCGGTTGAGTCCTGGTCTAATCTTGGTCATAGTTTAGTTTTAGTCATAGTTTAGACTTGGTTTAGTCCTGGCTTAGACCTGGTCTAGACCTTTATTATTAGTCTGTCCACATCTCCAAAGCTCCAAACGCTCTGTCCCACCTTGTGATGTCATGAAGTGGTAGTTTTCAAGTTCACAGCTTCTTTTCCCTTTAGTTCAATCGAAATAAATGGCAACTCCAGGAGTGAAACGATCCAAATGAAGCTGTGTGGAGTTTAAAAACACAGTGTTACCACATGATGACATCACCAGGTGGAATAGAGTTTTCAGTGTGAAATGAAACAAAACACGACTCTGGGTCTGTTTGTGACGAGGAAACTCCAAACTTCAGATCCACAAATGTTTCTCCTTCTCTTTCTTTGTTTGGAAAAGCTTCACAAACTCGTCATGTTGTGTTTTGTTGTGTTTTGTTGTGTTTTGTTGTGTTTTGTTGTGTTTTGTTGTGATCTGACATCGCTTCAGTGTGATTTCATAAAGTGATAATAGTTTTCATTTCCTCTTTGTGCCAAACCTCTGATTTGGATCTGTAAAGTCTCACCGCACAGACTGACTCCATAAGGCTCTCATCTCTGTGTTTTTGAGAGCGTTGAGAACAGATTCAAATTCAGAAAACTTTATTTATCCCAGAGAGCCATTTCACACAAGTGAAACTCAGCAGAACATTATACATATTACAGAGCAAAACACCACTCTCAGATATAAGGAAATTACCATATTTTTAACAATATAACTTGAAATTTTTTTCATGGATTGTTTGGTCCTGTAACTTATCCTTAGGTGTGACTTATATATGAAATAAATAATTTCACATCTAAACAAGAAATGGCCCAAACTGGAAAATGTAAACATGGGCGAGGTAGAAACCTGAGGCTGAATATATTAAAGTCCTTTATTGCATCGAAGGAGCCAACACGTTTCCACCAGAGAGATGTAATCCCACATGTTGGTTATTTTCAGCCTGAGGCCTCGAGGGGGCGCTCTCTGTACCAGTATCTGCTGCGCCTCAGGCTCTTCCTCCTGCTCCACTGTCACTTCACCTGCAGCAGCTCAGACCTGTTTGCTCAGGTAAATCCAGGTGGAAACTTTTGTCCAGTGAATAATCCTGAATCTGGTCCTTTAGTCACAGAAGCATCAGCACCAGCTGTTTTTATCACTGTATGAAAATGAGACATGAGGATTTAAGTTTAGTTTCTGTAAAACTAAACAAATGTGCCAAAGCTGCAGTAAACACATTATTACTCAGTGTTTATACTGAACGGAGGAAGAGAGGAGCAATCGAGCAACAGAAAGAAAGTTTGAAGTGAGAGAAACTTGTGTTTGATGGAGAAAAGTGAAGGAAACTCAAACTGAAATGAAGAAAACACAAAAGTTAATCGCGGCTAAAAGCTGGATTTATCTGGAGTTGGTGGAGTTACTCAGAAGTGACACTGAGGATGAAGAATTCAGTGGATTTAGTGATTTGGAGTGAGATGGAGAGTTTGGTAAACTTGTTCTGTTGTTTCTGCTCTAGTTTTGTGAAGAACTGTTCATATGTGATGGGAACAAACCAGACACATGTTCAGCCTGTTCTTCTCTGTTCAGGTGTTAAAAATGCGACTTATCGTCCAGTGCGACTTGTATATGTTTTTTTCTTCTTTGTGCATTTTTTGGGTCCGGAAAATACGGTAATAATTTTAGAAATATACTCGCACTAATTAAACTGTCACAGCACAAAACAGCACAAACCAAATACAAACGTTTTCTATAATTTTCTGTTGTTTTGAAGCAATTTAACATTTTGAGGGGCTGGAGGATGTCATCAAAAATAAAACTGTGAATATCTTAAAAACCAGAATCACACAAACCAAACTTTTTGAAGCACAAAAGAAGCACAAACGATTGACACATTTTGGGCGTTTGAATCTTGTAAGGCTGCTTATAAAGTTGTTTTCTAATGTTTCCAGACACCAATGAGTGAACCAGGCAGATCGTTTTGTTTGTTAGACTCGTGGCTGTTGTAAGATGGGTTAAAGTGGTGTTAAGCTTCTTCAGTGTGAAGCAAATTGGCACTTTATGTGGAAGTTAAAAACTTGCCCCCATCACTACACTAGTTTGTTGCCTTGACAGACTCACTGCCACAGTGAGATCTCCACCGAGGAAACACTGATCTGTGCCGTTTTTTGGCTTCTGACAGAATTCGACCACCTCTAGCGACGGACTTTAGCTTCAAACGTGCCGGAGTTCAACTTTAAGTGCGCCTTATGGTTAAGTGACTGTAGTTTTTGTGCAGGTTTACGTTTGATGGGACCAACTTCTTGCAGGTCCTGACATCTTTGGTCTGAATAAAGTTTGATTTTTATCGTTTTTTTCCCCTCAGATATCGACGAGTGTTTGGAGATTAACGGCGGCTGTGACCACTTCTGCCGGAACACGGTCGGCTCCTTCGAGTGCAGCTGCCAGAAGGGACACAAGCTCCTGACGGACGAGCGCACCTGCCAAGGTCAGTGAATGCACCTACCGAGGTCAGTGAACGCACCTGCCGAGAGAGACGGGTCTGTGAGTTTACTGTGACCGTCAGGTTTCAGATGTGTTGACCTGGTTTCTGGTTCATGTCTCTGTAATTCCTGGAACTCTGCACAAGAAACAAAAAAGTTCAGCCTCTTTTCTGTCAGGAGAAATAAACTAAAGTGAATTTATTGTTTTTTCACCATAATTTCAGATCAAAATTTCATTTGCAGTCTTCGTTTTGATGAGTTCTGCGATCGTTTATCTGCAATCATGAACCAATCAAAATCGGAATTTTAATGGACACAATCTGCAAATCACCAAGAAGTTTTTAAATGTTTTTATTGTTTTTTAATTGAATCGCATTGTGTAACTTTTCTGGTGGAGGATACGTCTAATTTCTCAGTGGAGAACCTTTTTATCTCCACCGGGACCAAACCAGACCGAGTTCCAGGCCACAAAATTCACGGTTTGGTTCGTGTTGCGGTTTAAGGGTCACGTTTTTTGTTTCTGCAGGGTTCTTGTTTTATTTTGTTATTTATAAAAAATAAAATAAAGTAAAACAACTTACTGTCAGTACAAACATAAAGGTGCAGCCCAGTAAAAATCTGTAATATGTGATGGGTTTTTACTCAAAATGATGCAGAAATATCAATCAGTCAATCGCAGTCTGCGCGGAATGGTTTAGTCCTGGTTTAGTCCCAGTTAAATCCTGTTTTAGACCTGATTTTAGTCCTGGTTTAGTACTGGTTTAGGACTGGTTTAGACCCAGTTTTAGTTCTGATTTAGTTCTGGTTTCGTCCTGCTTTAGTCCTGGTTTAGTCCTGGTTTAGTACTGGTTTAGACCTGGTTTAGTTCTGGTTTTAGTTCTGGTTTAGTGCTGCTTTAGTCCTGGTTTAGTCCTGGTTTAAACCTGGATTTAGTTCTGGTTTAGTCCTGGTTTTAGTCCTGATTTTAGTCCTGGTTTAGTCCTGGTTTACTACTGGTTTAGACCTGGTTTAGTGCTGGTTTTAGATCTGGTTTAGTGCTGGTTTAGTCCTGGTTTAGTACTGGTTTAGTCCTTGTTTAGTACTGGTTTAGTCCTGGTTTAGTTCTGGTTTTAGTTCTGGTTTAGTACTGGTTTTAGTCCTGGATTAGTACTGGTTTAGACCTGGTTTAGTTCTGGTTTTAGTTCTGGTTTAGTACTGGTTTTAGTCCTGGTTTAGCCTGGTTTAGTACTGGTTTTAGTCCTGGTTTAGTCCCGGTTTATACCTGGTTTATACCTGGTTTAGTTCTGGTTTTAGTTCTGGTTTAGTGCTGGTTTTAGTCCTGGTTTAGTTCTGGTTTTTGTTCTGGTTTAGTACTGGTTTTTGTTCTGGTTTAGTTCTGGTTTATACCTGGTTTAGTGCTGGTTTTAGTTCTAGTTTAGTGCTGGTTTTAGTCCTGGTTTAGTTCTGGTTTAGTACTGGTTTTAGTCCTGGTTTAGTACTGGTTTTAGTCCTGGTTTAGTATTGGTTTAGTCCTGGTTTAGACCTGGTTTAGTGCTGGTTTTAGTTCTGGTTTAGTGCTGGTTTTAGTCCTGGTTTAGTGCTGGTTTTAGTTCTGGTTTAGTGCTGGTTTTTGTTCTGGTTAAGTACTGGTTTTAGTCCTGGTTTACTCCTGGTTTATACCTGGTTTATACCTGGTTTACCTCTGGTTTTAGTGCTGGTTTTAGTTCTGGTTTACTCCTGGTTTATACCTGGTTTATACCTGGTTTACCTCTGGTTTTAGTTCTGATTTTAGTCCTGGTTTAGTGCTGGTTTTAGTCCTGGTTTAGTGCTGGTTGTAGTCCTGGTTTAGTGCTGGTTTTAGTCCTGGTTTAGTGCTGGTTTTATTCCTTTACTTGGATATTGTTACACCCCTACATTATTATTATTATTATGCAACTATTCGATATTTCAATATTTTACACAGCCCAAATTAGTTCTCAGCAGGTCTTTGCCTGCACCTGTCACCTGCCTCTGCTCTGTGCACCTGCCTCTGCTCTGTGCACCTGCCTCTGCTCTGTGCACCTGCCTCTGCTCTATGCATCTGTCTGTGACCTTCAGATCTCAGTGCGTTTGGAGTTCGGCCAAAGTTCTGGTACGACGCTGCGAAGAGACACAAATACACTGCAAATTAACTGCTGGTCCAAAATTTAAGATCTAAACACTTAAATTTATCAGAAAACGAGTTAAACGTAGTGAAATGATCTGTTCATGCAGTGAGTTCATTTTACTGGACGAGTTCTCTTCAAACAAATGACCTCTAGACGAGAATGAAGCGTCAAAGAATGACTTAAATCCGCCACACGACAGGAGAATTTGCCCAATTTTGGCTGCAATTTCTTCTCCCCAAGTTCAGGAGGCGTGACCCGACTTTGTGTCTCTGTGTGCGATTCTGAAGCCGCTGCTCCTCATGTGTGGAGTCAGTGTCAGATCAGAACCACCAAACATCAACAACGCGACGGAAACAGATGATAAAACAGAGCGTCAGGGGCAGAGGAACGACGGACACAGAGACACAACAAACAAACTCAGGATAGAGCAAAAATAAAGACTTTATTACTCACCTAATGTAAAGTGGAACATTTAAAGTGCAGCGTCTCATCCACATTATCCATAGAAATTGTCCTCCACAAATAATGACTCCAGTCCACAAAACCGCGCTGTGAATCCAGTTTGAGTTGTTCTTTAAAAGTAAAAAGGCGAAAGTTGTTCCTCGTGTGTTTGTTTACGTCCACAGAGCGAAAAGCTGCAGATCAGCGACAGTGACTCTACTTCCTGTGGACTTTATCGCCTCTTTTCTGCTTTAAAAATCCTGTATCTGAAGTATTGCTCCACATTTCACACATAATAATCACACAGTTTGACTTGTGTCTAAAGTGGAAGTGCAGAGTCTGATCTTTGAACACTTCAGAGTCTCAGAGCGAGTGATTTTACTGTAGACAGGAAACAGCTGATCTGCGCTCACAGCTTTATATCCAGATCCCGCTGCATCTGGGAGAGCAGGGATTTTTAGTCTCATAAGTTTCTCCTTGTGTCTGTGGTGTTTGCGCTTTTTGTTGCACGTTTAAAAATCATTTGTAGCGGCCTTAACCTGATAGAAGTTTGAAAATCTTGGTCAGATCAGAGGCAGGTGCGGCGCTGTAAGGAGAGACGGAGGAAAAGGAAAACTGAAAGTCACTCATTTGGCAAAAAACAGAAGGAGGTCACGTATAAACACTTATAAACGAGAATTGAACGGATTTTAAAAAGTAAAGATTTTTAAATTACTCTATTTTCTGATTGTTCTGATGTCATTTCCTCATCACAAACAGACCTGGAGTTGTGTTTTGTTTCATTCACACCTGTTTAACGCACAAACCTGCAGATTTAGGCTGAGTTCTGCTGTCAAATGAAGCAGAAAAGGCACACCAAAGTTCTTGTAGAGCTGCAAATGCAAGGAATGGCCAATGTCCAAAAGCTTTTTTTATGTTTAAATTAGGTTTCGGCAAAAAGGGTTTGTCAGATAATTTTTCTTGCTTTGGACCACAGTGTATGTGTGTTCTTCTCTCAAACAGAAAGTCATGAAGAAAACAGGAGGAACTCGTTCACTCAGGCTGATTCTACAATTAAAATAAAAAAAATCTATTTCATGATAGCATAGATAGAATTGTGCAGTTTGAATGTGAGACGTCTCTAGGACCATAACGTTAGTGTTGCTCAGTCGTTTCACTGATGCTCGTCATTGTTTCCTTTAAGTTTTCGTCTTTCTTCCCTTGTTCGTTGTGGGTAAATTCTTCATGAAGAATGATTCTCCTTTGTCGACCTTGTTGGTTGAAGATTTGGTGATGGGGCAGATTTATGAAGCTGCTGGAGAAAACGCCACATTTACACACACATTTACACACACATTTACACATTTACACACATACTTACACACATTTACACACACATTTACACAGACATTTACACATTTACACACATACTTACACACATTTACACACACATTTACACACACATTTACACATTTACACATTTACACACATACTTACACACATTTACACACACATTTACACACACATTTACACATTTACACACATACTTACACACATTTACACACATACTTACACACATTTACATACATACTTACACACATTTACACACACATTTACACATTTGCACACATACTTACACACATTTACACACATTTACACACACATTTACACACACATTTACACATTTACACACACATTTACACACACATTTACACACACATTTACACATTTACACACACATTTACACATTTACACACATACTTACACACATTTACACACACATTTACACATTTACACACACATTTACACATTTACACACACATTTACCACAGAAAACCATTAACCGGAAGTTTCTCAAACCTATAGCGAGACACTTCAGCTGTTGTGAAAAAGTTCTGTAAGTACCAAAAAAGATAGTACGAGACAAGTGTCAAATAAGGCATAATTATATAAATGTAAATGTACAAAATAAAATTTCAGTTTCAGTCTGGGAATCTCTACTGAACTAAAGGTAAAAGGAGCTGTTCACTTTAAAACTACCACTTCATGACATCACAAGGTGGAACAGAGCGTTTTGAGATGTAGACAGACTAATAGTAGAGATGTCCCGATCAAGATTTTTTTGGCTTCTGATCCGATTTTTTTAAGGAGTGCTCTTTACAATGTCGATCTGATACCTTTTTTTACAGGTCCAGAAGCACCGTCTCTGTCGTGTCGTGAAGGAAGTTTGTACCTTAGCTCCAAAAACTCCAATAGATGATGAAAGCCTGACCGACCTTACTTGCTGTGGCTTTGCCTCTTTGCGCTTGTCTCAAATCTCAAACTCGTCCGGATGATTCTTTTGTAAATGACGAATCAAATCGGTCGTGTTAAAACGAACTCTGCTGGTTCCTCCAATAGGAAAAAGTTCCACACAGCGACATGGAGGCGTTTTGATTTATGGCTGCAGTAAACCGCGTTGATGCCGCGAAAACACGTGAAAGTGGATTGGCCCGATCACGTGACTGAATTCAATACTGTCCGATACTCATAAAAGAGCTGCATCAGAAGCCGATACTGATACTGAATATCGGATTAGGACATTCCTAACTAATAATAAAGAGTCACTCAAACATGTGAATGAAACAAAACACAACTCCAGCTCTGTTTTTGAAGAGAAACATTAAAACATGGGACTGGGAATCATTAAGAAGTTGGCGATACGATGCATACCTCAATACACAGGCCATGATATGATAAATTTTCCGATACAGTGCACTTTTGATTCCATAGGATTTGATATAATATATTTCAAATCGATCCGATGCAGTTCAGTGTAAAAACAAAGGCTAAATCATGGCTCTGATACTAAAAGTCTACTGAGTTTGTGCAAAGTGAATATGACGAACACCCATTTTACTCAAAATGGTGAAAATTTCAACACAACTCACACAAAATAAATTAGTAAAACATACCTAAAAATACTCTTGGCGATATATCAATACAGGAGCCCACAATATCAACACTGTATAATCAAATTAAACGATACGATATGTCGATATTTCACAATTTTTGCACAGCCCAGAGTCCATTTTGCGTCACTTCGGCCCTGTAAATAAACCCAGGCCTGTTCCAGTTGTTATGTCCCGGCAGAAAGAGTTAAATTCCCGGCGCTGGTCTCGTCTCTCGTCTCTGTGCTCTGTTTACCCACTCGCCCTCTGCCTCTGACCACTTCCTCCTCCACAAACTGCATCTCACTATTTTTAGCTGTGACAGAAACCAGCCGCGAGCGGAGACGAAGGGTCCACCGCCCCACCGCCCCACAGCCCCGGGGCTAATGATTTTTAGGGATAAACATTTGTGAGTGTTCAAACAGAGTGGGGTTATGGTGAGGAGACAGGCGCGCTTCCACTGCCGCTTCAACTACAGGGGGTAAAAGAGGGTATCTGACCTCTGTGGGGTGTTAAAGAGGGGTATCTGACCTCTGTGGGGTGTTAAAGAGGTGTATCTGAACTCTAAAGGGTGTTAAAGAGGGGTATCTGACCTCTGTGGGGTGTTAAAGAGGGGTATCTGACCTCTGTGCAGTGTTAAAGAGGGTATCTGACCTCTGTGGGGTGTTAAAGAGGGGTATCTGACCTCTGTGTGGTGTTAAAGAGGGGTATCTGACCTCTAAGGGGTGTTAAAGAGGGGTATCTGACCTCTGTGGGGTGTTAAAGAGGGGTATCTGACCTCTGTGCGGTGTTAGAGGGGTATCTGACCTCTGTGGGGTGTTAAAGAGGGGTATCTGACCTCTGTGGGGTGTTAAAGAGGGGTATCTGACCTCTGTGGGGTGTTACAGAGGGGTATCTGACCTCTGTGCGATGTTAAAGAGGGGTATCTGACTTCTGTGCGGTGTTAAAGAGGGGTATCTGACCTCTGGGGGGTGTTAAAGAGGGGTATCTGACCTCTGTGGGGTGTTAAAGAGGGTATCTGACCTCTGTGGGGTGTTAAAGAGGGTATCTGACCTCTGTGGGGTGTTACAGAGGGGTATCTGACCTCTGTGGGGTGTTAAAGAGGGGTATCTGACCTCTGTGGGGTGTTAAAGAGGGGTATCTGACCTCTGTGGGGTGTTAAAGAGGGTATCTGACCTCTGTGGGGTGTTAAAGAGGGGTATCTGACCTCTGTGGGGTGTTAAAGAGGGTATCTGACCTCTGGACGGGCTGTAGACCTGATCTGGGACCTTTACACATGACTGTCCTGAGCTCGCGCCTCCACAGATCTGATTGATTCCTTGTTTGACCCTCAGATATCGACGAGTGCTCGTTCGAGAGGACCTGTGACCACACGTGTGTGAACTACCCCGGCAGCTTCCAGTGTCTGTGCGACAAAGGATACATCCTGTACGGACTCACACACTGCGGAGGTGAGACACACACACACACTAACACACACACTCTAACACACAAACACACACTAACATACACACACATACACACTAACACACACACTCTAACACGCAAACACACACTAACATACACACACATACACACTAACACACACAAACACACACACTAAAACACACACTCAAAGGATACATCCTGTACGGACTCACACACTGCGGAGGTGAGACACACACACACTAACATACACACACATACACACACACACATACACACACACTAACATACACACACACACACACACACTAACACACACTCTAACATACACACACACTAACACACACACATACACACACACACACACACACACTAACACACACTCTAACATACACACACACATACACACTCAGACACACACACATACTCACGGACAGTGAAGGTCAGACTAATACACACACACACACACTAACAGACACACACTCATGCACGTCACGTCAGTCACACACACACACACTCACTCACTCACGCACACCCACACTAACACACACACACACTGTAGAGGTCAGACTAATACACACATACACACACACACACACACACACACACACGTACACACACACATACACTGTGGAGGTCATACACACACACGTACACACACACATACACTGTGGAGGTCATACACACGTACACACACACACATACACTGCAGAAAATAAACCTTGGCCAAATTTCAAGATAAACACTTAAATCTATCAGAAAATGACATAAAACTATTTAAATTATTTGTCTGTGCAGTAAGACCATTTTACTGGACGATTTCTCTTCAAATAAATGACCTCTAGATGAGAACGAAGCGTCTCTGAGTGTTCAAGGGCTGGAAATACGTTTACGGACGCTCAGTTTGAGATAAACAGACGTAAAACCAGTTTAGGATCAGAGTTCATGGCCTGATAATGAGTTCTCAGATGCCAAATTCCAGATAAAATGCTTTAAATTCTGCTAAATTCTTGATAAAATTACTAAAAACAGGTTTATGATGAGTGTTCAAGGCCTGATAATAAATTCAAAGATGCTAAATTCTAGATAGAAGTGTTTAAATCAGTCTGAGAAACAAGTGAAGTGCTGCAGGGGAAACTCTGGTAAATGGATCGTGGCTTCTTCTCTTAAAAATTTATCGCCTAAACTTGAGATTTTCTGACGAGCTGAGTCATGGAAGAAAAATATGTGACACTTTTTAAGATTATAAAACCAAATCAGAATGAGTAAATCGAGAATAAACCTGAAAACAAGATGAAAATTCTGATTGGAGAATCGTCTGGAACCAAAACACCAAATTAGAACTGAAATAAATGTGCGTCAGGTCCAGTGTTTTTGTGATTAAGAATAAATCAGACATACAGCCTCACATGGGTCATGTTACACCCTGCACATGTCGGGCCTGCAAACGTACCTAACCCCGAGCCCTAACTCCTAAATTAACCCTAATCCCTCACACTAACACCTCACCCAACTCCCAACCCTAGACTGTAGCCCCAACCCTAATCCTAATCTAAACCTATCCCCAACCCTAATCTTAATCTAAACCTATCCCTAAATCTAATACCAACCCTAATCCTAATATAAATCTAGCTCTAGTTCTAGTCCCAACCCTAACCCTAGATTCAACCCCAGCCCTAACCCTTATCCTAACCCTAACTCTAGTCCCAACCCTAATCCTAATCCTATTTTTAGTCCCAACCCTAATCCTAACCCTAACTCAAGTCCCAATCCTAGTCCTAACCCTAACTCAAGTCCCAACCCTATTCCTAGATTCAACCCTAACCTCAACTCTAGTCCCAACCCTCATCTAAATCTAGCCCTAACTCTAATCCCAACCCTAAACCTAGATGCAACCCCAGCCCTAACCCTAATCCTAACCCTAACTCTAGTCCCAACCCTAATCCTAACCCTAACCCTAGTCCCAACCCTAATCCTAACACTAACTCAAGTCCCAACCCTAATCCTAACCCTAACTCTAATCCTAACCCTAACTCTAGTCCCAACCCTAATCCTAACCCTAACTCAAATCACAACCCTAATCCTAACCCTAACTCTAATCCTAACCCTAATCCTAGTCCCAACCCTAATCCTAACCCTAACTCAAGTCCCAATCCTAGTCCTAACCCTAACTCAAGTCTCAACCCTAATCCTAGATTCAATTCTAACCTCAACTCTAGTCCCAACCCTCATCTAAATCTAGCCCTAACTCTAATCCCAACCCTAAACCTAGATGCAACCCCAGCCCTAACCCTTATCCTAACCCTAACTCTAGTCCCAACCCTAACCCTAACCCTAGTCCCTACCCTAATCCTAACACTAACTCAAGTCCCAACCCTAATCCTAACCCTAACTCTAATCCTAACCCTAACTCTAGTCCCAACCCTAATCCTAACCCTAACTCAAATCACAACCCTAATCCTAACCCTAACTCTAATCCTAACCCTAATCCTTGTCCCAACCCTAATCCTAACCCTAACTCAAGTTCCAATCCTAGTCCTAACCCTAACTCAAGTCCCAACCCTAATCCTAGATTCAATTCTAACCTCAACTCTAGTCCCAACCCTCATCTAAATCTATCCCTAACTCTAATCCCAATCCTAAACCTAGATGCAACCCCAGCCCTAACCCTTATCCTAACCCTAACTCTAGTCTTAATCCTAACCCTAACCCTAGCCCTGACTCTAATCCCAACCCTAATCCCAATCTAAACCTAGTCCCAACCCTAAACCTAGCCCTAATCCTTGTTTATGTCATCGCTATGGCAACGGTGTAAAAAAATACGACGTGTGTCATTGACTTTTTGGATTGAGATGCCAAAACTGAATTTTGTGCAAAATTTCTGAAATTTTTTTATTTATCCATATTAAATTTAGTTTTAATCTGTACTGACAAAAAACGTCAACATACACACACACACGCACACACACACACACACCCACACACTCACACACACACACCCACACACTCACACACACACATTCACACACACTCACATACACAGACACACTCACACAGACACACTCTCACACACCCACACACACTCACACACACACACACACACACCCACACACACACACACAGACACACACACACACACAGAGACACACACAGACACACACACTCACACACAGACACACACACACACAGACACATACACACTCACGCACACACAGACACACTCACTTACATACTCACAGACACACACACAGACTGACACACACACTCTCAGACACACACACAGACACACGCACACACAGACACACACACAGACACACACACACACACACACACACACACACAGACACACACACACACAGACACACACACACGCACACACACACAGACACACAGACACACACAGACACACACACACACACACACAGACACACACACACACAGACACACACACACACACACACACACACACAGACACACACACACACACAGACACACACACACACACACACACACACACAGACACACACGCAGACACACACACACACAGACACACACACACAGACACACACACACAGACACACACAGACACACACACACACAGACACACACACACACACACACACACAGACACACACACAGACACACACACACTCACACACACAGACACTCACACACAGACGCACACACACATACACAGACACACACACTCACACACACACACATACAGACACACAGACACACACACACTCACACACACAGACACACAGACACACACACACTCACACACACAGACACTCACACACACTCAGAGCTGTGTCTGTGAAGAGACGAGCGGAAAAGTGAACAGCCGACACAACATCTGTCTTCATTAGAGGAAAGAGAGAAGGAGGAAAGAGGAGAGGGGGAAGAAGAGAGAGGGCAGAGAGAGGAGAGAAAAAGGAGGGAGCGAGGAGGAGGAAAGAGGAGGGGAGAAGTGAGAAAGGAGAGGAATAGTGAAGGAGAGATGGATGAGAGAAAAATGAAGCAGGAAGGGTGAGAGGGGAGGAAAAGAGAGGGGGAGAGGAAAGAGAAGAGAGAGAAAGTGAGAGGAGGAATGAGAGAAAAAGATGAGAGAGAAGGAGAGAGGGAGAGGGGCAAACGGAGAGTGAAGGAGAGAGTGAAGGAGAGATGGGAACAGAGAGAAAAAGATGACAAGGAGAAAGAGAAGAGGGAAGGAAAAAGACTGAAGGAGGAAAGAATGAATGGAGACAGAGAAGGAGAGGGGGAAAAAGAGAAAAGGATAAGAGAGGAGGAGAGAAGGGGGAGGGATGAGGAGAGACAGAGGAGGGAGAGAAAGAGAGCGACAGGAGAGAAAGAAGGAGAGAGGGGGAAAGAGAGAAAAAGATGAGATAGGAGGGGAGAAAGAGGAGGGAAAGGAAAGAGAGAAGGAGGAAATGAGAAGAGAGAAAAAGAGGAGAAGAGGGAAGGAAAACAGGTAGGAAAAAGAATGAAGGAGGGAAGAAGGAAGGGATACAGAGAGGGAGAGAGGGGGAAAGAGAGAAAAAGATAAGAGAGGAGGAGAGAAAGGGGAGGGATGGAGAGGGATGAGGAGAAACAGAGGAGGGAGAGAGAGAGAGTAGAGAAAGAGAAGGAGTGAGGGGAAACAGAAAATGAGGAGAGAGAGGAAGGGGAAGGGAAGGAGAGAAGGAGGAATTAAGAAGAGAGAAAGAGAATAGGGAAGGAAAATAAAGGAAGGGGGTGGGAGGAGAGAGAGATGGAGGAAAGAGACAGAAAGAGGGGAGAGCGAGGGAATGCAGGATAGAGGGAGAGAAAGAGAGAGAGAGAAAGGGAGAAAAGGAAGGAGCCAAAGAGAAAGAAAGAAAGAAAGAAAGGAGAGCAGATGGAGGGAGTAGAGTGAGAGGCAGAAAAAGGAGGAAGGGAGAAAGGAAGAGAGGAGTTAAAGAACAGAAAGGGTTTAGGACGACAAAGCGAGCGAGGAAGAGAGGGAAAAAGAGAAGGATGGAGGGAGAAAGAGAAAGGGGGAGGAGAGAAAAATATGAGAGAGGATTAGAGGGAAGGAAAGAGAAGGAATAAGGGGAGAGAGAAAGAGAGGGGGAAAGGGAAAAAGACAGAGAGAAGGAGGAACAGAAAGCCTGAAAAAGAGGAGAGAAAGAGTAAAAGAAAGAAAGGAGAGAGAGAAAGAAAGAAAGGAGAGAGAAAGAAAGAAAGAAAGGAGTGAGGGAAAGAGGAGTGGAGTCATTACAGAATCTCAGGTCTGTGGGTTTAGTCGAGTCGATAAAGACGAATGAGACGAGGAGAGAACAAAGAACCGATCGATGAAGAGGCTTTAATGACCCTGAGGCTGGAGTCCGGACGCTAACAGGAGGCACTGCTCTGTCTGAGGCTGGAGTCCGGACGCTAACAGGAGGCACTGCTCTGTCTGAGGCTGGAGCCCGGACGCTAACAGGAGGCACTGCTCTGTCTGAGGCTGGAGTCCGGACGCTAACAGGAGGCACTGCTCTGTCTGAGGCTGGAGTCCGGACGCTAACAGGAGGCACTGCTCTGTCTAAGGCTGGAGCCCGGACGCTAACAGGAGGCACTGCTCTGTCTGAGGCTGGAGCCCGGTCGCTAACAGGAGGCACTGCTCTGTCTGAGGCTGGAGTCCGGACGCTAACAGGAGGCACCGCTCTGTGGGATCGAAGCTCACACACGAATCGATACGAGAACCAGTATCGAAATTAGAGCCTCGTTTTGGCAGGTGTCGATACTTGAGCTTCATCAGAACAAGTAAAAGAGACTAGGTTTAGACCTGGTTTAGACCGGTGTAGTCCTGGTTTAGACCTGGTTTAGACCGGTGTAGTCATGGTTTAGACCTGGTTTAGACCGTTGTAGTCCTGGTTTAGACCTGGTTTAGACCGGTGTAGTCATGGTTTAGACCTGGTTTAGACCGTTGTAGTCCTGGTTTAGACCTGGTTTAGTCCTGGTTTAGACCTGTTTTAAACCTGGTTTAGTCCTGGTTTAGTCCTGATTTAGACCTGGTTTAGACCGGTGTAGTCCTGGTTTAGACCTGGTTTAGGCCTGGTTTAGGCCTGGTTTAGACCTGGTTTAGGCCTGGTTCAGACCTGGTTTAGTCCTGGTTTAGGCCTGGTTTAGTCCTGGTTTAGACCTGGTTTAAACCTGGTTTAGTCCTGGTTTAGACCTGGTTTAGGCCTGGTTTAGGCCTGGTTTAGGCCTGGTTTAGACCTGGTTTAGGCCTGGTTTAGGCCTGGATTAGGCTTGGTTTAGATCTGGTTTAGACCTGGTTTAGACCTGGTTTAGGCCTGGTTTAGACCTGGTTTAGACCTGGTTTAGACCTGGTTTAGACCTGGTTTAGACCTGGTGTCCCGGTGACTCTGCACAATGGGTCAACTTTGGACAAATTTGTACCTAAACGTTTTAGTCACTCTGACCTTTCTGTCAAAAACCAAACTCCTAAACAGGACCATGAGCGCTCGGGCTGATCACAGGGAAGTGAAACTGTGTCTGCTGAATATTCGTCCATAGAAATACATGTATTACCCCCTGATGTGACTGCAGAGTGTCATTAACACAGTAATGATGTCTGTGTTTTATTTGTGTGTCAGACATTGACGAGTGCAGCATCAACAACGGGAGCTGTGAGTTTGGGTGTGTGAACACACCAGGAAGCTACGAGTGTGTGTGTCCCCCTGCACACAAGCTGCACTGGAACAAGAAGGACTGTATCGGTAAGATATATACACAAATATATATACTATAAATATATATACTGTAAATATTTAAACTGCACTGGAACAAGAAGGACTGTATCGGTAAGATATATACACAAATATATATACTATAAATATATATACTGTAAATATTTAAACTGCACTGGAACAAGAAGGACTGTATCGGTAAGATATATACACAAATATATATACTATAAATATATATACTGTAATATTTAAGCTGCACTGGAACAAGAAGGACTGTATCGGTAAGATATATACACAAATATATATACTATAAATATATATACTGTAATATTTAAGCTGCACTGGAACAAGAAGGACTGTATTAGTGAGATATATATACAAATATATATACTTTAAATGTATATACTGTAAATATTTAAACTGCACTGGAACAAGAAGGACTGTATCAGTGAGATACACACTGAAGGACTGTATCAGTGAGATACACACACACACACACACATACACATATGGCGGCACGGTGGCTGAGTGGCAACACTCAGGCCTCACAGCAAGAAGGTTGCGGGTTCGATCCCCTTTCTGTGTGGAGTTTGCATGTTCCTCCCCGTGTCTGGATGGGTTTCCTCCGGGTGCTCCGGTTTCCCCCATCAACCCAAAACATGCCCGCACCCCTATGAACTAACATCAAGGACCATGTTGTCCACCCTCCTGTGGGCTCACCACCTTCATAGGGGGGGTCAGGTGCTATGAGGATTGGGCAGCAAGCTGCCCCCGTGACCCAGACGGATTAAGCGGGAGAAGATGGATGGATGGATATATATATATATATATATATATATATATATATATATATATATATATATATATATATATATATATATATATATATATATATATATATATATATATATTAGAGCTGTCAATGTTAACGCATTAATCGTGATTAGATAAATTCAATCCATAATGCGATATTTATTTTTTAGTCGCGATTAAAGTTCTCCAGCCTTTTGTCTCTAACGCGATGCTCAGCTCTGGTTCAGGCTCAGGTTGGAGCAGGAAGTGTTCGGTGCTTTTCCCTGGGAAGAACCAAGTGCAGAGGATGGACGCTCAGAACTAATTATAATGAACCAAATGAACCGCAGAACCAGAGATCCTCGAGCACAGAGAACCGGAGCAGCCCGGACCTGTGGTCCACAGCCCGGACCCAGAGCTTCTGCTCCGGGCTCATGTGCAGTGAGTTGTGCACAAAGTTCATACGCGATTAATCGCGATTTAAAAATGAATCGTTTGACAGCCCTAATATATATATATATATATATTATGTGTGTGTGCATGTGTGTGTGTATATTAGGGCTGTCAACGTTAACTTGTTAATCGCAACTAGAGTAATGTAATCCATAACGCCTTTTTAAAATTTTTTTTATCGTGATTAGAGTTCTCCAGCCTTTCATCTCTTCTACACATCCGTAGGCAGCTCCTCGGCTGTTTCGCTGAACTTCAGAGCACCGTGCTTCAGTAAACTCACCGCTGTGATGCAGAAACAGAGGAGCTTTTGGGCTTTTGAACGGTTTATTTGACTTGAAAAACTTCCAGACACTACAATTTACAAGTCAAGAGTTAAATGCAGCCTGTATCAGCACCAGTGAAGTTCGTCTAGTCTAAGTTACACCTCCGAGCTAAACCCCGAGTGCAGCGACCGGAGCGTTCGAGCCCAGAGCCTCAGATCAGACAAACGACCGTTCAGTTTAATATGTGATTAAACACGATTAACTATGGAATTTCTGATCTTAATCGAGATTTTAAAAATGACCACGGGCTTCCTGTGGCCCTATAGCCCTAACCTTTGTCGGGGTGTGTTGTGTTTATGTGTGTGTGTGTTGACTGTACCGTGTGTGTTCTTCAGAGGCGGTAAATTGTGTGTGTGTTTCTCTCAGAGGAAGTAAAGTGTGTGTGTGTGTGTGTGTTCCTCAGAGGCGGTAAAGTGTTTGCCGAATGGGAAACCGGCTCCTCGGGCTCAGCTCTCCTGCTCCAAGAACGGAGGAGCTGAGGTCTGCTCCCTGTCCTGCCCGTCCAACGCCCTGTTCCTCGCAGGTAACACACACACACACACACACACACATGCACTCACACACTCACACACTCACACACACACACACACACACACTCACACACTCTCACACACACACACACTCACAGACTCAGACACACACACACTCACACACACACAGACACACACACACACACACACACACACACACACACACACACACACTCACACACACACTACAGCAGGTAATACAAACACATAAACAAATAAACTAAAGGTCCAGTCCTGATTTAGTCCTGGTTTAGACCTGGTTTAGACCTGGTTTAGTTCTGGTTCAGTCCTGGTTCAGTCCTGGTTCAGTTCTGGTTTAGTCCTGGTTAAGTCCTGGTTTAGTCCTGCTTTAGTCCTGCTTTAGTTCTGGTTTAGTCCTGGTTCAGTCCTGGTTCAGTTCTGGTTTAGTCCTGGTTAAGTTAAGAGAAGGAGAAATATTTGTGATAATTCAGTTCTTACTCCCAGACTCCAGCTCTGCTCTCGGTGCTGTCTGCCGCCCCCTAGTGGCTCCTCTCCTTCATCACACTCCTCCATGGGGTTTAATTTTGTGGAAAATCTGCTAATCCTGAAGTTTAGATCTCTACAAACATGTTCTTAATTGTCCCTGTGTATCAGATGCCCTCCCTCACTGCAAATGTCTCTGATATGACCAAGATTTTAAACTTTATTTATTATCGACTCTTCATTCTTGTCTAGAGGTCGTTGATTTTAAGAAAACTTCCAGTAAAATGATCTTGCTGCAGGACAGATCATTTCACCACTTTTAACTCAGTTTTTGACGGTTTTAAGTAGGGCCCGACCGATATGGATTTTGTCGCGGCCGATATGATACTGATAAAATAGGAATGGGAGCTGCCGATATATTTATGACATAAAAATTCACTGTAAATCTTCAGTTGTTTATAAAACTTAGGTTTGGTTCTATTGGATTTTTAGTCGAGTTTATTTAGGTGACATTTCTTGTTCTTCTGCCTCTATACGTCATATTTAAAGACAGTCGTAGCCTAATGGTGTTTTTGTACGATATTCTAGCCTGTAAAGAAAGTGCTGTAAGTAAACTACCGCTATTAACCTTTAGGAGTAAATGCGTGTGCACCGTTGTAATTAATGATCTGCTAAATGCCAATAATTCACACCTCTATCCACAGCTCATTTCCATATCAGTGCTTGTCCAGTAACATATATTCGGCCACTATAGTCACTTTACAGACGCTGATAGAAGAGAAAACAGCCTGTTTACGTGTGCGAGCAACAGCAGCTAATCGCTAACCAATGAGAAAGAACCAAAACGAGCTTCAAAACCGACACATTTCCAAAACAGATCAGTGTTTCCTCGGCAGAGATCTCGCTGTGGCAGTGAGTCTGTCAAGGCAACAAACTAGTGTAGTGATGGGGACAAGTTCTTAACTTCCGCGCCAATTTGCTGGAGTTGACCATCAAGTCTTTTGTGCAGTGGGAAATCAACAGAGGGAAGTGTAAGGCTGGTTATAAAGTTGTTTTCTAACGTTTCCAGACACTAATGAGTGAACCAGGCAGAGCATTTTGTTTGTTAGACTTGTGGCTGTTGTAAGATGGGTTAAAGTGGTGTTAAGCTTCTTCAGTGTGAAGCAAATTGGCATTTTACGTGGAAGTTCAGAACTTGCCCCCATCACTGCACTAGTTTGTTGCCTTGACAGACTCACTGCCACAGTGAGATCTCTGCCGAGGAAACACTGATCTGTGCCGTTTTTTGGATTCTGACAGAATTCCACCTCCTCTAGAAATGACTTTAGCTTCAAACGTGCCGGAGTATCACACAAAACTGACTCTTGTGCGCTTTCAGTCATGTTCTAATGTTGTTCCCTCTTCAAACAGACCTAGAGTTGTGTTTTATGTTGGAGAACAGAGAATAATATGTGTAATATGGGCCCTTTAAAACCAGGTACGGACTCTTTCACCTCGCTTTAGTGTAACGTGGATCTGACTCTGACCGCTCTGGTGCGTTTGCGTTGGCCGTTTCCGTGTGAGAAAAACTCCACTTTGCCTCCAGCTGACAGATTTGTTTCTCCGCCGTTTCGAAAGTGTCTTAATCTGCGTCTGTAGCCTCCCGGTGCATTCCTGTGGCCGCGCGTTTATTGAGTCAGATGCCTTTCCGCGCTGTCCTCTGCACCCCTCACTGCCATCGGGACTCGCTGCTCTGTGTATCTTGGTGCAGGAGTGAGACAAGAATGCGTCTGTCTTTCACTGGGGGTTTTATTTCTCAATCTTCGGGTGATGTGTGCTCCTCCGGGCCCTCTGCTGCTGCGGAGGAGGCCGGGAAGCGTTGGCCGGCGTCAGCGATGGGAGCTCGCCGTGCGGCCAAAGGAAACACGGAATCTGTCAGCAAGAATAAGAGACTTCTCAAACATCCCTCTGTCCATCCACACTTCGGCATTCCCCATTCGTCAAAACGCCGTTAAGAAAATAATCATGATTTAAGGGAGACATATTATGCAAAATCTGCTTTTATGACTTCTCTGTGTTGTAACAGCGTTCCATCATCATTAAAGTGGAACTCGTCTGCAAAATGGACTTTTCAGAGCTTTTGTCCATGTTCTAGCAGTTTCTTCTCTTTGACCCTCTGAAGTTTATTTGGAGTGATTCATGTTTGAGGAAACTTTAATGTCTCATTATCAAGATGCCATTTTATCGATCTCCCTCCTTTTCAGCTCCTCCGTTAAATGGCGACTGTGATGTCCGCACTTCCTTAAAGTGTGATACTCGTAGGCTGTGTTTGGAAAGTTCATTTTCTACATGAACTAGTGCAAAGTTCAAAATGAACTTGTTTGTTCATAGTTCATAATTGTTTATAGTAAATAGTTTGCTCATAGTTCATAATTGTTTAGTTAATAGTTTGTTCATAGTTCATAATGTTTATAGTTAATAGTTTGTTCATAGTTCATAATTGTTTATAGTTAATAGTTTGTTCATAGTTCATAATTGTTTAGTTAATAGTTCGTTCATAATTGTTTATAGTTAATAGTTTGTTCATAGTTCATAATTGTTTAGTTAATAGTTTGTTCATAGTTCATAATTGTTTATAGTTAATAGTTTGTTCATAGTTCATAATGTTTATAGTTAATAGTTTGTTCATAGTTCATAATTGTTTAGTTAATAGTTTGTTCATAGTTCATAATGTTTATAGTTAATAGTTTGTTCATAGTTCATAATTGTTTATAGTTAATAGTTTGTTCATAGTTCATAATTGTTTATAGTTAATAGTTTGTTCATAGTTCATAATTGTTTAGTTAATAGTTTGTTCATAGTTCATAATGTTTATAGTTAATAGTTTGTTCATAGTTCATAATTGTTTATAGTTAATAGTTTGTTCATAGTTCATAATGTTTATAGTTAATAGTTTGTTCATAGTTCATAATTGTTTATAGTTAATAGTTTGTTCATAGTTCATAATTGTTTATAGTTAATAGTTTGTTCATAGTTCATAATTGTTTATAGTTAATAGTTTGTTCATAGTTCATAATTGTTTAGTTAATAGTTTGTTCATAGTTCATAATGTTTATAATTAATAGTTTGTTCATAGTTCATAATGTTTATAGTTAATAGTTTGTTCATAGTTCATAATGTTTATAGTTAATAGTTTGTTCATAGTTCATAATTGTTTAATTAATAGTTTGTTCATAGTTCATAATGTTTATAGTTAATAGTTTGTTCATAGTTCATAATGTTTATAGTTAATAGTTTGTTCATAGTTCATAATTGTTTATAGTTAATAGTTTGTTCATAGTTCATAATTGTTTAGTTAATAGTTTGTTCATAGTTCATAATTGTTTAGTTAATAGTTTGCTCATAGTTCATAATTGTTTAATTAATAGTTTGTTCATAGTTCATAATTGTTTATAGTTAATAGTTTGTTCATAGTTCATAATGTTTATAGTTAATAGTTTGTTCATAGTTCATAATGTTTATAGTTAATAGTTTGTTCATAGTTCATAATTGTTTATAGTTAATAGTTTGTTCATAGTTCATAATTGTTTAGTTAATAGTTTGTTCATAGTTCATAATTGTTTAGTTAATAGTTTGCTCATAGTTCATAATGTTTATAGTTAATAGTTTGTTCATAGTTCATAATTTAGTTAATAGTTTGCTCATAGTTCATAATTGTTTATAGTTAATAGTTTGTTCATAGTTCATAATTGTTTAGTTAATAGTTTGTTCATAGTTCATAATGTTTATAGTTAATAGTTTGTTCATAGTTCATAATTGTTTTGTTAATAGTTCCTTCATAGTTCCAAAAAATGAACTGTTTCATAGTTAATTTTTTTCCCATATGTTGCTGCAAGTGATTATTTTTCTATAAAGTTTCAATAAAGCGAGCAAAGTTTGTACATAAATGTGAGGTTATTTTCTTGTCCTAGAGTCTTTTAAATGTTTATATGATGAATCCTTGTTGCTCCTGCTACAGTTGCAGCTTTTGTTTTGTCTTGTTTTGGTGATGCATGAGGCGGTGTGACGCCATGTTGTTGCCATTTTTCTGCTAAATATTAAGGGCTCTTAATAATAATAATTATTATAATAATCCATCTTCTCCCGCTTAGTCCAGCTGGGTCGCGGGGGCAGCTTGCTGCCCAATCCTCATAGCACCTGACCCCTACATATAATAATAATAATAATAATAATAATAATAATAATAATAATAATAATAATAATGCATCAGTTTTGTATAGCACTTTTTTGGACACTCAAAGATGCTTTACAGTTCATTATTCATTCACTTCACACCCGGTGGTGTAAACTACTAGTGTAGCCACAGCTGCCCTGGGTAGGGGTGTAAGAAAAAATCGATTCAGTGATATATCATGATACTACTTCATTGCACAATTCTTGAATCGATTCAAAAAGCTTCTGAATCGATTTTTTAAAATAATACTTTTCACTAAAATTTATTAGCTGCAGTCACTGTTCTCATGATTTAAAAATGGTAATAAATTATATTTCATACAATTTTGTTCATGTGAAGGTATAGTTGAATATTTTATTAAAAGTAATTATGAATAAATTGCAATATATCATCCATTGTTTTAGTATCAGGATATATCGTGATATATCGAATCATGACATGCGTATCATGATATGTATCGTATCGTCAGACTCAAGGCGATGCACACCTGCCCCGGGACAAACTGACGGAAGCGAGGCTCCAATCTGCACCATCGGCCTCTCCGACCACCACAACATTCACACACTCCACTTTCATACTAGACAATATGTGTTAAGTGTCTTGCCTAAGGACACAACGACTTTTTTTGTGACTGGTGCCCCCCTGTGGCACCTGGAATTCCCAATGTCTCCATCCAAGTAATAACCAGGCCCTGCTGAGCTTCTGAGATCTGCCGGGATCAGGCTTTGACAAACCGGTACGGCCACAACAGTGTGTTTACAGTAGAAACCTCTGTGAAGTTGGCCCCACATCAAACGCAAATTATAGAAAATGTTTGTATTTGGTTTGTGCTGTTTTGTGCTCTGACAGTTTTCATTTGTGTGTTTATTTCTAAAATTATTCATTATTATTTCTCAGATATTATATGACGTCATTTCCGCTCAGCTGACGAAAGCGACTTTAGCAAAACTCTGTTTCAGTCTTTAGTAATTTGCTTTTGATTCATATTTTATATAATAATACAGACTTTTCCACAGCCTGAGATCGTTTATCTTCACTAGTTTTGCGGAGTTTTGCTAAAGTCGCTACCGTCAGCTGAGCGGAAATGACGTCATATAATATCTGAGAAATAATAATGAATAATTTTAGAAATAAACTCACACAAATGAAAACTGTCACAGCACAAACCAAATACAAACTTTTTCTATAATTTTTTTTCCAGTTTTGAGCTTTATTTAACATTTTGAGGGGCTGGACAACGTCATCGGCCGAAAATTAAACTGTGAATATCTGAAGAACCATAATCGCACAAACGAAACTTTTTGTAGCACAAACGAAGCTCAAACGATTGACATAGTTTTTGTGCAGGTTTGCGTTTGATGGGGCGACTTCACACAGGTTGTTTAGAACACTAAAGAAATCTGCCACCGTATTGACCGAAGTTAAATAGAAGCTCAGGCCGTTCACAGACTCCAGAATGAACGATCACAGTTTGTTCATCGGGCAGAAATACAGTGTGTTCAGTTCATTTTGGTCCTAATGTTAAAAACGCTCTGCTCTCGTGTGATGTGCAGTTATCCAGACAAGGGGCCCACTTCACTTCATTTGTGTGTGTGATAGTTTCTGTCTGTGTTAAAGTTGCACTGCAAAACCTTTTACTTGTCCCTTAGTGCGACTTAATGCTTTGCCTGCAATGTCCCACAGTATTTCTTTTGACTTGAACATTTAAATTTATATAACTGCATGCTATTTGACACCAGTCTCTTGGTCTTTTTTGCTACTTATTTACAATTTATTATTATAAATTATACTTTTTCTCTTTGTTATTATATGATACTGTGATGTGTGTGTTCCTGTGTCCAAATAATTTCCCTTAAAGATCAATAAAGTTTGTCAAAGTCTAAGTTTGGGATTAAATTCACCCCTCCAGCATCAAAAAGCATTCTTACTGTGAGCAGGGTCACCTCTCCACAGATCAGACCCGTCGTTTGCCCTCTATCTGTGGCTCTCTGTGGTGACGTAGTGTATCTTTAAATATGAGACGAAGCCATACCACGTATTCTTGACGGTGTTTTTGTGTTTCAGACTCGGAGAACAGCTACACCCTGAGCTGTGGCGTCCCCGTGCAGACCGGTAAGAACAGTCTCCACCCCAACAACGTCTGTGAACGATACTGTCCCCTGACATTAGAGGCCTGATATCACACAGAACAGACTCCTGCGAGGTTTAAGTCCTGTTCTAATGTTAAAAAAACACCTGGAGTTGAGTTTTGTTTCATTCACACTTTATTATTCATCTATCTCTGTCTCCAACGCTCAAAACGCTCTGTTCCACCTTGTGATTTCATGAAATGGGAGTTTTCAAGTTACCATATTTTCCAGACTAGCCAAAAACTGCACAGTGAAGAAGAAAAAAACATATGTAAGTTGCATTTTTGGGGGAAATTTATTTGACAAAATCAGATTCCAGGAACAGACATTTCATCTTGAAAGGCGAGTTATAGTAAAACTTCGGTTTGGCTCTATTAGATTTGAAGTTGGGTTTGTTTAGGTGACATTTATTGTTCTTCTGCCTCTTTACGTCATATTTAAAGACATATTTAAAGACAGTAGGTCAGCCTAATCGCGCTTTTGCATGCCATTCTTGCCTGTAAACAAAGTACCATATTTTACGGTCTATAAGTTGCTCTGGAGTATCAGCCAAAAATGCGCAATAAAGAGGAAAAAACACATCTATAAGTCACATTTTTAACACCTGAACAGAGAAGAACAGGCTGAACATGTGTCTCATGTGTTCACATCACATATGAACAGTTCTTCACAAAACTAGAGCAGAAACAACAGAACAAGTTTACCAAACTCTCCATCTCACTCCAAATCACTAAATCCACTAAATTCTTCATCCTCTGAGTAACTCCACCAACTCCAGATAAATCCAGCTTTTAGCCGTGATGAGCTTTTGTTTTCTTCATTTCAGTTCGAGTTTCCTCCACTTTTCTCCATCAAACACAAGTTTCTCTCACTCCAAACTTTCTTTCTGCTGCTCGATTCCCATTTTCAGCTGCAGATTTCAGGACTCGCAGCAGGACAGAGCTCTTTCTGCAGGAGACTAAATGTGCAGGTTTGTGCGTTAAACATGTGAATGAAACAAAACACAACTCCAGGTCTGTTTGTGTATTTGTTGTGTATCTGTTGGTTATTTGTTGTATATTTGTTGTGTATTTGCTGTGTATCTGCAGACACTCTGGGTCCTCCGGTCAAACAAAAGGCTCGCTTCAAGATCAAGGACGCCAAGTGTCACCTCCGACCGCGGAACAAAGAAAAGCACCGCGAGCTGCTCAAGCACACGCTGCAGGGTAAAAGACCAGACAGACGCCACGTTTACAGGATGTTTTTACTTCTGAATTAAAGAGTTTGGAATTAAAATATTCTCCTTTGAGTTTACATGAATTGAGGTTTCTATGGAAAACTCGTTAAATAGTCTTTATTTCATTGTTCTCAGCATCTGGGGAAGGTTCTGATTGGACAGCGACACAAACGTATTTCCGTCTTTGGGAAGAAAACTCACACTTCAGCTGCTACCGGCTTTTCTGTCATCTCGGTTTGTCGTTTTGCCGCCGACACAAACACGATCCAAACTTTTTCTGCGGTCGTTCCGATGATAATGAAGCAGCAGCTGGAGAATTCTCTCCTCACGCTTTACGTCTGTGAGCTGAGGAGGAGAAGGGAAGAGTGTTGGAGAAGGAGGAAGAAGACAAACTGAGTCTGAGGCTGCCACGCCTCAGCCCACTCCCACATCCCGCTCACAAATCCAAAGACAATGAAAAATAAAAGACAAGAAAGATGAGAAAATGAAAGAAAAAATGAAAGACAAATGAAAAAATGCAAAAAAGTTCTAATAAAATGAAAAATGACAAATGAAAAAGAAAAGAAAATGAGAAAAAAATGAAATGAAAAAATTAAAATGAAATAATGTGAAAAAATGAACGACAAATTTAAAAAAAAATGGAAAAAAATTAAGAAAAACAATTGAAAAAATTAAAGAAAAAAATAAGGAAAAATTATGTGAAAATGAAAATAATATGAAAAAATGAGAAAAATTTTTATGAAAAAATGAATGACAAATGACAAATGTGAAAAAATGAATGACAAATGAAAAAATAAAATAAAAATGGAAAAAATTAAATGGAAAAATTTAAATAAAAAAAATTAAACATTTGAAAAATGAAAGAAAAATTAAATTAAAAATGAAAATTAAAGGAAAAAATGAAATGACAAAATGAAAGGCATGTGAAAAAAAATTCAACAAAATGAATAAATCCAACGAGCAGTGGAGGAAAGTCTGAAGAGACAACTGGAGGAGCCGGATCGAAGGACGACCCAACGAGCACGAACCACCGGGATTATTTTGAAGAATATTTTGAACGTTTACATGATCCAGGAAGAAATTCATTCAGCTTTAAAATCAGAATTAAGTTTATTCCGGTCATTTTTATCAGGTATTAAGTGTTTACATGGACTTTTTAAAGCGGAATTCATTTTTATTCAGACTTAAAGCTCATGTAAACGTGGCAGTTTCAGTCCAGACTCTCTCAGACCTCAGCTCCCGTCTCACTAAATCTCTGTGTAAATGAGTTGTGACACATTTGTAATCGTGATCCCGAACACATTTTAAACCATGTGTGTGTTTCCCCTCAGGTCAGTTCCCGTGCACAGACGAGTGTCACGTGACCTTTGTGAATCTGAAATGCGATTCGTCGAAAAAGCGTCGACGTGGTCGAAAGTCTCCGGCCAAAGAAGTGTCCCACATCACGGCCGAGTTCGAGATGGAGATGAAGGAGGAGGAGGCGTCAGGTACTCGCTCTTCTCTTTAATAAACTTAAGACTTTTCTCCAACAACACTGGTTAAACTGTCAGATTACAGATGTGTGACCCGGTTTATGTTCATATCTCCGCAATTCTTGGGCCTATCCACATGAAACAAAAACTGGCACAAAGTTCAGCCTCTTTTCTGTCAGGAGTTAAATGCTTTTATACACAATCGCTTCAGAAAGTGGAGCCACGTGTTCCAGATTTTGAGCACAGCTGCTACGAAAGCTACAACTACGACATGGCTTAATCCACAAATACAAAGACTGGATGAGCGATGGCTTTTAGTGCCAGACGACAAGACAAATTTAAGAACAAAAGGGAAAAGTGATCTTCAGCAAAACTGTAAGATCAGACTTTGTTTGTCCTTTTCTTTTCATTGTTGTTTTGCGTGCAGTTAAAAAAAGTGATTATTCATGTCCATGCATCACAGGTTATAGCCCACAGTCTTTTTTCATATCAATTCAAATATGAAAAATAAAGAAAAGCAAAGAAAAAAATAATAAATAAAAGTGGTGCTATTATTCAACCCCAAAGATGTGAGTGTTTCAGGTGAAAGGGCTTCAACCAGAAGATAATATATAACAAAATATAACGAGTTTGTGGAGCTTATCCTTAACATTTATGGATCAGAAGTTTGGAGATTTCAATCTAAAACAGTGAATCTCCTGTTACAACCTAAAAAAAAATGATCAAAACCTATTCTTGAAACAAAGTTAAATAGTATTTTTACTTTTTTGTATGTTTGAATGTGGAACCAAAACCCTTAACTCAGGGGTCTCAGACTTGCGGCCCGGGGGCCAAGTGCGGCCCGCAGTACAATATTTTGTGGCCTGCACCTTAATATGAAAGTATAATATTAGTGGACCTCCGAAGGGCCAATCAGCCAGCTCCCGCGCGCCGTCCCTTGTCGGGGCTGGGCTAAGCTACACCAGCTTTGTGCACTTTACACTTGCAACAACAGCACTTGCCATCTATCGTACTTTCTACCGGCGACTGTTACCGGGCTGTTTATCGTCTACGCTGCTGTTACAGATAGAAGCGTGTGACGGAGCACCTGTAGCTGCCCTGACATTCCCCAACCGGCGCCTCTCGCTCTGGCTCGAGAGCGCGGCAGAGCGCACGGAGCGTTCTCCTGGTTACGGCGCGCTCCGTCACAAAGCGTTATGCGTTAAGATGTTCTCTGTACGCAATTAGCTAGCTAAACACTTGTTTGAAACGTGAAACAAGAGTGCCACTAAGCGGAATCAATTAGATTTGGTCATACCCCAGTCATGTGTTCATCAAAGCCTGCAGTGAAGAGAAAGGTAGGTGATGAGCACAGACAATTTCAGATTTGCAGACTTCAAGATGCACAGAGCCACTTTTCAAATTTTTGTGGACCCCTTTACCTTTGATGTGCAAGATGCCCCTCCTATGCTTCAAATGGAGCTCACTGACCTGCAATGCAACTCTGACCTCAAAGCCAAGTTCAGGGAGTTGAGTGGAAAAGCAGACAGGCATGGGCAATTTTTGAGGGAATTGCCCCCCAACTTCCCTGAGCTTTCCCAAATGTTGAAGCAGACCATGTGCCTTTTTAGCAGCACATATTTGTGTGAAAAGTTCTTCTCCACCTTGAACTTCAATAAGTCCAAGTACAGGTCCAGACTTACTGATGATCATTTTCAAGCCATACTGAGGGTCTCAACTGCTTCCTCTCTCAAGCCAAATGTGGTTCAGATTTGTGAGAAGAAGCACTGTCAAGTCTCTGGCAGCAAGGAGCAGGCAAGAGAAGCCATGTTCAGAAGAACCGTTCATGATTTTCACTCAATGTTCCATTCGTGTTCAGGACACTTCATGTTCAGAAGAAATCATTAAAACTGTTAATGACATTTGAGGACTTTTTTAAAAACTTTTTTTTTATGGAATTCCTTATGCGGCCCACCCTCACCCAGACTCTGCCTCCAGCGGCCCCCAGGTAAATTGAGTTTGAGACCCCTGCCTTAATCCATGCCCCAAAAACAACCAAGTACCAAAGGAAAATGCCCCGCTGAGCCGGCCAACGTAAAATAAGGATGGTGCGCTGGAAATTTGTAGATGGTTCTGGTGTTTCAAAGGGTGTGATTTCTAAACTCTATGGTCAGATTCTAGAAAATACTTCCATAACAAGTAGATCTTGGATGGAGGAACGATATTCATAATCTACCTCTGGATTTGAACTGAGAAGCAATATGGGACTCAGTGCTTTGCTCATTTGAGAAGTCAGACCATCAGCAGATACATTTAAACTTTATTCACAGGACGTATATGACACCCCACAGACTTTTCATCATGAAGTGCAGAGCTGACCCAAACTGTACTGTATGCATCTTCTAATATTCCCTGTACTGCCAAAGGTTTTTTTTTGCATATTAAAACGATAGACTTATATAGACCCCTGCACAACATTTGAATAGCTTTTTTCCTCATCTTGTATGTCACACATTCATTCTCAAGACTTCTAAAACCGTTTGTGTATTAATTTCTTTCTTTATTTACTGACTGTTGTCCTTCTCCCGTCGTTTCAGACTCGTGTAACATGGAGTGTGTGCGCGAGAGGACCCGGCTGAAGCTGCAGAGCGCCCTGAGGACCCTGAGGAAGTCCATAAACAAACAGCAGTTCTACATCCAGTTCTCGGGAACGGAGTACGAGGTGGCGCAGAGGCCCTCCCGTGCTGTAGAGGGCGCCGAGGCCTGCAGCACGGGGCAGGTGCTGCGGGAGGGCAAGTGTGGTACGTACACACCGCAGACCGTTTATGGAAATGGACAAATCTAACCTGCTGCTGTGATCCAAACAGAAGTGAGCATGGATGCGCTTGTGGCTCCATCAGTATTTATCCTGCGTTCTGTTGAGTGTCTTTAGTGGATAAATCCGAGTCAGTTCTCCCGACATCCCATGTAAATCCATATGGACGCCCGAGAAAGTCGAATGTTTATTTTGTTGGGTTATGAATACCATAAGCAAGCAATCCGAATCTCAAAGAACTCAACCCTCTGACTGAACTTCACACGTCAAAAAGACCAAAAGACACTTCACTGTCTTTTCCATTGCACTTTTGCATTTTCTTGAGGTGGAGGTCGGTTTTCCTCAAGTCACAACACTGTGAATGTTGCTAACACGGGAGCAACATCGGGGAAAGAAGGCGCCTCATTGGTCTGTTAGTAATGTTCATATTTTGAATTAAAGAAAAAATAGTGAAATAAAAATACCAGGATCATGAAAAGTGGGTTAATATAAACATTTAAGGCCTCTTCATGCTCCATAAGACAGAAGAACTTTGCTGGCCAAAATTACATCACTTTGTTTGGCTCCTGTTTGTCAGTTCTTGTGACTTGTTCTCGACGCCTCCGCTGAGCAGAACTTTGGTTGGCAGCGCTATCCGACATCTGTGCTCTGTGCTTGTTTATTTATTTTCTATATTCATTGTGAATTTGTAGCGCATGTCACAAACAGCCAAAAAAAATAATAGCATTGTAACTGAAATAGTCTCTTCCAGCCTGGACCAACAGGAGAAAAATACATGATGTGTGTCCAGGGCGTCCACTGTGGTCTGTGAGTGCCGTGTTTTCCCAGTCGAGAGAGAGACTTTAGTGTATTTATTGCATAAAACACATCAGCAGCGATCAGCAGCGGCATGCGTATTTATACTCCAATAATGACGCCGTAGACTTCTTGTTCTGGTGTTTGTGGCTCTGCCTCTTTAGTTCATAAAGTACCGTTTCAGCCATTGTCACGATAATGTTACCGAAGCTGTGCTGCTGCTGTAGTGTTGCAACAGCAGAGTGAGGGGGCGGGGCAGGGTGAGGGGGCGGGGCAGAGTGAGGGTGAGTTGCAGTTTGGCAAAAGAACGTCTTAGGAAGTATGAAATGTCCTTGTTCTTGTTCTGATCACCTCAAGAACAAGAGCAAAGTTCTTCTGTTTTATGGAGGATGAAGAGGCCTTTAAGACCAGAATGAAGAACCTGAGTCAATGGAGCCGGAAGCGCGCCCACACTCACTTCCTGTTTGGGATGCGGTGGCTGACAGATTAGGTCCTTTTATATAACAGTCTGTTGTGTGTTGTCAGTGAGCTGCGCTGCAGGGACCTTCTACAGCGGGGAACAGGACCAGTGTCTCCCCTGTCCTCCCGGGACCTACCAGGACACAGTGGGACAGCTCTCCTGTGAGCCCTGCCCCAGCACCGAGGGGCCGGGGGTCAGCGGGGCCCGGAACGTCTCCCAGTGTGGAGGTAAGACACAAACATCTCTGAACGTCTCCCAGTGTGGAGGTAAGACACAAACATCTCTGAACGTCTCCCAGTGTGGAGGTAAGACACAAACATCTCTGAACGTCTCCCAGTGTGGAGGTAAGACACAAATGTCTTCCAGTGTGGAGGTAAGACACAAATGTCTTCCAGTGTGGAGGTAAGACACAAACGTCTCCCAGTGTGGAGGTAAGACACAAACATCTCCCAACGTCTCCCAGTGTGGAGGTAAGACACAAACGTCTCCCAGTGTGGAGGTAAGACACAAATCAAACAGCAGCTGATACTATTTAAATGTTTCTAAACAAATAAATTCTAAATTCTGCAATAGAAGCATCAGGACTCCAACCTGTCGGTCTTTTCATACTTTTTTTAGGTTTCAGTTTTTACTTATAGGTTGGAAGTCTTGAAATCATGTTTGGGAATTCTAACTATTACCAAGGCAAATTAGTTGTGCACTGGGCCAGAACTCCTCTAATGTCACAGGAAGATCTGATCATCAAAAAATATTATTATATTTTGTTGTTGATCTTTAAAGTATTGGAAAAAATGTGTGTAAAATCCCTGAGTTATCCAGGTAGAAAATCTTAGAATTTGACTTAAAACTTAAAATCTGAAATAGAAAGCGAAACAAAATCATGATTTTAGTTAGAGCTGGGCGGTATGACCAAAAATTGATATCACGGTATTTTTTTAAATTATCACGGTATCACGGTATTTAACGGTATTTTTGTCTTTGGCTAAGTGGAGTGTGATAGAGTTGGTAATATCATTCCAACGTTTGCTTTTCTTGTCATAGACAAGCCGCGCCCGAGCGAGAGAGCGGAGAGCGCGGGTGCGCGGAGCCGTGCCCGGGCGAAAAGGTGAAGAGCGGGGCTCCGCGCACCCGCGCTCTCGCTCGGGCACGGCTCCGCGCACTCCCGCTCTCCGAAAAAGGGAGCCGTGTCACAAAACACTACACAGACGGTCCCTTTAGCAAACGCGCCTACCAGGGACGTCTGTGTAGTGTTTTGTGCTGCAGTGCCAACGTTACGCAGAGATTGGGGAGAAGCAAGTTGCTTGTGTTGCCTCCTGCAGCTAAAACATTAGCTCGACAACACTTACAGATGATGCGTGTTTGATCCGCGTCAGATTTTTTAAAACCGAAGTATTTCCAAACAACAGACACGGCTCCCTTTTTCGGAATGAGTTCTGTGTCTGTGTCATTTTCTTCGTCCATGCTCACCACTCAACTCGCTATCCTTACCTGGCTTGTTGGCTTGTTTGGTGTAACACTGAAAAACAGCCCCCGCTCAATCTACCGCTGTGGCACGTTCCGCCGCTCTGTGTTGCCGACATATGCGCGCACACACGGTATGGCGGTAAATAAAATATTCATATCATAAAAATAAAAATTACCGGTATACCGGTTCAAACGGTATACCGCCCAGCCCTAATTTTAGTCCCAAAAGAAATATTTCAGAGGATCAATGACTGCATAGCCACAGGTCATTTCAGACAGCACAACAAAACCAAAGAATGATAAAGGACTTTACACAAAATCAAATTCAAACAAACCTGTGACTAAAGGAAAAAGGATGAACCAAATAACACATCTTTGCTAACGGAAAAAAGTTTTTCTTGTGTATATTGTCTAAAATAGAACTCTACTTCCTGTAATTTTCAATGTTTTTCAACTTTTTACCCTAAATTACTTCTATAATTTATATTTCCAGCAGGTATTATCCACTAGTCCAAAGTAGAGAATGACCAAACCTGCCTTCCGCACTTCAAACCCCTCACAGTTTACATGTTCTCTCCTCAGGACAGTGCCCGGCCGGTCAGTTCTCGTCCGACGGGTTCCGGCCGTGCCAGCTGTGCCCGGTGGGGACGTTCCAGCCTGAGGTGGGCCGAGTCCTGTGCTTCTCGTGTGGAGGAGGACTCATGACCAAACACCAGGGCTCAATGTCCTTCAGGGACTGTGAGGCCAAAGGTGAGACTCTGTCCTAGGTCCTGGTTTGATTATGCGGCACATTTACACATTTAAAAACAGACGGTGCTGCCCCAAAGTGCTTCACACTATAGATAACAACAAGTGAACATATGAGCAGCTACTGGAGGGTCCGCCACCTGCCTGTCTCTATTCAGATGTTATTGCTTTGTCTAGAAAGTTCCACAGTGTACTGTAGATCAGGGGTTTTCAACTTGGGTGACTGTAAGCCTCGCCTCAGTAGGTAAAGACACAAAGACCACACAGGCCTTTGAAGTAAATGCAGCTTTTGTGCGATGATGAATTTCAATAACAGCTGATATAATAATAATGGATCAAACTTATATATGGCTTTTTTGGACACTCAAAGATGCTTTACAAACAAATAGGAAGTGACACTATAGAAAGTAATTTGAGCTGTACTCAAAGATCTAAAACTTTTTCTACTGACACTAAAGGCCATTTCCCTCCAGTATTGTTCACAAATCTGTCTAAATCTGTCTTAATGCATTTCTCCTTTGTCCATAAAATCTATCCAAATCCATCCCACCTCACAGGTTTGGCAAATCCAGATGCTGATTAGAGCAAATGTGCCTTAGACTGGCCACAGTAAAAGGAAACTCTGAAATGTGCAGGTTAATCACACAGCACAAAGCCACAGATGTTGCAGGTTTTAAAGGAGAGCTGACGACACCTGATGCTGAAATCGGTGCATGTCTGGGCCTTACACTACGTGAGAATGTGCAGTGGGATATAGATCCGGGCGGGGTGCTCCGAGCTCGACTGAAGCATTTTCTGAGGGCTGTAGAGGACTGAAGCGTGTTCTGAGGGCTGTAGAGGACTGAAGTGTGTTCTGAGGGCTGTAGAGGACTGAAGCGTGTTCTGAGTGCTGTAGAGGACTGAAGCGTGTTCTGAGTGCTGTAGAGGACTGAAGCGTGTTCTGAACGCTGTAGAGGACTGAAGCGTGTTCTGAGCGCTGTAGAGGACTGAAGCGTGTTCTGAGCGCTGTAGAGGACTGAAGCATTTTCTGAGGGCTGTAGAGGACTGAAGCGTGTTCTGAGGGCTGTAGAGGACTGAATCATTTTCTGAGGGCTGTAGAGGACTGAAGTGTGTTCTGAGCGCTGTAGAGGACTGAAGCGTGTTCTGAGGGCTGTAGAGGACTGAAGCGTGTTCTGAGGGCTGTAGAGGACTGAAGCGTGTTCTGAACACTGTAGAGGACTGAAGCATGTTCTGAGCGCTGTAGGGGACTGAAGCGTGTTCTGAACGCTGTAGGGGATTGAAACATGTTCTGAGGGCTGTAGAGGACTGAAGCGTGTTCTGAGGGCTGTAGGGGACTGAAGCGTGTTCTGAACGCTGTAGTGGATTGAAACATGTTCTGAGGGCTGTAGAGGACTGAAGCATGTTCTGATCGCTGTAGAGGACTGAAGCGTGTTCTGAGGGCTGTAGAGGACTGAAGCGTGTTCTGAGGGCTGTAGAGGACTGAAGCGTGTTCTGACCGCTGTAGAGGACTGAAGCGTGTTCTGATCGCTGTAGAGGACTGAAGCGTGTTCTGAGGGCTGTAGAGGACTGAAGCATGTTCTGATCGCTGTAGAGGACTGAAGCGTGTTCTGAGGGCTGTAGAGGACTGAAGCGTGTTCTGAGGGCTGTAGAGGACTGAAGCGTGTTCTGAACACTGTAGAGGACTGAAGCATGTTCTGAGCGCTGTAGGGGACTGAAGCGTGTTCTGAACGCTGTAGAGGACTGAAGCATGTTTTGAACGCTGTAGAGGACTGAAGCGTGTTCTGAACGCTGTAGAGGACTGAAGCGTGTTCTGAGGGCTGTAGAGGACTGAAGCGTGTTCTGAGGGCTGTAGAGGACTGAAGCGTGTTCTGAGTGCTGCAGAGGACTGAAGCGTGTTCTGAGTGCTGTAGAGGACTGAAGCGTGTTCTGAACGCTGTAGAGGACTGAAGCGTGTTCTGAGTGCTGTAGAGGACTGAAGCGTGTCACAGAACCAGTCCAGCTCCAGCTCCTCTGAGCCTGAACAGAGCTGCTCCTGATGGTTCCATGATGTTGTCTCAGAACCCGACCAGGTGAAACCAAATTTAAAATAATCTGGATCATGTTTTTTTTTTCATTCTAAAAGCAAATACACACACAATTACCGATATCAGTACTGCTGCAGACATGTTCAGATGTGGACTGTTTTTGTTTTTTTTGCGTGTGCGTTGCACCTCCCAGTGGCTCCTTTTCACTCCCCTGGAAGCGTGACGCACCAGGTGAAAACCTTCGCTGTAGATTAAACCTTTCTATCACCAGGGAGACGATTAGGTTACAGCACTACGCTACCAGTCAGATCTGTGGAGAGGCGCCCCCTGGTCACAGAAGGAATTTTTCAGCAATTTTTGTCGCCTGTCTTGTCTGTGTGGTAATAATCGCACATGTCATGGCACTAATGCCCCTGTCGTGTCATTAATGCACCTGTCACTAATGCCCCTCTCCTGTCCTGACACTAAGGCCCCTCTCCTGTCCTGTCACTAAGGCCCCTCTCCTGTCCTGTCACTAAGGCCCCTCTTCTGTCCTGTCACTAATGCCCCTGACACTAATGCCCCTGTCGTGTCCTGGCAGTTCACTGCGCCCCGGGGCACTTCTATAACTCCAGCACCCATCGGTGCATCCGCTGCCCCCTCGGCTCATACCAGTCGGAGTTTGGGCAGAATTACTGCATCACCTGCCCCGGAAACACCACCACCGACTTCGACGGAGCCACAAACGTCTCACACTGCAAGAGTAAGAACCAGGACCGGACTGGGACTGGACTGGGACTGGACCGGGACTGAACCAGAGCTGGACCGGGACTAAAGCAGGACTAAACTATGACTAAAGTAGGACTAGACCAATACTAAACCAGCAGTAGACCAGGACTAGACTAGGACTGAACCAGGATTAAACCAAGACCAGAACCAGGACTGAACCAGAACTAGAGTTGGACTGAACCAAAACTGAACCAGAACTAGACCAGGATTAGACCAGTACTGAACTAGGCCTATACCAAAGCTAGACTTGGACTGAACCAGGAGTAAACCGGGACTAAACCAAGTCTAAACTAGGATGAAATGGGGGCTAAAACAAGCCTGAACCAGGACTGAACCAGAACTAAACCAGGACTAGACCAAGACTAAACCAAGACTAGACCAGGGCTATACCAGGACTAGACCCAGACTAGACCAAGACTAGACCAGGGCTATACCAGTACTAGACCAAGACTAAACCAGGGCTAAACCAGGACTAAACCAAGTCTAAACCAAGACTAAACCAGGTCTGAACCAGGTCTAACTGCGGTCTCTGTGTTTCGTCCTCAGACCAGGTGTGTGGGGGGGAGCTGGGGGAGTACACGGGGTACATCGAGTCCCCAAACTACCCCGGAGATTACCCCTCGAATGTGGACTGTGTCTGGACCATCAACCCGCCCCACAAGAGGCGCATCCTGATCGTGGTACCCGAGATCTTCCTCCCCATCGAAGACGAGTGCGGAGACGTGCTGGTCATGAGGAAGAGCGGTACTTTACACACCACACAAACATTACGCATCTTTTCCTTCCAATCATACTTTTTATATCCTGTTGTAATCAAAAACAGTCTTCTCTGAGCCTCAAAAAATGCTCTGTCCTCATTTTGCCAGATTTGTTGCATGTTTAAAAGAGAATTAAAGTTTACTCGGACATGTTTGAAGCTAAAGTTCATTGCTAGAGGAGGTGGAATTCTGTGCAAAGCCAAAGAACGGCACAGATCAGTGTTTCCTCTGCGGAGATCTCGCTGTGGCAGTGAGTCTGTCAAGGCAACAAACTAGTGTAGTGATGGGGGCAAGTTCTTAACTTCCACGTAAAACGCCAATTTGCTTCACACTGAAGAAGCTTAACACCACTTTAACCCATTTTACAACAGCCACGAGTCTAACAAACAAAACACTCTGCCTGGTTCACTCATTAGTTTCTGGAAACGTTAGAAAACAACTTCATAAGCAGCCTTACACTTCCCTCTGTTGATTTCCCACTGCACAGGTCAAAGCCCAAAAGACTCGAGCACTGACTCCAGAAGCAACAAGTGAGAATTGACTACTGACGGTGAAGAAGAGAAACTGAGAGTTGTAGAAAGAAAATGGTTCGGGAATGTATTTTTTTGTGTTTTCAAAAAATATAATTCATTGGTAAATAAACGGGATTAGAAACGACATCGTCTTTTGGACTTTGGCCTGTGCAGTGGGAAATCAACAGAGTTCGGGTCTTAGGAGGTTTTGTCACCGCCCGTCTTTTGCTGTCCTCCCGTCTTTTGCTTCCTCCCTGTTTTTCCTGCAGTTCATTGCCTAATTATCCCAGGGAAGTCTGTAGAAACTCCCATTCGGGGCTCGACTGTCGACCAGAGACACTCAAGCTCTGTGTCTGAAACTCTGAATATGAAAATCTGTTGTTTTGTTATTTCTTGTTTGAAGAACCTGTTTCTGAGTTCATTCCCAGCCTGTTTTCTTATTACAGAATGTCTTTTTGGAGGACATTTTAGTTTGCATAATAAAATTATATATTCCTTTTTTGTTTATCAGCCAGATTTGTAGAAGGACACTTTCTGTTGATCTGAAATAAGAATTTTGAGTCCGAGTTATTATAATAATAATAATGTTGTGTTTTGTTGTGTTTTTGCTGCTGCAGCTCTGCCCACATCCATCACCACCTATGAGACGTGTCAGACGTACGAGCGCCCCATCGCCTTCACCTCCCGCTCCAGACGCCTCTGGATTCAGTTCAAATCCAACGAAGCAAACTCCGGGAAGGGCTTCCAGGTGCCCTATGTCACCTACGACGGTACAAACGCACAAACACACACAATGTACATTACATAAACACACAAAACACACACCTCTCTGTTCTAATGTCTCTGATGTCGTGTGCGTTTGCTGTGCAGAGGATTACCAGCAGCTCATCGAGGACATCGTGAGAGACGGACGACTGTACGCCTCAGAAAACCATCAGGAAATATTAAAGGTACACTGTCCTGTTTTATTCTGGAAACAGCTGGTAAAATCAATCAGTCCAACTTTATTTATTGAGCCTTTTACAACACTCAGAGAGACCAAAGTGATTCACAATAAAACCTAATGAAATAAAACAGATTGTACAAAGACTCCCTGCATTGCTGAGTGTTAAAAGTCTGAATAGTTTCAAGCCCGGATTAAAACAGGCTGCAAGTGTATTTAAAAGTGTGTTTATGCCGTGTCTCTTCAGAATCAGAAGTGTAAAGTGTGTTTTTGTCGTGTCTCTTCAGGATAAGAAGTGTAAAATGTGTTGGTTAAAAGTAGGGCCGTCAAACAATACATTTTTTAAATCGCGATTAATCACATATTTAATTGCATGTTTAAAATAGTGTTATTTTGCATTTCAAGACAGTTTTAAAGCCATAAAGTAAAGCAGTTCTATTTATTACTTGTTATTTTCTTTGACGTGTGATCATTGACATCGGATCTGAGGCTCTTGGCTGTGACGCTCTGGTTGCTGCACCTGAGTCTTTAGTTTGGAGGCGCAAACTTAGGGCATTTTCACACCACTAGTTCAATTATTTGGTCCACACCAGTCAATAAAATTATTATTATGTAGCCTATAGGCTCCAGTGTGGTCCTTTCACACCGGCAAACCAACCAAAATTGGTCCGATTGACGTTTCATCAATGTTTATCCATTATCCGCCCATTTTGGGGTCAGCCCAATGTTCCCCGTACCTCTGTTCTTATAACTTTGTGGAGAACTCACTGCACATGAGCCTGGAGCAGAAGCTCTGGGTTTGGCCAACAGCAATAAAGACTTGGGAGCTTCAGTGCAGAGCGTAGCCCCTCAGAATGGACCCGGGGACCCTCAGGACGGGCCCAGGGATCTGGTCCTTGATCTTGTTCCATCCTTCAAAACCAGTGCTCTGGACTGGGGCAGAGCAGTTCTGTGCCGTCCTCTGCATGTTGGATCCATGCGGCGAAAGCGATAACGCTCTGTGGACCTCAGGTCCGGGCTGTGGACCTCAGGTCCGGGCTGTGCACCACAGGTCCGGGCTGCTCCGCTTCTCCGTCTGAGCATCCGTCCTCTGCACTTGGTTCTTCCCGGGGAAAAGCACCGAACACTTCTTGCTCCAGCTCATCTGAGCCTGAACCAGAGCTGATCATCGCGTTAGAAGGGACAAAAGGCTAGAGAACTTTAATCGTGATTTTTTTTTTAAATTATCGCGTTATGTATTGCATTAATCTAATCGCGATTAACGTGTTAACATTGACAGCCCTAGTTAAAAGTGTAACGTGTGTTTTTGTCGTTTCTCTCCAGGATAAGAAGTTAATCAAAGCTTTGTTCGACGTCCTGGCCCATCCTCAGAACTACTTCAGATACACGGCCCAGGAGTCCAAGGAGATGTTCCCCAGGTCCTTCATCAAACTGCTCCGCTCCAAAGTCACGCGCTTCCTACGGCCGTACAAATAAGACTCCGCCCCCTCCGCCCCGTCACTCCCCCTGCTCCTGTCGGGGTCTGCTCCTGTGGGGGTCTGCTCCTGCCAGGGTCTGCACCTGTCACCTGCTCTCTCCTCCTCACTGTTGTCTTCTCCTCCGTCTCCCTTCTGTTTGGTTTATTTCACTGTGAGTCCTGTAATATGCATCGTCCGGGTTATTAGAGAACTTTTGTACTTTACATTTTCACATTTCTTTATTTAAACGAAGGCGTGTGTGAAAACAAGTGAAAACTGATCACTGGCAAAACACCGCAGCCACCAGCAGAGGGCGCAAGGACCCAGAAACGCCGTCTTTTCTAATGAGCTCAAAACATTTAGCCACGATTTAAGACTTTAAATTTCAGAAAAACATAACAGCAAAAAGAAAAAAAGAAAAAGATGTATTTATTTAATTAATAAAATATAAAAACGTCAACACTTTTAGATGAATATTGTGATTTAAAATGTGTAAATTATAACAGAATGATCCTCCGAGGTCAGAGCTATAGACCATGAGTACATCTTTTTTTTTCATTTTCGGAGCCGCAGGTTTGGCGTTTCCAGAGAAATTTTTAAGCTCTACTGAAAATGTGACATCCTTTTTTTTCAGCTTTTTACTTAAAAGGTCAGTTTTAACTCTCATCATGTGATAATAATGTGTCTGTCGCCCTCTGCTGGTCACACTGTGGAACGTGGAAATGGCAAATTAACAAAAATGTGACCAGAATGAGTCCAGAGAAACGCATAAAACAAAAACCTCCTGGTATTTTATCGATTTAAAACTTAATATACCAAGTTAACCTGTTGTTTTTGCATATTTCCAGACTTTTAAACCCTCCACTTCCGGTTTCTACTGCTGCTGTTTTGTGCGTAGGGCCTGACCCGTCCCACAGCGCTCCTAAACTCTCTGTGTACACTTTTTATTACATCGTACGATTACATACTCGCCTTTATACCGTTCCAATCGTGCAATAGCCTCTTTCTGCTCTTTAATGTTTCATATCACCGCCTGAAAAGGGAAACGCGTCCGGAGCTTTTGTTAGCGTGAAGTTTGTACGTTTAAATGCACATAAATCATATTACGGCGTATTACGAATCTTTGTGTGTTCGTGTCGTTGGCGTTTGCCTGTTCGCTTTTAATACTAGGCCAGTATAATCCATAAAAACATGTGTACGCCGCAAAATACAACACGCAGATTGGTTTAAACGACTTCGAATGCGGATTAACAGTTGTGTTTGGACAACTTCACGTTTGTTTACATGTAAAACTTAAATTATGTACCTTTTTCATGATAATTTTGACTGTTTTTTTAGTTTTCTACCACGTTATATCGTTCTGTTGTTAGTGCGGAGAGCAAAGGGAAAACAAACTTAAAAGTGTTAATATGTTGCTTTAAATGGTCAGTTTTGTGTTGTATTTTTGTGTTTTTGTTCATTTTGCAAGAACCAGATGCACCAAAACTCATCAAAATTACTTAAATTAACTTCGCATTCTGAAATTTCGTCATTTAAACTCGTCTAAAAGTCGTGTTTTGCGGCGTTCCGGTCGGTCAGGCCAAACGCAGCTCCTCTTCCATCCCCTGCACCTTCTTTTTTCTAACAGTCGTATTATTTTTGTGTTTGTTTTTGTCGTTTGTTTGTAATATTTATACTGTACTGAGTTGCAGACGCCCGTTTGTAGAGATATTAAGTGTTTCAGTGTAAAGTTTAGAGGGCGGGAGGTCCCTACGTCTGTGTCTGTGGCAGAATCTGAAGCCCTTTTCGTGCACATAAGGAGACGTGCACTGCTCAAAAAGTCACACCCAGTAACAGAAGAGAAAGAGACGGGCCAAGTGTGGAGAGCGAAAGGAGAGAGACACTACCTAACGCACGGCCGGAACACCGACGCACCATGGGAAAGGACTCCGGATCCACACAGGAACGCTCCGAATCCAGACACGATTGCTCCGAATCCAGACAAGAACGCTCCAAATCCAAACACGAACGCTTCGAATCCAGATAAGAATGCTCCAAATCCAAACACGAACGCTTCGAATCCAGATAAGAATGCTCCAAATCCAAACACGAACGCTCTGAATCCAAACACGAACGCTCCAAATCCAAACATGAACGCTCCGAATCCAAACATGAACGCTCCGAATCCAAACATGAACGCTCCGAATCCAGACACGAACACTCCAAATCCAAACACGAACGCTCCGAATCCAAACATGAACGCTCCGAATCCAGACATGAACGCTCCGAATCCAAACACAAACACTCCAAATCCAAGTATGAATGCTCCGAATCTAAACACAAACGCTTCAAATCCAAACACAAACGCTCCGAATCCAAACACAAACGCTCCGAATCCAAACACGAACGCTCCGAATCCAAACATGAACGCTCCGAATACAAGTGTGAACGCTCCGAATCCAAACACAAACACTCCAAATCCAAACACGAACGCTCCGAATCCAAACACAAGCGCTCATTTCAGTTACCTTAGTTAGTTAAAGTAACTGTAGGTACGATTTGGATTTTATATTCCACAAAATTTACCAAACTGTGTCCCAAACTGTGAATTTTTCTGATCTGGCCAAGATTTTAAATCTTCTCTCAGGTCATTGGAGGCTTGGGCTCCACTGTTTTACACAAGAGTCTTATTTTTTTCTTTCTATCTGGGGCATCTGTGGCGGCACATAGAACTTCCTGGTAAAAAGTTGTGAAGTTTTGCACTGGTTCAGGAGAGGCTCATGGTCTCCCACAGCTAATTTGGGGTCAATAGGTTAAGACGCCACCAACAGGTCAAAGTTGGACATTTATTCAGGCTTGTAACTATTGACCCGCTGTTGGAAACCTTGGGCCAAACCGAGTTGAACACACCACAAATTTCGTGGCTGTACGACAAACTTTAAGTCGGGACGTATCCCACAGGTGCGATGTATTTTGACCGTCGCACCAGTTTTTTATGCCCATCCATGCAACACACTTCTGAGTTTTGGGAAAATTTTGGTGAGTTTTTGAGTGTGTTCAGAACAGAAGGAGAATAAAACAAAATTAAAAGATATATAATATAATATTTTTACCAAAAACAATATATCCTTTAACATGGGAACAGCATATTATATTTGTGGAAAGCTCTTGAGATTCCCCACGTTACAGGAGGTCACTGGTGGAGGACGAATGCGTAGAGCATCTCGTTGAGGTTTCCCATTGACTTTTGTGTTTTCTGTTCATTTTAGCAGGTATAAATTTGGCAACAACTTGATGTCAGGAGTGTGTTTGGGGGACAGGAGCACTTCACCATACTTTGACTTATTAGGAAGAACAAATATACATGTTATTGCTCGGATCCTGCTGTTCATCCAGGGAGTGATCGAGGGATGAAGCTGAGCGCTTCGCCCAGGTGTTCATCATTGTGAAAGCACTTGGACCTGTACAGGCTCGGGTCTAATTACCTGATAGAAGTTTTCAAATCTTGGCCAGATCAGAGAAATTCTCAGCGCTCACACGACTCTCTCATTTGGGTTGGTTCAAAGCTGAAATCCAGTGTGTTTAAACATAAATGTGTCTCTGATCTGAACGGTCCCTGAACCTGCCCCAGTCCTGAGTCGGAGCTCGAGTCCTTTTCCCTGGTGCAGCTGTTGGTTTCTGCGGTGCAGAGTGTTACTGACAGAACTGTTTGTGATGTAACTAATATTTGGAAACGTAAATTGCACTTGAATTTTCTATGTAAACTGTAGGAGGACCTGAGTTTGTGATCGTGTGTTTTCAAAAGTCACAAGAAGAAACAACGGAATGCTCTGCAAAAAATACCCGCCGACCGAGCTGGGACGACAAAAAAACACAGTCGTTCTTAACATGAGGAGTTTATTTCGATACTCGATATTGATTCTGATCCCACAGTAATAATAAAAGAAGAAAAAACACTTTATATTTGGGCAATCTGCTGTGATTTTACTCTCTTTCCTTTCCCATGTGGCCTTATATCTGTGTGATCCCTCAGTTCTCGACTCCAGTTTTATGTATGTTTGTGGGTATTTTTTGCAGAGCAGCTGAGTTTTATCATTCCGAGTTTTCCCGTTTGGAGCTTTTCCTCAGCCCGGACCTTCCTCCGACTCGGCCTCAATCTGATAAACGAACCTAAATATGAAAAACGCGCCGAAAAACACAAACCTATTAAGCTTTTTTTCCCTGCAGAGACGTTATCTCTTTGCCTGGAATGTTCCACAGTACGGCATTAAACCTTTCTATCTCCATGGAGACCAAACCGGACCGAGTTCCAGGTCAGATTTGCAGAAGAGAACGCAGTTTTTCGAGGTATTTTTGAGCTATAAAACCACCTGGAGTTGAATAAATGTAAAGTAGAGCTGTTTAAAGTCACACGTATCCATAGAAACAAGCAGGTGATGGATGCCCAAACAGAAAAGTTACACAGTACAGCTTTAACAGAGAAGTTAGTAGTGAATAATTCTGAAATATGTGCAGTTTCATGTTTGACCAGCAGAGGGCAGCATTGCGTCATAAACCTCTCGGATAAAATTCATTTCTGACACTTAAAAACACTCACGATTGGACTCAAAACAAGCTTAAAGTTTGAATTAATTAAGTTGAAATGTTTAATTACAATTATTTTTTTGTTTTTTTTGTTGTTTTGCTTCATCTGAAATCACTCTCTGCTCACAGGGTTTGGAGAATTCCACCTTATATGGTGTTTTTTCAAGTGGAAATTAGTATTATTTTAACTATAAAAGCAGAAAAAAGTATATATAGATAAAAATTCACAAAGGTCTAAATGTTGAAAAAAAGCAGCAAATTTACCGTCTGTATGAATATTCTGAGATTTCATTCAGAAACAGTAAGTCTCCCATAGAAAGTGGCGTTTCCTGTACCAGAAAAGTTCCACAGTGCAGCTTTAGCAGGTGGTTTTGAGTTGCAGCTGAGGCAGAGGAGGAGGGTCCGGGTCCGACGAAGACTCTGAGCCGAATCCAAACTTTGACATTTCAAATCTAAAAGTGTTTTTTTTTATTTTCTTCTTTTTTTTCTTATGATTATGATGAATGTGATTTGAAAAGAACTGGTGTAAACACGTAAACAGCACGTCCCGGTTTGGAACGACAAATCTCAAATGTTTAAATGTGTTTGTCCTGAGAATGTAACGAGAGCGAATGAAGAGAGAAAGAGAAAGAGAGAGAAGAGGAGAGGAGAAAGAGAGAGGAGAGAGTGCACGTTTGGATGAGTCTTTGCAGAGTGTCTGAATGTGTTTGTGAATAGAAAGAGAGGAGACGGAGAGAGTGTGAGTGTGTTAGGGTTTGGGCGGAATCCAAATTTTGATCCTGTTAAACCTTCACAGAGTTTTACTGAGGTTTACAGTATTACTCTGACTATTTAAAGTTATGCTGCTAAAGTTCGTTGCTAGAGGTGGTGGAATTCTGTTAGAAACCAAAAAACGGCACAGATCAGTGTTGCCTCTAGTGTAGTGATGGGGGCAAGTTCTTAACTTCCACGTAAAACACCAATTTGCTTCACACTGAAGAAGCTTAACATCACTTTAACCCATCTTACAACAGCCACGAGTCTAACAAACAAAACGCTCTGCCTGGTTCACTCATTAGTGTCTGGAAACATTAGAAAACAACTTCATAAGCACCTTACACTTCCCTCTGTTGATTTCCCACTGCACAGGCCAAAGCCCAAAAGACTCGATCGCCGATATCGTGTCTAATCCTGTTTATTTACCAGTCAATTATATTTTTTGAAAATCACTGTGGTTAAGTCAGTGGTTCTTAACCTTGTTGGAGGTACTGAACTCCACTAGTTTCATCTGCGCATTCACTGAACCCTTCTTCATTGGAAAAATAAAATATGTTTTTTTCAAATTCAAACATAGGTTTATATATTTTATTGGTGCACATGTGTGAATCCATATTGCATATATTCTTCTGACCACTTTCTTTTTTGTGCGACATACTTAGTATGAAGGGAAAAAGAAAGAAGTTACACAACACCATCACGACAGTCACAAAACTATTGCGCTCACAAAATTTCTTGTAGCCAATAACGGCCAAACGTGTCATCACCAATCATATGATCTGACCCTGAACCCCTCAGACTGACTCACTGAACCCCTGGGGTTCAATCGAACCAGGTTAAGAACCACTGGGTTAAGTATTTAAATCATCAGCACGTAAGATGGGTTAAAGTGGTGTTAAGCTTCTTCAGGGTGAAGCAAATTGGTGTTTTACGTGGAAGTTATGAACTTGCCCCCATCACTACACTAGTTTGTTGCCTTGACAGACTCACTTCCACAGTGAGATCTCCACCGAGGAAACACTGATCTGTGCCGTTTTTTAGCTTCTGGCAGAATTCCACCACCTCTAGAAACAGACTTTAGCTTCAGACAGCCCCGAGTTCCCCTCTAAGAATTATTTAGTAGCTGCACCTAAACCATTCAGAAACAGAGTCTCAGCTTTATATTTGAAGATGAGGCACAAGTTCTGATCAAACCAAACTTTGCAGCGCGTTCGATCGCATCAGCATCAGCGCACAAGCTGTTTTTATCGGCGCTTATACTGTATGCAAATGAGCCATGCGGTTTGAAGTTTGGTTTGTGTAAAACGTAAACAAATGTGCCAAAGCTGCATTAAACACATTATTACTCAAAGTCTAGAATGAGCGGAGGAAATGTAGAGCGGAGGAGAGGACCAATCACAGCCCTTATTGTCTGCGTTGTTTTTAGGCGTCGTTAAAAAGTTTGGGAGGTGCAGGTCGGACGCTGTGCGTAAATTTGGCTTTACCGCCTCCTCCATGAAAGTTTTACTTCGCCTTCGAGCGGGTGTATAAAAGACAGTCCACAGAGCCAATTTATTTGTTTATATGATTGTTTGAGTTGTGTTCCATTGTTGAGTAACACTTTTAATGTTTAAATAATCGTGTGCGTTCTTTCGGTAGAATCACACAAACAGCCTTAGACATTAAAGAATCGTTCTGCAGGTACCTGGATGTGACTCCCTCATTCTTCAAACTCACCTGAACATTTATCGGTCCTGATCCGACACCTGTAGTGACGACAGCGCCGCCATTTTTTACATGTCACAATCCTCATGACACGGGGAACTTTGTCCTCTTCAGCTGAGGGGAGAAAGTCCTGCTGTGGTTTTAGGTCCTTATGCAGATTTTTAAAATGATGATAAAGAAACTGATACTTTCTGATACCGCGGGACCCCGGATTACCACACAACCCTAGTGTGTGTGTGTGTGTGTGTGTGAATGTAGAAGCTCATGTTGCCTGGGATTGTGTGTGTTTGTGTGTATAAGTGTGTGTGTTTGTGTGTATAAGTGTGTGTGTTTGTATGTGTGTATGTGTGTGTGTGTGTGTGTGTTGTCTGGTCCCAAAGACAAAGTGCTGTGCCATTTGTCCATCTCAAACTCATCGACCAATAAAAGTCCAGCACAAAGTCACATGACTCGTCTCTTCTTTACGTCACTGCAGGTTTGTGTCTGTTTCTGAGGGGACCAGGGGCCACGGGGGGACAGAGTGTAAACTGTTGTTGTGTCCTTAGGCAAGACACTTAAGGCCTATTCATACTTCATAAGACATAAGAACTTTGTTCTTGCACCCAGGGCCGAACAAAATGACGTCATTTTGTTCAGCTCCTGTTCTGCAGTTCTTGTGGTTTGTTCTCGACACCTCCGCTGAGCAGAACTTTGTTCTTGTTCTGAACACGTCAAAAACAAAAAACAAAGTTTTTGTGTCTCATGGAGGATGACTCGGCCTTTACTCACCACATTCACCACAGTGTGTCCCGGGGCAGCTGTGGCTACGACTGTTTGTGTTTTAAAAGTTTATTCGGACACGTCACAGCTGATGTCATGGATGCTCTCTGACGCTAACTGTGGCACTGCTCTGTCTGAGGGTGTAACTGTGGCACTGCTCTGTCTGAGGGTGTAACTGTGGCACTGCTCTGTCTGAGGGTGTAACTGTGGCACTGCTCTGTCTGAGGGTGTAACTGTGGCACTGCTCTGTCTGAGGGTGTAACTGTGGCACTGCTCTGTCTGAGGGTTCAGTCCCGGTGCTGATGTGGTGAGTCTGACATTTACACTCGTTTGTTTATTCAAACGTCTCATTTTCTCATCTCAGATCAGACGTGTGGTATTTCCATCGTCCAATCAGCAACGAGATCTCAGCTCTTCCGTCTCCTCCTCGCTCCTCATCTCTCCATCCCTGACTCTCTCCATCTCTCACTCTCTCCATCTCTCACTCTCTCCATCTCACTCCCTCCATCTCTCACTCTCTCCATCTCTCACTCCCTCCTTCTCTCACTCTCTCCATCTCACTCTCTCCATCTCTCACTCCCTCCATCTCTCACTCTCTCCATCTCTCACTCTCTCCATCTCACTCTCTCCATCTCACTCTCTCCATCTCTCACTCCCTCCATCTCTCACTCTCTCCATCTCTCACTCCCTCCTTCTCTCACTCTCTCCATCTCACTCTCTCCATCTCTCACTCTCTCCATCTCACTCCCTCCATCTCTCACTCCCTCCTTCTCTCACTCTCTCCATCTCACTCTCTCCATCTCTCACTCCCTCCATCTCTCACTCTCTCCATCTCTCTCTCTCCATCTCTCACTCTCTCCCTCTCTCCATCTCTCACTCCCTCCATCTCTCACTCTCTCCATCTCTCACTCTCTCCATCTCTCTCTTTCTTTCTGTACTGTATTTATCTGTCTATTCTGTTTGCCTGTCTCCTCTCTCATTCTCCTTTTCTCCTCTTTCTCCCCCTCTCTCTTCTCTCCCTCTTTCCCTCTCTCTACTTCTCTCTCCCTCTCTTCTCTCTCTTTCTCCCCCTCTCTCTTCTCTTTTTTCTCTCTTCTCTCCTCTTCTATCTCTCCTCTCTCTCCCTCTTTCCCTCTCTTCCCTCTCTCTTCTCTCCCTTTCTCTTCTCTCTCTTCTCTCTCCTCGCTCTTCTCTCCCATCTTCTCTCTTCTCTCTCTCCTCTCTCTCCCTCTTTCTCTCTCTCTTCTCTCTCTTTTTCCTTCTCTCTCTTCTCTCTCCCCCTCCCTCTCTCTCTTCTCTCTCTTTCTCTCCCTCTCTCTTCTCTCTCTCTTTTCTCTCTCTCTTTCTCCCCCTTTCTCTTCTCTCTTTTCTCTCTCTTCTCTCTCTTCATAAGCGGCTCTCACATTTGTATCTGACACTTGCACAAACTCCACTTGCAGATTAAAGCTCCAGTCTGTCACTTTTTGCAAAAAAAAAAAAAACCCACCACAATGAAAGGGACTTCTCTCTTTATTGTGTTCTTTCTTTTCTTGCAGTGAACCCCGTGTGTCCTCTTTGTGCTGCAGTTCCCTCCGCATCCTGCAGGTGTCGCTGTCGCTCTTTAAACAAACTCGTGCTTTTCCTGCTCTGAGTTTATCTCTTTATGAATCCCTCTTTCATTTACTGCTCTTTCTTTTACGCCTGTTTGCTCTCTCTGCTCTAGTCCTGGTCTAGTCTTGGTCTAGGCCTGGTTTAGTCCTGGTCTAGTTCTGGTCTTGTTCTGGTTTAAACCTAATTTAGTCCAGATTTCGACAGATCTGAGTTTTTTTTTTAGTTTTGTGCTGTGACAATTTTCATTTGTGTGAGTTTATTTCTAAAATTATTCATTAGTATTTCTGTGGTAATTATAGGACATCATTTCCGTTCAGCTGAAGCAACGACTTTAGCAAAACTCCACAAAACTCGTGAAGAGAAACGATCTGAGGCTGTGGAAAAGTCTGTTATTCTATAAAATAGAATAACACAAAGCAAATGACTAAAGACTGAGACAGACTTTTCCACAGCCTCAGATAATTTCTCTTCACTAGTTTTATGGAGTTTTGCTAAAGTCGCTGCTTCACCTGAGCGGAAATGACGTCCTATAAATACCACAGAAATAATCATTAATAATTTTAGAAATAAACTCACACAAATGAAAATTGTCACAGCACAAACCAAATACAAACGTTTTCTATAATTTTCTTCCTGTTTGAGGCTGTTTCACATTCTGAGGTTCTGGACGACGTCATCGACCAAAATAAAACTGTGAATATCTGAAGAACCAGAATCGCACAAACGAAACTTTTTGCAGCACAAACGATTGACATAGTTTTTGTGCAGGTTTGAGTTTGACGGTTACACCACGATCTGCAGATGGATAGAGGAGCCCGGGCGGAGGGATCACTTAATGCGCCTTACGGTCTGAAAAATACAGTAAATAAACATTACAAAATAAAACTCCACACTGTACGTTTAAAGCTGCCCTCTGTAACTTATTTCCTCATTTCCATCTACCGCCGAAGAATAAATCACTCACATTATTTCTCTTTCATTTATTATCCGAGTCGGAACGATGTTTGATTCTGAAGCACGAGTGAACAGCAGGAGAGGAAAGAAAATAAACACCGCACTGTGCGAGCTTAAAGAGGCCCTGTGGAACTTTTTGGCTGCGTTTTCCTAATTATAATTGGGCTTTGTGGTCAATATTTATCCTGGTTTTACCTCAGTGACGGTTTGAAGAAAAGCAGAAAAACAAAAACTTGGAAAATACAGAAAGTAAAGCCGAATTCGTAAAAACTCCCAGATTTGACAGTTTACGCCTTAATTTAACTAAATAAAGGTGCTGTCGTCTGTTTTTCTTTGTCTAATCGTAACCATGACGTAATTTCAACCCGTTTTGGTCCTGGTTTATGTTACGGTTGCTATGGTAACGCGCCTCTACGTATGTCATATCCAAACAGGAATTACAGAAAAAAATGAGAAAAATACAGAGGTTTTTAGTCAAATTTTAAAGCTGCACTGTGTCACTTTTCAGTTGAGGGGCTGTTGCCTGCTTGTTTCTATGGATGTGTCATTGCTATGTCTGGAATGTCCCACAGTGTGACTTTAAACAGCTCTACTTTACATTTATTCAATTACAATTTTTGGTTTTAGAGCTCAAAAATACATAGAAATTCTGACTGTGAGCGGGGTCGCCTCTCCACAGATCTGACCTGTAACTTAGTCTGGTTTGGTCTCCATGAAGAACGGTTTAAAGCCACACTGCGGAACATTCCGGGCAAAAGAATAACATGCCTTATTCTAAAGTGATTTCAGAAACCAGAATGTTTGGACTCAGTCTTGTCTTGATCTTGTCTCCGTCTCGATCTTTAAAAGTCTTGGTCTTGTCTCGGTCTTGAGTTTTAAAAGTCTCGGTTTTGTCTCGGTCTTGTCCTAGTCTTGGTCTTTAAAAGTCTTGGTCTCGTCTTGGTCTCGATCTTTAAAAATCTTGGTCTTGTCTTGGTCTCGTTTTGGTCTTGTTTTGGACTCGTTTTGGTCTCGTCTCGGTCTCGTTTTGGTCTTGTCTTGGTCTTGTCTTGGTCTCGTCTTGGTCTCGTCTTGGTCTCGTCTTGGTCTCGTCTTGGTCTCGTCTTGATCTCGTTTTGGTCTCGTTTTGGTCTCGTCTTGGTCTCGTTTTGGTCTCGTCTTGATCTCGTTTTGGTCTCGTTTTGGTCTCGTCTTGGTCTCGTTTTGGTCTCGTCTTGGTCTCGTTTTGGTCTCGTCTTGATCTCGTTTTGGTCTCGTTTTGGTCTCGTCTTGGTCTCGTTTTGGTCTCGTCTTGATCTCGTTTTGGTCTCGTTTTGGTCTCGTTTTGGTCTCGTCTTGGTCTCGTTTTGGTCTCGTTTTGGTCTCGTTTTGGTCTCGTTTTGGTCTCGTTTTGGTCTCGTCTTGGTCTTGTCTCGATCTTTAAAAACCAAAGCCATATTCCTTCCTTATTATAAAGTGATTTCAGAAACATTGTCGTCTCAAAGCCGAACGATCACACAAACGTGAGTGAGAATGTTTTTTTTCTGTTTTTGTGTTTCTAAAATCCTCGGCGTCCTCGTGCGTCACAGCGGGAAACCCAAACACGCTTCAGAATTAGAACAATCAAAAACACAAATCATTTCTGAACATTTGAACGACGATTTCACCACGTTTTAAATTTTTAAATCGAGACTCTGCGGGTGAGAGCGAAAACCTGCTGGAGAATTTAAAGGACGGTTCTGGTGCTCGGGCTTGTCTCCGTGGAGACGTCATCGCTCGGTCTAGAATGTTCCAGGGTAGATTAAAGCTCCATTACAGGTCAGATCTGTGGAGAGGCGTCCCCGTTCACAGAGAGAATTATTAGACTAAACCAGGACTAATGCAGGTCTAAACCAGGTCTAAAGCAAGACTAAACCAGGTCTAAACCAGATCTAAACCAGGTCTAAACCAGGATTAAACCAGGACTAAACCAGGTCTAAACCAGATCTAAACCAGGACTAAACCAGGTCTAAACCAGGATTAAACCAGGACTAAACCAGATCTAAACCAGGACTAAAGCAGGACTAAACCAGGACTAAACCAGGTCTAAACCAGGACTAAACCAGGTCTAAACCAGATCTAAACCAGGATTAAACCAAGACTAAACCAGATCTAAACCAGGACTAAACCAGGTCTAAACCAGATCTAAACCAGGTCTAAAACAGGACTAAACCAGGCCTAAACCAGGTCTAAACCAGAATTAAACCAGGACTAACCCAGGTCTAAACCAGGTCTAAACCAGGACTGAACCAGGTCTAATCCAGGTCTAGACCAGGTCCATGGGTGGACTCTAGTCTCTGTGGTCTTACACTTGTTCTAAATCGTTCTAAACACATTCAGGTTCTGCTCTGTCCTGAAAACGGGACTTTTTCGGTATCAAAACCTGCGATAAACGAGGATCTAGTTTCGATACTGGTTTCAGTATCGATTCGTGTCTGATTCTCGAGACTTCTGACCGCCTTAGTCCTTGGGCAAAACACTCCAAACCGCTCCATTCTCCCCTCATCATCTCTGAAAATGTGTGTGTTTTTTGTGTTTATTTTCGGTGGCGCTGTCCCTTTAAGAGTTCCCCTCCCTCTTTCCCTTCGCTGTTCCCTCCCTCCTCCTTTCCTCCCTCCCTCCTCTCGCTCGTGCGGTCGTGCCCTCGTGTTACGCACCGGTGTAAACAAGCCCTGACGCGCCGCTGATCTGCGCCTCCTGACCCCACCAGGACCCCGGTCTGCCCCGCTCCTCCTCCTCCTCTCCTCCTCTCCTCCTTTCCTCCTCTCCTCCTCCACCGCGCTCTGATTGGTCCCTCTCTCTGCGCACATGCCGCGTCCGTCCGTCCCACACCAGCACCGCTCTCCTCTCCTCTCTCCTCTCCTCCTTTCCTCTTCCCTCCTTCTCTCTCTCCTCTCCTCTCTCCTCTCTCCTCGCTCCTCGCGCTCCTGTCCACCTGCCCACGGCGCGATGACCACGCACCACGCACGCTGAGGGAAGGAGGGGCCACGCTGCGCGATTCAAACTGACCAGCGCGGTGACGGAGCGGTGGAGCAGCGGTGCGCCAGCGGCCGGAGCAGCGGGCGGCGAGCGGCGACCGAGCGGCGGAGCAGCGGCGGCGAGAAGAGAGCGCGGCGCGTCCGGAACAGGTGAGGCTAAAGCGCGGGGGGAACGCATCCTCCGGACCGGCGCGCTCGGTCCTCCTCTGCGGATCCGCTTCGGCGCGTCCCCTCCGCGTTGTTTTTTGGACAATCGCGTTTCCCTTTTTCAGACGTGTGCGCATTACCGGAGGACGTGAGCGCTTGTAAATGCGGATTTGGAGCTGGAATATGGACGCGAATTTGGCAGCGGAATTTAGCGGCAGATTGAGCCCCCGGACGGACGCGCAAACGTGTTAATGAGCACGAGCGCTGCGCATTTTAAATAATACATCTGAATGGGCAGCGATACCAGGGCATTAACGGGAAGAATTCGGGCACAAAACGCGCAATATACGCACCAAAAGCACCTAAAATCACCTAAATTAAGCAAACACACTTCTACACAAATGACTTCAAATCAAAATAGTTCAGTTTGTCTCAATGTTTTGACTTTTCTGGAGTTTTTTCCTGTTTTTTCCCTAAGATACTTAAAAAAAATCAAGTTCATCTGTTTAATTAATGCATCATCTTAAAATAAGAAGGGAAATCCATGAAATAAAGTGTAAAAATAAGTAAATAAATGCATAAATCCAAATAATTCTACTGGATAATTGTCAGAGATGAATCAGAAAGTGTGTGTTGTGAATTCAAGTCCGTTTAAATCAGTGGAGAAATGTGGTTTTACACCGTGTCTCCGTCTCACTGTCGATCTGTCGCTTTTACACTGGAACCTTCAAACATTTGCACGTTTATGTTCTTAATATCTATAAAAATAGCGTTAAAAATACAGATTACACCAGGAAAAAAGTTAAATATGTGTGTGTGTGAGTGTGTGTTGCAAATGATTGTATAGTTCTGTGTTTTATATTTGTTTGATTGTGTTGCCGATATCTTCTACCTTAATAAATATCCATAAAAATTGCATAAAAATTCAGATTATACAGAAAAAGGGCAGTTTGAGATGAGAAGAGAGACAGCAGAATCACAAAGACACGAGTTAAAACATGAGAAACTGCAAAATTTACCACAGCTGAATCAAAATTATACTTTAATTTTGAAATCAAGAGTCTGTAGTGTCGTGAATTCAGGTTCTTCTGTATAATCCAGTGAACGCAGCGTCTCAGGCTTAAAACTGCCTCAACACATTCAATTTTCACTTTTACTTTGGGATTTTTTATTTTTTATTTTACTATTTTAATTTTTTAATTTTATTATTTATCATTATTTTTATTATTATTATTATTATTATTTTTTCTTTTTATATATACTTTTTTTTACTTTTTTTATTCACACATTTACATTTACACTGGAATATTTAAACATTTGCACTTTTCCATTTACATACTTTCTGTAGTTTTTCATTTACAGAAAGTTCTTAAATTGGAATCGTGTGTGTGGGTTTTGTTTTTGTTTTTTTGAGCGACGCAAATGTTTCTGCAGTGCGAAACTTTGTGATTTTGTTTTCATTGTGTTGCTAATATTTTCTACCTCAATCAATATCTACAGAAATTCCCTAAAAAATTCAGATTATACTGGAAAACGGCAGTTTGAGAAGAAAAAGGAAACGGCAGAATCACAAAAACACGAGTTAAAACATGAGAAACTGCAGATTTTGCCACAACTGAATCAAAATCATCATTTGATTTTGAAATCTAGTGTCGTAAATTCAGGTTCTTTTGTGTAATCCAGTGTTCGCAGCCACACTTAAAACTGTCTCAGTACAGATTAAATTTTCAGTTTTACATTTTTTTTTTTTTTACAATTTATTTGACATATTTTTAAAAACATTTTTATACATATTTTTTTTTACACTGGAACATTTGCATATTTTCTGTATTTTTTCATTGACACAAAGATCTTAAATTGGAATCTGTGATGTCACTTAATTGAGACGTGTTTTTTTTTTTTTGCTTTTTGTTTTTCCCCTGCAGTGTGAAACTGTGATTTGACTGTTTTGTTTTCATCATGTTGGCTGCTACACAATACCCCCATAAATGTCTACAAAATTTGCATAAAAAATACAGAGTTTAAACTGAAAAAAGGTCAGTTTGAGATGAGAAAATAAACAGCGGAATCACAATGACACGAGTTAAAACATGAGAAACTGCAAGACTGAACTCAGCTGAATCAAAATCATCATTTGATTTTGAAATCAAGTCCAGTCTGTAGTGTTGTGAATTCAAGTCCTTTTGTATAATCCAGTGAACGTCTCAGGCTGCCACACTTAAACTCACCACAGATTCAATTTTCACTTCTACATTGGAATTTTTAAACATTTATTATTATTATTATTATTATTAGTAGTAGTAGTAGTAGTAGTAGTAGTAGTAGTAGTAGCAGTAGCAGCAGCAGTAGTAGTAGTAGTAGTAGTAGTAGTTTTTTTTTACATATTTTTTACTTCCTTTTTTAATTATACATTTACACTGGAACATTTAAACATTTTCACTTTTCCATTAACATATTTTCTGTAGTTTTTCATTTACAGAAAGATCTTAAATTGGAATCGTGTTTGTGGGTTTTGTTTTTGTTTTTTTGAGCGATGCAAATGTTTCTGCACTGCGAAACTTTGTGATTTGACAGTTTTGTTTTCATTGTGTTGCTGATATCTTCTACCTCAAGAAATATCAACAAAATTTGCATAAAAAACAGATTTTAAACTGAAAAAGGACAGTTTGAGATGAGGAAGGAAACGACGGAATCCCAAAGACACGAGTTAAGACATGAGCGACTGCAAGATTTAACACAACTGAATCCAAATCATACTTTGATTTTGAAATCAAGACCAGTTTGTAGTGTCATGAATTCAGGTTCTTCTGTATAATCCAGTGTTCGCAGTGTCTCAGCCTGCAACACTTAATTTTCACTTTTACATTGGGAAATATTTTTTATTTTATTTATTTATTTTATTTAACTTTTTTTTAATTCTTTTAATATTATTTATTATTATTATTTTTACTTATTTTTCCTTTTTTAACACTTTATATATATATATTTTTACTTTCTTTTTTTATTTACACTTTTACCTATTTTTTAGTTTTTTACCCTTTTACATTGGAACATTCAAACATTTGCACTTTTAGTTTATTAATTTATTTTCAGTATTTTTTCATTTATAGAAAGATCTTAAATTTAAATCTACGGAGTCAAAGAAAACTGTAAAATGTGCAGTGTGTTTGTGTTTGTTTTATTTTTTTCTTGAGATGCAAATGTGATTTTAGGAAACAGCAGAATCACAAAAACAGAAGTTATAACAAGAGCCCCTGATTTCTTGCATCTGAATCCAAATCAAAGTGTGATTGTTTTGTGAATTCAGGTCTTTAATTATAATCTATATTTACGCAGTCTCTCAGGTTGTGGCTCTTAAATCTGCAGACTCGGCACAGATCTGTCACTTTAACATCTGATTTAAGACGAGATTTACCACAACTGAATCAAAATCACACCTGAATTCTGAAATCAGGACTAGTGTGTAGCGCTGTGAATTCAGTTGTGTGTGTGTGTGTGTGTGATCCGGTGTCCGCCACTTTTACATTTATTACTCACTTTTATTTGTTTTCAGGATTTTTTCATTTACAGAACGATCTTAAATCTGTAAAACGTGCAGTGACTGAGACGTGTGTGTTTGTGTTTTTCCTGAGAGCTGCAGATGCTTCTGTTGTGTGAAACTTTGTGATTTGACCGTTTTGTGTTCAGTCTGTTCCTGTTATCTGAAAACGTGTCATAAAAAGGACAGATTACACGTAAAATTCAGTTGGAGATGAGAAAGGAAACAGCGAAATCACAAAAACAGAAGTGAGTGCCTGATTTCTCTTGGCTGAATTTAAATCAAAAGGTTCAGGTCTTTAATTATTACTATTTATTTAATTATAATCCATATTTACACAGTTTCTCAGGCTGTGACACTTGAACAGATTAAAATTTCACTTTTACGCTTTTACACTGGGTCATTTTTATTTTTACATTAGTTGCACTTTTTTGTAAATTTTTTACACTTTTTTTTACTCTTTTGAACATTTTTTGAGCATTTTTTGTATTTTTTGTACATTTTTACACTTTTTTAAAAACTTTTTTGTACATTTTGTAAAATAAAAAAATTACATTTTTTTTTCTTTTAACGTTTTTATACATTTTTAACACTTTTGTTTTCTTTTGTGTAAATTATTTGTACAATTTGTAAAACGTTTTTGTACATTTTTACACAGTTTTTATCTTTTAACGTTTTTGTACATTTTTTACTCTTTAAAAAAAACTTTTTGGTGCATTTTGTAAAACTTTTGTTGTACATTTTTACACTGTTTTTTTTTCTTTTAACGTTTTTGTACATTTTTTACACTTTTTAGAAAACTTTTTTGTGCATTTTGTAAAACTTTTTTGTACATTTTTACACAGTTTTTTTTCATTTAATGTTTTTGTAAATTTTTTAGATTTTAAAAAAACTTTTGTGCATTTTGTAAAACTTTTTTGTACATTTTACAGTTTTTTTTTTCTTTTAACGTTTTTATGCATTTTCAACACTTTTTATGTAAATTTTTTGTACACTTTTTAAAAACTTTTTTGGTACATTTTTTACACTTTTTAAAAACTTTTTTGTACATTTTGTAAAACGTTTTTGTACATTTTACACAGTTTTTTTCTTTTAACGTTTTTATAAAATTTTAACACTTGTTTTCTTTTGTGTACATTTTTTTTTACACTTTTTTGTAATTTATTATTATTTTTTTACATTTTTCTGTGGATTTTTGTACACTTTATAATATAATGTACCTTTTAAAGCATTTAAATATTTTTTACACTGGAACATTCATAATGGGGGAGGGATGAGGTACGATTTTCACAAAACGAGACGAGACATGAGATCGAATCAGCAACAAGACAAGACAAGAATTTTCTTTATGTTCTTTATAATAAATAAATTCTAATCCAGCTCAGAGTTCTGGCCTCACCATTTTTGATTTACTGTATTAAATTTTTCTGACTTTTAGGACTACAGCTTCTCAGCACCTTCAATTTCACTCAGTATTTTTATCCAAACCAAAAAACAAAACAAAACAAATCTGACGAGATCATCATCATCATCGTGTGTGCACAATCTCGTAGTAATTTTATCTCGTGAGATTTTGTCCCGTTTCTAATCTGTAATGATAAAAACATTTGCAGTTTTAGCTGAATTTATTTAATATCTACACAATTTTGCATAAAAAATACAAAGCTTAAAGTGATAAAGGCAGTTTGAGATGAGAAAAGAAACAGCAGAATCACAAAAACAGAAAATAAAACGTGAGCGAGTGCAAAATGTACCAAATCTAAATTTAAATACAAAGTAGAAATCGTCGAATCATAAAATGTACAAATGTTTAATGAAGCAAAACAACTTCCTGATATTGAGGGAAATAATACGACAAAAACACATTTTGAATCCACAATCTTTTTTTTTTTTATTTGTTTATACCAGGACTGATCTAAACCAGGTCTAAATCAGGACTGAACCAGGACTAAACCAAGATTGAACTAAACCAGGTCTAAACCAGGTCTAAACCCAGACTTAAACAGGACCAAACTAGGACTAAATTAAATCAGGTTTAAACCAGGACTAAACCAGGACTAAACCTGCTCTAAACCTGGTCTAAACCAGATCTAAAACAGGTCTAATCTAAATCAGGTCTAAATCAGGTCTAAACCAGATCTAAACCAGGACTAAACAAAGACTAAGCCAGGTCTAAACCAGATCTAAACCAGGTCTAAACCAGGTCTAAACCAGGTATAAACCAGGTCTAAACCAGGTCCGTGGGTGGACTCTAGTCTCTGTGTTCTTGTTCTAAACCCATTCAGGTTCTGCTCTGTCCTGAAAACAGGACTTTTTTAGTATCGAAACCTGTGATAAACAAGGATCTAGTTTCGATACTTGTTTTAGTATCGATTCGTGTCTTATTCTCGATACTCCCTGCGTGTCCCTGTGTCTGTGTGAGCTCTGATTCTATGTAAAACAACCAGAATATTTCATTTCAGCTCTTTAAACGTACCTCTAACCAGGGGGGACCTGGTTTAGACCTGGTTTAGTCCTGGTTTAGATCTGGTTTAGACCTGGTTTAGACCTGGTTTAGACCTGGTTTAATCCTGGTTTAGTTTAGTCCTGGTTTAGTCCTGGTTTAGACCTAGTTTAGACCTGGTTTAGTCCTGGTTTAGTCCTGGTTTAGTCCTGGTTTAGACCTGGTTTAGATCTCATTTAAACCTGGTTTAGACTTGGTTTAGTCCTGATATAGATCTGGTTTAGATCTGGTTTAGACCTGGCTTAGTCCTGGTTTAGTCCTGGTTTAGTCCTGGTTTAGACCTGGTTTAGATCTCATTTAAACCTGGTTTAGACTTGGTTTAGACCTGGTTTAGACCTGGTTTAGACCTGGTTTAGATCTTGTTTAGTTTAGTCCTGGTTTAGTCCTGGTTTAGACCTAGTTTAGACCTGGTTTAGTCTTGGTTTAGTCCTGGTTTAGACCTGGTTTAGATCTCATTTAAACCTGGTTTAGACTTGGTTTAGTCCTGGTTTAGATCTGGTTTAGATCTGGTTTAGACCTGGCTTAGTCCTCGCTTAGATGTAGTTTAGTTTAGAACTGGTTCAGTCCTGTTTTTGTCCTCTTTTAGTACTGGTTTAGTTCTGGTTTAGTCCTGATTTAGACCTAGTTTAGTTAAGCCCTGAAAATCACAGATCGTCTCAGGAGTTTTCCATTTTTATTTTTCCATCCTGGGATCAGAATCGGTATTGAGTATCGAGTCTCTGCTCCTCAGTGTCGATCTCGAGGTCTCACAAATCACCTCCTCGTGTCCTAAACCCGCCCACGGTGAACGTCGTTGGCGGGAAAGTGACACAGTGGGGCTTTAATCACGACGGCGTTCCCATTATAATTCCCATATGGCGGCGGATCCTTTTGTCAATATCCCGGCCCGTTCCAGCGCCGCTCGTCCGTCCAAACCGCTCCGGATCCTCTCCTCCGCCTTTATTTGGGATTTCGGGGACAGATTTTCCGCGGCAGACGATCGGGAATGAGCATGAGAGCTTTTCCGTCTTTGGCCCGGAGCGGGAGGAGAGGAAGAGGAGGACGGGGAAGTTAATTATTTTTGAGTTCCATGTGAGATTTGGTGGGATTTGGAGGACGGCGTTTTAATTTTGGCGTGTGCGGAGCGACAGGCAGATGTGTTTGTTCAGACGAGCAGGTGGAGACGGCTCCGAGTCGCAGCGAGGAGTTTATTTTTATTCCACAATTACATCCCAACACAGATTTATTGTGTAAATTATTAAAAGAAGCAAAATGTGTAGTTTATGTAGTTGGATCTACAAGAGAGAACAAAAGACCTGGTTTAGACCTGGTTTAGACCTGGTTTAGACCTGGTTTGGGCCTGGTTTAGACCTGGTTTAATCCTGGTTTAGACCTGGTTTAGTTTGGTCCTGGTTTAGACCTGGTTATTTTGGTTTAGTCCTGGTTTACACCTGTTTTAAATCTGGTTTAGTCCTGGTTTAGTGTATTCCTGGTTTAGTGTATTCCTGGTTTAGTTTAGTCCTGGTTTAGTCCTGGTTTAGTCCTGGTTTAGTCCACATATCAGACTGATATCGTATTTGTGACATTTGACATGTTTTCATGAGAGCTTCAATTCTGAATGAAAATTAATTCTGCTTTAAAGAGACCCTGTAAACATTTAAAGTCCGTTGTTAGAGATGGTCGAATTCTGTCAGAAGCCAAGAAACGGCACAGATCAGTGTTTCCTCGGCGGAGATCTCACTGTGGCAGTGAGTCTGTCAAGGCAACAAACTAGTGTAGTGATGGGGGCAAGTTCTTAATTTCCATGTAAAACAACAATTTGCTTCACACTGAAGAAGCTTAACACCACTTTAACCCATCTTACAACAGCCACGAGTCTAACAAACAAAACGCTCTGCCTGGTTCACTCATTAGTGTCTGGAAACGTTAGAAAACAACTTTATAAGCAGCCTTACACTTCCCTCTGCTGATTCCCACTGCACAGGCCAAAGCCCAAAAGACTCGATCGTCGATGTCCAGTATTTTTCTCCCGTTGGTCCACATCGGGGTGTCTGAATTCAAATGCAAAGGCTCCAAATCGGTGCGTCCAGGCCATTGTTGTTAATTAATACTATAGAGTTTGGAAACATACCAGAATAAATTAATATTTTTGTTTATTAAAATAAAATGGCAAATATTGGTCAGGACTATTTTCTCTTTCCCAAATATCGGTTGTGACATGTCCCCACTGTCCTGATGCTTCTTTATATATTTTGAACATGTGTCTCACTCATGGTCATTGCAGCCCCCTTCCCCCCCTTCCCCCCTCGTCCTCAGTTTAATTTTGGTCGGGGCAGATTTTTCCTCCCAGTCCGACCCTGCCTGAACCTTCCTGATTCTGTGGTTCGTGACATCGGTCATGTGACACTATTGCAGAAAACAGTTTAAAAAATCCCGAGATAAACGTGAAGCAGCGGAGCTAGAACTTCTACTAGGCCATTTTCCCTCTTGTCGTCTTCCTCAGCTCAAAATCGGCTGCTGCAACTTCAGACACGGAGCTCCTTGTTTTTACCGCCCACGTGATGTTGTGACGCCAGCCGAGTCATGTGACTAGAGATTCTGGTGATTTTGCGGACACAGAAACGACGTGTCTGGACGTAAATTTACGGTGATTAGTTTCAGTGTAAACGTGACCTTATGGTCGTGGCCAAATGTTTTGAGAATGACAAAAGTATTAATTTTGGTACCAGAACGTCCTCCGAGAGCAACTTCCCCCAACCGTCCCAGAGCAGTTTGGTGATGAACAAAGACTTTTCCAGGATGCTGCACCTTCCCATAAAGCAAACAGAATAACTAGATAGATAGATATACTTTATTCATCCCCATGAGGGGAAATTCAAGTTGTCCAGTAGCATAGACATTAAACATTAAACAAGACGCACATATCAAAGAATTATTTAAAATTTAAAAAAACCTACATACATAAATACATTAACAATAAAATAAATAAGTTAATAGTTAAAAGCTACTAACAATAGTAATAAGGTGCCCATTAGACAGAGCTGTTAAACAGTCGTATATATGTAACTAAAGGTCTCGGGGAACAAAACATAAAGATTTTAGGTCCATGGCCACGAAACTCCTCATTGAACTTGTCAATCCTCAAGAGGCGGTGGACAAAAAAACATAAATTCTGACAAACTTAAAGCGTTGATTATGTAAGAATGGAGCCGTCAGTCAGGATTTGGTTCAGAAGTTGATTGAAGCTGCAGGGAGAATCACAGAGGTCTTGAAAAAGAAGGATCAACACTGCAAATATCGACTTGCTGCATGAACTCAGTGTAATTGTCAATAAAATCTTTTGATATTCATGAAATGCTTGTAATTGTATTTCAGTGAACCATAAAAACATGTGAGAAAACAGCTAAAAACAGTGAAGCAGCAGAGCCTGTGAAAATCTAATATTTGTGTCATTCTCAAAACTTTTGGCCACGACTGTAGAGTCATCCGTGCATGTTTGAGTCATCTAGAGATCTCTCCTGGGCCCTATTCAACGAGTCTGTAGGAGGCTCCACCCACAGGCTCCCATACGACAATTCTCTATAAATATATAAATACATGACACACGGAGACAGGAGAAATGGGCAAAGGACACTCTGAAGGGGGAGTACGTCAGCACAGAGAGTAAAGTGAAGGAAACTCATAAAACATGTGAATCTGTAGTTTTGTTTGATTATAACATTTTCAAAAGAATAAAAGGAACATGTTGATCTAAATCTGTGACGTTACAGTTAATTCCCCACAGAAGAGAATTTAAACACAAGATCCACAGATTAATTTGTTCCCAATTTTAAAAAACTAAAATCTGAAGCAAACATTTTTTTTTCCCAATTTGTTTTTCTGTTTCTGTATTTTTGGAATAATCAATTAAAAATAAAGCAATTTAAATTTGAGATGACCTTTTACTCACTTTTCTATCACTTCAAACTCATGGCTCGGCTGACGGCGGCGACTTTAGCAAAACTCCACAAAACTAGTGAAGAGAAATGATCTGAGGCTGTGGAAAAGTCTGTTTCAGTCTTTAGTCATTTGCTTTTGATTCATATTTTATAGAATAACACAGACTTTTCCACAGCCTCAGACCGTTTCTCTTCACTAGTTTTGTGGAGTTTGTCGCCGTCAGCTGAGTGGAAATGACGTCTTATAATTACCACAGAAATAATAATGAATAATTTTATAAATAAACTTACACAAATGAAACTGTCACAGCACAAAACAGCACAAACCAAATACAAATGTTTTCTATAATTTTCTTCCTGTTTTGAGGCTGTTTCACATTCTGAGGTTCTGGACGACGTCATCGACCAAAATAAAACGGAATATCTGAAGAACCAGAATCGCACAAACAAAACTTTTTTGCAGCACAAACGATTGACATAGTTTTTGCGTCGGTTGAGTTTGATGGGGCGACTTCACATAAACACACTCCTCACACACACACTCTCTCCACATGCGCGCTCCTCCCTCACGTGCACGCTCCTGCCTCTGTATAATGGGGCATATCTGTTCTATAGTAACACAGGCACAGTGACATTCTCTCTACTCTCTCGTGCACGCTCCCCTTCACATGCACGCTCCCCTTCACGTGCACTCCCCTCCCCTCACGTGCGCGCTCTTGCCACTGTATAATGGGGGATATCCTTTCTATCTGTAACACAGGTACAGTGACATACGCTCTACTGTCTCGTGCACGCTCCTCTCTTCACGTGCACGCCCCTCACACAAGTGCACGCTTCTCTCACGTGAACTCCCCTCACACACGTGCACTCTCCTCCCCTCACGTGCGCGCTCTTGCTCCTGTATAATGGGGTATATCTTTTGTATCTGTAACACAGGTACAGTGACATACTCTATACTGTCTCGTGCGCGCTCCTCTTCACGTGCACGCTCCTCTTCACGTGCACTCCCCTCACACACGTGCACACTCCTCTCTTCATGTGCACGCTCCTCTTCACATACACGCTCCTCTTCACGTGCACTCCCCTCACACACGTGCACACTCCTCTGCACGTGCACGCTCCTCTTCACGTGCACGCTCCTCTTTACATGCACGCTCCTCTTCACGTGCACACCCCTCACACACGTGCACACTCCTCTCTGCACGTGCGCGCTCCTGCCTCTGAATAATGGGCTGTATCTGTTCCATCCGTCACACAGGCACAGTGACATGGCACCAGGAGAGACTTCACCAAAAAATCACCAAATTATCACCGGAGCCTCCGCGAGTCCCTGAGCATCCCACTCCCACTCCCATTCCGATTCCCATTCCCACTCCCGCTCTCTCTCTCTGAGCCTCGAACACCACCACGGCTCAAAAACACACCGCCGTCACATTTTACACCACCGAAACGAGAAAAATCATTACTATTATGCACTAAACAATGGTTCTGTTTAAACACACACAGAAATCTGATTATAATGTGATTATAATCTGATTATAATCTGATTTCTGGAGTAAATGTGGTGTAAACAGCTCCGTCTGATGAGAGAGATCGGATTTCTGTCGGCCTGAGCGGGTTTAATGAGGAAGTTATGCAAAAAAACCAGGTGAACTAATGTGACAAAGACAGAAATGGAAGAGAAATGTTAAAGTCTGAGCTGACAGGTGCAGACAGGAGCAGACAGGTGCAGGTTTAAAAAGCCACAGCGTGAATTCTAAAAAAGTAAAGTCTCAAAACATCTTCTGGAGGGTTTGTGCAGAATCAGTGAAGCTCTGAACTCACCCGAGGAGAGAGAAATGTGATTTTGTTGGTAATCGACGATGACCAATCAGCTGCTCCGATTCACACGCGTCACTGAAATAAACAAATCTGATTGGACGATCGCGTTTGGTCCTGACTCGAGGCGCGACAGAGGCCCAGACTTAGGTCCTTCTGGGTAAGAATAAGAATAAAACGTCAGTCGGGATCTGACAGACAAAATGTTGGGAAGATTTGGAAATGATTTAATGTTTTTATTCGGTTTATTTGGTGATTATTGAAAACTTTTTTTGTCATTTGTCTTTGTTTGAACTCATGTTTACAGCAGCACTTCTTCTGTGTTCTAGGTTCTGACAAAGCTCAGGGAGGAACCAGTCTGACCCCATCAAGATCCTGAGAAAACCAGGACTAAACCAGGACTGAATCAGGACTAAACCAGGACTTTATATCAGGACTAAAACAGGATTTCAAATGAGGACTAGACTGTAGTTTTCAAGAGTTTATAGTCTTCTGCTAGACCAGGACTAGATCAGGACTAACAAGAGACTTAACAAGAACTAGAAAGTAACGTGACCAGATCTAAATCAGGACTAAACAATAGCTGATCCAGGACTAATGCAGGTTTACAGCAGGTCTAAACCAGTCTAGACCAGAACAAGATTGAAACCGGGCTAAATTAGTGCTAAACCAGGCCTAAACCAGGACTAAAGCAGGTCTAAAGCAGGCCGAAACCAGAACTAAACACTAACTAATCCAGGACTAAAGCAGGTTTAGACCAGGTCTAAAGCAGGACTAAACCAGGTCTAAACCAGGTCTAAAGCCTGCTGGAGCGCGGCGCCCCCTGCTGTGCGATGGCGTTCACCCTGTCGGAGATTATGGCAGCACGGCGGCAGCAGACGCAGCCGTCCGGGCAGAGGGAGCGGCGGGCGGCGGCGGTGGAGGTGGACGAGTACAGTACCAACCCCACCCAGGCCTTCACCTTCTACAACATCAACCAGGCCCGATTCCAGCCACCGCACGTCCACATGTGAGTCCCAACGCCCCATCTCGTGATGTCATGACGTGGTAGTGTTTAACCCCTGAAAACCTAAGGGCAATTTTAGTACTTTAGTATTAGTATTTCTCTTCACCTGGATTTTTTTTCTCAATTTTGCTTTTAAAACTGCCCCTTTTACCCTATAATGAAGTGTTCTACCTCCTTTTGTTCAGTACAACCTGTTATTTCACAATCTGCTGCTGTAGTTGTGTCATGAGGCTGTGATAAAAGCTACAGGACCAGAAATAGAGATGAAAAAAAACAAACAAACCTGAAAATAAAATTCACACTCTTTTATACAAAACACACAGCAAACATATGTAAAAAACTTTTTGGACATAAAAAATGCTTAATTTAGGGCCTTAGCTACAAAAATGCAAAATATCAAGTCTGTAAGTAAATTAAAAAACTCCTTATTGCCCTAAAAACAAAAAAAAGTGCAGTGGCTCCATGACTTTCCTGGTCTAGTCCTGGAAACACGATGTCGTAGGTCTTCGAGGGTTAAGTGAACAGCTCCTTTTGCCTGTAGTCAGTGGTGAGTATGATTGTGTCATAATCCGGTTTCCCACGGTATCAGAAAGTAGCGTCGGTATCAGTTTCGTTACCGTCATTAAAAAACCTGCATAAGGATCTAAAGCAGCAGAATTTCAGATAAACCAAAGCGAATAAAATATCAGAATTAAAATAGACACAATGAACTTTAAATATTGGAAATCAAGGTCAAAATCTGTTTTTGTTTGACACTAAAACAGAATAATGAAACAACAAACTGTTTTCCCATTTTATTGTTTTTCGTTCTTAATTGAAACTCAAAAGAACGAACGGTACACGGACGGTAGATGAAGAAAAGTGGGACATTTTCTCATTTTTTCTACATTTTGTCAGACTTATTCCCGTGATCAGAGCCTGTCGGAAGTCGTCATCTCATGTTTCCAAACGTCTTCCTGGTTTGTGACGTCAGAGTGAATAGAGCCAAACGTCTTTGTTTTTATTTTATTTATTTATTTATTTGACAGGGACAATGCAATCAGACATAGTTACATACAAAGTTTGCAGCTGATGTGATGCGTACAAGGTTTAGCAAATGCTAATTTTCAACCCCCGTCCCTGGTTGAGCTTTCCTACACTAACGTACATATAAAACAATCAAATTTCATCTATATAATTACAGCAATAAAAGACATGTAACACTCATTCATTCACTCACTCAGCTGATTCATTCATACATTCTAACATTATTTATACATGGGGACATCTTTGGTTTCTCTTGAGCCAAGATTTGAGTTTAAAGGTGAACAATTTGAACTCACAGATGGACTTAATTTCTGTGGGCAGGGAGTTCCACAGTTTACAGCCTTTATAAGAGAAGGCCGACTGTCCAAATGACGTCCTGCACTGGGGGATTTTACAATTAGAGTTTAAGGTGCCTCTTGTCGTCCTGCTGCTGTTTGGTCTTTGTACAAATGTACTGAGCGGTTTTGTTTAATATTGTAAAACTGTCTCAACTGGAAAGGCAATAAAAAGCCCCATCAAGATCCAAACTTAAATAAATCTGCATAAGGAGCAAAAACCACAGCACGGAGGAGACGGTAAAGCCCAATTTATGGTTCTGAAACTTTCTAACGACGCCTCAAAACGACGCAGACAATAAGGGCTGTGATTGGTCCTCTCCTCCGCTCTACATTTCCTCCGCTCATTATAGACTTTGAGTAATAATGTGTTTAATGCAGCTTTGGCACATTTGTTTACGTTTTGCACAAACCAAACTTCAAAGCGCGTGGCTCATTTGCATACAGTATAAGCGCTGATAAAAACAGCTCGTGCACTGATGCGATCGAACGCGCTGCAAAGTTTGGTTTGATCAGAACTTGTGCCTCATCTTCAAATATAAAGCTGTGACTCTGTTTCTGAACGGTTTAGGTGCAGCTACTAAATAATTCTGAATTAGTCACAGTAACACGCTGTAAAATACGCGGTAAAATGTTTAACGGGATCAGCATTTGGATACCGCCTAAACCTAGTGGTGAGTCTGGGGAGTCAAGGCTGCATTTAATCGAAAACGTGAACAACCTAGCAAAAAAAAAAAAAAAATCAGATTTCACAAAAAAAATGAATTGAGCATTAATCCCTGCAGTCTGAACGTAGTCTATTTTGACTCCAGAATAGCTCCGTATTCATGCAATTAATGTGAGTAAAAATAAATATACTGTATTTCTTGAGTATAAGTCACACCAGCCAAAAAATGCGAAGTGAAGAAAAAAAAAACATATACAAGTCGCACTTTTTGTGGGAAATTTATTTTATAAAATCAGAAACCAAGAACTGACATTTTATCTCAAAAGGCGAGTTATAGAAGTTATAGTTATATAAACAACCCAATAAAGAAGAATCCGTGTATCATTCGTTCGTCCGTTTTTCAATATAGAACAAAAAATAAGAAAAAAATGAAAAAAAAACCTCTTTTCTTTGTTATTTGTCTCTAAAATCAAAATGAAAAAAGGATAATGATTTGTTTTTTCATTTTTGATTCATTACACGATTCATATATTTGGTCTGTGGACTGTCAGGGTGAAAAATGTAATATATAAGTTGCAGGAACCACCCAAACCCTGAAAAAAATACGGTACTTTTTTGTGATTTCGTTTGCATAAAAAGTGGCATTATTAAAGTGTTTTAGCGACTAAAAGTTACCGCAGGATGACCTACCCCTTTAGTTCAGCAGAGATCGGCATTTCCAGGACTGAGACGATCCAAATGATTCTAGTGAAGGTGTGTGGAGTTTAAAAACACAGTGGAGCACTTCCTGTATCACCACATGATGATGTCACAAGGTGGAACTCAGCGTAAATGTGCAGGTTTATGCGTTAAACGTGTGTGAGTGAAGCCAAACAGGACTCCAGGTGTGTTTGAGATCCGGCTCTTTAATGAACAGATAAAACGCTTCTTTACGTTTCCCATGATTCCGTCTCTGCGGTTTTAACCTGTTTTTATTTCCGGCGTGTTCCTCCTTCCTTAAATGGGTCACGGCTCGTATATTTTCCATAACTCCGCCACGGTTTTGGAGCTGGAGTCGGGATCTGAAAGGCGAGGAGGAGCCGTCCCCGGTGTTTGGACGACTCGGGCTCCCCTGGGCTCAGTGTTCTGGAGGAGGCAGGGGGGCCCCGCAGACGCTCTGCCCAGGGACCAGGCTCTGAAGTGGGGCAGGCTTATTCACCAGCGCCCCCTCCTCCTCCAGAGAGAGAAGAGAGGGGGAGAGATCCCACCGGAGGGAGGGAAGGAGGGAGAGAGGAGAGAGGGAGAGGAGAGCTCCAGAGAGGGAGAGAGATCCCACCGGAGAGAGGGAGAGAAGAGAGGGAGGAAGAGAGGGAGAGGAGAGCTCCAGAGAGAGAAGAGAGGGGGAGAGATCCCACCGGAGGGAGGAGAGAGGAGAGAGGGAGAGAGGGAGGAAGAGAGGGAGAGGAGAGAGCTCGGAAGAGGGGGAGAGGGGAAAGAGAAGAAGCGCGAGAAGGTGGAGGAAGAGCACTCCCATCGGAGAGAGGAGAAGAGAGAGAGAGAGACAGAGAGAGAAGGAGGGGTGAAGAGAAAGACAGAGAGGGGGAGACAGGGAGAGGAGAAGAGAGAGAAGGAGAGGAAGACGGGAGGGAGAGAAGAGGGAGAAGGAATGGGGAAGAGAAGGAAAGAAGAAGAGAGAAGGAGGAGAAAGAGAAGGAGGGGGAGAGAAAGAGAGGAGAAAGCGAGAGGGTGATCAGTCCCACAAGAGAAAAGAAGAGAAGGAGGGGAGGGTGAAAGAAAGGGAGGGAATAGAAAAGGAGAGAGAGAGAGGTCTGAGGTGCAATATGACTATTTTACATTTATGAAGCTCTCTCTCCTCTCTTTTCTCTCTTTCTCTCCTTCTCTTTCCAAAGGTTTCCATAATTCATGAACCACATTTTAAAATAAAAACTTTACAGCAGAATCCAAAACATTTTAAAGCAGCTGATGAAGTTTCTATGAGCAGAATCTTTTTTTAAATTTTATTTCCGAAATATTTAAATATTTTAAAGAGAATCCACAGACACAGAGACACGTGAGGAGTTGAGTCTGAAGACACCGGAGCGAGGAGGGAAGTTCATAATGACTGTTTTGGTTTGTGTCTCCAGCACCAGCGGCTCAGGGATCTGCACACTAACGGTTTATTATTTTATATTTCAGGGATTATATCTGCAAAGTTTTATTTATTTTTAGTAGCATCAAGTTTTATTTTGGCAACACAGTTTACGGGTTTGGATTTAAGGGAAAATATGAATTAACGCATTTTGAAACGGCTCCAATTTAAAGATCTGAAAGAGAGAGGGAGGAAAGAGAAAGTCAGAAAGAGAGAGATAGAGGAAAGAGAAAGAAGAGTGAGATCTCTGTTTCTGCTGCTGTCTGACTCATTTTGGTCTTAAAATAAGATAAACATTTTATTTGTATTTCACAGTTTTGTCCTTAACTCAAGATCTGAACATTAATAACCGACCAATCAGACGCACCCGTCCGCATTAGCAACAGGTTTGACTGACAGCGTTGCTAAGCGCCCGCTCCGGTAAAGGTCGTACGGAGGATTTTCCGAGGAAAGAGAAATCCAGCGACTGTTTGTCCTTCTTCAGATGTTCCTCCTCCACAGCTCCGTCAGTAGAAACTCCTCCTCCTCTTCACTGGAGAAATCCTCTTTGTTTACAGCCGCTGTGCTTCAGAATCACTGAAGCTTTACTGTTGAAGTTACGTGTCCAGAAGTCATTTAATTTTTAATTAATCATTGCATTTATATAGCGCCAAGATACACAAAGCCACTTTCGGTAACTACAGGTTTACTACAACTGGTGAACTACAAGTGTAGCCACAGCTGCCCTGGGACAGACTGAAGAGAGGCTCTAATCTGCACCATCGACTCTCCGACCACCAACACTCACACACTCCACTTTCATACTCGGCAATGTGGGTGAAGTGTCTAAGAACTAGTGCTATCAAACTATTCATTTTTTTTAGCAGATTAATCACACTTTAGAATTTTGATTAATCACAGTTTATTATTCTTAAAAACAAAACAAAATATTTTTACAAAAATACAATTTATTATCAAAAAGTTATATTACTGACATTTTTCTATCGCTGGTAGTTTTGTTGTCCTGCTCGGTTTGTTGTTGGTATGAGTATCATCGTTGCTGCCACTGAATCAAACCCGTGTTTTGCTTTAAGTTGGTATTTTAAACTTGTTGTGCTTCTGTGGAAAGAGAGTTCATCGCTGCAACATCTGCAAACGACCTTAGTTTATCTAAAGTCCCGTGGGGCAGTTTTTTGCAGAGAAATTTGCGGCTGAGCACCAGTCACAGTCTCATCTGTCGTCTTCACATCTGCGTATGGACCTGATCACTGACCTAATAACCTGCGCCGCCTTTCAGGACCATCCGCACTTTCCACAGAGGAGAGTTCAGAATAAACTGTGGGATTAATCTGCGTTAAAAAAAACATTAGTGCGATTGTTTTTGTGATTAATCGGATGCGTTAACGCGTTAACGTTGACAGCCCTACTAAGGACACAACAACAGTTTGCCCTGTGGCACCTGGAATTCCCAGTGTCTCCCATCCAAGTCCTGACCAGATCCTGCTGAGATCTGACGGGATCAGACATTGACAAACCGGCACGGCCACATGTAATTTATCGACTGACGCGTCTTTAGACCCTTTGGCTGCTTCAGTCGCGCCATCTCTGGAAGGAACCTCCGAGAATCACCTTAGTTTGACTTCACTCCCTCAAAAACGGACTTTCTTTTGCGGTGAACTGGTCGTGGATTCTTGTCCGCCATCACAACAAACTTTGTGCGAACTGTGAGGAAGCTCCAGTCGGGAAAAGACACTCAGAACCGCTGCGTTGGTCGAGTAAACGTCGTCAAGTAAACCACATAATCCCAGCGCGCGCCTCAAGGACACACATAGAAAAAAGAAACATAGAGAGTTTGATTGACGACCGAACAACATTATTCATTATTATTTCTGTGGTAATTCTAGGACGCCATTTCCGCTCAGCTGACTGCGACAAACTCCCCAAAACTAGAGAAGAGAAACGATCTGAGGCTGTGGAAAAGTCTTTAGAAATTTGCTTTTGATTCATATTTTATAGAATAACACAGCCTCAGATCGTTTCTCTTCACTAGTTTTGTGGAGTTTGTCGCCGTCAGCTGAGCGGAAATGACGTCTTATAATTACCACAGAAATAATAATGAATAATTTCAGAAATAAACTCGCACAAGTGAAACTGTCACAGCACAAAACAGCACAAACCAAATACAAACATTTTCTGTAATTTTCTTCCCGTTTTGAGGCTGTTTCACATTCTGAGGTTCTGGACGACGTCATCAACCAAAATAAAACTGTGAATATCTGAAGAACCAGAATTGCACAAACAAAACTTTCTGCATCACAAACGAAGCACAAACGATTGACTCCATTTTGCGCGTTTTAGTGCATTTTGAAGCTTCCTGTGGGACTGACCCCAATTTGACCTATAAAAGAATTGTTAATTTCTCAAACACTAAAGCAGCACAACCTATTGACATAGTTTTGGTGCAGATTTGTGTTTGAGGGGGGCCGACGGTGTGGCCTCTTCGTTTTACCCCGTGTGTGTGTGTTTCAGGGTGGACCCGATGCCCCACGACACGCCCAAACCGCCCGGGTACACGCGCTTCGTCCTCACCTCGGACACTCACTCCAGGACCGACTCCATCCACATGCCGTACGGAGACGTGCTGATCCACGCCGGAGACTTCACCGAGCTGGGGCTGCCCTCCGAGGTCAAGAAGTTCAACGACTGGCTCGGTAAGAACTACTACACATATATACTACTACTACTACTGTTAATACTACTATTAATACTACTACTACTACTGTACTCTGAGCTGGGCCCTCTGAGGTCAAGAAGTTCAACGACTGGCTTTGTAAGACGCACTATTAGTGTGCGAAATACCCGTCAGTAGTCGGCGGAGTCTACATCTCTGAATTGTTGAGCAACACAGATCTACATTTTCAATATGCAGAAGCCTGTGCACAGTTGTGTTTTACAGTGTGAGCAAACGAGTGAATAAATGTTACCGACACACAGTCAGTGCAAGTGTCAAGGACCAGGGTTTAAGACAATAACTGGGGACAGTTATTGTGATTAATGTCATGAATGTCATAGTTAACTCACGATTAATCGCAAATTAATTGCACATTTTTGTCCCCTTGAATCATCATGTTAATCATCTTATCCTCATAGAAAAGTGCAGAGGTTTTGTGCAGATGTTTTATTTTATTTGTAAACTCTGTATCAGTGTGAGTGAAGTGTCTCTTCTGTCGTCAGAACAGTCACATAATGGGTGAAATAATGTGACCTGAGGTAGTTCCATAGCCCGTATATATGAATGGACTAAGCTAACCTGTTAGCTGCCGCGTGCCAAACAGGAAGAGCTCCAGGAGGCTCTTCTGGCTCCTTCTCTCCTTTTTCCCATTGACTCACATTAGCATCTTATCGTCCCTCTGTGTGGACCTGCTGCTGTGGCCTCATTTTGGTCTTAAAATGTTCGTATGAACCCACGACACAGGATCCTGCTTTTTTTTTTCATCACTATTTTGTCCGTCAAAAAAAAAACGTCTTCATAACATAGAGCCTGGCTCCAGATTAGCTCCTGTAACTGTGGCATCAGGAGCCTCATTTGAGCGATGCTGACGCTGTGGAGATGACTCACTCACTTAGTCCACTTCTTTTATACAGTCTATGGGTGGTTCATGACTGAGGGACGTCCAGTGATCTGCAGTTAGTCTGTGTTTGTTGCCCCAGCTCCTGCTGTACCCGGGGCCTCGCGCTGGGACATTGGGCCGTGTCGTGCTCGGGTGCGTTTGTCTGAGAAGTTAGGGTGACCAAACGTCCCTGTTTACCCGGGACAGTCCCAGTTTTGAGCCCTGTGTTCCCCTGTCCCAGCAGATTCATCCAAAATCAGTGATTTGTCCCAGTTTTCTATAAGAAATGTTCCAGGTGTCCCTATTTTTCACCAATCTGATCCCTGCCAACAGTAAAGAGAGGCATAAACTGTCATTTGTTTTGGTAAAATACAGAAAAGCTGCTTTAAAATGTCCAAAACACAAAGAAAACGTGACTGTACTGTTGTCGTTAGTCATTAAGTCAGCGCTTATTTCACAGTTTTATTACTACTAACCACCCTAAACTGGGGATGTCCCAGTTTTTTATTTTGAAAATCTGGTCACCCAAAGAGAAGTCGCTGTCCGTGGTCCTTGTTGCGGATTCGTTGTGTGTTTTGAAGTGGACTACTACTGTTAATACTACTGTTAATACTACTACTACTACTACTACTACTACTACTACTACTACTACTACTACTACTGCTACTACTTTAAGTATTTAGATCTTACATTTTGGCCAAGATTTTTGCAGTGGAGCACCCATCACACACACACACACTCACACATGCACAGGAGGAGGTCATTATTTCCTCTCGTTTCGGCACAATCGTTCCCAATTTCACGTCTTTCAAAAGTCAAATCTCCCTCCTCCTTCTCCCTCCCTCTTCCTCTCTATCTCTCTGTCACTCCACTTCTCTCCTGCTCCTCCGTCTCTCTCTCGTTCCCTCCCTTTTTCCCTCTTCTCTTTATGCCTCTGTTTTTACTGATAAATTCCCTCTCTTCTCTCTCTCGGCGACAGCTCCACATTCGTCCGCTCGTATTTTTAGACTTTTTTCTTCCCCCTTTTCCATGTTGTCTCTCCCTCTTTCTCAATCCTTCCTTTTCCCTCTCTTTCTCTCCTCCATCTCTCACCCCTGTCTTTCTCCTCTTTTCTCTCTCTTCCCTTTTTTCCTTCTCTCCTTCCTTGCGTCTCTTTTCCACCCTCCTTTTCCTAATTCTTCAACCTTTCCCCATCTCTCTCTCTCTCTCTCTCTCTCTCTCTCTCTGTCACTCTTCCATCCCTTTTTCCCTCCTCTTTTCCTCCTTCGCTCTCTCCCTTCTCTCTCTGTCTCTCTCTTTCTCTTCTCTTTCCGACTCCCTCACCGCTTTCTCTCCTCCTCTCCTCCCTCCTTCCAACTCTCTCTACCTTCCTCTCTCCTCCCTCCCTCTTTCTCTCTCGCTCTTCCCTTTCTCTTTCTGTCTCTCTTTCCTCTTCCTCTCCTCCTCTCTTCCCCCCTCTCTTACCTCCCTTTCTTTCTCACTCTCTCCTCCCTCTTCTCCCTTTCTTCTCCTCCTTTCCTTTCCTTTCCTTTCCTCCCTCCCTCTCCCCTCCCTTTCCTTCTCTCCTTCTTCTCCTCTCTCTCTCTCATCCCTCTTCCTCTCTTTCCCTCTCTCTGTCTCTCTCCTCCCTCCCTCTCTTTCTCCTCCGTGGCAGCTGCTCCGTTCTTTGTCACTCGTTCTCGGTCTGAGGCGGGAAAACGAACAAAAAGAAAAGAAGAAAAACTCAAATTTGGGCTGTCGGCGTAACCATGGCGACCGCTCACCTGTCAATCACACGCCGCCAAAATGTGCCCACGACGACGACGAAGGAGACGAAGACAGAGGAAAAGAAGAAAAGAGGGAGGAGAGGAGGAGAGAGGGGGGAGAGGAGGGGAAAGGAGAGAAGAGAGAGGAAAAGGAGGAGAGGAAAGGAGAGAGGGAGGAGAGGAGGAGAGGGGGGAGAGAGAGGGAGGAGAGGAGGAGAGAGGGGGAGAGGAGGGGAAAGGAGAGAAGAGAGAGAAAAAGGAGGAGAGGAAACAAGAGAGGGAGGAGAGGAGGAGAGGGGGGAGAGAGGGGAGAGGAGGAGAGGAAAGCAGAGAGGGAGGAGAGGAGGAGAGGGGGGAGAAAGAGGAGAGGAGGAGAGGAAAGGAGAGAGGGAGGAGAGGAGGAGGGGGGAGAGAGAGGCGAGAGGAGAAAGGAGAGAAAAGAGAAGAGAGAGTAGAGGAGTAGAGAGATAGAAGAGAGAAGAGAGAGGAGAGGAGGAGAGGAGGAGAGAGATAGAAGAAAAGAGAGAGGAGAAAAGAAAGAGGGGGAAAGAAGGAAAGAGAGAGGAGGAGAGGAGAGAGGAGGAAAGAGAGAGGAGGAGAGAGGAGGAATGAGAGAGGAGGAAAGGAGGAAAGAGAGAGGAGGAATGAGAGAGGAGGAAAGGAGGAAAGAGAGAGGAGGAAAGAGAGAGGAGGAATGAGAGAGGAGGAATGAAGGAAAGAGAGAGGAGGAATGAGAGAGGAGGAATGGAGGAAAGAGCTAGGAGGTAAGGAGGAAAGAGAGAGGAGGAGAGGAGAGAGGAGAGGAGGAAAGAGAAAGGAGGAGAGAGGGAAGAGGAGGAGGCAGAGTACAGTAGAGAGAGGGAAGAGGCGAGGAGGAGTGAGAGAAAAAAGAGAGGGAAGAGAGGGGGCAGAGGGGAGAAAACAGAGGAGGAGGAGGAGAGAGGTGGAAAGAAAGAGGGAGTCAGCAGAGGAAAGAAAAGAGAGAGTCGCTGCAAACTGCTCACAGGGATGGAGAGAGAGACAGAGGAAAATGAGGGAAGGAAAAGAAAAGGAGGAGAGAGAAATAGAGAGGGAGGAGAAAGAGGCGAGGGAGAGATATTTCTGACCGTTCTAATGGGAGTTTGCTCTCTTCCTCTGTACTCTCTCTCTCTCACTCTTTCTCTCCTCCTCTCGCTGTCTTCTCCGTTTTTCTTTCTCTCACTATTTATCCATCTATCCCGTCTTTTTCGCTCTCTCATTTCTCTCTCTCTTCCTCCTTCTCTCCCTCTCTCTCCTTCTCTTCCTCTCTCTCATTCTCTTTCTCTCGCCTTCTCTTTCTGTCTCTTCTCCTTCTCTTTCTCTCTCTCCTTCTCTTTCTCTCTCCTTCTCTTTCTCTCCTTCTCTTACTCTCTCTCCTTCTCTTTCTCTCTCCTTCTCTTTCTCTCTCTCCTTCTCTTTCCCTCTCTCATTCTCTTTCTCTCTCCTTCTCTTTCTCTCTCTCCTTCTCTTCCCCTCTCTCCTTCTCTTCCCCTCTCTCCTTCTCTTTCTCTCTCCTTCTCTTCCTCTCTCTCCTTCTCTTCCTCTCTCCTTCTCTTTCTCTCTCCTTCTCTTTCTCTCCTTCTCTTACTCTCTCTCCTTCTCTTTCTCTCTCCTTGATCCATCATATGAACAGTGCTGTGGGGGAGGGCTGTCCCTTCTGTGGGATCAGGGAGACCGGTTTCCACTGTTTTTGGGAGTGTGAGCGTCTGACACAGCTGTTCCACCTGCTGGGGGCAGTGTTCAGGAGTGTGGGGCAGGTGTTTAACGCCCAGGTGTTTGTGTGTGGGCTCAGATACTCTGTACAGAGCAGGAGGAGGGACAGGCTCCTGAGCTTCCTGCTAGGACAGGCCAAGATGGCGGTGTATGTGAGCAGGAAGAGGAGGCTGCAGACTCAGAGTGGGGTCAGTGTGAGGACCATGTTTGTCAGGATGGTGCAGGCCAGACTCAGGCTGGAGTTTGGACTCTACTTCATGAACAGTGATGAGGAGGGTTTTGAGGAGCGCTGGGGCTTTGGGGGGGTGTTAGCCTGTGTGAAGGAGGGACAGCTCTTTTTTGGACCTCTGTTTTTGTAAATAATGTAAATAATGTAAATAGTGTAAATAGTCTGTATATGTAATGTCATTGTCATGTAAATAACACGAGGTGTGAGTTCAGTGTAAAATGTTTTGACAGACACAATAAAGGTCTGTTAAAAATTAAAATCTCTTTCTCTCTCCTCTTTCTCTCTCTCCTTCTCTTCCCCTCTCTCCTTCTCTTTCTCTCTCCTTCTCTTCCCCTCTCTCCTTCTCTTACTCTCTCTCCTTCTCTTCCCCTCTCTCCTTATCTTTCTCTCTCTCCTTCTCTTCCCCTCTCTCCTTCTCTTTCTCTCTCCTTCTCTTTCTCTCTCCTTCTCTTTCTCTCTCCTTCTCTTCCCCTCTCTCCTTCTCTTCCCCTCTCTCCTTCTCTTTCTCTCTCCTTCTCTCCCTCTCTCTCCTTCTCTTCCTCTCGCTCATTCTCTTTCTCTCGCCTTCTCTTTCTGTCTCTTCTCCTTCTCTTTCTCTCTCTCTTTCTCTTCCCCTCTCTCCTTCTCTTTCTCTCTCCTTCTCTTTCTCTCCTTCTCTTACTCTCTCTCCTTTTTCTCTCTCCTTCTCTTTCTCTCTCTCCTTCTCTTTCCCTCTCTGATTCTCTTTCTCGCTCCTTCTCTTTCTCTCTCTCCTTCTCTTCCCCTCTCTCCTTCTCTTCCCCTCTCTCCTTCTCTTTCTCTCTCCTTCTCTTCCTCTCTCTCCTTCTCTTCCTCTCTCCTTCTCTTTCTCTCTCCTTCTCTTTCTCTCCTTCTCTTACTCTCTCTCCTTCTCTTTCTCTCTCCTTCTCTTTCTCTCTCTCCTTCTCTTCCCCTCTCTCCTTCTCTTTCTCTCTCCTTCTCTTTCTCTCTCTCCTTCTCTTCCCCTCTCTCCTTCTCTTTCTCTCTCCTTCTCTTTCTCTCTCCTTCTCTTCCCCTCTCTCCTTCTCTTCCCCTCTCTCCTCTTTCTCTCTCCTTCTCTTCCTCTCTCTCCTTCTCTTCCTAACTCTCCTTCTCTTCCTCTCTCTCCTCTTTCTCTTTCTCTCTCCTTCTCCCCCCCTCTCTCTGGTCAGTTCTCTCGTTCTTTCTCTCTCTCAGATCTTCTGTCGTTCTTGTATAAATCATGACTCCTGGAGTTTCCTGGACTCAGAGCTTTGGTCTCACTCTCCTCCACCTCTCTGGGGCTTTCCTCCTCCATCCTCCATCTCTCTCTGTTCTCCATCCCTCCACCTCTCTGTTCTCCCTCCCTCCTTCCTTCCTCCCTCTTTCCCTCTTTCTCTCTCAGTAACAGCGTCTACATTAAACTTTAATATCGTTTCTCCTCCTGCCTCCTCCTCTGTTTTCTGGTCCTTCTCTCCTCTTTTTGTTTCTCCTCTGTCTCATGGCCTTCCTCCTCTCCTCCTCCTTTCCTCCTCCTCTCTTTCTCCCTCTCTTTCTCCCTCTCTTTCTCCCTCTCTCCCTCTCTTCCTCTCCTCCATTGCGTCCGTCCGTCGTGTGGGAGGACAGATTCTATTCAGAGGATTTTCAGATTCGTCTCCCACGTCTGAGTCTGTCCCGTCAACGCTGCTTTCAGCCCAAACATAAACACACAAAAATATACACAAAAAACACACTAATATAACACACAAAAAACACTAATATAACACAAATATACACAAAGATAAGACAAAAATACACACAAATATAACACAAAAACACACTAATATAAGTCAAAAATATACACAAAGATACAAAAATATAAAACAAAAAATATACACAAAAAATACAGAAATGTTAACCAAAAATATGCAAATATTAAACACAATACACACATATAACAGAAAAAATACACAAATATTATATGAATATCATACACAAAAAGTATGCAAATATCACACACAAGTATTGCACAAATATTACAAAATATTACACAAAATCACACAAATATTTCACAAATATCACACAAAATACACACAACTGTTATAAAAATATGACACACATTTTACCCTCCTCTTTCCCACGCTCCAGTTCAGTCTCTCCTGCGTTTCCTCCTCTGAGTTTAATGTGTGTTTAGTAAACTTTTATAATCCACAGACTTAGACACACACCTGTGCACACACACACACACACACAGACACACACACACCTGTGCACACACACACACACACACACACCTGTGCACACACACACACACACACACATATATACACATACAGACACACACACATACACACACACACCTGTGCACACACACAGACACACACACACACACACAGACACACACACACAGACACACAGACATACACACACACAGACACACACACACAGACACACACACACAGACACACAGACATACACACACACACAGACACACACACACAGACACACACACACAGACACACACACACAGACACACAGACACACAGACACACACACACACACACACGGTGAGCGAGAGGCTGTGGTCTGATAGAGCTGTATGAGTCTGTACGAGGCTCCGCCCACAAACTCCCACACGACACAAAACTGAACAGAATGTGTCAAAGCTGCTGTGATGCACCATCAGTTTCCTCAATGCGACGCTCTGAAGGGGGAGTGACTCAGCACAGAGTGAATACGTGTTTACTCTTTCCAGATGACATATACGATACCTGGGACTGTGTTTTATATAAACATGGATAACTTTACAGCCATAAAAGACAGAAACGTACTCTTTTTTCCTCGAAAAGCCGAGAGTTTCAGTTTTCCGAGCGTATTTCCCCCGTCATCCTCCGTCCCACTCAGGCTATGGGATCACGCAGGGAAAACCAGTGTCCAACAGGAACTTTGTTTTCCTCCAAACTCATGAGCTCCATGATCAGCTCAAACTTCACCAAAGAGTGAAGTCAAACTTTTTGTTTTGTTTTAGGGCAATAAGGAGATTTTTAGTTTATTTACAGACTTGATATTCTGGATTTTTGTAGCTAAGGCCCTAAATTACACTGCAAAAAAGGCCTATCAAAAAATAAGAAAAAAAAAACTAATTTTGAGGTAAAAATGCCCTATTTTAAGTGAAATTGAATTTTATTTTCTGCTTTTTTCTTTTTTCATCTCTATTTCTGGTCCTGTAGCTTTTATCACAGCCTCATGACACAACTACAGCAGCAGATTGTGAAATAACAGGTTGGACTGAACAGAAGGATGTAGAACACTTCATTAGGGGGTAAAAGGGGCAGTTTTCAAAGCAAAATTAAGAAAAAAAAAAACTCCAGACGGGGACAAATGTAGTAAAGGTTTCCTCAGGTCTTGGAGGGTTTATAATCCATGTGTCGTTCGTTCATTCATTTTTCAAAATAAAACCAAAAATAAGAAAACAAACAAAAATTATTTTCTTCATTATTTGTCTCCAAAACCAAAATGAATAAACGGATAAAACGATTCATTTTTTTCAGTTTTCGATTTTGTGTTTCAATTTTAAACGTATCCCCACCACCCAGACTAACCCCGAGGAAACACTGAGTCCTGGTTTAGTCCCGGTTTAGTCCTGGTTTAGTCCCTGGTTTACTCCTTGGTCCAGTCCTCGTTCAGTCCTTGTTTAGCCCCTGGTTTAGTCCTGGTTTAGTCCTGGTTTAGTCCTGGTGTAGACCTGGTTTAGTCCTGGTTTAGACCTGGTTTAGCCCTGCTTCAGTCCTGATTTAGTCCTGGTTTAGAACTGGTTTAGAACTGGTTTAGACCTGGTTTAGTTCTGGTTCATTCCAGGTTTAGAACTGGTTTAGTCCTGGTTTAGCCCTGGTTTAGTCCTGGTTTAGTCCTGGTTTAGAACTGGTTTAGCCCTGGTTCTGTCCTGGTTTAGTCCTGGTTTAGGACTGGTTTAGTCCTGGTGTAGACCTGGTTTAGTCCTGGTTTAGACCTGGTTTAGCCCTGGTTCAGTCCTGATTTAGTCCTGGTTTAGTCCTGGTTTAGACCTGGTTTAGCCCTGGTTCTGTCCTGGTTTAGTCCTGGTTTAGAACTGGTTTAGAACGGGTTTAGTCCTGGTTTAGTCCTGGTTTAGAACTGGTTTTGTCCTGGTTTAGACCTGGTTTAGTTCTGGTTTAGTCCTGGTTTAGTCCTGGTTTAGAACTGGTTTAGTCCTGGTTTAGTCCTGGTTTAGACCTGGTTTAGTTCTGGTTCATTCCAGGTTTAGAACTGGTTTAGTCTTGGTTTAGTCCTGGTTTAGTCCTGGTTTAGTCCTGGTTTAGACCTGGTTTAGTTCTGGTTCATTCCAGGTTTAGAACTGGTTTAGTCCTGGTTTAGTCCTGGTTCAGTCCTGGTTTAGTCCTGGTTCAGTCCTGGTTTAGCCCTGGTTCAGTGCTGGTTTAGTCCTGGTTTAGTCTTGGTTTAGTCCTGGTTTAGACCTGGTTTAGTTCTGGTTCATTCCAGGTTTAGAACTGGTTTAGTCTTGGTTTAGTCCTGGTTCAGTCCTGGTTTAGTCCTGGTTCAGTCCTGGTTTAGCCCTGGTTCAGTGCTGGTTTAGTCCTGGTTTAGTCTTGGTTTAGTCCTGGTTTAGACCTGGTTTAGTTCTGGTTCATTCCAGGTTTAGAACTGGTTTAGTCCTGGTTCAGTCCTGGTTTAGCTCTGGTTTAGTCCTGGTTTAGTCCTGGTTTAGTCCTGGTTTAGTCCTGGTTTAGCCCTGGTTTAGTCCTGATTCAGTCCTGGTTTAGCCCTGGTTTAGTCCTGATTCAGTCCTAGTTTAGTCCTGGTTTAGTCGGGAAATGTCCGTTCTTCTTTTTTTCCCCCATTTCTCATTCAAACAGAAAAAACGAATCATTATCTGTTTATTCATTTTGGTTTTGGAGACAAATGATGAAGAAAATAGTTCTTTTTTCTGATTTTATTTTGAAAAACAAACGAACGACACAGATGATTAAACAGGATTTTTGAAAACTAAAAGAAACATGTTGATCTAAACGTGACCCTGGAGCCTCGCATCTGTCCACAGTTAAAACAGAAATAAAACCTTTAAAATCACATTTGCACCGAGTTCAGATGAAATAATCATCTCTCCCTCTTTTCCCTTACTTCTCTCCCTCTTTTCCCTCACTTCTCTCCCTCTTTTCCCTCACTTCTCTCCCTCTTTTCCCTCACTTCTCTCCCTCTTTTCCCTCACATCTCTCCCTCTTTTCCCTCACTTCTCTCCCTCTTTTCCCTCACTTCTCTCCCTCTTTTCTTTCACTTCTCTCCCTCTTTTCCCTCACTTCTCTCCCTCTTTTCCCTCACTTCTCTCCCTCTTTTCCCTCACATCTCTCCCTCTTTTCCCTCACTTCTCTCCCTCTTTTCCCTCACTTCTCTCCCTCTTTTCCCTCACTTCTCTCCCTCTTTTCTTTCACTTCTCACCCTCTTTTCCCTCACTTCTCTCCCTCTTTTCCCTCACTTCTCTCCCTCTTTTCCCTCACATCTCTCCCTCTTTTCCCTCACATCTCTCCCTCTTTTCCCTCACTTCTCTCCCTCTTTTCCCTCTCTTCTCTTCCTCTTTTCCCTCACATCTCTCCCTCACTTCTCTCCCTCTTTTCCCTCACATCTCTCCCTCACTTCTCTCCCTCTTTTCCCTAACATATCTTTCCTCCCTCTATCTTTGCGATCACGTCCTCGCCGCGTTTTCTGCTCCGTAAAAACCTGCTTTTGTTTCATTAAATCAGACGTTCTGCAGAAACACGATTCTCCCGTTTCTCCTCTGAACTCAAACCTGCACCAAAACCGTCTCTTTTGTTCGAGCTCCGAAAAGTTTCATTTGTGCCGCTTCAGTTTTGGAAATATTAACGATTCTTCTACAGGTTAAATCAGGGTCCGACTGGAAGCTCCAAAATCCTCCTGAACAGACGAATGTGAGGATATTTCTGAAATGATGAGTTATTAAACAAATATCACACAAAAGTTATGCAAAAAATACTACACAAATATTACACAAAAAATACTGAAATATTAGACAAAAATACACAAATATTACATAAAAAATACACAACTATTACACAGCTGTTTTTTATTTATTTATTTATTTAACCATTATTTTTTCCAGGGAAATGCCATTAAGATTAATAAAAACCTCTTTTTCAAGGGAGCCCAGGCCAAGAAGTGGTAAAAACATGTTTAAAACACAATTAAAATACACAACCACAAGTATTACACACATAATTACACAAATGTCACTCAAAAATACAAAAATATGCCATAAATGTACAGAAATTTTACACAAAGGAGTGTGTGTGCGTTTGTGTGTGTGCGTTTGTGTGTGTGCGTTTGTGTGTGGGCATCAGGAGTGTGTGTGCGTTTGTGTTTGTGTGTGTGTGTGTGGGCGTCAGGAGTGTGTGTGTGTTTGTGTGTGTGTGTGTGTGGGCGTCAGGAGTGTGTGTGTGTTTGTGTGTGTGTGTTTGCCTGTGTGTGTGTTTGTCTGTGTGTGTTTGTGTGTTCGTGTGTGTGTGTGTCTGTGTGTGTGTGTGTGGGCGTCGGCGTCGCTTCTTTGGGCGAGTCTGTTCTTGGCGTCGGGAGGTTTTCCCGTTTTATTTCCGAGCTGAAAAACAAAGAGACGTAATCCTGCGATCTGAAGGTTTAAGGGAATTAGAGCGAACGAGGGACCACCCACCGGAGAGGAGAGGAGGAGAGGAGGAGAGGAGAGGAGAGAGGAGAGGAGAGAGGAGAGGAGGAGAGAGGAGAGGAGAGAGGAGAGGAGAGAGGAGAGGAGAGGAGAGAGGAGAGGAGAGAAGAGAGGAGAGAGGAGAGGAGAGGAGGAGAGGAGAGAGGAGGGGAGAGGAGAGAGGAGAGGGAAGAGAGGAAGAGGAGAGGAAGAGGAGAGAGGAGAGGGAAGAAAGGAAGAGGAGAGGGGGAGAGGAGACAAGGGGAGAGGAAGAGAGAAAGAAATAGGTGCTTTTTTTGCTATTTTGTCTGTCAAAAAAATCCTCTTCCTCATATAGACCCTGGTCCAGATACTTCTACTACGATATAACTCAGTGGCACATGACCCCGAAAAAGATTTTTACTTCCGCATTTACTTCCTGATTTTCGGCCAAACATGTGACGTCAGAAAGGCAGTTTTGACCAATCAGAGCTGCTGCAGCGCTCAGAGCGGCGAGGAGAACTCTTACAAAGCTGATTTTGAGGCGCTTTGGCGATTTAAACATTTTTAAAGTTAATTTTATAAAAATACATGGTCAGAGGGGGCGTGTCTTATCAGAGGGGGCGTGTCTTATCAGAAAGGGCGTGTCTTATCAGAGGGGGCGTGTCTTATCAGAAAGGGCGTGTCTTATCAGAGGCGCGTGTCTTATCAGAGGGGGCGTGTCTTCTAGAGGGGGCGTGTCTTCTCAGAGGGGGCGTGTCTTCTAGAGGGGGCGTGTCTTCTCAGAGGGGGCGTGTCTTCTCAGAGGGGGCGGGGCTTATCCAGTTGTTATTATAGATCCATGAGTTGAACACTGTGGCTGAAATCACTTAGTCCACTGTTTTACAAAGTCTGTGTGCACAGACCAGGACTAAACCAGAGACAAAATTAGGACTAAACCAGAGACAAAATCAGGACTAAACCAGAGACAAAATCAGGACTAAACCAGGACAAAATCAGGACTAAACCAGGACTAAACCAGAGACAAAATCAGGACTAAACCAGGACTAAACCAGAGACAAAATCAGGACTAAACCAGGACTAAACTAGAGGCAAAATCGGGACTAAACCAGAGATAAAATCAGGACTAAACCAGGACTAAACCAAAACTAAACTTGGACTAAACCAGGACTAAACTCAACCAGTACTAAAAAAGTACTAAACAAAAACTAAACCAGCACTAAACTCAACCAGGTCTAAACTAGAACTAAAGCAGGACAAAACTAAACCAGGATTAAACTAAGACAGATCTAAACCAGGACTGAGGCAGGACTAACTCCGAACTAAGCCTTGACTAAACAAGAACTAAACCAGGACTAAACAAGGTCTAAACTAAACCAGGACTAAACCAGAACTAAACTAAACCAGGACTAAACCTGGACTAAACTGAACCAGGACTAAACAAGAGACAAAATCAGGACTAAACCAGAGACAAAATCAGGACTAAACCAGGACTAAACCAAGACTAAACCAGATCTAAACCAGGACTGAACCTACCTTCTTCATGGAGACCAGACCAAGTTCCAGGTCAGATCTGTGGAGAGACGTCCCTGTTTTTCTGGGTATTTCTGAGCTCTAAATCTACCTGTAATAGATTAAATATAAAGTAGACCTGTTTAAAGTCACACTGCGGAACATCCCAGGCCCGAGCAGTGGCGTCTCCATGGAAACGTGGCTCGTTAAACTCCGGCCGTTTCTCTTTGTTTCTTTTCAGCCGCAGATCCCGTCAGACAAAGCCTCACTTTTCTCTTTCCTTTTGTCCGCCTTTTTTTTGTTTCTTTTTTTCCCCCGCTCCGTCGGCGAAGCGTCCGTCTCATCGCCGCGGAAACGCCGAACGCCCGACGCTCCGTTTGGTGATTTTATCGACGTTTCTGTGGAATAAAAGGTTCCCTCCAAACTCGTTTCCACAAAGAAACATCTGCTTCGGCTCGGATGAATCCCGGGGTTTGTTTTTCCCGTTTCTGGATTCTGTGTTTTTAGTGTTTTTACCTCCGAGGAAACGTTTTTAAACAGGGGATGAGCGACGTCTGCGGATGTTTTATGAGTTTTCACTCATTTGCTCTTCGTGCTGACTCACTCCCCCTTCAGAGTGTGAGTCTCTATAATGAAACTCCCAAAAATCGTGTCAGGTTTGTGGAGTCGCCGTGTGGAGTTTTGGGTCGTGTTTTTGTGACGGAGGCTTGTGGGCGGAGCCTCGTACAGACTAAAACAAGGACTAAACCAGAACTGAACCAGGACTAAACCAGGGAATAAACCAGGAACTAAAACAGGATTAAACCAGGACTAAACCAGGGACTAAACCAAGGAATAAACCAGGAACTAAAACAGGATTAAACCAGGACTAAACCAGGGACTAAACCAAGGAATAAACCAGGAACTAAAACAGGATTAAACCAGGACTAAACCAGGGACTAAACCAGGACTAAACCAGGGAATAAACCAGGAACTAAAACAGAATTAAACCAGAACTGAACCAGGACTAAACCAGGGAATAAACCAGGAACTAAAACAGAATTAAGCCAGGACTAAACCAGGGACTAAACCAGGACTAAACCAGGGAATAAACCAGGAACTAAAACAGGATTAAACCAGGACTAAACCAGGGACTAAACCAAGGAATAAACCAGGAACTAAAACAGGATTAAACCAGGACTAAACCAGGGACTAAACCAGGGACTAAACCAGGACTAAACCAGGGAATAAACCAGGAACTAAAACAGAATTAAACCAGGACTAAACCAGGGACTAAACCAGGACTAAACCAGGGAATAAACCAGGAACTAAAACAGGATTAAACCAGGACTAAACCAGGGACTAAACCAGGACTAAACCAGGGATTAAACCAGGGAATAAACCAGGAACTAAAACAGGATTAAACCAGGACTAAACCCGGACTAAACCAGGGAATAAACCAGGAACTAAAACAGGATTAAACCAGGACTAAACCAGGGACTAAACCAGGGACTAAACTAGGACTAAACCAGGGACTAAACCAGGGACTAAACCAGGACTAAACCAGGGACTAAACCAGGACTAAACCAGGACTAAACCAGGACTAAGCAAGGACTAAACCAGAACTGAACCAGGACTAAACCAGGTCTAAACCAGGTCTAAACCAGGACTAAACCAGGACTAAACAAGGACTAAACCAGAACTGAACCAGGACTAAACCAGGACTAAACCAGGTTTTAACCAGGACTAAACCCGAACTAAACCAGGACTAAACCAGAACTAAACTAGGACTAAACCAGGACTGAACCAGGTCTAAACCAGGACTAAACCAGGTTTGAACTAAGTCTAAACCAGGCCTAAACAGGACTAAACTAGGACTAAACCAGGACAAAACCAGGACTAAACTAGGATTAAACCAGGACTAAACAAGGACTAAACCAGGTCCAAACCAGGACTAAACCAGGTCCAAACCAGGTCTAATCCAGGTCTAAACCAGGACTGAACCAGGTCTAAATTCTGACGCAGGTTTTCAGACATTCGTGTTGTTAAATTTACGATGTTCCGGCTCCACTTTGGGCTCGGACTCCTCCATTTTCATTAAAGCCGCAGTCTGTCACTTTCTCGTCTCACGGAAACACAAACCCATAAAACACAAACCCGTAAAAACACAAAACAAATGACATTTATGGCGGAAAAGTGCAGCTCCGCACAAAAACAGCCCCGTGAGGAGTCGAGTGAAGGTTGTGAGGAGACATGAAGGGTGGTGCAGTGGGCGGTGTCTGCCCCACAACCACACGGTGCACAGGTTTATTTGAAATTAAATTATTGTGTTTGGATTTATTTATTTTTGTTTGAATCTGCACAAATGCACAAGTTTGACTCAACAAAAACAGGTGGTGGTGCAGGTGGAGGTGGTGGACTTGGAGGTGACGCAGGAGGTGGTGTGGGTGGAGGTGCAGATGTTTCACTTGGAGGTGGTGGAGGCCAACGTGCAGAGCGTGGACTTGAAGGTGGAGGAAGTGGAAGTGGTGGACTTGGTGGTGCAGGTGTTGAAGGTGGAGGAAGTATAGTTAGTGGACTAGGAGGTGGTGCAGGTGGAGGCGGTAGACTTGGAAGTGGTGCAGGAGGTGGTGTGGGTGGAGATGCAGCTGGTGGACTTGGAGGTGGTGCAGGAGGTGTTGGTCTAGGAGGAGGTGAAAGTGGTGCAGGAGGTGGTGCAGGAGGTGTTGCTAGGTGGAGGTGGTGGTGCAGGAGGTGGTGCAGGAGGTGTTGGTCTAGGAGGAGGTGCAGATGTTTCACTTGGAGGTGGTGCAGGAGGTGTCGGACTTGGAGGTGGTGGAGGCAGACGTGCAGAGCGTGGACTTGAAGGTGGAGGAAGTGGAAGTGGTGGACTTGGAGCTGGAGGAGGTGAAGGTGGTGCAGGAAGTGGTGCAGGTGGTGGTGCAGGAGGTGTTGGTCTAGGAGGAGGTGAAGGTGGTGCAGGAGGTGGTGCAGGAGGTGTTGGTCTAGGAGGAGGTGAAGGTGGTGCAGGAGGTGGTGCAGGAGGTGTTGGTCTAGGAGGAGGTGAAGGTGGTGCAGGTGGTGGTGCAGGAGGTGTTGGTCTAGGAGGAGGTGAAGGTGGTGCAGGAGGTGGTGCAGGAGGTGCTGGTCTAGGAGGAGATGAAAGTGGTGCAGGAGATGGTGCAGGAGGTGTTGGTCTAGGAGGAGGTGAAGGTGGTGCAGGAGGTGGTGCAGGAGGTGCTGGTCTAGGAGGAGGTGAAGGTGGTGCAGGTGGTGGTGCAGGAGGTGTTGGTCTAGGAGGAGGTGAAGGTGGTGCAGGAGGTGTTGGTCTAGGAGGAGGTGAAGGTGGTGCAGGAGGTGGTGCAGGAGGTGCTGGTCTAGGAGGAGGTGAAGGTGGTGCAGGAGGTGGTGCAGGTGGAGGTGTTGGACTTGAAGGTGGAGGTGCAGGTTAATATTGACTCAAACCGGAGCCGTGTTTTTTTCCTTTAAACCAAAATAAAACGAGACCAAACTCCAAACTTTCTGTAGCTGCGATTTCAGTCCAAATATTCCGAGACTTTCTGAGGAAATTCCGACTTTCCTCCGTCCGTGTTCACGTCCCACCGAGATATCGACCCAACCGATATCCCACCTGCTAAATGATTCCATATTGGCGCTGATAATCGATACCAGGATCAGAGCGGAATGCCGTGATTTCCCCTCGAACGTTCTGTCGCTGTTTTCCTCTCCTCCTGTCTTTTTTTCCTTGTCTTTCTTCCTGTTTTTCTCCTTTTTCTCTCTCCTCTCCCCCTTCTCTCCCTTCTTTCTTTGCTCTCCTCTCCCTCCCTCTGTTCCTCCTTTCTCCTACTCTCTCCCTTCGTTTTCTGCCCTTCCTCTTCTCTCCACCTCCTTTATTCCTCTCCTCTTCTTTCTTCTTCTTCTTCCCCTTCCCTCTTCTTCTCTCCTCCTCCCTCATTCCCTCATTTCTAAACAGCTAATCCCTCCCTCCTCTCCTCTCTCTCATCCCTCCTCTCCTCCTTTCTTTTTTCCTCATCTTTCTTCTTCTTTTTCTCCTCCTCCTCCTTTCTCCCTTTTTCTCTCTCCTCTCCCCCTCTCTCCCTTCTTTCAATTGCTCTCCTCTCCCTCCCTCTCTTCCTCCTTTCTCCCCCTTCTTTCCCTTCTTTCATTGCTCTCCTCTTCTTCCTTCTCTTCCTCCTTTCGCCTCCTCTCTCCTTTCGTTTTCTCTCCTTCCTCTTCTCTCTGCCTCCTTTATTCCTCTCCTCTTCTTTCTTCTACTCCCCTCCTCCCTCATTCCCTCGTTTCTAAACTCCTAAACCATCCCTCCTCTCCTCTGTCCCTCCTCTCCTCCATCCCTCCTCTCCTCTCTCTCTCCATCCCTCCTCTTTCTCTCTCTCTCTGTTTGTTCTGAAGTGTCAGTCCCAAAATGACAAGATGGCCGCCCCTGACAGCTCTTTTCATCCTCTGATTATTCCTCCTTTCACTCAGGCGTTTTGGGCTCTTCTCCTCCTCCTCCTCCCTCCTTCCCTCGCTCTCTCTTCTACCTTTCTCTTTTGTTTCTCTTTCTCACCTCCTTTTCACCATCTTTTCTCTCTTTTCACTTCCATCTCGCCTTACATTTCTCTCTCTGTCATCTTCTGTTTCCTTTCTTTCTCCCGTTCCTCTCTTTCATTATTTCTTTCTCTCTCCCTTTTCACCTCTTTTTTCTGTCCTCCATCTCTCCTTCCATTTCTCTCTCTCTCTCTGTCTGTCACCTTCTTTCTCCATTTCTTTTCTTCTTTCTCCTTTCCTCTTTTTACTTCTCTTTTTCTCTCCCTTCTCCCTCCTTTCTCTTTCTTCCATCTCTTCTTACATCTCTCTCTTTCTCTCATCACCTTTTGTCTCCTTTCCTCCCTCTCTTTCTTTTTCTTTTTCTCTCTCTTTTGTCTTTTTTCCATCTCTCCTTGCATTTCTCTCTCTCGCTCTCTCATCATCTTCTGTTTCCTTTCTTTCTCCAGTCTTTCATTTCCTTCATTATTTCTCTTTCTCTCTCCCTTTCACCCTCTTTTTTCTCTCTTCCATCTCTCCATACATTTCTCTCTCTCTCTTTCTCTCTGTCACCTTCTGTCTCCCTTCTTTCTCTCTTTACCGATGACCTTTTCCTTTCTCTTTTTCTTTTCCTCCCTCTTTTTCTTTCTTTCTCTTTTCTCTCTCTTCCATCTCTCCTTACATTTCTCTCTCTCTCCCATCACATTTTCTCCTTTCCTTCCTTTCTTTTGTTATTTCTCTTTCTCTCTCTCTTTTGACCTCTTTTTTCTGTCCTCCATCTCTCCTTACATTTCTCTTTCTTTCTCTCCGTCATCTTCTGTCTCCCGTTTTTCTCTCTTTTTTACTGACATCCCTTTCCCTTCTTTCTCCTATCCTCCCACTCTTTCTTTTTCTTTCTTTCTCTTTTCTCTCTCTTCCATCTTTCCTTTTCCATTTCTCCCTCTCCCTCTGTCACGTTCTGTCTCCTTTTCTTTTCTTCTTTCTCCGTTCCTCCCTCTTTCTCTCCTCATCCTCTCGCTCCCTCTCCTCATTCTCTATCCCCTTTTTCCTTTTCTCTCACTTCTCTCCTATTTCTCCCTCTTTTTCATCCTCTCTCTCCCTTCTTTTTCCCCCTTTCTCCTCTCTTTTCCTCCTTGCCCCCTTCATCCTCTCCCTCTCTCTCCCTTTTCCCCTTTTTTCTCTCTTCCTCCCTTCTCTTTTGACCCTCTCCCTTCTTCCTTTGCCCTCCCTCCTCTCTTTCTCTCTCCCTACCTCCCCCTCTCTCCCTTCTTTTTTGCCCTTTCTTATCTCGTTCCTCTTTTCCTCCTCTCTACCTCTCTCTCATCCTCCATCCTCCCCCTTTCTCCCTTCTTTTGCTTTCTTTGCCCTCTCTTCCTCCTTTCTTTCACCTCCTCTTCATCTTCCTCTTTCCCTTTTTTCACTTCCCCCTTTCTCCCTTCTTTCTTTGCCCTTTCTCCTCCCTCTTCTTCTTCTCTTTCTCCTCTGTTCTCTCCCCCTCCTCTCCTCCCTCTCTCCTGTCTTTTATTCACCTCGCTCTTCTCTTATCCTCCCCCTTTTTCCCTTCTTCCCTCCCTCCTCCTCTCTCCTTCTTTCTCTCCCCCTCCCTCATCCTCTCTCCCTTCTTTCTTTGCCACCTTTGCCTTCCTCTCTTTCCTCTCTTCTCTTCCTCCTCTCTCCCTCCTCTCCTCCCTCTCTCCTCTTTTATTCACCTTGCTCTCTCTTCTTTCTTTGCCCTCCCTCATCTCTTTCCTCTTTCCTCCCTCTCTCCCCCGTTAATCCCCCTCTCTGTGGCGCCGCTCCGTGATTGGCTGTTGTGACAGCGCTCCGTCCGCTCGCCGCTCTGTCGCTCCGTCGCTCTAAAAGCGCCGCTTTAATCACTCCTTTTCAGATGCCGCACGCACTCATCCCTCGCTCCCAACGCCGAGAAGAAAAACAAAAAACAACACGATGACAGGAGCATAAAGGAGAAAAAAGAGAAGAAGAGAAAACTGCAGATGTGCGGGCGCAGTGACAGGAAGAGAGAGGAGAGGAGAGGAGAGGAGAGAGAAAGGGGGAGGAGGAGAGAGGAGAGGAGGAGAGAGGAGAAGAGGAGAGGAGGAGAGAGGAGAGGAGGAGAGAGGAGGAGGAGAGGAGGAGAGAGGAGAGGAGGAGAAAGGGAGAGGAGAGGAGGAGAGAGGGGGAGGAGGAGAGAGGAGAGGAGGAGAGAGGGGGAGGAGGAGAGAGGAGAGGAGAGAGGGAGAGGAGAGAGGAGAAGGAGAACGGGGAGAAGGAAGGGGAGGAGGAAAAGAAAGAAGACGAGGGGAGAAGGAGGAGGTGGAGAGGAGGAGAGGAGGAGGAGAGAAAAGATGGGGAGGAGGACGAGGAGGAGAGGAGGGGAGGAAGAGGAGAGGAGGAGGAGAACAGAGGAGGAGAGATGGGGAGGATAAAGGAGGAAAAGGAGAGAAGAGAGGGGGAGGAGGAGGAGAGAGGGAAGAGGTGGAGAAGAGAGATAGAAGGAGGAGAGAGGAGGAAGAGAGAGAGAGAAGGAAGTGAAGGATGGAGGGAGAGGACAAAGAGGAGGATAAAGAGGAGGAGGATGGAGAGAGGGTAAGAAAGAAGGAGGAGGATGGAGGAAAAGGAGGAAGAGAGAGAAACGGAGGAGAGAGAAGGAAGAGGAAGAAGAAGAGAGAGAGGAACAGAGAGGGAAAAGGAGGAGAGAGAGAAGGAAGAGGAGTACGGTGGAGGGAGAGGAGGAGGATGAAGATGGAGGAATGAGAGGAGGATGAAGAAAAGGAGGAGAGGAGGATGAAGAAGCTGGAGGTGTAAAGCGTCGGCTGAGATGGACGTGCATTGATTGTGACGCCCGCTGAGCCCGAGATGAATAGACAATTAAAGTCTTTGAGGAAGAAAGAAAAGAGAAAAGGGAGCGAGGGAGGAGAGGAGGAGGAGAGGAGGGTTTGAAGCGTTTTTAGTCTTTACACATTTATTTTGCAAACGAACACGCAGGATTTTTAGGTTTATATTTTTAAACGTTTATGTCTCACTTCAACCGGTTTTTGTGTCATTCTTTTGTCTCCGCGGGGAAATCGCTCCTTCGTTCTCGCTCTGTCGCACTCGTACGTCTTTTTGTTTTTCTTCCTCCGTCCAATCAGATCTGTTCATTTCAGTGACTCGCGTGAATCGCAGCGGCTCATTGGTCGCCGTTAGTGACGAGCAAAAGCACATTTCTCTCCTCAGACGAACACGATTTAGAGTTCAGAGTTTCACTGATTCTGCAGAAATCCTCCAGGGTTTTCCGTCCTGTCATTTTTGTTTTATTTTTTCCTCACGAGCGACATATATGAGCGCGTTTCCTCCACATCGATATTCCGGTTAAGTCAGGATTTGGAATACTGCGTGTACATGTACCCGGGACAGTTCTCAACATCATCTTACAAATGCACAAGAGCAAAAATTATATATTTAATAACCCAGGAAAAACACTGACAGCCATGATGTCAGAATGTGTTTAATGCAGCTTTAAACGAAACTTAAAACCACATGGCTCATTTGCATAAACTATAAGTGCTGAAATAAACAGTTCGCTGAGGTTTCTGTGGGACTAAAGGACTCGACTCAGTGGAATATGAGTGTTCTCCCTGTGACAGAGGATGTTCTGCTGATGTTGAGTCTGTTCTGTGCATGTGTCGCGTTGGAGATGTTCATGTTAAACTTTTCAGAGATCATATGTACACAGGTCGTACGTGGTTGTACGCAGCGGTCGAGTTGTACAGTCGTGGCCAAAAGTTTTGAGAATGACACAAATATAAATTTTGGTACCAGAACGTAGGGCTGGGCGGTATACCGTTTGAACCGGTATACCGGTAATTTTATTTTTATGATATGAATTTTTTATTTACCGCCATACCGTGTGTGCGCGCATATGTCGGCAACACAGAGCGGCGGAACGCACGACAGCGGTAGATTGAGCGGGGGCTGTTTTTCAGTGTTACACCAAACAAGCCAACAAGCCAGGTAAGGATAGCGAGTTGAGTAGAAAGTAAAATCTGCATCTTCTCCCCAATCTCTGCGTAACGTTGGCACTGCAGCACAAAACACTACACACTACACTACGTCCCTGGTAGGCGCGTTTGCTCAAGGGACCGTCTGTGTAGTGTTAGGCGCGTTTGCTCAAGGGACCGTCTGTGTAGTGTTAGGCGCGTTTGCTAAAGGGACCGTCTGTGTAGTGTTTTGTGACACGGGCGAGAGCGCGGGTGCGCGGAGCCGCGCCCGAGCGAGACGTTGGAATGATATTACCAACTCTATCACACTCCACTTAGCCAAAGACAAAAATACCGTTAAATACCGTGATACCGTGATAATTTAAAAAAATACCGTGATAACAATTTTTGGTCATACCGCCCAGCTCTACCAGAACGTCCTCTGAGAACAACTTCCCCCAACCGTCCAAGAGCAGTTTGGTGATGAACAAAGACTTTTCCAGGATGCAGCACCTTCCCATAAAGCAAACAGAATAACTAAAGGTCTCAGGGAACAAAACATAAAGATTTTAGGTCCAAGGCCACGAAACTCTTAATTGAAAACTTGTGGTGGACAAAAAAAACATAAATTCTGACAAACTCAAAGCGTTGATTATGGAAGAATGGGGCTGTCAGTCAGGATTTGGTCCAGAAGTTAATTGAAGCTACAGGGAGAATCACAGAGGTCTTGAAAAATGGACTTGCTGCATGAACTCAGTGTAATTGTCAATAAAATCTTTTGATATTCATGAAATGCTTGTAATTGTATTTCAGTGAACCATAAAAACATGTGAGAAAACAGCTAAAAACAGTGAAGCAGCAGAGCCTGTGAAAATCTAATATTTGTAACATTCTCAAAATGTTTGGCCACGACTGTACAATCAAACCAGGGGATGGTGAGATTTTTAGTCACGTGCAGTGACGGTCGGTCGGTCCATCAGTTACTATGGGCTGTCCTGGGATTCCTGTGTTGAATATGATTCACGTAAACGTTCGTGTCGTTATTTGATCCTTTCTGCCTTGAATGTCACTTTTTGTTGTCTGAAGAATAACAAATGTGTCACTGCTGACTGACACCGAAAAAAACAACACAAAAACTCTCTCTTACCCTTCTCTTCTGCCCCTCAGGCTCTCTTACCCCTCTCTTCTGTCCCCTCAGGCTCTCTTACCCCTCTCTTCTGCCCCTCAGGCTCTCTTACCCCTCTCTTCTGCCCCTCAGGCTCTCTTACCCCTCTCTTCTGCCCCCTCAGGCTCTCTTACCCCTCTCTTCTGCCCCTCAGGCTCTCTTACCCCTCTCTTCTGCCCCTCAGGCTCTCTTACCCCTCTCTTCTGCCCCTCAGGCTCTCTTACCCCTCTCTTCTGCCCCCTCAGGCTCTCTTACCCCTCTCTTCTGCCCCTCAGGCTCTCTTACCCCTCTCTTCTGCCCCTCAGGCTCTCTTACCCCTCTCTTCTGCCCCTCAGGCTCTCTTACCCCTCTCTTCTGCCCCTCAGGCTCTCTTACCCCTCTCTTCTGCCCCCTCAGGCTCTCTTCCGTACGACATAAAGATCGTGATCGCGGGGAACCATGAGCTCACCTTCGATCAGGAGTTCATGGCGGATTTGATCAAGCAGGATTTTTACTATTTCCCATCGGCGTCGAAGCTGAAGCCCGAGAGCTACGAGAACGTCCAGAGCCTCCTGACCAACTGCATCTACCTGCAGGACTCCGAGGTGACCGTGAGGGGCTTCCGGATCTATGGCGCCCCCTGGTGAGTGCCCCGGGCTTACACCCACCACTGACTGTGCTGTAGAACCGAGGTAAGATCCAAACCAGGTCTAAACCAGGGCTTAACCAGGACTAAACCAGGTCTATAAAAGGACTTTTTCAGGTGTAAACCAGGTCTATAAAAAGACTTTTTCAGGTCTAAACCGGGTCTAAGCCAAGTCGAACCCAGGTCTAAACTAGGGCAAAACCAGGTCTATAGCAGGACTTTTTCAGGGCTTAACCAGGTCTAAGCCAGGTCTATAAGAGGACATTTTCAGGTCTAAACTTGGGCTAAACTAGGTCTATAGCAAGACTTTTTCAGGGCTTAACCAGGTCTAAGCCAGGTCTATAAGAGGACATTTTCAGGTCTAAACTTGGGCTAAACTAGGTCTATAGCAGGACTTTTTCAGGGCTTAACCAGGTCTAAGCCAGGTCTATAAGAGGACATTTTCAGGTCTAAACTTGGGCTAAACTAGGTCTATAGCAGGACTTTTTCAGGGTTTAACCAGGTCTAAGCCAGGTTTATAAGAGGACATTTTCAGGTCTAAACTTGGGCTGAACTAGGTCTAAAAACTGGGTCTAAACTGTGTTTAAACCAGGTCTAAACAAGGTCTAAATCAGGTCTGAACCAGGTCTAGACCAGGTCTAATCCAGGTCTAAACCAGGTCTAAATTAGATCTCCAGCAGGACTTTTTCATGTCTAAACCAGGTTTAAACCAGGTCTATAACAGGATTTTTTTCGAGCTTAAACCAGGTCCAAACCAGGTCTAAAACAGGTCTAAATGAGATCTAAATGAGATCTAAATCAGGTCTAAACCAGGTTTAAACTGGGTTTAAACAAGGTCTATTACAGGATTTTTTCAGGTCTAAACCAGGTCTAAAAGTGGACTACATCATTTCCACTGTAGTTCTAAACAAAAAATGATCCAAAGGAGGACAGAAGAGTTCTGTTCCCCCTTGTGATGTCATCATGTGGTAACCCGGGAAGTGCTCTGCTGTGTTTTTAAACTCCACACACCTTCACTAGAATCATTTGGATTGTTTTTTTCAGTGCTGGAATTACCCGATCTCTATATAACTAAAGGTAAAAGGAGCTGTTCACTTGAAACCACCACTTCATGACATCACGAGGTGGAACAGAGCATCTGGAGCTTTACAGATGTAAACAGACTCATAATGAAGAGTCACTCAAACACGTGTGAATGAAACAAAACTTGGTCTGAGTCAAAAATCTAGTTTTAGACTCATTATTTTATTCAGATTATAAATGTGTGCGCTGTGTCGCCATGGTAACTGCTGAATATTCTGCCGTAGAGACACATGCACGACTACGAGGCTGATTTAACTTATATCATGGAATTGGTGTCTGATCTAGCTGCTTTGGTACCGGTGCAGCGATTCGTGACCAGTATCGGTATCGGTATTGGTATCGGTGATGATCTGTTTGTCCTCGGCCTGACTTTACTTTATTCCATCTTTTTCTTTCTCTCCTTTTCCTCTCTCCTCTGTAATTCCCTGTAATCCTGGTTCCTAATTGAGTCCGAGTTATTCCATCCTGTGTTAGCTCAGATATCCCGACTCCCGTTAGCCGCTAACGCCGCTAATGCCCCAGAACAGGGATTACCCACAATGCATTAGTCACAATCCATCATTTCAGAGGATTTGTTTCCTTTAACAGAGCAGCTGACAATAATCTGAATATCTGTTTCATGGGAATAAGTCAGAAAGTCATTATTTATCTTCATTTCCATGTATTTAGTTGTAAAATATTTACCTTGGAGTCAGGTGACCGTTTACTTTGCCCCGGATGTGAAAAGAGAGTAGCTGCGAAAAAAGAGAAAGAGAAACGAAAGAGAAAAGATGTCAAAAGTTGAACTCGGGCCCGTCTGAAGCTAAAGTCTGTACTAGAGTTGGTTGAATTCTGTCAGAAGCCAAAAAATGGCACAGATCAGTGTTTCCTCGGTGGAGATATCACTGTGGCAGTGAGTCTGTCAAGGCAACAAACTAGTGTAGTGATGGGGGCAAGTTCTGAACTTCCACGTAAAACACCAATTTGCTTCACACTGAAGAAGCTTAACACCACTTTAACCCATCTTACAACAGCCACGAGTCTAACAAACAAAACGCTCTGCCTGGTTCACTCAAAAGTGTCTGGAAACGTTAGAAAACAACTTTATAAGCACCTTACACTTTCCTCTGTTGATGGAAAAACGGCGAGTGTCTTCAGATTCCTGACGCTGCAGAGAAATGAAACTGAGGAGAGGCACTAGGGGGCGCCAGCCTGGTCTACACCAGGTCTAAACCAGGTCTAAACCAGGTCTAAACTGGACTAAACAAGGTCTAAACCAGGTCTAAACCAGGACTAAACCAGGACTGAACCAGGACTAAACTAGGGCTAAACCAGGATTGAACCAGGACTAAACCAGGACTACACCAGGACTAAACCAGGTCTAAACCAGGTCTAAAACAGGTCTAAAATAGGACTAAAACAGGGCTGAACCAGGACTAGACCACGATTAAATTAGGACTAAACCAGGACTAAACCAGGACTAAACCAGGTCTAAACCAGGACTAAACCAGGACTGAACCAGGACTAAACTAGGGCTAAACCAGGACTAAACCAGGTCTAAACCAGGACTAAACCAGGTCTAAACCAGCACTACACCAGGACTAAACCAGGTCTAAACCAGGACTACACCAGGTCTAAACCAGGACTTAACCAAAATGCTCTAAAGTACTTTATTTCCCAAATCCGGCTCTGAAATATTCCGCGTTGCTACTTTAAAACACAGAACTTCTTCGCACACTTTCCCCAGTACCATATTTAGTGCAAAGCATCATGGTCTTTGTAGTTCCCTCTGTTTTTTTTATGTATTTCCTTCGATATATTGTGATGCTCTTTGATATTATTGTGATATCAGCAGGTTTACGTTATCGTCACATTCCAAGTTTAAACTACTGATTCCCGGTTTTGTTTTTGTTGTTTTCTTGTTGCGGACGGAGGAAAAGCGTCTCTATATTTGTCCGGGTGAGTTATGAGCCGTCCTGCTCCACCACGGCAAAGATCAGTCCTGAACCGGAGCCGACAACTCCCCGAGAGGACGAGCAAAACCAGATAAAAGAGCCACGTAAATAAATATAAGTGCGTCTGTGCGTTTGTGTTTTTGTGTTTGGCTCCCTGAGGACTGGAGCGTTTCATTAAGAGCGTCACTCACAGACTCGTCCTCCTCCGTTTAGTTTAAACCTGCAGGAGTCCAGGAAGAAACAGATGAGGAGCTAATTCCCACTATTTAATTCAGCAACCAGGACTAAACCAGGACTAAAACTGGACTAAACCAGGACGAAACCAGGACTAAAACTGGACTAAACCAGGACTAAACCAAGACTAAACCAGGACTAAAACTGGACTAAACCAGGACTAAACCAGGACTAAAACTGGACTAAACCAGAACTAAAACTGGACTAAATCAGGACTAAACCAGGACTAAACCAGGACTAAAACTGGACTAAACCAGGACGAAACCAGGACTAAAACTGGACTAAACCAGGACTAAACCAAGACTAAACCAGGACTAAAACTGGACTAAACCAGGACTAAACCAGGACTAAAACTGGACTAAACCAGAACTAAAACTGGACTAAACCAGGACTAAACCAGGACTAAAACTGGACTAAACCAGGACTTAAACTGGACTAAATCAGGACTAAACCAGGACTAAAACTGGACTAAACCAGGACTAAACCAGGACTAAACCAGGACTAAACCAGGACTAAAACTGGACTAAACCAGGACTAAAACTGGACTAAACCAGGACTAAACCAGGACTAAAACTGGACTAAACCAGGACTAAAACTGGACTAAACCTGGACTAAACCAGGACTAAATCTGGACTAAACCAGGACTAAAACTGGACTAATCCAGGACTAAACCAGAACTAAAACTGGACTAAACCAGGACTAAACCAGGACTAAACCAAGACTAAAACTGGACTAAACCAGGACTAAAACTGGACTAAACCAGGACTAAACCAGGACTAAAACTGGACTAAACCAGGACTAAACCAAGACTAAACCAGGACTAAAACTGGACTAAACCAGGACGAAACCAGGACTAAAACTGGACTAAACCAGGACTAAACCAAGACTAAACCAGGACTAAAACTGGACTAAACCAGGACTAAACCAGGACTAAACCAGGACTAAAACTGGACTAAACCAGAACTAAAACTGGACTAAACCAGGACTAAACCAGGACTAAAACTGGACTAAACCAGGACTTAAACTGGACTAAATCAGGACTAAACCAGGACTAAAACTGGACTAAACCAGGACTAAACCAGGACTAAACCAGGACTAAAACAGGACTAAAACTGGACTAAACCAGGACTAAAACTGGACTAAACCAGGACTAAACCATGACTAAAACTGGACTAAACCAGGACTAAAACTGGACTAAACCTGGACTAAACCAGGACTAAATCTGGACTAAACCAGGACTAAAACTGGACTAATCCAGGACTAAACCAGAACTAAAACTGGACTAAACCAGGACTAAACCAGGACTAAACCAGGACTAAAACTGGACTAAACCAGGACTAAAACTGGACTAAACCAGGACTAAACCAGGACTAAAACTGGACTAAACCAGGACTAAAACTGGACTAAACCAGGACTAAACCAGGACTAAAACTGGACTAAACCAGGACTAAACCAGGACTAAACCAGGACTAAAACTGGACTAAACCAGGACTAAAACTGGACTAAACCAGGACTAAACCAGGACTAAACCAGGACTAAAACTGGACTAAACCAGGACTAAACCGGGACTAAACCAGGACTAAAACTGGACTAAACTGGGACTAAACCTGGAGTAAACCAGGTCTAAACCAGGATTAAACCTGGACTAAAACTGGACTAAACCAGGACTAAAACTGGACTAAACCAGGACTAAACCAGGACTAAAACTGGACTAAACCAGGACTAAACCAGGACTAAAACTGGCCTAAATCAGGACTAAACCAGGACTAAACCAGGACTAAAACTGGACTAAACCAGGACTAAACCAGGACTAAACCAGGACTAAAAATGGACGAAACCAGGACTAAACCAAGACTAAAACTGGACTAAACCAGGACTAAAACTGGACTAAATCTGGATTAAATCTGGACTAAATCTGCACTAAACCAGGACTAAACCTGGACTAAACCAGGACTAAAACTGGACTAAACCAGGACTAAACCAGGACTAAAACTGGACTAAACCAGGACTAAACCAGGACTAAACCAGGACTAAAACTGGACTAAACCAGGACTAAACCAGGACTAAAACTGGCCTAAATCAGGACTAAACCAGGACTAAAACTGGACTAAACCAGGAGTAAACCAGGACTAAACCAGGACTAAACCAGGACTAAAACTGGACTAAATCAGGACTAAAACTGGACTAAACCAGGACTAAAACTGGACTAAACCAGGACTAAAACTGGACTAAACCAGGACTAAACCAGGACTAAACCAGGACTAAATCTGGACTAAACCAGGACTAAACCTGGACTAAACCAGGACTAAACCTGGACTAAAGCAAGACTAAACCAGGACTAAACCAGGACTAAATCAGCTCTAAACCAGGTCTAAACCAGGATTAAAACTGGACTAAACCTGGACTAAACCTGGACTAAACCAGGACTAAACCTGGACTAAACCAGGTCTAAAAGTGGACTAAACCTGGACTAAAACTGGACTAAACCAGAACTAAAACTGGACTAAATCTAGACTAAACCAGGACTAAACCAAGTTTAAACCAGCTCTAAACCAACTCTAAACCAAGTCTAAACCAGGATTAAACCTGGATTAAACCTGGACTAAATCAGGTCTAAACCTGGACTAAAACAGGTCTAAACCAGTTCTACAGTTTGAGCGACAGAATTCCTGTAGTCTTTTCTTCTTTTCTTCTTTTCTTCTCTTGTCTTGTCGTGTCTTTTTTCCGTCGCTGAAGCCGCTGGAGCCGAGACGCAAACAGCTTTTTAATTAGACTTTTTAATTATTGAGGAATCCAGGATTTTCCACAGCTCCAATTAAGACCTCCACTCTTCCTCTCCTTTATCCTCATCCTCCACTCTTCCTCTCCTTTTTCCTCATCCTCCACTCTTCCTCTCCTTTTTCCTCTTCCTCTGCTCTTCCTCTTTCTGTCCTCTCTTCTTCCTCTTCTCTCTCCTCTCCTCTCTCCTCTCTTCTCCTCTCTCCTCTCCTCTCCTCTCCTCTCCTCTCTCCTCTCTCCTCTCCTCTCTCCTCTCCTCTCCTCTCTTCTCCTCTCTCCTCTCCTCTCTTCTCTCTCCTCTCCTCTCTCCTCTCTCCTCTCCTCTCTCCTCTCCTCTCTTCTCCTCTCCTCTCTTCTCTCCTCTCCTCTCTCCTCTCCTCTCTCCTCTCCTCACTCCTCTCTTCTCCTCTCTCCTCTCCTCTCCCCTCTCCTCCCTCCTCTCTTCTCTCCTCTCCTCTCTCCTCTCTTCTCTCCTCTCCTCTCCCTCCTCTCCTCTCCTCTCTCTCTCTCTCCTCTCCTCTCTCTCTCCCTCCTCTCCTCTCTCTTCTCCTCTCCTCTCTCCTCTCTTCTCCTCTCTCCTCTCTCCTCTCTCCTCTCTCCTCTCCTCTCTCCTCTCTCCTCTCCTCTCCTCTCTCAACTCCTCTCTCCTCTCCTCTCTCCTCTCTCCTCCTCTCCTCTCTCCACCTCTCCTCTCTCCTCTCCTCTCCTCTCCTCTCTCCTCTCCTCTCTCCTCTCCTCTCTCCTCTCTCTTCTCCTCTCTCCTCTCCTCTCTCCTCTCCTATCTCCTCCTCTCCTCCTCTTGTTTTTACCTGTCGTCCTTTGATGCTGTGGCGTTGACGAGCTCGCTCCTCGTTTCTTCACTTTCGGTTTTAATTAAGGCGTTTGTTTTGTGGAAGTTGCTGCGGCGATAATGACTTAAATTAAGCCAGATGCCACGGAGACGCCACGACCCGAGTCCGGCTCCGTCAGAAGTTTGAGCGAGACTCGACTAAACGAGGAGGACGTTTAACGAAAGAAAGACATCATTAATCTGAGGACTAAACCAGGACTAAACCAGGACTAAACCAGGACTAAACCAGGTCTAAAGCAGAACTAAACCAGGACTAAACCAGGGCTAAACCAGGACTAAACCAGGACTAAACCCGGACTAAACCAGGACTAAACCAGGTCTAAAGCAGAACTAAACCAGGATTAAACCAGGTCTAAAGAAGGACTAAACCAGGACTAAACCAGGGCTAAACCAGGACTAAACCAGGACTAAACCAGGACTAAACCAGGGCTAAACCAGGACTAAACCAGGAATAATCCAGGACTAAACCAGGTCTAAACCAGGTCTAAAGCAGGACTAAACTAAGACTAAAGCAGGACTAAACCAGGACCAAACCAGAACTAAACCAGGGCTAAACCAGGACTAAACCAGGTCTAAACCAGAACTAAACCAGGGCTAAACCAGGACTAAACCAGGTCTAAACCAGGTCTAAACCAGGACTAAACCAGGACTAAAACAGGACTAAAACAGGAATAAACCAGGAATAAACCAGGACTAAACCAGGTCTAAAGCAGGACTCAACCAGGGCTAAACCAGGGCTAAACTAGGTCTAAACCAGGTCTAAAGCAGGACTAAACCAGGAACAAACCAGGACTAAACCAGGACTAAACCAGGACTAAAACAGGACTAAAGCAGGACTAAACCAGGACTAAACCAGGACTAAAACAAGACAAAAACAGGACTAAACCAGGACTAAACCGGGACTAAACCAGGCCTGAACCTAAAGTACTTTATTTCCCATTCCCGCTCTGGAATGTTCCGCGTTGTTGCTTTAAAGCGCAGACGCTCCTGCTCCTCGCACACTTGCCTGACAGATCCGTGTGGGAAATGGCTCCGGCGGCGTTCCCATTACGGCCGCTCGTGTGTATTCGCCGTGAAGCTCGGTCCAGCCCTATTATCCCTAATGGAACGTTCTCCGCTCAATGGACTAGAACCCTGGGCCCGCGCTACATTACGCTGCACACGCTCCCCATTCTCCGGCGGTCCCTGGGGAGCCCGCGCACCATTTATACTGTTCTTATTTAAAGAGGAAGCGCGCTGTGTCCTACTTCGGCTCCGGCAACGCAAACCTCACACACGACCACGCACCTGCCGCAAACAAACGGACCGGATTACCCCCGGATTGAAGAGGACGGATTCTGGGAGAGCGATTTTCCGAACTTTTCCGTTTTATGACATTTGCCACGTTTGTGTGAACACTTTAATGGTTTAATTCGGAATAAAAATTAGTTCTGCAGTAAAGATCCGGCTCTTTTTAGCGAACCGGCTCAACTAGGACTAAACCAGGACTAAACCAGGACTAAACCAGGACTGAACCAGGACTAAACCAGGACTAAACCAGGACTAAACCAGGAATAAACCAGGACTAAACCAGGAATAAACCAGGAATAAACCAGGACTAAACCAGGACTAAAACAGGACTAAACCAGGACTGAACCAGGACTAAACCAGGACTAAACTAGGACTGAACCAGGACTAAACCAGGAATAAACCAGGACTGAACTAGGACTAAACCAGGACTAAAGCAGGACTGAACTAGGACTAAACCAGGACTAAAGCAGGACTAAAACAGGACTAAACAAGGACTAAAATGGGACTAAACCAGGACTAAACCAGGACTAAAATAGGACTGAACCAGGACTAAATCAGGACTATAACTGGACTAAAACTGGACAAAAACCAGACTATAACTGGAAAAAAACACCATAAACATGACCATTATATAGTTATGCACTTTTAATCCAGTTTTAGCAGTTTAAATGGTTTATTATATTATAGTTTTATTATATTTTATTATATTTTTGCTCAGTTAAATTCTACAAAGAAATAAAAATGTCTTTAATTAGAATTTCCTGAACACACTCCACTCCACTCTACTACCTCTTTAAAACCCCATGACACACGACTGTACACAAACACTGCGGAACATTCCAGACAGCGCTGTAACATCTCCATGGAGACAGACAGGTTCCGCAGTGCTGCTTTAGTCCCTCTGTCGTCCCCGGCGTCTCCTGGAGCTCTGATGTTTCCCTGTTTCAGACTCGGAGTCCCACAGGGTTCCCACAGCCTCTTTCAATTACCTGCAGCGTCCTCCGGGGGCAGCACCTCCCGTGTCCCGCCTCTGGGGGCAGCGCCGCCTTAAATCAGGGATCTGCAAAAAGAAAACGCTTATTTTTTACGATTAAATACAGTCAGACATTTAAAATACGATAAAAGTCAGACTTTTCCTTCATTTGCAGGAAAAAAAATGTATTAATACTGTTGATTGCACAGTTAAATAATGCGCTTATTACAGTATTTTACCTTAAAAAATATATATATATTACATTAAAAAAATAAAATAAAAACAGTATTACCATTAAAAATAATCCATATTCCATGTACATTTTCAGGTAAACCATGTTTTTAATGGATAATCTTGTAATAAAGATGAAAAAACTGCAGCGCAAACTCAGATGGCCAAGAAAAAGCGTTCTTCAGATATTTTTTCTTGCTTTGGACCGCAGCACATGTAAAATATTGTAATAAGCACATTATTATTGCTTTTTCGACGGTATCGCCTCATTAATTTTACTCTTTTATCATTTTTCACAGGAAAATTCTGTGGTTTTTCTGTATTACAACTGTAAATATTAAACAGAGCAGATCCATGTTTATTCCTCACACACTGGAAAGAACGTCTGGAGAAATTGCAGAAAAAACTGTCAAATCGCAGCTATCGAAGGCCGTGAAATCTACAATAGAACATTATTGTAGTAGTAATAATAATAATAATACATTTTATTTATTCAGCGTCTTTCTGGACACGCGAGGTCGCCTTAAACAACATAAACAAATTAAATATGATAAAAACAAACAGTTAAAGTGGGACAGTGTTTAATTGACTGATTGTGTTTAATGTTGTATTTTATTAGTATTTCGTTTTTAGTCATGTATTAGACCATATTTGAATTGATGAATTGTATTTAATTACAGTAAATACAGTAAATTAGTGTAAATCAAGAAACAGAACATAACTTTAAACCCAGACTGTTGTATCTGTTCATATTTCGGGTGAACCTGAACTGAACTCTGTATCACTGCCTCATGAACTGTGAACGTTTATTCAAGATTCAGTTTTCAGGATTGTTTATTTGTCATGTGCAGGTTCAACACCAGGTCGACAGTGCAGTGAAGTGTTTAGAATGAGAAGAACCGTTTGACTCACTCAGATGTTCAGGAAGTACGAACAGCTGCAATAAAAATACTGGTAAAAAAGGGTTTGCAAATACAAGGGAAATAAGTCAACAATAGAGGAACAAATATGATAAAATACAAAGGTGCAGGGAGGATTAAATAACTGGACTAAAACGGGAGGAAACCAGGACTTAAATTAGACTAAAACTGGACTAAAACTAGACTAAAACTGGACTATGAGTGGACTAAAACTGGACTGTAACTGGACTATAGTGGGACTAAAACTGGACTGGACTAAAATGGGCAAAAACTGGACTTTAACTGGACTAAAACTGAACTAAACCAAGACTAAAACTGGACTAAAACTGGACTATAACTGGACTAAAACTGGTCTAAAACTGAACTAAACCAGGCCTAAAACTGGACTATAACTGTACTAAAACTGGACTAAAACTGGACTATAACTGTGCTAAACCAGGACTAAAGCTAGACTAAAATTGGTCAAAAAGTAGACTAAAAGTGGACTAAACCGGACTAAAACTGGTCTTAAAGTGGACTAAAACTGGACTATAACTAAACTAAAACTGGACTAAAACTGGACTATAACTAGACTAAAACTGGACTAAAACTGGTCTAAAGGTGGATTAAAACTGGACTATAACTGGACTAAAACTGGACTATGATTGGACTAAACCAGGACTCTAACTGGACTAAAACTAGACTAAAACTGGACTATAACTGGACTAAAACTGGACTAAACCAGGACTATAACTGGACTAAAACTGGACTAAAACTAGACTAAAATTCAACTATAACTGGACTAAAACTGGACTATGATTGGACTAAACCAGTACTATAACTGGACTAAAACTAGACTAAAACTGGACTATAACTGGACTAAAACTGGACTAAACCAGGACTATAACTGGACTTAAACTGGACTAAACCAGGACTATAACTGGACTAAAACTGGACTAAACCAGGACTTAAACTGGACAATTCCCATTCCCACTTTCTCCTTGAACATGGGGAAAAATTCAATCAATTTAAATTATTTACTAGAAGTTTTTGCGCCGCTGAACTTTTCCTGTTTCCTCTGAATCTGCGGCGTTTGATTGACAGCTCGTTGGCACCTTTCTCTCCTCCTCTCTCTCTCTTTCCTCCCTCTTTCTTTCCTCTTTACTTTTGCTCTTCTCCTCTTCCATCTCTTTCTGTGAGCACAGCGTCTCGTCATTTATCTCTGTCGTCTGCACAGTTTGTTTCTCATCCATCCCCCCTCCTCTCCTCCTCTCTTTTTCTCTCTCTCTCTTTCTCTCCTCCCTTCTTCCTCTCTCCTCTTCCCCTCCTCCCTTTTTCTCTCTCATTTATCTTACTTTTCCTCAGACGTATCTCGCTCTTCCTCCCCTCCCTTTTCCACTTCATCTCTGTCTTGTGTTTCGTTATCAGACGTTTCTCTCTCTCTCTTTTTGTTTTTTTCTCTCTCTTTCTTCCTCTCTCTCCGTCACTCGTCTTTCTCTCATTTATCTTGTGCTCACTCGTTTTCTCGTCCAGATGTGAGGGAGAGCTTTCATGTTTGGAGCTGAGTCGACAGATCTCTGCTGCTGAGTCTGAACTTCCACAAACTCTGTCTCTCTCTCTTTCTCTCCTCATTTTCTTTTTGTCTCTCTCTTTCACTTTCTGTCTCTATCTCTCTGTCACTTTCTCTGTTTCTCTCCCTCGCTTTTCACCTTTCTTTCCTTCCCTTTCTCTCCCTCCCTCTCTCTTTCTCCCCTCCCCTCCACACCTTCTCTGCCTCTCTCTTTCTGTGTTCTCTCTTCCTCTCTCATGCTTCCTTCTCCTCTTTCTCTCCTCCCCAATTTCTAGCTCTCTCTCTTCTTCTCTCTCTTCCCCTCTCTTTCTTTCTCTTCCCTTTTCTCCTTCTCTTTCCTCTCCTCTCCTCTCTCTTCTCTTCTCCTCTCTCCTCTCTTCTCTCCTCTCTCCTCTCCTCTTTCTTCTCCTCTCCTCTCTCCTCTCCTCTCCTCTCTCTTCTCCTCTCTCCTCTCCTCTCCTCTCCTCTCTCCTCTCCTCTCCTCTCTCCTCTCCTCTCCTCTCTCTTCTCCTCTCCTCTCCTCTCTCCTCTCCTCTCCCCTCTCCTCTCTCTTCTCCTCTCCTCTCTCCTCTCTCTTCTCCTCTCTCCTCTCTCCTCTCCTCTCCTCTCTCCTCTCCTCCTCTCTTCTCTCTCCTCTCCTCTCTTCTCCTCTCTTCTCTTCTCTCTACTCTCCTCTCCTCTCCTCTCCTCTCTCCTCTCCTCTCTCCTCTCTCCTCTCTCCTCTCCTCTCTCCTCCTCTCCTCTCCTCCTCCTCCCTTCTTTGCTCTGGATAACTTTAAACTCATTTGCTCGGTCTCGGTCTCGTGGGCTTTTTTACACATTCTAATTTCCGACTAAATGGGACATCTGTTTGAGACGGAAGATTCGCCCGCGTTTCCACGGCAACCATCGCTCCAAAAAAAAAAAAAAAGAAAAAAGAAAGAGAAAAAAAGAGAAAAGAGACACGGCGGCGACGGGAAGACGAGAGCGGGACAGATTTTATGGACGAAATTTTATCGCTTCAAGACACTGAACACACTGAATGCAGCGCAGGAGAGACCTGGATTAGACCTGGTTTAGACCTGGTTTAGACCTGGTTTAGACCTGGTTTAGACCTGGTTTAGACCTGGATTAGTCCTGGATTAGACCTGGTTTAGACCTGGTTTAGACCTGGTTTAGTCCTGGTTTAGACCTGGTTTAGTCCTGGTTTAGGCCTGGTTTAGATGTGGTTTAGTCTTAGAATAGTCTTGTTTTGGTTCTGGTTTAGTTCTGGTTTAGATCTGTTTTGGTCCAGGTTCAGTCCTGGTTCAGTCTTTGTTAAACTCTGGTTTAGTCCTGGTTTGGTCCACATTTAGACCTGGTTTAGTTCTAGTTTATTCCTGGTTTTATCCTGGTTTAGTCTTGGTTTAGTCTTGGTTTAGACCTGGTTTAGTCCTGGTTTAGTCCTCGTTCAGTCCTGGTTTTATCCTGGTTTAGTTCTGGTTTAGTCCTGGTTTAGTCCTGATTTAGTCCTGGTCTTATCCTGGTTCAGTCCTGGTTTAGCCCTGGTCTTATCCTGGTTTTATACTGGTTTAGTCCTGGTTTTATCCTGGTTTAGTTCTGGTTTAGTCCTGGTTTAGTCCTGGTCTTATCCTGGTTTAGTCCTGGTTTAGTCCTGGTTTTATCCTGGTTTAGTTCTGGTTTAGTCCTGGTTTAGTCCTGGTTTAGTCCTGGTTTTATCCTGGTTTAGTTCTGGTTTAGTCCTGGTTTAGCCCTGGTCTTATCCTGGTTTTATACTGGTTTAGTCCTGGTTTTATCCTGGTTTAGTCCAGGTTTGGTCCTGGTTTAGTCCTGATTTAGTCCAGGTTCAGTGTTGATTTAGTCCAGGTTTAGTCTAGGTTTAGTCTAGGTTTAGTCCTGGTTTAGCCCAGGTTTAGTCCTGGTTCAGTCCTGGTTTAGTCCAGGTTTAGTCCTGTTTTAGTCCTGGTTTAGTCCTGGTTTAGTCCTGGTTTAGTCCTGGTTTAATCTAACCAGGCCCAGTGTGGTTTTAAAAAGATGACATTTTTCCTCCTTTTCCATTTAAATTTTGTGACATTAAAGATTCACTCTGTCACTTTTCTGGTCCCCGTATCCATGACGATGTTTGTGTTTCATTTGCCTAAAGTCACAACAGCAGTGTTTCCCTCTGCTGCCCACCGCGGTCTCCTGAGTCCAGAGTCCGGACCAGATCCAGACTCAAACCTGAACCCAACGCCACTTCACAGATCTGACCTGTAACACTGCCCCTGTTCAAATGTGGAACCAGGACTGAACCAGGACTGAACCAGGACTGAACCAGGACTACACCAGGACTACACCAGGACTACACCAGGACTACACCAGGACTACACCAGGTCTAAACCAGGACTACACCAGGACTACACCAGGTCTAAACCAGGACTACACCAGGACTAAACCAGGACTAAACCAGGGCTACACCAGGACTAAACCAGGACTAAACCAGGTCTAGACCAGGACTACACCAGGACTAAACCGGAACTACACTAGGACTAAACCAGGTCTAAACCAGGACTAAACCTGGACTAAAGGCCTCCTACAGTAAAGGAATAAGATAGACCAAAATCCGCAAAACAATGATGACAAAACCTGAACCTCGACAGTTTAGTTTATTTACGTCACAGTGTGGAGAGGTTTTTTCCATGGTTTCGAGCCAAATGCGTCTCACCCTCGTACAGATGCACCAGGAAGTGCGCTGTCAGCATGCTAGTCGTGAAACGCGCTCATAAACTCACGTTGGTGAATAGTGAGGGCGCTCTGGATGCAGAAGTGAACAGAGGAGGAACAAACTGTTTAGGACGATCCACTTTCTGTTTTTCACGTGTTTCAAGGCGGTGAAAATGAAGCCGGGCAAGTTTACCCCCCCCCCCCCGGGCGCTTTGGCTGTGCCCGTCTGCCCCCGCCGCCGCCTCTGATCGGGCTCTTTGTCGTCTTTAGCCCCTCTCTGAGCCCCTCTTTAGCTGCTTCCGGAGCGATTAGCGCCTCAGCACCGCCGCTCCCGCCGCTCTCCCTCGGCTCCGATCCGCCGGGAGCTCATTATCGCCGGGCACGCACTCGCTCCAGGCTCCCCCGCGATTTGTCACTTGGCAGCCCACAGACGGAGCTCGCGCGTGGGGTGAGACGAGAGGGGGTGGGGGGGCGGAGGCGTCCGGGGGGAGACGGAGGAGGCTGCGGCCCACAGACGGAGCTCGTGTGTGGGGTAGGACGACAGGGAAAGAGAGGCGGAGATGGAGGTGTTTAAGGGGAGAGAGGGAAAGAGATGGATGTATCCAGGGGGAGACGGAGGAGATTACAGGCCACAGACGGAGCTTGTTTTTGGGGTGAGACAGAGGGACAAGGGGGGATGGAGATGGAGGTATGCAAAGGGAAAGAGAGGAGACTACAGCCCACAAACGGAGCTTGTGATTGGGGTTAAAAGAGAGGGCAAAGATGGGTAAACCTGGAGGTATCCAAGGGGAGAAAGGGAAGACTTCAGCCCACAGATGGAGTTCGTATTTGGTGCAAGAGAAGCAGGGAAAGGGGAGTAGAGATGGAAGTATCCAAGGGGACAGAGAGGAGATTATAGCCCATAGACAGGGCTTGTGTTTGAGGGTAAAAGAGAGGGCGAAGAGGGGTAAACCTGGAGATAACCAAGGGGAAAGGGAGGAGATAGTTTTTGGGGTGAGGGACAAGGGGGGATGGAGATGGAGGTGTGCAAAGGGAAACAGAGGAGACTACAGCCCACAAACAGGGCTCGTTCTTGTTTGGAGTGAGGACAGAGGGGTAAACCTGGAGGTATTTAAAAGATGAGAGAGAGGATACTGCAGCCCACAGACGGAGCTTGAATTTGGGGTACAAGAAGAGGGACAAGGGGGCTAGAGATGGAAGTATTCAAAGGGAAAAGAGAAGAAACTACAGCCCACAAACAGAGCTTGTGTTTGGGATTAGAAGAAAGGGGAAAGCTGGAGGTATTTAAGATGAGAGAGGAGAGACTTCAGCCCACAAACAGAGCTTGTGTGCGGGGTGAGGACCTCTTCTTTAACTTGGGGTACAAACAGAGGGAAAAAAGGAGTAGAGAAGGAAGTATCCAAGGGGACAGAGAGGAGATTATAGCCCACAGACGGAGCTTGTTTTTGGCATGAGACGAGAGGGACGAGGGGGGATGGAGATAGAGGCATCCAGGGGGAGATGGAGGAGACTACAGCCCACAGAAGGAGCTTGAATTTGGGGTACGAGAAGAGGGACAAGGGGGGAGTAGGGATGGAGGTATCCAAGGGGAAAGAGAAGAGACTACAGGCTACAAAGAGGCCTCGTGTTCGTGTTTGGGGTTAGAAGAGAGGGGAAAGCCGGAGGTATTTAAGATGAGAGAGGAGAGACTACAGCCCACAGACGTAGTTCGTATTTGGGACAAGAGGAACAGGGAAAGAGGGGTGGAGATGGAGGTGTTTAAGGGGAAAGAGGAAAGGAGAAAGAGGGAAAGAGATGGAAGTATCCAGGGGGAGATAGCGGAGACTTCAGCCCACAGATGGAGCTTGTTTTTGGGGTGAGATGAGAGGGACACGGGGGGATGGAGATGGAAGTATCCAAGGGAAAAAAGAGGAGATTACAACCTACAGATGGAGCTGATGTTTGGGGTGAGAAGAGCGGGTAAAAGAGGGGTAAAGATGGAGGCATCCAAGGGGAAAGAGAGGGGACTTCAGCCCACAAACAGAGCTCATGTTTGGGGTGAGAGGAGAGGGAAAATATGGGTAAACCTGGAGGTTTTTAAGATGAGAGAAAGGATACTACAGCCCACAGACGGAGCTTGTGTTTGGGGTTAGAAGAGAGGGAAAAGCTGGAGGTATTTAAGATGAGAGAGGAGAGACTTCAGCCCACAGATGGAGTTCGTATTTGGGACAAGAGGAACAGGGAAAGGGGAGTAGAGATGGAAGTATGCAGAGGGAGAGAGAGGAGATTACAGCCCACATACGGAGCTCATGTTTGGGGAGAGAAGAGAGGGGAAAGATGGGTAAAGATGGAGGTATCCAAGGGGAGAGAGGAGACTTCAGCCCACAGGCGGAGCTAGTTTTTGGTGTGAAACGAAAGGGACAAGGGGAGTAGAGATGGAGGCATCCAGGGGGAAAGAGAGGAGATTACAGCCCACAAACAGAGCTTGTGATTGGGGTTAAGAGAGGGGACAAAGGGGTAAACCTGGAGGTATCCAAGCGCAGAGAGGGGAGACCCACAGATGGAGCTCATGTTTGGGGCCAGAGGAGCAGGGAAAGAGGGAGTGAAGATGGAGGTGTTTAAGGGAAAAGAGAAAAAGAGAAAGCGGGAAAGAGATGGAAGTATCCATGGAGAAAGAGAGGAGACTTCAGTCCACAAACAGACCTTGTATTTAGGGTTAGAAGAGAGGGGAAAGCTGGAGGTATTTAAGATGAGATAGGAGAGACTATAGCCCACAGACGGAGCTTGTTTTTGAGGTGAGATGAGAGGGACAAGGGGAGATGGAGATAGAGGTATCAAGGGGAAAAAGAGCTTGTGTGTTGAGTGAGGACAGAGGGAAAAGAGGGGTAAACCTGGAGGTACCCAAGGGCAGAGAGGGAAAACTGCAGCCCACAGACGGAGCTTGAATTTGGGGTACAAGAAGAGGGACAAGGGGGCTAGAGATGGAAGTATTGAAATGGAAAGAGAAGAGACTACAGCCCACAGACGGAGCTTGTGATTGGGGTACGAGAAGAGAAACAAGGGAAGTAGAGATGGAGGCATCTGGGGGGGAAAGAGAGGAAAGTTTAGTCCACAAACAGACCTCGCATTTGGGGTTAGAAGAGAGGGGAAAGCTGGAGGTATCCAAGGGGAGGGAAGGGAGACTTCAGCCCACAGATGGAGTTCGTATTTGGTGTACAAGAAGAGGGACGAGGGGGCTAGAGATGAAGGTATCCAGAGGGAGAGAGAGGAGATTACAGCCCACAGACGAAGCTCTTATTTGGGACGAGAAGTGAAGAGGAAGAAGGAAAGAGATGGAAGTATCCAGGGAGGGAGAGCGTAGACTGCAGCCCACAGACAGAGCTTGTGTTTGGGGTTAAAAGAGAGAGGAAAGAGGGGTAAACCTGGAGGTATTTAAGATGAGAGAGGATAGCGTAGACTGCAGCCCACAGACGGAGCTTGTTTGTGGGGAACGAGGAGGGAGACAAGGGGGTTATGAGATGGAAGTGTCCAGGGAGGAGACGGGAGAGACGACAGGGAATAGACAGAGCTCAAATTTGGGACAAGTGAGGAAAACTGTGGCTATAGATGGAGCCCACAAACGAAACCAGGACTAAACTAGGACTAAACCAGGTCTAAACCAGGACTAAACCAGGTCTAAACCAGGACTAAACCAGGTCTAAGCCAGGACTAAACCAGAACTAAACCAGGTCTAAATCAGGACTAAACCAGGTCTAAACCAGGACTAAACCAGGTGTAAACCAGGACTAAACCAGGTCTAAACCAGGTCTAAACCAGGTCTAAACCAGGACTAAACCAGGACTAAACCAGGACTAAACCAGAACTAAACCAGGTCTAAACCAGGTCTAAACCAGGACTAAACCAGGTCCAAACCAGGTCTAAACCAGGACTAAACCAGAACCAAACCAGGACTAAACCAGGTCTAAACCAGGACTAAACCAGGACTAAGCCAGGACTAAACCAGAACTAAACCAGGTCTAAACCAGGTCTAAACCAGGACTAAACCAGGACTAAACCAGGTCTAAACCATGTCTAAACCAGGACTAAACCAGGACTAAGCCAGGACTAAACCAGAACTAAACCAGGTCTAAACCAGGACTAAACCAGGACTAAGCCAGGACTAAACCAGAACTAAACCAGAACTAAACCAGGTCTAAACCAGGTCTAAACCAGGTCTAAACCACGACTAAACCAGAACTAAACCAGGTCTAAACCAGGTCTAAACTAGGCCTAAACCAGGACTAAACCAGGTCTAAACCAGGTCTAAACCAGGTCTAAACCAGGACTAAACCAGGACTAAACCAGATCTAAACCAGGTCTAAACCAGGTCTAAACCAGGACTAAACCAGGACTAAACCAGGACTAAACCAGAACTAAACCAGGTATAAACCAGGTCTAAACCAGGTCTAAACCAGGACTAAACCAGGACTAAACCAGGTCTAAACCACGTCTAAACCAGGACTAAACCAGGACTAAGCCAGGACTAAACCAGAACTAAACCAGGTCTAAACCAGGACTAAACCAGGACTAAGCCAGGACTAAACCAGAACTAAACCAGGTCTAAACCAGGTCTAAACCAGGTCTAAACCAGGACTAAACCAGAACCAAACCAGGTCTAAACCAGGTCTAAACCAGGACTAAACCAGGACTAAACCAGGTCTAAATCAGGACTAAACCAGGTCTAAACCAGGTCTAAACCAGGACTAAACCAGAACTAAACCAGGTCTAAACCAGGACTAAACCAGGACTAAGCCAGGACTAAACCAGAACTAAACTAGGTCTAAACCAGGTCTAAACCAGGGTGAAACCAGGTCTAAGCCAGGTCTAAACTAGGACTACACCAGGTCTAAATCAGGACTAAACCAGGTCTAAATCAGGTCTAAACCAGGTCTAAACCAGGTCTAAACCAGGGCTAAACCAGGTCTAAACCAGGACTAAACCAGGTCTAAACCAGGATTAAATCAGGACTAAACCAGGTCTAAACTAGGACAAAACCAGGTCTAAATCAGGACTAAACCAGGACTGAACCAGGACTGAACCAGGACTGAACCGTCAATACTCCAGAAGGTTCTGATTTACTTTTAATATTCTTGGCAATGACACTATGGGATGTTTTTATACCTGTGGGGTGAGAGGTTCTACGTGTATCTCTATGAGGGAATGTTCAGCAGTCACTGTGGCGACACAATGCACACCTGAACAAATGCTGTAAAAAAAAAAAAGTGTCTGGAAACTGAGGAAAAAGGGGTAATAGGGTATTTTCTGGTTTTGTTTGTGTTTTTTTCTTCTTCTCTCAAACTGAAAACGCTCTGTTCCACCTCGCACTTCATGACATCACGAGGTGGAACAGAGCATTTGGAGCTTTGCAGATGTAAACAGACGAATAATAAAGAGTTACTCAAATGTGAATGAAACAAAACACAACTCCAGGTCTGTTTTTGAGGAGGATTTAAGATGAAATTATTATTATTAAAATGAGATGCTGAGAATATTTTTAGAAGCAAAAAAATCTGACTTTTGTGAAATGTGACAATTTATTTATAATTTATCATGCACGTTTTAGTCCTGATTTAAACCTGGTTTAGTCCTGATTTAAACCTGTCTTAGTCCTTGTTTAGACCTGGTTTAGTCCTTTTTTAGTCCTGGTTTAGCCCTGGTTTAGACCTGGTTTAAGCCTTGTTCAGTCCTGGTTTAGTCCTGGTTTAGTCCTGGTTCAGTCCTGGTTCAGTCCTGGTTTAGACCTGGTTTTGTCCTGGTTTAGTCCTGGTTCAGTCCTGGTTTAGTCCTGGTTCAGTCCTGGTTTCTGTTCTTAAAGTGACATTTGAAAAAGCAATTATTATTTTTCCGTCTGAGCGAGAGACGATACGGAGAGATGGAGAGATACATGGAGGAGAGGAGCTGAGGGAGGGAGGAGACGAGGGAGGAGAGGAGATGAGGGAGGAGATGAGGGAGATGGATGAAGGAGGAGAAAGAGAGCGAGGGAGGAGAGGAGGAGACGAGGAGAGGAAGGAGGAGATGTGACTGCACGGGGACAGTTGTAGAAGTTGGCGTTTCCGCTCAGCGCTCACGGTAAATCTGGAATGAAAGACCTTACGTGAGAGAGAAAAGAGGAGAGGAGAGAGGGAGGGAGTGAGGAGGAGAGAGAGGAAGAGGGGAAGATGGATGGAAGAACAGATTGTAAGTGACATGTTAATTTCTTTCTCGTCACTCACGCTTGAGCTGCAGCTTCTGTCCACAACTGCGAGGAGGAAGACGAGAAGAGAGAGAGGAGAGAGGGAAAGAAAGAGGAAGATGAGAAAAGAGAGAGATGAAAGAGAGGAGAGAGAGGAGAGAAGAGAGGAAAGAGAGCAGCGAGGAGAGGAGAGGAAAGAGAGGAGAGAGGATAGAGGAAAGAAGAGAGAAGAGAGAGGAGAAGAGAAAGGAGAGAGGAGAGAAGAGAAGAGAGTACAGAGAGAGAAGAGAAGAGAGTACAGAGAGAGAAGAGAGAGGAGAGGAGAGAGAGAAGAGAGGAGAGGAGAGAAGAGAGAGGAGAGAAGAGAGAGGAGAGGAGAGAGAGAAGAGATGAGAGAGAAAAAAAGAAATAGAGAGAGGAGAGAGAAAGAAAGAGAGAGGAGAGAGAGAGAAAGAGAGAGGGAGGAGAGGAGAGACACGGATGGAGAGAGGACAGAGGAGAAAGAAAGAAAGAAAAAGAGAGAAGAGAGGAGAGGAGAAAGGTGGAGAGGAGAGAGACAGTAGAAGAGACAGAGAGAGAGAAAGAAAGAAAGAGAGGAGAGAAAAGAGGGAGGAGAGAAGGCATAGAGGAAAGAGAGGGAGGGAGGAGTTGAGAGAGAGAAGAGGGAGAGACAAGAGAGGAAAGAGGGAGAAAGAAGGGGAGAGGAGAGAGGGTAAATATGGTAAAGGAGATGTAAGAGAAGGGGAAGAGATACAGCAAAGAGAAGAGGAAGAGAGAGAGAAAGAGTCAAGAGTGAAAATGGGGAAAGAAAGAGAGAGAAGAGAGGGGGAGGAGGAAGAGAGAGAAACTAAGAAACTAAATGACAGAGAGACGAGAGAAAACAGTTCATCTCAGTGGAAACAAAAGACTGAACTTTTAAAACAAACTCCTATTTTAATTTATTTCATTTACTGTAATTGTATTTTACTGTATTTTATTTAATTTTAATGTTTATATTTTATTGTATATTTATTTTATAAAATTATATTTTTTGCACTAAACCTTCTAACCCTGGAGTTTAAATCTGCACAAATGTTCTGAAATGTGATTCTTCTTTTAGTTGCTTCAGATTTCAGTGTTTTAGTCGATTAGTCCTGGTTTAGTCCTGGTTTAGTCCTGGTCTAGACCTGGTTTAGACCTGGTCTAGACCTGGTTTAGACCAGGTTTAGTCCTGGTTTAGTCCTGGTTTAGACCTGGTTTAGTCCTGGTTTAGTCCTGGTTTAGACCTGGTTTAGACCTGGTTTAGACCTGGTTTAGTCCTAGTTTAGACCTGGTTTAGACCTGTTTTAGTCCTGGTTTAGTCCTGGTTTAGACCTGGTTTAGTCCTGGTTTAGCCCTGGTTTAGACCTGGTTTAGTCCTAGTTTAGACCTGGTTTAGACCTGTTTTAGTCCTGGTTTAGACCTGGTTTAGTCCTGGTTTAGACCTGGTTTAGACCTGGTTTAGTCCTGGTTTAGACCTGGTTTAGACCTGGTTTAGACCTGGTTTAGTCCTGGTTTAGCCCTGGTTTAGACCTGGTTTAGTCCTGGTTTAGACCTGGTTTAGTCCTGGTTCAGTCCTGGTTTAGACCTGGTTTAGACCTGGTTTAGTCCTGGTTTAGACCTGGTTTAGACCTGGTTTAGACCTGGTTTAGACCTGGTTCAGTCCTGGTCCTGGTCTCTTGCAGGCAGCCCTGGTACTACGGTTGGGGCTTTAACCTTCCTCGGGGTCAGGCTCTTCTGGACAAGTGGAACCAGATCCCAGACTCCACAGACATCCTGGTGACACACTGCCCCCCGCTGGGTGAGACGCACACTACACACACACACACACACACACACTATACACACACACACACACTATACACACACACACACACTATACACACACACACACTATACACACACACACACACACACACACACACACTGCCCCCCGCTGGGTGAGACGCACACTACACACACACACACACACACACACACTATACACACACACACACTATACTCATACACACACACACACACACACACACACACACACACTGCCCCCCGCTGGGTGAGACGCACACTGCACACACACACACTATACACACACACACACTGCCCCCCGCTGGGTGAGACGCACACTACACACACACACACACACTATACACACACACACCACACACTACACACACACACACACACACTATACACACACACACACACTGCCCCCCGCTGGGTGAGACGCACACTACACACACACACTATACACACACACACACACACACACCGACACACCGACACACACACACACATACACACACACACATACACACTACACACACATACATACACACACATACACACACTACACACACATACATACACACACACACATGCACACACTACACACACATATATACACACACTACACACACACACACTGTTTCTGAACCTAAATTTTAAAGCAAATTTACATTTTACAATTGATTACATTTTTTTTTCTCCTGCAATTTATTCAGTGCTTGTTTTTTCTCATAAGCCGATAATATGGACGCACTTTTATTTCACATAAAACTAAAACCAAAGTAAGAACACATGAAAAGAAAAACATTGAATTAAATTTTAAAATAATTCTTTAGTTAAAAATACATTTACGGAGGAGATTTATCATTATTTTATTTATTTTATGTATATATTTTCTCCCTTAATGTTTGTTGTTACATTATTGTGTCCACTTATTACAAAAATATATATAAAAAAGTTTAGTTCTGGTTTTAAATAGTCCAGTGTATCAGTCGCCTCGTGTGTAAAAATAGGTGTTTTTGCGGCGGTCGGAGGCGGTTCTCGTGACAGGCGTCCGTCACTTTAATTAGTTTTATGACATTATGTTAATTAATATTTACATTAAGCATCTCATCTGTCGCTCTGGCCTCGCTCAGGATCCTTCACGTCTCTGCTCCCCGTGGAGCTAAAACACTTTATCAGGTTGTTATGTTTTCTTTACTGTTAACGGCGCTGGAAAAATGAGGACGTCTGCAGGCTTCATTTCACCTACGGAACCACGCCAGAAGTTTCAGCGCAGGATTCCAGACGTCTTTAGGGAGGCACCGGTAACACTTTATAGAAAACCGATACTAGTACGAGTATAATCACTTCTGTTCATACCGATACCGACCCCTTGATCATGAGTGAGTTTCCCGCACATCAGTGTCCTGGTTATGGCAGGATTCGGGATACTGCGTATAAATGTAACCGGAATACTCATATCCCTGTGTACATGATCACATGGAGTATTCCGGCTTCTTGGCAAATGAGAGCAACGATTCTGTATTTAATAAACCAGGAAAAATACAAACAACCCTGATGTCAGAATGTGTTTAATGCAGCTTTAAACATTTGTTTACGTTTTTCTTTTCCTTGTGCTGCTGCTTCAGCTTCTGTGGGACTAAAGGACATGACTCAGTGGAATATGAGTGTTTTCCCTGTGACAGAGGATGTTCTGCTGATGCTGAGTCTGTTCTGTGTGTGTATCTCATTGGAGATGGTTCATGTTAAACTTTTCAGAGATCATATGTGAGCAGGTCGTACGTGCTCAGGTCGGACGTGCTCAGGTTGGACGTGCTCAGGTCGTACGTGCTCAGGTCGTACTTGCTCAGGTCGGACGTGCTCAGGTCGGACGTGCTCAGTCGGACGTGCTCAGGTCGTACGTGCTCAGGTCGGACGTGCTCAGGTCGGACGTGCTCAGGTCGGACGTGCTCAGGTCGTACGTGCTCAGGTCGTACGTGCTCAGGTCGGACGTGCTCAGGTCGGACGTGCTCAGGTCGTACGTGCTCAGGTCGGACGTGCTCAGGTCGGACGTGCTCAGGTCGGACGTGCTCAGGTCGGACGTGCTCAGGTCGGACATGCTCAGGTCGGACGTGCACAGGTCGGACGTGCTCAGGTCGGACATGCTCAGGTCGGACGTGCTCAGGTTGTCCGTGAAATATCAAAATAAAATAAATAAATAAAATGAAAACAAAAATTAAATTAAATTGTGCTGTCAAACTAAAATTATTAATTTATTAAATTAAATATCTAAATAAGATAATATAAAAACAATTTTAAAAAATATTTAATTAAAATTAAATTAAATTAAAATAAAATAAAATAAAATAAAATAAAATAAAATAAAATAAAATTAAATTAAATTAAATTAAATTAAATTAAATTAAATTAAATTAAATTAAATTAAATTAAATTAAAGGTTCATTGTGTAACTTTTCTGGTGGATGCTTTCTCCTTGGAGATGTTGTTGCTTTGTTTGGAATGTTCCACAGTATGGCATTAAACGTTTCTATCTTCACGGAGACCAAACCAGACCGAGTCACAGGTCAGATCTGTGGAGAGGCGACCCCGCTCACAGTTTCATGTTTTCCTCTGTATTTTTGAGCTCTAAAACCTCCTGTGATTGAATAAACGTAAAGCAGAGCTGTTTAAAGTCACACTGCGGAACAGTCCAGGCCGAGAAATGACGTCTCCATGGAAACAAACTAAACATAAATTAAACGTTTATTTGATGTTTGTTCGTTTGTGCGGAGCGGGGGAAAAGCGCCTCGTCCGCAGACCGAGCTCAAAATGATGGTCGTCATGGCGATAAGAGTCTCAGAGAGTTTACGAGGCGCATCTGCGATTCCGGGGGAAAAAACACATCGCTCTTTCCGTCTGAAGCAGCGCTGCGTCTTCAGTTCATCTCGTTTTAAATCCATCCATCACGGCGAACGTCACAGGGCGGAGGAGGAGGAAGAAAGAGGAGAAAGAAAGAGAGAGAGGGAGAGGAGGAGAAAGAGAGGGAGAGGAGAGAGAGAACGTGGACGGAGAGAAAGAGAAAAGAAGGAGACAGGGAGAGATGGAGGAAAGATGGAGGGAGGAGAGACTCTAATGATGCTGAGTCAATACAACTGCTCCATCTGTCACTCTGTCCACGGAAACTATTTACAACTGTACATCTGTGGAAAAGACAGGGAAAAAGAGAGAAAGAAAGAGAGGGAGGAGAGAAGGAGAGAGAACTATTTACAACAGTACATCTGTGGAAAAGAGAGGAAGAAAGAGAGAAAGAAAGAGGGAGGAGAGGAGGAGAGAGAGACTACAATTATTTACAACTGTACATCTGTGGAAAAGAGAGGAAGAAAGAGAGAAAGAAAGAGGGAGGAGAGGAGAGAGAGACTACAACTGTTTACAACTGTACATCTGTGGAAAAGAGAGGAAGAAAGAGAGAAAGAAAGAGGGAGGAGAGGAGGAGAGAGAGACTACAATTATTTACAACTGTACATCTGTGGAAAAGAGAGGAAAAAAGAGAGAAAGAGGGAGGAGAGGAGGAGAGAGAGACTACAATTATTTACAACTGTACATCTGTGGAAAAGAGAGGAAGAAAGAGAGAAAGAAAGAGGGAGGAGAGGAGAGAGAGAGAGACTACAACTGTTTACAACTGTACATCTGTGGAAAAGAGAGGAAGAAAGAGAGAAAGAAAGAGGTAGGAGAGGAGAGGGAGAGACTACAACTATTTACAACTGTACATCTGTGAAAAAAGAGGGAAAGAAAGAAAAAGAAAGAGGGAGGAGAGAGAGACTACAACTATTTACAACTGTACATCTGTGGGAAAGAGAGGAAGAAAGAGAGAAAGAAAGAGGGAGGAGAGGGGGGGAGAGATAAACAACTATTTACAACTGTACATCTGCGGAAAAAGAGAGGAAGAAAGAAAGAAAGAGGAGAGGAGGAGGAGAGAAAACTATTTACAACTGTACATCTGCGGGGAAAAAGAGGAAGAAAGAGAGGGAGGAGAGGAGAGAGGAGGAAAGAGGGAGAGAGAAGAGAGTACAACTAACTATACATCTGTGGAAAAGAAAGAAAGAAAGAAAGGAAGAGAAGAGAAGAGAGGGAGAAGAGAGAGACAACTTTTTACAACTGTACATCTGTGGAAAAGAGAAGAAGAGAAGGAGGGAGGAGAGGAGGAGAAAGAGGAGAGACTGTACATCTGTGGAAAAGAAAGAGCGGGAGAGAGGGAGGAGAGGAGGAGAAAGAGGAGAGACTGTACATTTGTGGAAAAGAAAGAGCGGGAGAGAGGGGAGAGAGGAGAGGAAGAGAAGAGGAGAAGAGGAGAGAGAAACATTACAACCATTTACAACTGCACATCTGCAGAAAGGGAGAGAGAGAGGAGGAGAGGAGAGGAGGAGAGAGAGAGGAGGAGAGGAGAGAGGAGGAGAGGAGAGGAGGAGAGGAGGAGAGAGAGGAGGAGAGGGGGAGAGAGAGAGGAGGAGGAGGAGAGGAGGAGAGGAGAGGAGGAGAGAGAGAGGAGGAGAGGAGAGAGGAGGAGAGGAGAGGAGGAGAGAGAGGAGGAGAGGGGGAGAGAGAGAGGAGGAGAGAGAGGAGGAGAGGAGAGAGAAGAATAGAACAATTAACTTTACATCTGTGGAAAAGACATTTGGAAAAGACAATGGTCGACATTTAATCTGTGAACATCTGTATCATTTAAACTGCACAAATCTCAGTCTGTGCGAATATCGACGTCACAAAATCGATTTTTAATTTTAATTCTAGAGTCAGTCTGAGTGAACGAGTTCTTTCTATTTTCTCCAGGACCAGAACGTTAGTGTCGCTCAGTCGTTTCACTGATGCTCGTCGTTGTTTCCTTTAAGTTTTCGTCTTTCTTCGGCCCCGTCCACACTCGTACGTAGTCGTTTTCATTACAGATGCAGAGTTCGTCCTCACTAATCCGATGGAAAACGGCTCCGGAGACAGAACGAGCTGATCCGGCGCCGTGTGGACTCCTGAAAACTCTGAAAAACTCTGATACTCCGACATTGGAGCTCTAGTTGTCGTTCTTACTGGACGCGTCACTGTGACCTGCTCCTTCCTGATTCGCTGGTTCGTGGCATTGATCATGTGACGCTGTTGTGGAAAAGTTTAAACAAACCCGAGACAAACCCGAAACAGCGTCGGTCCAGGAAAAGACGGTTTTCGCTCTTGCATCTTCCTCGGCTCGAAATCGACTGCTGCAGCTTCCACAGAACTATGGCAACTTCAGACACGGAGCTCCACTTCCTTGTTTTTATCGCCCACTAACATGTGACGTGTCGTGTCTGGACGCAAATCGTTCCCAACAGGCTGATGCGGTGATTCAGTGATTCGTTTTATTGCAAACACTCTCTTCCCTTGATCGTTGTGGATAAATTCTTCATGGACAGAATCTGTTCTTTGTCGACCTTGTTGGATGAAGATTTGGTGTTGGGGCAGATTTATGAAGCTGCTCAAAAATATACAACACACTTTTCCACAGGGATTTTGTCGTAGAAAATCTTTGTCCGGAAACTGCGCGACTCAACATCGCCGCACTTGCTGCTGTTGTGATAATCGTCTGTTGTTCTGCTTTTAAAATCCACTTTCTGGAGACTGAATTTTGAGCTGTTTGACTTGGGCGACCGGATTTTCCAAACTCTAAACTTGGACACACCCAGGATGGGATGTTTGGTATAAATAAAACTGTGAAAAGAACGTTTTCTCACAGTTTTGACTCACCTGTGGCTCTCTATATACTCTTGTGTCAGTGCCTGTTTTTGCCTTTTGGTCATTTTCAAGCAAGTTTTTTTGTATTTTTAGTAAACAAATGGTAACATATCGTCCTCTTTACAGTCAATCAGATTGGTCAAAAATATGAACACATGGGACATTTCTTGTATAAAACTTGGACAAATCAGTGGTTTTGTATAAATCTGCTGGGACAGAGGACACGGGGTTCAGGACTGGAGCTGTCCCGGGGGAAACAGGGATGTCTGGACACTCTAAATTTAACAGAATTGAATCGTTTTGGAGAAAAAAAAGTTGAGTATTTAAGCTTTAGGGAGGACGTAGAAGCAGATCTGTTCCCCCTCCTCCTCCTCTTCCTCCTCTTCCTCTCATCTCCGTCTGGCTCGCAGCTGTTTGCAGAACGTTCTGGTGCTGGATGAGCGGGAGCGGGTGGTGCAGGTCGAGTGGAGCAGGAGCTGTTAGCCTTGGGAGCTAACGAGGGGCTAACAGGGGCTAACGGGAGCTAACAGAGGCTAACGGGAGCTAACGAGGGGCTAACGGAGGCTAACGAGGGGCTAACGGCGGCTAACGAGGGGCTAACGTGTGTCTGAGCCTCACAGAAGGAGGAGAATCCAAACAGCGTCGTCTGCTCAGAGTGAAAAAACAGAGCCTGAGACAAAGACGTACGGAAGCCCTGAACAGCAAAAAGAAAAGAAGAAGCTGTCATTTGGTTTCTTTTTTTTTCTGAATCAAATCATTTTCAAAAATAATAATAAACTTTTTTCTTTTTCTTGCCTTTTTTTGCACCAACAACTCAAAAAAATGTGTTTCTTGTCTTTTCTTTTTTCTTTTTTTTTTTGCACAGTTGGCGATAAGAAAAAATCTAAAATCAAACGCTCCAGAGTAAGAGCAAAAAAACTAAACAAAAAAGCATATGATTTGGGCTCAATCAAACTTTTTTTTAAATAATTAAATTCTTGCCTTTTTTTTTTTTTTTACCAACACCCCCCCCCCCAAAAAAAAGTAAATAAATAAATAAATTCTTGCCTTTTGTTTCCACCAACATCACCCCAAAAATGTCTAGTAATAATTTTTTATTTATTTTTTTACTGTTGATGTGGGTGACAGAAAAAAAATCTAAAATCAAACACTCCAGAGCAAAAAGGAATCATCATTTTCTCCATTTGCTTTTCCCCCCCCTCACCAACAGCCCCCCTCAAATAAATACAAAAATTTATAAATTCTTAACTTCCCCCCCAAGGGGAAAAAAAAACTTGCCCTTTTTTGTGCACCAACAACCCCAAAAATAGTTTCTCGTCTTTTAATTAAAATGTTTATTTATTTATTTGCGCAGTTGATTTCTTTTTGTTGTTGTTTTTTCTGTTCATGTGGCTGATGAAAAAAAGAAAATATCTAAAATCCAACACTCCAGAGCATAAGTGTATATTAGTTTATTATATATATATATATATATATATATATAAAAAGACAAGATTTTTTTTTGAGTTGTTGATGAAAAAAGGCAAGAATTAATTAATTATTTTATTGTTTTTATTATTATTTTTTTTATTTTTCATGTATTTATTCATTTATTTATTTATTGCGCTGATGATGGAAGAAAAGACCAAACACCAAATGACTTCTTTTTTTTTTGGCCGCTCAGGGTTTCCGTAGGAAGGGAATGTTTCACACTGCGACATTAAACTGGGATCTCTGCAGCATTTTTGTCGCGTCTCCGTGGAGATGAGTTCAGTTTCATTTCGTACGAGTCCAAACCTGAACGTTACACAGACTCACATCTCCACGGAAACGAGCAGGAGAAGTGAAAAGTGACGCAGTGAAACTTTAATTTGTAAAACTGTTCCAGGCCAAAAGCTCCGTCCATGAAAATTAAAATGCATCTGTGACTCTCCTCCTTTATCTCTCCATCCCTCCATCTTCAGGCTCCTCCTTTCTCTCTCTCCCTCTCCTCCACTTCCTCTCTTCTTCTCCTCATTTCTCCATCCCTCTACCACTCTTTCTCCCTGTCTCATCCCCCTCTCCTCTCTTCTTCCATCTCCTCTATACTGTTCTCTTTCATCTCTCTCTCCTCTCCTCCATCAGTCCTCTCTCTCTCTCCTCTCCTCTATTCTTTCTCTTTTTTCCCTTTCCTTTCCCTTTTCCCTCTCCTCACGTCTCTCCTCTCTCTCGCTCTCCACCCTCTCCTCTTTCATCTCTCTCTCTTCCTCTCCTTCCTCTCGCCTTACTCTCTCTCTCTCTCTTCTCTCTCTGTCCTCTTCTCTTTCTCCTCTCTCTCTCCTCTTCTCCATCAGCTCTCTATCTCCTTATTTCTCCATCTCTCTCTCCCTCTCACTCTTTCTCCTTCTGTCTCATCCCCCTCTCCTCTCTTCTTCCATCTCCTCTCTCTCCTCCCTTCTTTTTACCTCTTCTCTCTCTTTCTCGCTCACACTCTTTCCTGGCCCTCTTCTCTCTCTTCTCTCTCTTCTCTCTTCTCTCTCTTCTCTATCTTCTCTCCTCTCTCTCCTCTCTCTCCTCTCTCTCTACTCTCTCTTCTCTCCTCTCTCACTACTCTCTCTTCTCTCCTCTCTCATTTCTCTCTCTTCTCTCCTCTCTCTCTTCTCTCCTCTCTCGCTTCTCTCTTCTCTCTCTTTTCTCTCTTCTCTCCTCTCTCTCCTCTCTCTTCTCTCCTCTCTCTCTTCTCTCCTCTCTCATTTCTCTCCTCTCTCTCTTCTCTCTCTTCTCTCCTCTCTCTCTCTACTCTCTCTTCTCTCCTCTCTTCTCCTCTCTCTCTTCTCTCCTCTCTCTCCTCTCTCTCTACTCTCTCTCTTCTCTTCTCTCTCACTTCTCTCTCTTCTCTCCTCTCTGTCTTCTCTTCTCTCTCTCTTCTCTCCTCTCTCTTCTCTCTCTTCTCTCCTCTCTTCTCTCCTCTCTCTCTTCTCTCCTCTCTTCTCTCCTCTCTCTCTTCTCTCCTCTCTCACTTCTCTCTCCTCTCCTCTCTCGCTTCTCTCCTCTCTCTCTTCTCTCTCTTCTCTCCTCTCTCTCCTCTCTCTCTACTCTCCTCTCTCTTCTCTCCTCTCTCTCTTCTCTCCTCTCTCTCCTCTCTCTCTTCTTTCCTCTCTCCTCTCTCCTCTCTCAACTCATTCTCTACTCTCCTCTCTCCTCTCTCTCTCCTCTCCTCTCTATATTCTCTCCTCTCTCTCTTCTCTCCTCTCTCCTTTCTATCTTCTCTCCTCTCTCTCATCTCTCTCCCCCCCTTCTCCTTCCCCTCTTCTCTCTCTCTTCTCCATGCACTGTCAGCCCGCCTCGCTCGTCCCATCTGCCGGTGTCTTCGTAGAGACACTCGGCCGAGCGGAAACGAAAGAACACCAGAACGTCTCCGAGAGATGACAGGAAAACGACAACAACATCTGCACGACGACGAGGGACGAGCTGGGAACGAGGGAGGGAGGGAAAGAGAGGAGAAAGAGAGGGAGGAGAGAAAAAGAGGAAAGAGAGAGAGGGAGGAGACGAGCTGTGAATGAGGGAGGGAGGAGAGAAAAAGAGAGAGGGAGGAGACGAGCTGTGAACGAGGGAGGGAGGGAAAGAGAGGAGAAAGAGAGAGAGGAGAGAAAAAGAGGAAAAAGAGAGAGGGAGGAGACGAGCTGTGAACGGGGGAGGGAGGAGAGAAAAAGAGAGAGGGAGGAGACGAGCTGTGAATGAGGGAGGGAGGGAAAGAGAGGAGAAAGAGGGAGGAGAGAAAAAGAGGAAAAAGAGAGAGGGAGGAGATGAGCTGTGAACGAGGGAGGGAGGAGAGAAAAAGAGGAAAAAGAGAGAGGGAGGAGACGAGCTGTGAATGAGGGAGAGGGGGAAAGAGGAGAGAAAGAGAGAGGGAGGAGACACGCTGTGAACAGAGAGAGAGAGAAAGAGAGGAAGAGACGAGCTGTGAATGAGAGAGAGGTAGAGGAGAGAAAGAGGAGAGGAGAGAGAGAGGAAGAGGAGAGAAAGAGGAGAGAGGAAGAGGAGAGAGAGAGGAAGAGGAGAGGAAGAGAGGGGGAGGAGACGAGCTGTGAATGAGAGAGAGAAAGAGGAGAGAGAGGAAGAGGAGAGAGAGGAAGAGGAGAGGGAGGAGACGAGCTGTGAAGAGGAGAGAGGGAGAAAACATGGAGAGAGAGGAAGAGTGTGAGCATATGTTTATTAAAATGATGAGAGCCGGAGAGAAGGAGAGAGAGAAGGATGGAGGGATGGAGTACACTGAACATCTGTTTATTAAAGTGCTGCTGATGAGCGCCGCAGAGACTAAACTCAGGTTAATCTGGAAAATCTGTTCAGAGAAAAGGATCCGAAACCTGGAGTCTGAAGACGAGAAGACGAAACCTGCATTTGACCCGTCCTCAATGTCTTCGGGTTAAACCTGCATTTGACCCGTCCCCAGTGTCTGTGGGTTAAACCTGCATTTCACCCATCCCCTGTGTCTGTAGGTTAAACCTGCATTTGACCCGTCCCCAGTGTCTGTGGGTTAAACCTGCATTTCACCCGTCCCCAGTGTCTGTGGGTTAAACCTGCATTTCACCCGTCCCCAGTGTCTGTGGGTTAAACCTGCATTTCACCCGTCCCCTGTGTCTGTGGGTTAAACCTGCATTTGACCCGTCCTCGGAGTCTGTGGGTTAAACCTGCATTTGACCCGTCCTCGGAGTCTGTGGGTTAAACCTGCATTTGACCCGTCCTCAGAGTCTGTGGGTTAAACCTGCATTTGACCCGTCCTCGGAGTCTGTGGGTTAAACCTGCATTTGACCCGTCTCGGAGTCTGTGGGTTAAACCTGCATTTGACCCGTCCTCGGAGTCTGTGGGTTAAACCTGCATTTGACCCGTCCCTGTGTCTGTGAGTTAATCTTCCTTATGTTACGGGCCTGTGGTGTGTGTGTTGGGGGTTGTAGGGCCTGTGGTGTGTGTGTATGTTAGGGGTTGTAGGGCCTGTGGTGTGTGTGTGTGTTGGGGGTTGTAGGGCCTGTGGTGTGTGTGTGTGTTGGGGGTTGTAGGGCCTGTGGTGTGTGTGTGTGTTGGGGGTTGTAGGGCCTGTGGTGTGTGTGTGTGTTAGGGGTTGTAGGGCCTGTGGTGTGTGTGTGTGTTGGGGGTTGTAGGGCCTGTGGTGTGTGTGTGTGTTGGGGGTTGTAGGGCCTGTGGTGTGTGTGTGTTGGTGGTTGTAGGGACTGTGGTGTGTGTGTTGGGGGTTGTAGGGCCTGTGGTGTGTGTGTGTTGGGGGTTGTAGGGCCTGTGGTGTGTGTGTGTGTTGGGGGTTGTAGGGCCTGTGGTGTGTGTGTGTGTTGGGGGTTGTAGGGCCTGTGGTGTGTGTGTGTGTTGGGGGTTGTAGGGCCTGTGGTGTGTGTGTGTGTTGGGGGTTGTAGGGCCTGTGGTGTGTGTGTGTGTTGGGGGTTGTAGGGCCTGTGGTGTGTGTGTGTGTTGGGGGATGTGGTGTGCGTGTGTGTTGGGGGTTGTAGGGGATGTGGTATGTGTGTGTGTTGGGGGTTGTAGGGCCTGTGGTGTGTGTGTGTGTTGGGGGATGTGGTGTGTGTGTGTGTTGGGGGTTGTAGGGGATGTGGTGTGTGTGTGTGTTGGGGGTTGTAGGGGATGTGGTGTGTGTGTGTGTTGGGGGTTGTAGGGGATGTGGTGTGTGTGTGTGTTGGGGGTTGTAGGGGATGTGGTGTGTGTGTGTGTTATCCTAATTAAATCATTCCCTGTGATGGGTATGGAACACCAGTGCACTAAATATTGATGAAATAGTTGGTAATGAAGTTAGTAATGAAATATTAACAAAGCTTGTTAGAATTTTTTTGGTTTCAGACGTCTTTTGGGTAAGTAAATATGCACTGGGTCAAATTGAGAAATGAACATAATAGGAGGGTTAAACCTGCGTTTGACCCATCCTCAGTGGTGACTTTCTGGTCGTCTGTTTGAGTTTGTGACTCTGAGGCGGAGAGAACAAAAGAGCCACTTTTAAACAATAATCCCTGGTGTTTCCATCGTCTCGAAGTGAAAAAGTGAGATCTGTGTGGGAGGAGTGAGAACTCTATGGACTCAAGTGTGTAGGACACTTGTTTGTGTCGCTGTTTGGAGGATGAACCGGTGCTAAATATGTCCCGTACTTTTACTGCCGCTAAAGTCCTGCTGGATATTTCACTGAACACACTCTTTGGAGCTTTAAGTCGTGTTCTGATCTGTGCTGGTGACGACTTTCTTCAGGTAAAAATAATGTAATGTGTCAATACTGAAAATTTGGCACAACATTCCTTTTCTGTGTACGTGTCCCAGTCCTAGTGGAGACGGAGTAGCAGCTCCATAGCCCCGGGAATCAGCGAGGTCCGTTCTCTTCAAAGTTCTGTTCAGCTTTCCCTCACCGTTCTTGTCGATCTTTCTTGTGCCATATTTAGTCTTAAGCCGTATTTGCACAGGATAAGAACAACCTGGGAAAGTCTGGTAATTTTCTAATTCCTGCCCCAACTCTGTGTTACTCGCAGCGCATTCGCACGGGATAAGACAAGTCTGTAAATGACTCTATTTTACTAAAATTATGACCGGATATGTCGTAACATCACATCCGTTTCTATGTCTTTCGCGCTGCTAAGTAAGTAAATTAATAAAGGATGCTAAAAAAATAATAATAAATGTTCCTTACCGCTGCTACACATGTCATCCAGATCAACATCCTGTGAGAATTGTCTCTCCTCTTGGATCTTTTGCCCTTTTTGTGGATCAGTTTCCATGTAGAGGCCATGAGGCTGTGTTATACTTTGCCCCTAAAAAGCTCAAAACTGCTCATCAAAATTTCCACCGCAGCCTCCGTTTCTCAAGACAGAAAGAGACATAAAAGACACAAAGAGATATAAAATGCACACAATATATAGAGAAAAGACTGCGGAAATAAAAATGAATAGACAGAACAGACTTGTTGTAATTACAACAACAAACACTGACATGCAGATTCGCACGGGATGAGTATTATCACCGGATGTCTGTGTTTGGTGAAATATCGTCGGTAATTTGCGGCGGAATTTTTACTTTACAAATTACAGACGTGGCGCATTCCCACGGGATTAAGAGCTCAGACGTCCTCCACAATTATTACAAATCACCAAAGGTCCACAGGTAAAACTGATCCCGCACGAACAGGGCTTTAGATGGAGTTTACCACCAAAAAACCCCCCCAAAGGAACGAGGAACGTAAAAGGGACTATCCATAGAGGGTAACTAAGTAAAGTAAGGGATTACTTTTTAACGAAGGAATGAGTAACGAGAAAACATGTCCTACTGTAGTTTCCTCATCACAAACATAACATAAGATAAACTTTATCATCACTGCCCACAGATTAAACACAGTTACACACACACACACTACACTCTACTGCACACATACCCAGAGATGTGTTTTGTTTAACAGAAAACACTCTGTTCCACCTTGTGATGTCATCATGTACATAATGTACATAATACAGGAAGTGCTTCACTGTGTTTTTAAACTCCACACAGCTTCACGAGAATCATTTGGATTATTTCAGCTCTAGAATGTTCAATCTCTACTGAACTAAAGGTAAAAGGAGCTGCTGAAAACTACCCCTTCATGACATCACAAGGTGGAAGAGAGCATTTGGAGCTTTGGAGATGTGGACAGACTCACCTGCGCAGACACAGATTAATCTGCGCAGACACAGACTCACCTGCAGACACAGACTCACCTGCAGACACAGACTCACCTGCGCAGACACAGACTCACCTGCAGACACAGACTCACCTGCGCAGACACAGACTCACCTGCAGACACAGACTCACCTGCAGACACAGACTCACCTGCAGACACAGACTCACCTGCAGACACAGACTCACCTGCACAAACACAGACTCATCTGCACAAACACAGACTAATCTGCACAGACACAGACTCATCTGCAGACACAGACTCATCTGCAGACACAGACTCATCTGCAGACACAGACTCACCTGCAGACACAGACTCACCTGCACAAACACAGACTCATCTGCGCTGACACAGACTCACCTGCAGACACAGACTCACCTGCAGACACAGACTCACCTGCACAAACACAGACTAATCTGCGCAGACACAGACTCATCTGCAGACACAGACTCATCTGCAGACACAGACTCACCTGCAGACACAGACTCACCTGTGCAGACCCGGCCCGGTCCTGACCCATGTTTGTGCTCAGGGTTTCTGGACTGGGTTCCGAAGAAGATGCAGCGCGTCGGCTGCATGGAGCTGCTCAACACCGTCCAGAGGAGAGTCCAGCCCAAACTGCACGTGTTCGGACACATACACGAAGGTACCAGACCAGGACCAGGACCAGGACCAGACCAGGACCAGACCAGGACCAGGACCAGACCAGAACCAGACCAGGACTATACCAGGACCAGACCAGAACCAGGACCAGGACCAGACCAGACCAGCACCAGACCAGGACCAGACCAGGACCAGACCAAGACTATACCAGGACCAGACCAGGACCGGACCAGGACCAGGACCAGACCAGACCAGCACCAGACCAGGACCAGACCAGGACCAGACCAGGACTAGACCAGGACTACACCAGGATTACACCAGGACTATAACAGGACTAAACCAGGACTAAACCAGGACTGAACCAGGACTAAACCAGGACTGAACCAGGACTAGACCAGGACTAAACTGGGACTAAACCAGGACTAATCAAGGACTAGACCAGGACTAAACCAGGACTAAAACAGGACTAAACCAAGACTAGACCAGGAATAAACCAGGACTAAACCAGGACTAGACCAGAACTAAACCAGGACTAAACCAGGACTAGACCAGGACTAAACCAGGACTAAACCAGGACTAGACCAGAACTAAACCAGGACTAAACCAGGACTAGACCAGGACTAAACCAGGACTGAACCAGGACTACATGTACAGCAGCTCTGGTGAAGTTCGGTCTATATTTATTTATAAGTCTTTGTAGCTGTGATGACAAGTGTGTGGAAAGTTCCGCCATGTGGCTTTAGCTGTGATCCGTGTGCGTCGGGAGGTGCTACTTTCTGCACTTCTCTGTCTGCCACCACCGCACTCGTACGACGCTTCGTACGGCGCTTTGTACGGCGCTCTCGGCTCTGACCTGCTCTAAACAGGACGATTCTTCACAGCTCCAAACAAAACGGCACATTCAAGAGCGAAAAGAAACATATTTACACAGAAACGGGATTAGACCAGACCCAGGGCTAGAACCAGGACTGAACCAGGACTAAACCAGGACAGAGCGAGGGCTAGAACCAGGACTGAACCAGGACTAAAGCAGAGACTAAACAAGGACTGAACCAGGACCGAGCAAGGGCTTGAACCAGGACTAAACGAGGACTAGACCAGGACTAAACCAGGACTAAACCAGGGCTAGAACCAGTAGAACCAGGACTAAACCAGGACTGAATAGGACTAAACCGGGACCGAGCGAGGGCTAGTACCAGGACTAAGCCTGGACTAAACCAGGATTAAACCAGGACTGAACCAGGACTAGACCCGAACTAAACCAGGACTAAACCTGGACTGAACCAGGACCGAGCAAGGGCTAGAATCAGGACTAAACTGGGATTAAACCAGGATTAAATCAGTACTTAACTGAGACTAAACCAGGACCAAACCAGGTCTAAACCAGGTCTGAACCGGGACTAAACGAGGACTAGACCAGGACTAAACCAGGACTAAACCAGGACCAAACCAGGTCTAAACCAGGTCTGAACCGGGACTAAACGAGGACTAGACCAGGACTAAACCAGGACTAAACCAGGATTATACCAGGACTAAACAAGACCGAACCAAGAATAGACCCGATCTGAATCAGACCTAAACCAGGACTAAACCAGGACTAAACCAGAGACTAAACCAGGACTAAACCAGAGACTAAACCAGGACTGAACCAGGACTAAACCAGAGACTAAACCAGGACTAAACCAGAGACTAAACCAGGACTGAACCAGGACTAAACCAGTACTAAACCAGGACTAAATCAGACCTAAACCAGGTATGGAAAGAATAAATCTTGAATAATTCTCTGTAAAGTGTCTTTGTGACATTTCTCTGTGAAAAGTGTTTTATAAATTTGACTTTTTTTTTTCACACCAGAACCAAACGAGGAGTTTAACTCTGACCTATTTTAAACATCACGATTCTGTGTTTTTCTTTACAACAAAACGTCACATTTCTGAGTGAAAAGAAACATATTTAATCTGAAATGTGGATTTAAATGAGTCCTGACTTTTCCACAGCTTCATTTTTTATTTATTTTTTGACATTTAAATGAATAAAATGAAAATGTTTTTTTTGTTCAGGTTAGATTTTTATTTGAGTTAAAAAAAAAAAAACGAGGAACTGAATTGTTGAAGTTGAAGTTAATTTAAAGTTGAAATAAGTTCAGTGTTCAGAGGAAACTGGTTTAAACTGGACTAAACTAGGACTAAACCAGGACTAAACCAGGACTAGAACAGGACTGAACCAGGACTAAACCAGAGACTAAACCAGGACTGAACCAGGACTAGAACAGGGCTGAACCAGGACTAAACCAGGACTAAACCAGGACTGAACCAGGAATAAATCAGGACTAAACGAGGACTGAACCAGGATTAAACCAGGACTAACCCAGGACTAAACCAAGACTAAACCTGGACTGAACCAGGACTAAACCAGGGCTAAAATAGGACTAAACCAGGACTAAAACAGGTCTAAAACAGGGCTAAACCAGGACTAATCTAAGTCTAAACCAGGACTAAACCAGGACTAGAACAGGACTAAATCACTGTTAAACCAGGACTAAAAAAGGACTAAACCAGGACTAAACCAGTGCTAAACCAGGACTGAACCAGGAGTAAAACAGGACTAGACCAGAACTACACAAGGACTAAAACAGGTCTAAACCAGGACTACACCAGGATTTAAAACAGGACTAGATTAGGACTACACCAGGACTAAACCAGGACTAAACCAGGACTCATCTAAATCTGAATAAGGACCAAACCAGGACTAAACCAGGAATAATCTAAGTCTGAACCAGGACTACACCAGGACTAAACCAGGTCTAAACCAGGACTAAACCAGGTCTAAACCAGGACTAAACCAGGTCTAAACCAGGACTAAACCAGGACTACACCAGGTCTACACCAGGTCTACACCAGGTCTAAACCAGGTCTAAGCTGGTCCCTGTGGGTTCGTGCTGTTCACACTCGGAGGTTCTGGACGTGTATTTTGTGCTTTTGGACGCTCTTTTCACAGTTTGTTTGGAGATTTTAAAGTGACATGTCCGGGTCCAGGCTGGAGCGTTATGTAACCTGCCGAACGCAGAGGGGCATCCACCACGTTCTTAAGCCTGTCCTCCGTGTGTTTGAGTCATCTAGAGATCTCTCCTGAGCCCTGTTCAAACCCTCCTCATGGTTCGCTGCAGTACGAGTCTGCACGAGGCTTCGCCCCCAGAGTCCCACATGACAATTCTCCAGAAATACACAAAAACATGACACAAAACTGCACACAGCGAATGGACAAACAGATTTGATGCAGGAGTTTCATCAGCGCTCTAAAAGGGGAGTGACTTAGCACTGGGAGACACAAAAACCAAAGTTAATACAAGGGTTTGGGTGAATAAAACATTCAAAACAAGAACCAGAACTAGAACAGGACTAAACCAGGATTAAACCAAGTCTAAACCCAAGACCAAACCAGGACTAAACCGGGACGAAACCAAGACTAAAACAAGTCTAAATCAAGACTGAACCAGGACTAAACCAGTACTGAACCAGGACTAAACCAGTACTGAACCAGGTCTAAACCAGATCTAAGCCACAACTAAACCAGGACTGAACCAGGACTGAATCAGGACTAAACCAGGTCTAAACCAGGACTAAACCAAGTCTAAATCAAGTGTATACCACGACTGAAGTAAGACTAAACCAGGACTAAACCAGGTCTAAACCAGGACTTCTCTCTGTCTGTTCCAGGTTACGGGATGATGACCGACGGCACCACCACCTTTGTGAACGCCTCAGCCTGCACCGTCAACTTCCTGCCCATGAACCCGCCCATTGTGTTCGATCTGCCCAATCCCAGGAGCTCATGACGCCAGGAGCCCCGCCCACCCGACCCGCCGGCCAATCAGGACCAGGCACCCGGCTCCGCCTGTAAATAATAACTGCCAATCAAACCAGACGAGAGGGAAACGAGACGAAAAGAAAACTGGATTTGAGTCATTTGGAGATCAGTAGATTAACGGTGTCACTTTGTAATAACTACACCTTAATTACCACGTAATTCATCAATAATAAATGATGAATAGTGTAATATTTCCCCTTTAGATAGTTACGAACCCTGGATCATTCTTAATAAACTCTGCGTTCATTGGTCACGTTTACATGACGAATTAATTGTTCTGTACACACACTGTTCTAACACGTTCTAACGCTGTACTACCATGTTCTAACGCTGGTCTACCACGTTCTAACGCTGTTCTACCACGTTCTAACGCTGTTCTACCACGTTCTAACGCTGTTCTAACACGTTCTAACGCTGTACTACCACGTTCTAATGCTGTTCTAACACTACTAACGCTGTACTACCACGTTCTAATGCTGTTCTACCACGTACTAACGCTGTTCTAACGCTGTTCTAACACTGTACTACCACGTTCTAATGCTGTTCTACCACGTACTAACGCTGTTCTAACGCTGTTCTAACGCTGTTCTAACGCTGTTCTAACACTGTACTACCACGTTCTAATGCTGTTCTACCACATTCTAACGCTGGTCTACCACGTTCTAATGCTGTTCTACCACGTACTAACGCTGTTCTAACACGTTCTAACGCTGTTCTACCACGTTCTAACGCTTTACTATCACGTCCAACGCTGTTCTACCACGTTCTAATGCTGTTCTACCACGTTCTAATGCTGTTCTAACACGTTCTAACGCTGTACTACCACGTTCTAACGCTGTTCTACCACGTTCTAACGCTGTTCTACCACGTTCTAACGCTGTACTACCACATTCTAACGCTGTACTACCATGTTCTAACGCTGTTCTACCACGTACTAACGCTGTTCTACCACGTTCTAATGCTGTTCTACCATGTTCTAACGCTGTTCTAACATGTTCTAATTCTGTTCTAATACGTTCTAACGCTGTACTACCACGTTCTAATGCTGTACTACCACGTTCTAACGCTGTACTACCACGTTCTAATGCTGTTCTACCACGTTCTAATGCTTTTCTACCATGTTCTAACGCTGTTCTAACACGTTCTAACACTGTTCTACCACGTTCTAATGCTGTTCTACCATGTTCTAATGCTGTTCTACCACGTTCTAACGCTGTACTACCACGTTCGAATGCTGTTCTACCATGTTCTAACGCTGTTCTACCACGTTCTACCACGTTCTAATGTTCTACCACAATCTAACGCTGTTCTACCACATTCTACCACTGTTCTACCACATTCTACCACGTTCTAACGCTGTTCTACCACATTCTAACGCTGTTTTACCACGTTCTAACGCTGTCCTACGACGTTCTACCACGTTCTAACATTGTTCTACCACATTCTAACGCTGTACTACCATGTTCTAACACGTTCTAACGCAGTTCTAATGCTGTTCTACCACATTGTACCACGTTCTAACGCTGTTCTACCATATTCTAGCGCTGTTCTATCACGTTCTACCACTGTTCTACCATGTTCTAACACTGTTCTACCACATTCTAACGCTGATTTACCACGTTCTAACGCTGTTCTACGACGTTCTACCACGTTCTAACACTGTTCTACCACGTTCTAACGCTGTACTACCAAGTTCTAACATATTCTAACACGTTCTAACGCTGTTCTACGACGTTCTACCACGTTCTAACACTGTTCTACCACGTTCTAACGCTGTACTACCAAGTTCTAACATATTCTAACACATTCTAACGCTGTTCTGCCATGTTCTAATGCTGTTCTAGCACGTTTTAACTGTGTTCCTCATCAAAAACTTGTTAAGAGAGGTTTACATGAGACGTTTACATGACGAATTAATTGTTCTGAATTAAATATTCCGGAATTAAAATATTCTCCTTCGAGTTTACGTGGAAATAATAATTCCAAATTAAGGATTTTTAAGAAGAATTAACGTTTACATGATCAAGGAATTAATTTGGCTTTAAAATCAGAATAAACCACCTACTTAGTTCAGAATTAAGTTTAATTTTGGAATAATAATTTTCATTAAAGAAGAACTTGCAACCTTCTCGGCACGTTATCCTCTCTTCCTGACAGCCGCACAGGCCGACAGCTCATCCATTAGAAAAATTATCGTTAAATGTCTTTTAGGAGTCATTGCACCCCTGCTGGCCAAACCTTGAAAAATGACACAGGTCCATAATATATATTTTTCCATAATAATAATAATAATAATAATAATAATAATAATAATAATAATAATACATTTTATTTCGAGGCGCCTTTCTAGACACTCAAGGACACCGTACAAATACAATTAAAAACAGGCAATATAAAATACAAAACAAAGAAATTAGACAAAGCAGCATAAGTAAAAATTGGACGATTAGCGGAGATGGATCATTAAGTGGGGTAGGCTTAAACCTGCAGGTAGACGGTTCATATCTATGCTAGGGGGCGCTATAGTGTACACTTTTCTTATGCTTTAGAGTGTATTCTAATCAGGCTGTGATCAGACATTAGGGATTCAAATTTCAGCACCATCGGACTGACCATGTGCGTGTAATTTTATTTATTTATTTATTTATTTTATTTAACCAGGAAAGTCCCGCTGAGATCACCAATCTCTTTTTCAAGGGAGTCCTGCCACGCACACTCCATTTTCATACTAGGCAATGTGGGTGAAGTGTCTTGCCTAAGGACACAACAACAGTTTTTGCCACCGGCACACCCCCTGTGGCTCCTGGTGTTCCCAGTGTCTCCATCCAAGTCCTGACCAGGCGCTGCTGAGCTTCTGAGATCTGATGGGATCAGACTTTGACAAACTAGTACAGCCACTAATAACAATAATTTTTAAACTTTTTTGTGGGGAGTCTTTGCGCCCCTACTGGCCAACGGTAAACACTGCACCATATTATAATCAGGCTATTAAGATATTTTAAACTATCTTCTGGGTGTAGTCTGCCTCTCCGCTGGCCCAGGGCTGTAATATATTTTTTTGGTTGTAATTTTGCCTGAAGTTTCCCTGCGACAAACTTTGCTTGTGTCATTTTATCAAACAGGTCATTTTATCAAACTTTTCGCCGGGCTGGTCGATCCCATACCCGGTTTGGGGACTTTTCGTCAACGTTCAGGGTGTCAAAAATGTGATTATATGTGGGGAAAAAGAAAAATAATATGTAAGAAACCGGCGAAGAACAATACGCCAATAAGGAATTAAGTGTTTACATGGTGTTTTTAAAGCGGAATTCATTTTGATTCAGATTTAAATTGTTTTATTAAGAGTTTAAAGCTCTCATGTAAACGTGGCCACTCTGATTTAAGTCTTTATTCATGTTTTAAGTTCTGAATCGGTGTTGTTATTACAAAGTCTTAGTGCAAATGTAAATATTCGCCCTTCAGCCAGTCAGGACGCAGCATGTAAATACGTGAATTTCTTTTTTTAAAAACATGAATAAGAACCAGCTTTGTGCTCTTCACTGCACCGACAATCTGCGCCTCACACGGAGCGGAACGACCAATCAGGAGCAGGCCAAACAGGAAGAAGAAGAAAAACTACAAGAGGTCTGAGGCTGACTGCAAAGACTGACAGGACTAGACTAGGACTAGACCAGGACTAGACCCAGACTAGACCAGGACTAAACCAGGACTGGAGCCGAGTATCCACTGCACCAATTTATCTGTGACGAAATATTTCTGATCTTGGAGAAAATGAGTCTCGTCCCTTGTTGAAACACAGTAAACAGTAAACACAGTAAACACAGTAAACAGTAAACACAGGAAACACAGGAAACAGGAAACACAATAAACAAGAAACACAGGAAACAGTAAACACAGTAAACAGGAAACACAGTAAACAAGAAACACAGGAAACAGTAAACACAGTAAACAGGAAACAGTAAACACAGGAAACAGGAAACACAGTAAACACAGGAAACACAGTAAACAGGAAACACAGTAAACAGGAAACACAGTAAACAAGAAACACAGTAAACACAGTAAACAGGAAACAGTAAACACAGGAATCAGGAAACACAGTAAACAAGAAACACAGGAAACAGTAAACACAGTAAACACACAGTAAACACAGTAAACAGGAAACAGGAAACACAGTAAACACAGAAACACAGGAAACAGTAAACACAGTAAACAAGAAACACAGTAAACAGTAAACACTGGAAACAAGAAGCACAGGAAAAACAGGAAAGGCAGGAAACAGGAAACAGTAAACACAGGAAACAGTAAACACAGAAAACAGGAAACAGGAAACACAGGAAACAGTAAACAAGAAACACAGGAAACAGTAAACACAGTAAACAGGAAACACAGGAAACACTGGAAACAAGAAGCACAGGAAAAACAGGAAAGGCAGGAAACACAGTAAACACAGGAAACAGTAAACACAGTAAACAGGAAACACAGGAAACAGGAAACAGGAAATACAATAAACACAATAAACAGGAAACACAGACTCCAGACCCCAGACTCCAGACCCCAGACCCCAGACTCCGGACCCCGGACTCCGGACCCCGGACTCCGGACTCCGGACTCCAGACTCCATACTCTGACTTGCTCTTTCAGGCCTTTGAACTAAAGGTGTTCTTGGACTTTCCGCTGCTCTGTTTTTATGAAGTACAATCATCTCCTCTGGTTTAAGCCTTCTGTGTGTGCAGACCTGTGGGCTACAGGAGCCGGAGAGCACAGTGTGGAGGACTTTTACTTACAGAAGAGTCATGCTGTGTGCAGACCAAACGCCTCTGGAGCTTTTCAGGGTAGACGCTGCATAGATCTGACCCGGATGTCACAGGGAGTCCTGATTTTTCAACCCCAAAACGCCAACGCAACAGGTCAAACACTTGAGACATGCCCCAGAAACACTGGACAAGCCTTTACGGGACTTATAGACTTTGCCTGTGACCTGGCGTTCCACGGTCTGAATGCAGAGTTTCCAGAACATTCTGAAGTTCCTAATCCCGGCCAGACCCCGTCCAAAGAGGAGACACGGGATTCAGAACAGTGAGAGACGAAGGGACTTAAAAATAACAATGATTGTTCAGAATCTACTGGAAACTGCTCAAAACAGTTATGTTTAAAGCTGAACTCCGGCACATCTGAAGCTAAAGTCAGTTTCTAGAGGAAGTGGAATTCTGTCAGAAGCCAAAAAACGGCACAGATCAGTGTTTCCTCGGTGGAGATCTCACTGTAGCAGTGAGTCTGTCAAGGCAACAAACTAGTGTAGTGACACATTTTGGGCGTTTTAGAGCTTTTTGAAGCTTCCTGGGGGCTGACCCCAATTTGACCTATAAAAGAATTGTTAATTTCTGAAAAAGTAAACGAAGCGCAAATGATTGACATAGTTTTTGTGTAGGTTGGCGTTTGAGGGGGCCAACTTCAGGCAGGTGTTAGAAAGTGGTGTTAAGCTTCTTCAGTGTGAAGCAAATTGGCATTTTACATGGAAGTGAAGAACTTGCCCCCATCACTGCACCAGTTTGTTGCCTCGACAGACTCACTGCCACAGTGAGATCTCCGCAGAGGAAACACTGATCTGTGCCGTTTTTTGTCTTCTGACAGAATTCCACCACCTCTAGCGACGGACTTTAGCTTCAAACATGCCGGAGTTCAACTTTAATACGTCCTTTCACTGCGTACGCGTCTCAAACTGTGGTCCCCGTCCCTCTCGGATTCAAAGGGAGGTTCTAAATCGTCCCTGCAGTGATCTACTCCTTTATTTCCGATGAGGTTTTGGACTCTTGAACTTTTGGACGGTGAAGGATCTGCTCCACGTGGCCTCCTCCAGAACAATCAGAACTCTCACGTTTAAGACGCGTTTTAAGAAGAAGAAAAAAATGCAACGTTTTTTAAAGATTTAAGACTTTTTTTCTCTCGTGAATCTCGATGTTTTTCATGTTTTTGTCTGAAAATCGAACTTGACTTTTCTGTAAATGTTGCAATGCTCCATCCACGTGAAACTGGATTTTTTCTGATATTTTCATCTGTAAATGTGACCCATTTAAAAGAGCGCCGCTTACGAATTATTGCGGCTTTGATTCGCTTTTAATCCTGCTTTTGGGCGTTTCTGAACTTAAAGCTGCGTTGCGTAACTTTTCTGGTCGAGGAGACGTTATTGCGTTGTCTGGAATATTCCACAGTGTGGTATTAAACCTTTCTATCTTCATGGAGACCAAATCAGACCAAGTTTTGAGATATTTTCTAGCTATTTTTGAGCTATAAAACCACTTTAATTGAATAAACGTAAGACCTGTTTAAAGTCACACTGTGGGACATTTCAAAGGCAGAGCACTTATGTATCCATAGAAACGAGCAGGTGATGGAGCCCCAAAACACCTCCATTTTCCAAAGAGGAGTTTCAACAAAATACAAAAATCCAGCTGTGTGTTTGTTGTGAACACAGTTTATACTTACGCTAACTGGAGGCACTGCTCTGTCTGAAGCTTTAGACTTTAGTTTGAGCTTTGTTTTACTGAGTTCTGACCAGAAAGAACCGATTTACAATGCGAAAATGTCCAGTATTATGGTTAAAAGGTTACAAAGCCCATTTTGCCTAACACGTGTTCTAGAAAGGCGCATTGTGTAACTTTTCTGCTTGTTTCTATGGATACGTCACTGCTCTGACTTGTGAAATGTTCCGCAGTGCGACATTAAACAGCTCTACTTTACATTTATTCAGTGACAGGTGGTTTTAGAGCTCAAAAACACCTGGAAAACCAGGCGTTCTGACTGTGAGCAGCATCGCCTCTCCGCAGATCTGAAGCAGAAAAGTTCCACAGTGCGCCTTTAGCTCCTTCAGCGGTTTATGCCCCGAATGGAGGAGCCGTTTGACGATGTAAATGTTGTTGCCGTGTTTGTGGACGGGAGGGATTCTGGGGATTTAAACACTTTTTTCTGAAGACGATAAAATGTGTGAGGATATTTTCCTGTGGCCCGGAGACGACGGGTCGAGTGCAAAAACCCCACGGGGGAAATAAAACACAACGAACGCTTTCACTTTCTGTCTTTGTTTCTTTAGACCTGCAAATCCACACTGATTTTGCACTGTACAGCTGGAGTCTCCAGACTGTAGCTACCAGAAACTCTCCTCTCACCAAGGATTTCCAAATTATACCACTGTGCTGAATTACATTTTATTTATTATTTATTTATTTTATTTTATTTTATATTTTTTGCGTGTGTGGATGTAAAGCAGTCGTCACAGAGAAAAAAACAATTAGTATTAATATAATGTGATCACTTTTTATTCACATTTTAAAGAAAGAGGGAGATAATGTTTTTTTGTTTTTTTTTAAATAACCAAAATGTGGTTGATTACATGCCTATTACTATTACAATGAAAACATTTTGTCTAGAGTCTGTCTAGTCCCAGTTTAGTCCTGGATTTAGTCTTGTTTTTGTCCTGGTTTAGTTCTGGTTTAGTCCTGGGTTAGTCCCTGATTTAGAGCTGGTTTAGTCCTTGATTAGACCTGGTTTAGACTCAGTTTAGTCTTGGTTTAGTTTTGGTTTAGTCCTGGTTTAGTCTCGGTTTCGACATAATTTAGTCCTGGTTTAGTCCTGATTTAGATCTGGTTTAATCCCATTTTAGACCTGGTTTAGACCCGATTTAGTCTTGTTTAGTCCTGATTTAGTCCTGGTTTAGTTCCGGTTTAGTCCCAGTTTAGATCTTGTTTAATCCCAGTTTTGACCTGGTTTAGACCCAATTTAGTCTTGTTTAGACCTGATTTAGTCCTGGTTTAGTCCTGGTTTAGTCCTGGTATAGTCCCGGTTTAGTCCTGGTTTAGTCCAGGAAACGTTAAAAACAGGAGAAGCTTCTGTGTTTGGGGTGTTTACAGTTAAATTAAATCCTGTTTACTCCAGAATTCCCTCAGACATATTATTCCGTTTGTACTTTTAAAAATCCCGTAGATAAAAGTTTTCTTTGGCGCACAAACACCGTGCCTCATCTCCATTTAAAACAGCTTAATTATAAAAGCCGGAGTAAATCCTGCGCACACGAACGCCTCACGCTTTGATGCTGCAGCGACGACGCGTTCAGGACGGACGGAAAAACACACCACGCTCTGGGTTTAATGGGCTCGAAAGAGGAAAGAGAGGAAAGAGAAGATGGAGCGACAGATGACAGGAGGAACAAATATATCGACCGGAAACACGGGGACAGGAGAAACAGGAAGTGTGTTGCTCATGGGCACAAAAACAGAACAGTCACTGCAAATGTCTCTGATCTGGACGAGATTTTAAAACGTTTGTCAGGTTATTCGGGGATTAAACTAGGACTAAACCAGGACTGAACCAGGCCTAAACCAAAGACTAAACCAAGACTAAACCAGGACTAAACCAGGTCTAAATCAGGACTAAACCAGGACCTTATCAGGACTAAAAATAGACTAAACCAGGTCTAAACCAGGACTAAACTGGGACTAAAGCAGGACTAAACCAGGAATAAACCAGGACCAAACAGGCTAAACCAGGTCTAATCCAGGTCTAAATCAGGACTAAACCAAGACTAAACCAGGTCTAAACAAGGACTAAACCAGGTCTAAACCTAGACTAAACTGGGACTGAGCCAGGTCTTAACCAGGTCATATTCACTTTCGTGGGTATCGCCGTCACCTCTCCCTGTTCACCGACTTGACTAACCAATTTCCTGGTTCAGTCCTGGTTTAGTCCTGGTTTAGGCCTGGTTCAGTCCTGGTTTAGTCTTGGTTTAGTCCCCGTTTAGACCTGGTTTAGTCTCAGTTTAGTCCTGGTTTAGTCTTGATTTAGACCTGGTTTAGGCCTGGTTTAGTCCTGATTTAGTCTCATTTTAGTCCTGGTTTAGTCCTGGTTTAGTCTCATTTTAGTCCTGGTTTAGTCTCATTTTAGTCCTGGTTTAGTCTTGGTTTAGTCTCAGTTTAGTCCTGGTTTCATCTTGATTTACTCTCGGTTTAGTTTTGGTTTACACCCAGTTTAGTCCCTGTTTATACCTAATTTAGACCGGGTTTAATCCTGGTTTCATCCCGGTTTAGGTAAAAGAAGCTGTTAAACTGAAATCTCCCTCTTCTGACATCACAAGGTGGAACAGAGCGTTTGGAGCTTTGCAGACGTAAACAGACAAATAATAAAGTGTGACTCAAACATGCGAATGAAACAAATATGACTCCAGGTCTGTTTTTGAGGATTAAAATACGACTTAAACCTCACAGAGTCCGTTTTGTGTCATTTTGGACCTTTAAACAGTTCCTTTAATAATCGCTGCAGAAATTCCCTCTTCAAACATCTCGTGTGAAGTCGTTTCTATTTTTATCTCTTCATTATTCCGCTCCTGAAGGCTCTGAGTGTGACCGCCCGATTATGGAGCTTCCCTTTGTCCTGTTTTGTGTCTTTTTTTTAAACTTCTCTTTGCGTTTTGGGTCCAGGAGGCGTTGGTTGGAGCTGAAATCGCGGCATCCTGGTGAGGAAGGCCACAGGAGTAATTACACGAGCGGACCCGCGGGAGGCGCTGTGAGCCGAGCGCGCACAGGGAAATCAGCCCCAAATATCCGCCCCAAATATCCGCCCCATCGGGGTCTAGGCCTGAGCCGTTTCACCAGATTAGAGCCGAGACCGGGTTTTAAATTAATTAAGTGATTTATTTATTTTGCACTAAGAGCTTCTTTCTTTTTTCACCAAAACAAAAAAAAAAGGTTTCGACGCTCGCCACACGTCACATGGTTTAGTCTCGGTTTAGTTTCGATTTAGTTTCGACTTAGTCTTGATTTAGTCTTGGTTTAGACTTGGTTTAGTCCCGGTTTAGTCCTGGTTTAATCCTGGTTTAGGCCTGGTTTAGGCCTGGTTTAGTCCTGGTTTTGTCTCAGTTTAGTCTCGATTTAGACATGGTTTAGTCTCAGTTTTGTCTCAGTTTTGTCTCAGTTTAGTCTTGGTTTAGTCACGGTTTAGACCTGGTTTAGAACTGGTTTAGTCTCAGTTTAGTCTTGGTTTAGTCTCGTTTTAGTCCTGGTTTCTTTCTGGTTTAGACCTGATTTAGACCTGGTTTAATCTCGGTTTAGACCTGGTTTAGTCTCAGTTTAGTCCTGGTTTAGTCCTAGTTTATAGGGGGTTTGTGAACCGCTCTTCATCTGACCCGTACCCCCGGACCTGTTTGCCTTGGGTGACCCTACCAGGGGCATAAAGCCCCCGACAACACATGTCCTGGGATCATTTGGGTGCTCAAACCCCTCCACCACGTTAAGGTGGTGGTTCGAGGAGGGAGACGAAGAGCTGTTCACAAAGCCCCTATGATGAATTATATAACAAGGCCAGTTACATCGCCAGAAGGGTGGTACCGGGGCCCCACCCTGGAGCCAGGTCTGGGGTGGGTGCACGAGGGCGAGCGCCTGGTGGCCGGGCCTTTCCCCACATGGCCGGGCCCAGCCCGAAGGAGCGACATGGGGCCGCCTTCTGGTGGACCCACCACCCGCGAGAGGAGCCATAGGGGCTGGGTGCAAAGAGATCTGGGCGGCGGTCGAAGGCAGGTGCCTCAGCGACCGGATCTCCGGACATGGAGACTAGCTCTAGGGACATGGAATGTCACCTCGCTGGGGGGGAAGGAGCCTGAGCTCGTGCGGGAGGTTGAGTGTTACCGGCTAGATATAGTCGGCCTTACCTCCACGCACAGCTTGGGCTCTGGAACCCAACTCCTTGAGAGGAGTTGGACTCTCCATTCCTCTGGCGTTGGCCGCGGGGCGTGCGGCGGCGAGCTGGTGTGGGCCTGCTCATCGCCCCACAGCTCAGCCGCTGCATGTTGGAGTTCACCCCAGTGAACGAGAGGGTCGCGTCCCTGTGCCTTCGGGTCGGGGACAGGTCTCTCACTGTGGTGTCGGCCTATGGGCCAAACAGCAGTGTAGAGTGCCTGGCCTTCTTGGAGTCTCTGGGAGGGGTACTGGACAGTGCACCGACCGGGGACTCCATTGTTCTACTGGGGGACTTCAGCACCCATGTGGGCAACAACAGTGACACTTGGAGAGGGGTGATTGGGAGGAACGGCCTCCCCGATCTGACCCCGAGCAGTGTTCTGTTATTGGACTTCTGTGCTAGTCACGGTCTGTCCATAACGAACACCATGTTTGAGCACAAGGGGGTCCATCTGTGCACGTGGCACCAGGACTCCCTAGGCCGGAGGTCGATGATCGACTTGTTGTCGTGTCATCTGACCTCCGGCCGTGTGTCTTGGACACTCGGGTGAAGAGAGGGGCAGAGCTGTCAACTGATCACCACCTGGTGGTGAGTTGGGTCCGCTGGCGGAGGAGGAAGCCGGAAAGACCTGGCAGGCCCAAGCGTATCGTGAGGGTCTGTTGGGAACGTCTGGCAGAACCCTCGGTCAGTGCGGCCTTCAACTCACACCTCCAGGAGAGCTTCTCCTGGATCCCGGGGGAAGCTGGGGACATGGCGTCCAAGTGGGCTTCGTTCTCAGCCTCTATTGTCGATGCGGCCGCTCGTAGCTGTGGCCGTAAAGTCTGCGGTGCCTGTCGCGGCGGCAATCCCTGAACCCGGTGGTGGACACTGGAAGTAAGGGATGCCGTCAAGCTGAAGAAGGAGTCCTACCGGGCCTTGCTGGCCCGGGGGACTCCTGAGGCGGCTGACAGGTACCGGTGGGCCAAGCGTGCTGCAGCGGTGGCAGAGGCAAAAACTTGGGTCTGGGAGGAGTTCGGGGAGGCCATGGAGGAGGACTATCGGACGGCCCCAAGGAAATTCTAGCAAACCGTCCAGCGCCTCAGGAGGGGGAAGCAGTGCTTCACCAACACAGTGCGGGGGTAGAGCTGCTGACCTCGACTGGGGATGTTGTCGGGTGGTGGAAAGCTCCTCTGTGGCAAGGCTCCGGGGGTGGATGAGATCCGTCCTGAGTACCTTAAGTTTCTGGGTGTTGTGGGGCTGTCTTGGCTGACACGCCTTTGCAACATTGCGTGGCGGTCGGGAACAGTACCTTTGGACTGGCAGACTGGGGTGGTGGTCCCTCTGTATAAAAAGGGGGACCGGAGGGTGTGTTCCACCTACAGGGGAATCACACTCCTGAGCCTCCCCGGTAAAGTCTATGCCAGGGTATTGGAGAGGAGAGTCCGGCAGATAGTCGAACCTCGGATCCAAGAGGAGCAGTGTGGTTTTCGGCCTGATCGTGGAACACTGGACCAGCTCTACACCCTCCATCGGGTGCTCGAGAGTTCATGGGAGTTTGCCCAACCAGTCCATATGTGTTTTGTGGACCTGGAGAAGGCATTCGACCGTGTCCCTCGTGGTGCCCTGTGGGGGGTGCTCCGGGAGAATGGGGTCCGGGGCCCTCTGCTAAGGGCTGTCCGGTCCCTGTATGACCGGAGCAGGAGCTGTGTTGGCGTTGCCGGCAGTAAGTCAGACCTGTTCCCGGTGCATGTTGGACTCCACCAGGGCTGCCCTTTGTCATCGGTTCTGTTCATTGTATTTATGGACAGAATTTCTAGGCGCAGCCAGGGGCCGGAGGGGGTCCAGTTCGGGGACCACAGGATCTCATCGCTGCTTTTTGCAGATGATGTTATCCTGTTGGCTTCATCGTACCAGGACCTGCAGCACTGGGGTGGTTTGCAGCCGAGTGTGAAGTGGCTGAGATGAAGATCAGCTGTTCCAAATCCAAGGCCATGGTTCTCGACCGGAAAAAGGTGGATTGCCCTCTCCGGGTGGGTGGGGAGTCTCGGCCTCAAGTGGAGGAGTTAAAGTATCTCGGGGTCTTGTTCACAGTGAGGGGAGGATGGAGCGTGAGATTGACAGGCGGATCGGTGTGGCGTCGGCAGTGATGCGGTCACTGTATCGGACCGTTGTGGTGAAGAGGGAGCTGAGCCGAAAGGCGAAGCTCTCAATTTACCTCAATCTACGTTCCTACCCTCACCTATGGTCATGAGCTCTGGGTAATGACCGAAAGAACGAGATCACAGATGGCCGGGCGCTCCCTTAGAGATAGGGTGAGGAGCTTGGTCACACGGGAGGAGCTCGGAGTAGAGTCGCTGCTCCTCCACGTCCAGAGGAGCCAGCTGAGGTGGCTCGGGCATCTGGTCCGGATGCCTCCTGGACGCCTCCCTCGGGAGGTGTTCCAGGCATGTCCCACTGGTAGGAGGCCCCGGGGAAGACCCAGGACACGCTGGAGGGACTATGTCTCTAGGCCTGGGAACGCCTCGGGGTCCGTCCGGAGGAGCTGGAGGAAGTGGCTGGGGAGAGGAAGCTTGGGAGCCCCTGCTTAGACTGCTGCCCCCGCGACCCGGCCCCGGATAAGCAGAAGAAGATGGATGGATAGTCCTAGTTTAGACCTGGTTTAGTCCTGGTTTAGTGCTGTGTTTGGACCAGTCAGAACTTGGCATTGTTGAATCTGCTTAAATAAAGTCAAATCTTCTTAATTTAAGTCTCTTTAACTTACCTGAAGATCAAGTTTTGGAGCTTTGAAGATTTAAAAATGACAGAAGCAAAAATAAATAATAAATAAATAAAAAGAGACACGCCATTTGAGCTCCATTTTTTACACTTTTCTTTTTCTTTTTTCTTTTTTTTGCACCAACTTCTTTTTTTTAATCAAACACCAGTCGTATCATTATTGTAGTATTAACATATAAACTAAACACTGGGAAACACTTCTTCAGCTCTGGAGGGATTTAATTTTATTCTTTTTCATCGGCCTCATAAACTCTCCTCTCCTCCATCAGCTCTTTCTCTTTCTCTTCCTCCTCCTCTTTCTCTTTCTCTTCCTCCTCCTCTTCCTCCTCCTCTTTCTCTTTCTCTCTCTCTTCCTCTTCCTCCTTCTCTTCCTCTTTGTCTCTCTCTTTCTCTGTCTCTCATTATGTTTTTCTGCTCCTGCGTCTCGTTCTGGTGTTTTCTTTGATTGACAGACGTCTTCTGATACGCCTCCTCCTCCCTCTCTGCTTATCTCCTTCCCTCTGTCCTCCCTCTCTCCTTGTCTCCTTCCCTCCTTTCGTCTGTCCTCCCTCTCTCCTCGTCACCTTCCCTCCTTCCCTCTGTCCTCCCTCTCTCCTCGTCTCCTTCCCTCCTTCCGTCTGTCCTCCCTCTCTCCTCGTCTCCTTCCCTCCTTCCCTCTGTCCTCCTCCTCGTCTCCTTCGGGTGTCTCGGCCAAAGCTCTTCCTGCGTTTGTGACACAGACGGATGAAGAGCCCAAATTACCTCCTCTTCCTCCTCCTCTCTCCTCCTCCTCCTTTTCCTCCTCCTCCTTTTTCTCCTCTTCCTTTTCCTCCTCCTCCTCTCTCCTCTCCTCCTCATTTTCCTCCTCCTCCTCCTCCTATCTCCTCTCTTCCTCCTCCTCCTCCCCCCTCCTCCTTCTCCTCCTCTTCTGCAGATCTTTGTCCTGTCACTCAAGGCGAAAGCAAAAAATACAATTCGGCGACAACAGGCTCCGTGAATCTGCTCCTCCTCTGCTCCTCCTCTTCTCCACCTCTTCTCCTCCTCTGCTCCTCCTCTGCTCTGCTCCTCCTCTGCTTTTCCTCTGCTCTTCTCCTCCTCTGCTCCTCCTCTCCTCCTCTGACCATCTCCTCTTCTCCTCCTCTGACCATCTCCTCCTCTGCTCATCTTCTCCTCTGACCCTCATCCCCTCCTCTGACCCTCATCCCCTCCTCTGACCATCTCCTCCTCTGACCTCCTCCTCTCCTCCTCTGACCATCTTCTCCTCTGACCCTCATCCTCTCCTCTGACCATCTCCTCTGACCTTCTCCTCCTCCTCTCCTCCTCTGACCATCTCCTCCTCTGACCTCCTCCTCTTCTCCTCTGACCATCTCCTCCTCTGACCTTCTCCTCCTCCTCTCCTCCTCCTCTGCTCCTCTTCTCCTCCTCTGCTCCTCCTCTGACCATCTCCTCCTTTGACCTTTGAAATGTTTCTGGAGTAAAATACTGAAGCTGAAGTCCAATTAACGACCAACATGACCGACGCACGTCCTGCAGGTGTGACTGAGCCTCCTTCTGGACACTCGAGATCTCCTCGTCTTCTCATTTGAGCGACGCTGGAGGTGAGATCTCCTCTTCTCCTCTTCTCCTCTTCTCGTTTGAGCGACGCTGGAGGTGAGATCTCCTCCTCTTCTCCTCTTTTCTACTCATCCAAAGCGGTGCTGGAGGTGAGATCTCCTCCTCTTCTCCTCTTTTCTTCTCATCCAAAGCGGTGCTGGAGGTGAGATCTCCTCCTCTTCTCCTCTTTTCTTCTCATCCAAAGTGGCCCTGGAGGTGAGATCTCCTCCTCTTCTCCTCTTTTCTACTCATCCAAAGCGGTGCTGGAGGTGAGATCTCCTCTTCTCCTCTTTTCTTCTCATCCAAAGCAGTGCTGGAGGTGAGATCTCCTCCTCTTCTCCTCTTAAACACTGTCTCCTCGGTGGTGAACGGTCTGGTGCCCGCAGATGGCCTTACAGTGCGTTCCTTTGTGTCTGGGTTGCCAGATAAGGCACCACACCCAGCCTCAGCGTGTGGAGGTGGCGGGAGCGGCGGGCGTGTTCTCGCTGTTTTCAGCGTGTTCTTGGTGTTTTCAGCGTGTTCTTGGTGTTTTCAGCGTTTTCTTGGTGTTTTTGGTGTTTTCAGCGTGTTCTCGGTGTTTTCAGCGTGTTCTTGGTGTTTTCAGTGTGTTTTCAGTGTGTTCTCTGTGTTTTCAGCGTGTTCTCGGTGTTTTCAGCGTGTTCTCTGTGTTTTTGGTGTTTTCAGCGTGTTCTCGGTGTTTTCAGCGTGTTCTCTGTGTTTTTGGTGTTTTCAGCGTGTTCTCGGTGTTTTCAGTGTGTTCTCTGTGTTTTTGGTGTTTTCAGTGTGTTCTCTGTGTTTTCTGCATGTTCTTGGTGTTTTTGGCGTGTTCTCTGTGTTTTTGGTGTTTTCAGCGTGTTCTCTGTGTTTTTGGTGTTTTCAGCGTGTTCTTGGTGTTTTCAGCGTGTTCTTGGTGTTTTCAGCGTTTTCTTGGTGTTCTTGGTGTTTTCAGCGTGTTCTCGGTGTTTTCAGCGTGTTCTCTGTGTTTTCAGCATGTTCTCGGTGTTCTTGGTGTTTTCAGCGTGTTCTCGGTGTTTTCAGCGTGTTCTCGGTGTTTTCAGCGTGTTCTTGGTGTTTTTGGTGTGTTCTCTGTGTTTTCAGCGTGTTCTCTGTGTTTTCAGCGTGTTCTCTGTGTTTTCAGCATGTTCTTGGTGTTTTTGGTGTGTTCTCTGTGTTTTCAGCGTGTTTTTGTGTGTTTTGGTGTTTTCAGCGTGTTCTCGGTGTTTTCATCGTGTTCTCAGTGTTTTTGGTGTTTTCAGTGTGTTCTCGGTGTTTTCTGCTTGTTCTTGGTGTTTTTGGCGTGTTCTCTGTGTTTTTGGTGTTTTCAGCGTGTTCTCGGTGTTTTCAGCGTGTTCTTGGTGTTTTTGGTGTGTTCTCTGTGTTTTCAGCGTGTTCTCTGTGTTTTCAGTTTTCAGCGTGTTCTCTGTGTTTTCTGCGTGTTCTCTGTGTTTTCAGCATGTTCTTGGTGTTTTTGGTGTGTTCTCGGTGTTTTCAGCGTGTTCTCGGTGGTGTTTTCAGCGTGTTCTCGGTGTTTTCAGCGTGTTCTTGGTGTTTTCAGCGTGTTCTCTGTGTTTTTGGTGTTTTCAGTGTGTTCTCGGTGTTTTCAGCGTGTTCTCAGTGTTTTCAGCATGTTCTTGGTGTTTTTGGTGTTTTCAGCGTGTTCTCGGTGTTTTCAGCGTGTTCTTGGTGTTTTTGGTGTGTTCTCTGTGTTTTCAGCGTGTTCTCTGTGTTTTCAGCGTGTTCTCTGTGTTTTCAGCGTGTTCTCTGTGTTTTCAGCATGTTCTTGGTGTTTTTGGTGTGTTCTCGGTGTTTTCAGCGTGTTCTCGGTGTTTTCAGCGTGTTCTCGGTGTTCTTGGTGTTTTCAGCGTGTTCTCGGTGTTTTCAGCGTGTTCTCGGTGTTCTTGGTGTTTTCAGCGTGTTCTCGGTGTTTTCAGCATGTTCTCGGTGTTCTTGGTGTTTTCAGCGTGTTCTCGGTGTTTTTGGCGTGTTTTCAGCGTGTTCTCGGTGTTTTGGGTGTTTTCAGCGTGTTCTCGGTGTTTTCAGCGTGTTCTCTGTGTTTTCAGCGTGTTCTCGGTGTTCTTGGTGTTTTCAGAGTGTTCTTGGTGTTTTCAGCGTGTTCTTGGTGTTTTTGGTGTTTTCAGCGTGTTCTCTGTGTTTTCAGCGTGTTCTCGGTGTTTTCAGCGTGTTCTTGGTGTTTTCAGCGTTTTCTTGGTGTTTTTGGTGTTTTCAGCGTGTTCTCGGTGTTTTCAGCGTGTTCTTGGTGTTTTTGGTGTGTTCTCTGTGTTTTCAGCGTGTTCTCTGTGTTTTCAGCGTGTTCTCTGTGTTTTTGGTGTTTTCAGCGTGTTCTCTGTGTTTTCTGCGTGTTCTTGGTGTTTTTGGCGTGTTTTTGCCGTGTTCTCGGTGTTTTCAGCGTGTTCTCTGTGTTTTCAGCGTGTTCTCGGTGTTTTCAGCGTGTTCTCTGTGTTTTTGGTGTTTTCAGCGTGTTCTTGGTGTTTTCAGCATGTTCTCTGTGTTTTTGGTGTTTTTGGTGTGTTCTCTGTGTTTTCAGCGTGTTCTCTGTGTTTTCAGCGTGTTCTCTGTGTTTTCAGCATGTTCTTGGTGTTTTTGGTGTGTTCTCTGTGTTTTCAGCGTGTTCTCGGTGTTTTTGGTGTGTTCTCTGTGTTTTCAGCGTGTTCTCGGTGTTTTTGGTGTGTTCTCTGTGTTTTCAGCATGTTCTTGGTGTTTTTGGTGTGTTCTCTGTGTTTTCAGCGTGTTCTCGGTGTTTTTGGTGTGTTCTCTGTGTTTTCAGCGTGTTTTCAGCGTGTTCTCTGTGTTTTCTGCGTGTTCTCAGCATGTTTTCGGCGTGTTCTTGGTGTTTTTGGTGTGTTCTCGGTGTTTTCAGCGTGTTTTCGGTGTTTTGGTGTTTTCAGTGTGTTCTCGGTGTTTTCAGCGTGTTCTTGGTGTTTTCAGCGTGTTCTCTGTGTTTTTGGTGTTTTCAGCGTGTTCGTTGTGTTTTTGGTGTGTTCTCGGTGTTTTTGGTGTTTTCTGCATGTTCTTGGTGTTTTTGGCGTGTTCTCTGTGTTTTCAGTGTGTTTTCAGCGTGTTCTCTGTGTTTTCTGCGTGTTCTCAGCATGTTTTCGGCGTGTTTTCTGTGTTTTCAGCGTGTTCTTGGTGTTTTCAGCGTGTTCTCTGTGTTTTTGGTGTTTTCAGCGTGTTCTCGGTGTTTTCAGCGTGTTCTTGGTGTTTTCAGCGTGTTCTCTGTGTTTTTGGTGTTTTCAGCGTGTTCTTGGTGTTTTTGGTGTGTTCTCGGTGTTTTTGGTGTTTTCAGCGTGTTCTCTGTGTTTTCAGCGTGTTCTCGGTGTTTTCAGTGTGTTTTCAGCGTGTTCTCTGTGTTTTCTGCGTGTTCTCAGCATGTTTTCGGCGTGTTCTTGGTGTTTTTGGTGTGTTCTCTGTGTTTTCAGCGTGTTCTCGGTGTTTTCAGTGTGTTTTCAGCGTGTTCTCTGTGTTTTCTGCGTGTTCTTGGTGTTTTCAGTGTGTTTTCTGTGTTTTCTGCGTTTTCTGTGTGTTTTCTGTGTTTTCAGCGTGTTCTCTGTGTTTTCAGCATGTTCTTGGTGTGTTCTCGGTGTTTTCAGCGTGTTCTCGGTGTTTTCAGCGTGTTCTCGGTGTTTTCAGCGTGTTCTCGGTGTTCTTGGTGTTTTCAGCGTGTTCTTGGTGTTTTCAGCGTTTTCTTGGTGTTTTTGGTGTTTTCAGCGTGTTCTCGGTGTTTTCAGCGTGTTCTTGGTGTTTTTGGTGTGTTCTCTGTGTTTTCAGCGTGTTCTCTGTGTTTTCAGCGTGTTCTCTGTGTTTTCAGCATGTTCTTGGTGTTTTTGGTGTGTTCTCTGTGTTTTCAGCGTGTTCTCTGTGTTTTCAGCGTGTTCTCTGTGTTTTCAGCGTGTTCTCTGTGTTTTCAGTGTGTTCTCTGTGTTTTCAGCGTGTTCTCTGTGTTTTCAGCATGTTCTTGGTGTGTTCTCGGTGTTTTCAGCGTGTTCTCGGTGTTTTCAGCGTGTTCTCTGTGTTTTCAGCGTGTTCTCTGTGTTTTCAGCGTGTTCTCTGTGTTTTCAGCGTGTTCTCTGTGTTTTCTGCGTGTTCTTGGTGTTTTTGGCGTGTTTTTGCCATGTTCTCGGTGTTTTCAGTGTGTTTTCAGCGTGTTCTCTGTGTTTTCAGCGTGTTCTCGGTGTTTTCAGCGTGTTCTCTGTGTTTTTGGTGTTTTCAGCGTGTTCTCTGTGTTTTCAGTGTGTTCTCTGTGTTTTTTGTGTTTTCAGCGTGTTCTCGGTGTTTTGAGGGTGTTCTGGGTGTTGTGGGTGTTTTCTGCTTGTTCTTGGTGTTTTTGGCGTGTTCTCTGTGTTTTTGGTGTTTTCAGCGTGTTCTCTGTGTTTTTGGTGTTTTCAGCGTGTTCTCTGTGTTTTTGGTGTTTTCAGTGTGTTCTCTGTGTTTTCTGCATGTTCTTGGTGTTTTTGGCGTGTTCTCTGTGTTTTCAGTGTGTTTTCAGCGTGTTCTCTGTGTTTTCTGCGTGTTCTCAGCATGTTTTCGGCGTGTTTTCTGTGTTTTCAGCGTGTTCTCGGTGTTTTTGGTGTGTTCTCTGTGTTTTCAGCGTGTTCTCGGTGTTCTTGGTGTTTTCAGCGTGTTCTCTGTGTTTTTGGTGTTTTCAGAGTGTTCTCTGTGTTTTCAGCGTGTTCTCAGTGTTTTCAGCATGTTCTCTGTGTTTTTGGTGTATTAGGTGTGTTCTCGGTGTTTTCAGAGTGTTCTCGGTGTTTTCAGCGTGTTCTCTGTGTTTTCTGCGTGTTCTCAGCATGTTTTCGGCGTGTTTTCTGTGTTTTCAGCGTGTTCTTGGTGTTTTTGGTGTGTTCTCGGTGTTTTTGGTGTTTTCAGCGTGTTCTCTGTGTTTTCAGCGTGTTCTCGGTGTTTTCAGTGTGTTTTCAGCGTGTTCTCTGTGTTTTCTGCGTGTTCTCAGCATGTTTTCGGCGTGTTCTTGGTGTTTTTGGTGTGTTCTCTGTGTTTTCAGCGTGTTTTCTGTGTTTTTGGTGTTTTCAGCGTGTTCTCGGTGTTTTCAGCGTGTTCTTGGTGTTTTCAGCGTGTTCTCTGTGTTTTTGGTGTTTTCAGTGTGTTCTCGGTGTTTTCAGCGTGTTCTCAGTGTTTTCAGCATGTTCTCAGTGTTTTTGGTGTTTTCAGCGTGTTCTCAGTGTTTTCAGCATGTTCTCAGTGTTTTTGGTGTTTTCAGCGTGTTCTCTGTGTTTTCTGCGTGTTTTTGGTGTTTTTGGCGTGTTTTTGGCGTGTTCTTGGTGTTTTCAGTGTGTTTTCAGTGTGTTCTCTGTGTTTTCAGCGTGTTCTCCGTGTTTTTGGTGTTTTCAGCGTGTTCTCTGTGTTTTTGGTGTTTTCAGCGTGTTCTCGTGTTGTCAGTGTCTTTTCACTGTGTTTTCAGCGTGTTTTTGGTGTGTTTTCAGTGCGTTTTCGGCGTGTTTTCAGGGTGTTTTCAGCGTGTTTTTGGCGTGTTTTCAGTGTGTTTTCGGTGTGTTTTCAGCGTGTTTTTGGTGTGTTTTCGGTGTGTTTTCTTTGTGTTTTAGCGTGTTTTCAGCGTGTTTTTGGCATGTTTTCAGCGTGTTTTTGGTGTGTTTTCAGCGTGTTTTTGGCGTGTTTTCAGCATGTTCTTGGTGTTTTCAGCGTGTTCTTGGTGTTTTTGGCGTGTTTTTGGCGTGTTTTTGGCGTGTTCTCTGTGTTTTCAGTGTGTTTTCAGTGTGTTCTCGGTGTGTTTTCGGCGTGTTTTCAGTGTGTTTTCAGCGTGTTTTCGATGTGTTTTGCCGTGTTTTCAGTGTGTTTTCGGCGTGTTCTCAGTGTGTTTTCAGTGTGTTTTCAGTGTGTTCTCGGTGTGTTTTCGGTGTGTTTTCAGTGTGTTTTCAGCGTGTTTTCGATGTGTTTTGCCGTGTTTTCAGTGTGTTTTCGGCGTGTTCTCAGTGTGTTTTCAGTGTGTTTTTGGCATGTTTTCGGTGTTTTCGGCATGTTCTCTGTGTTTTCGATGTGTTTTCAGCGTGTTTTCGGCGGAGTGTTGCCAGGTTTGGTGCTCGGAGGCGAAGTGTGCGAGCCGGAGTTGGGAAGTCCCCGCTGAGACAAGCAAATCTGGCAACACGAGGCTGCCAGTCCCCCCAAAAAACTCTCTGAGCGTGTGTCTTTAGGTGTAAGCTTTGTGTCAGATGCCCTTCCATCCTTCTGTAGCTCTGTGGCCTGTTTCATTCCCAGTCTAGACCTGACCTCTCTGCAATTCTTTCCCTCCTCTCTCTCCCCTTCTCGCTCTTTCTCCTTGTTATCTCCTCATCTCTCTCTCTTTCTCTCTTTCTCTTCTCCTCTTCTCTCTTTCTTTTCTTCTCTTTTCCTCTTCTCTCTCTCCTTCTCTTCTCTCTCTTCATCTGCCCTTCTCTCTCTTTGTTTTCTCCCTCTCCTCCTCCCCTCTCTTTTCTCCTCTTCTCTCTCCTTTTTCTCTTCTTTACTCCTCTTCTCTCTCCTTCTCTCTTTTTCTTCTCTCTATCTCCTTCTCTTTCTCCTTCTCTCTTTCTCTTCTCTTTTCTCTCTCTCCTTCTCTTCTCCTCTTTTCTCTCTCTCCTTTCTTTCTCTTCTCTTCTCTCTCTCCTCTTCTCTCTCTTTTTCTGTCTTTCTCTTCTCTTGGCCTTTCTCTCTTTGTTTTCACCTTTTTTCTCTCTCCCCTCTCCTCTTCTCTCTCTCTCCTTGTTCTCTCTCTCCTCTCGTTCATCTAAAGTTTTCTTCTTCTTCTTCTTCCTCTCTCTCTCCTCTCGTTCATCTAAAGTTTTCTTCTTCTTCTTCTTCTTCTTCTTCTTCTTCTTCTTCTCCTTCTTCTTCTTCTTCCTCCTCCTCTTCTCCGTTGGCGTCTCTGCGTTTGAGCGACAGCCCCGACACCAGACGCCCAAACTCCGAACACAAACGCTTAAGAAAGAGGAATTATTTTGGCGTCAAACTCAGGGACGCAGAACGGACGAGGCACGAGCATCTGGTGAGTGGAGGAGAGGAAGAAGAGAAGAGAAGAAGAGAAGAGGAGAGGAGAAGGGTCCCAGAGGAGCTAAATGTGTAAATACTGTTTGGACACTTCCTCACTCAAGGTTTTTATCATTTTTGTATTTGTTTATATCTTCTACACACGTGTAAATCCCCGTTTACCGTGTTCCTCTTTTACAATATATTTATGAACTGTTGACGACTCTGCGACGTGTTAAAGTTGAACTCCAACACGTTTGAAGCTAAATTCCGTCACTAGAGGTGGTGGAATTCTGTCCGAAGCCAAAAACTGCACAGATCAGTGTTTCCTTGGTGGAGATTTCACTGTGGCAGTGAGTCTGTCAAGGCAACAAACTAGTGTAGTGATGGGGGCAAGTTCTGAACTTCCACGTAAAATGACAATTTGCTTCACACTGAAGAAGCTTAACACCACTTTAACCCATCTTACAACAGCCACGAGTCTAACAAACAAAACGCTCTGCCTGGTTCACTCATTAGTGTCGGGAAATGTTAGAAAACAACTTTATAAGCACCTTACACTTCCCTCTGTTGATTTCCTACTGCACAGGCCAAAGCCCAAAAGACCCGATTGTTGATGTCGTTTCTAATCCTGTTTATTTACCAGTGAATTATATTTTTTGAAAAACACTAAAAAATACATTCCTGAACCATTTTCTTTCAACAACTTTCAGTTTCTCTTCTTCACCGTCAGTCGTCGATTCTCACTTGTTGCTTCTGGAGTCGGTGCTCGAGTCTTTTGGGCTTTGGCCTGTGCAGTGGGAAATCAACAGAGGGAAGTGTAAGGCTGCTTATAAAGTTGTTTTCTAACGTTTCCAGACACTAATGAGTGAACCAGGCAGAGCGTTTTGTTTGTTAGACTCGTGGCTGTTGTACTGCGATGTGTCTCTGCCCATAGAACTATAATCAAACACATCCCTGGCTCTGCCTGATCTGTGTGTTGTGTCTTCTGCAGTTCGTCTGTGACATAGTTTCCTGTGTCAGTAGTAAATAAAGATAGTTATTTTACAGTTAGATTCACTTGTTTAGGTTACGTTTACACTGAAACGAATCACCGTATCACTGTATTGAAAACGATTTGCGTAAAGACACAAACTCTAGTCACATGACTTGGCTGGGATCACATCATCACGACTCCATGTGGGCGGTAAAAACAAGGAAACGGAGCGCTGTGTCTGAAGTTGCTGTAGTTCTGTGGAAGTCTCAGCAGCCGATTTCGAGCTGAGGAAGATGGAAAGTGCGAAAACCTGTTTCGCTTTTGTCTCGGGTTTGTTTAAACCTTTCCACAATAGCGTCACATGACCAAAGTCATGAACCAGCGAATCAGGAAGGAGCAGGTCATAGTGACGTGGACCAATAAGAACGGAGCCCCTGCGTATCAGTGTTTTCACTCGTCCACACGGCACCGGATCAGATCTGTGCTCAGGTGAATTCGTGGGAGCTGGTGTATCCAGATCATTCCATCTCCGGAGCCATTTTCCATCGGATTAGTGTGAATGAACACTGCATCCACAACAAAAACTCAAGTACGACTGTGGACGGGGCCGTAGTTTAGGTTTATGTGTGACTGACACAGACAATAATCTCTAGACTCACTTGTTTAGCTTTGTGGAGGGTGGAGGGGAAGTGTGGGATTGTTCTTTTTTTAATCACTGTAAAGCGTTTTGTGTTGCAGTTTTGTATGAAAAGAGCTCGAAACTGACTCCTGTGGGGTTTACGTCTAATGTTTATCCTCAAAAACAGAGCGGCAAAAAAGGCCTATCAAAAAATAAGAAAAAAAAAACAATTTTGAGGTAAAAATGCCCTATTTTAAGTGAAATTATCTTCCAGTGCAGTAAGAAATTTTCACTTACTAAGTTTTCTGAAAACAAGATGAAATAAGAATCTTGCTCTTAGCAGAAAACACGAGTTTCAAGTATTTATGGCAAGATTTTTCACCTTATTGGTTTGAGAAGGAAGTTAAAGAGGCTTAACCTGGCTTGATTTAATATAAAAAGTGTTTAGAATAAGTTGTAATATCGAGATAAGATAAATCAGGATGGAATATCTTGAAACAAGTAAAAAAAACTCATCTTATTAAGTAAAAAAAATCTTAAAATTGATCTTTTAAGACAAATCTGCTTCATTCAAGTCAGTTTTTCATAGTGAAAGTTGGAGTTGTGTTTGTTTCGCACATTTACACTACAAAAAAGGATTTTCTAGCATAGTTAAACTGTCTTGAATTAAGCAGATTCATCTTAAAAGATCAATTTTAATTATTTTTTACTTGTTTCAAGATATTCCATCCTGATTTATCTTATCTCGATATTACAACTTATTCTAAGCACTTTTTATATTAAATCAATCCAGGTTAAGCCTCTTTAATTTTGCCATAAATACTTAAAACTCGTGTTTTCTGCTTAGAGCAATATTCGTATTTCATCTTGTTTTCAGAAAACTTGGTAAGTGAAAATTTCTTACTGCACTGGAAGATAATTTCACTTAAAATAGGGCATTTTTACCCCAAAATTGGTATTTTTTTTCTTATTTTTTGATAGGCCTTTTTTGCCGCTCTGTTTTTGAGGATAAACATTAGACGTAAACCCCACAGGAGTCAGTTTCGTGTCATATCGGAGCTTTAAATAAATAAGTGTAAACTAAACAGAGCTTCTTCTTCTTCTGGTGGTTCAGTTCTAGTTCAGAGCTCTGAGTCGGAGCCGGTAACAGGTTCGGTGTAATTAAAGCGTAAGATGCGCCGGGCTGTTCCACATTAAAGCCGCGGTTATTGACACATCCTTATGCATCAGATCTGGTACAGCGTCCGCTCCTCTCATTATCCCCAATCAAACCTCAGGCCTCTGGAATCAGCTTCATTAAGTCTGTTTATTCACGAGTCTTAACGAAGATTCAGAGACACTAACGAGAGCCAGGACTGAACCAGGACTAAACCAGGACTGAACCAGGACTAAACCAGGTCTAAACCAGGACTAAACCAGGTCTAAACCAGGACTAAACCAGGTCTAAACCAGGACTAAACCAGGTCTAAACCAGGTCTAAACCAGGTCTAAACCAGGTCTAAACCAGGTCTAAACCAGGACTTAACCGAGACTAGACCAGGACTGAACCAGGACAGAACCAGGACTAAACCAGGACTAAACCAGGTCTAAACCAGGTCTAAACCAGGTCTAAACCAGGTCTAAACCAGGACTGAACCAGGACTGAACCGAGACTAAACCAGGACGGAACCAGGACAGACCCAGGACTAAACCAGGAGTGAACCAGGACTAAACCTGGTCTAAACCAGGTCTAAACCAGGTCTAAACCAGGACTGAACCAGGACTGAACCGAGACTAAACCAGGACTGAACCAGGACAGAACCAGGACTAAACCAGGAGTGAACCAGGACAGAACCAGGACTAAACCAGGTCTAAACCAGGACTAAACCAGGTCTAAACCAGGTCTAAACCAGGTCTAAACCAGGACTAAACAAGGACTGAACCGAGACTAAACCAAGACTGAACCAGGACTGAACCAGGACTAAACCAGGACTAAACCAGGACTAGACCAGTACTAGACCAGGACTGAACCAGGACTAAACCAGGACTAAACCAGGATTAAACCAGGACTAAACCCGGACTAAACCAAGACTGAACCAGGACTAAACCAGGACTAAACCAGGACTAAACCAGGATTAAACCAGGACTAAACCCGGACTAAACCAAGACTGAACCAGGACTAAACCAGGACTAAACCAGGACTAAAACAGGCCTGAACCAGGTCTAAACCAGGTCTAAACCAGGACTAAAGCAGGACTAAAGCAGGACTAAAGCAGGACTAAAGCAGGTCTATCATAACGCTAATGGGAGCGACGGGGGAAAAAACGTGTCTGATTGTTCTGTTATTAATGTTCAGATCTGGATTTGAAACAAAATAGTGAAATAAAAATCCCAGGACCAGACCAGGACCAGACCAGGACCAGACCAACATTTAAACCCCTGAGACCCGAGCTTTTATCTGATGTGCATTTTATTTCTTCTTCTATTTGGGATAAGTAGGACCTAATAAGTATAATAAATAAACTTTGTTTTTATACATATATATATTTTATACCTCCTGTGGGCTCACCACCTGCAGAGGGGTTCATAGGGGTGGTCAGGTGCTATGAGGATTGGGCGGCAAACTGCCCCCGCGACCCAGCCGGATTAAGCGGGAGAAGATGGATGGATGTTTTTATACAGGAAGTAGAAGTTTTTGCAAAAAATGGTGTCCTCATGTGTGGACAATGAGTCAGACTTACCATATGACAGAAATAGACATAGACAATGTACAGATAAAATGCAATCAGCGGTTTATTTCAAGCCCTAAACCTGCCAAATGTGACGTAGGTCGACCATGAGCGGGTTGGGGTTCAGTGAGCAAGGTTAAAAACACAGACAAAATCATGAAAATGTGGTTCACAGTTTTAATTTTTTCTGGTTTTGAATCATTACAAAAAAAGTGGAGGTGCAAAAAGTGCAAGGTACAAAATGGAGGCACCAGCAACAGAACTGTCCAACAATTTACAACTGTAAACTCATCGAAATATTCCAAAGTTTACCTAACAACATGGTGCAGTCAAAGCATAACCATAGTCAAGTCCCAATGTCCTCAAATGACATGACACACCCCAATGTCCTCAAATGACATAACACAGTCCCAATGTCCTCAAATGACATAACACAGTCCCAATGTCCTCAAATGACATAACATACCCCAATGTCCTCAAATGACATAACACACCCCAATGTCCTCAAATGACATAACACACCCCAATGTCCTCAAACGACATGACACACCCCAATGTCCTCAAACGACGACATGACACAGTCCCAATGTGCTCAAATAACACAACACACCCCAATGTCCTCAAATGACATAACACACCCCAATGTCCTCAAATGACATAACACACCCCAATGTCCTCAAAAGACATGACACACCCCAATGTCCTCAAACGACGACATGACACACCCCAATGTCCTCAAACGACAACATGACAGTCCCAATGGGTTCAGTCCTTGTTTAGTCCTCATTTACTCCTCAAACAACAGTAAGTTTGTTTAGTCCTGGTTTGGTCCTTGTTTAGTCCTCATTTACTCCTAGTTTAGTCCTATTTTTAGATCTCATTTTGGTTCAGTCCTGGTTCAGTCCTGATTAAGTTCTGGTTCAGTCCTGGTTTAGTCCTCATTTAGTCCTGGTTTAGTCTTGTTTCAGTCTTGGTTTAGTCCTGGTTCAATCCTGGTTTAGTCCGGATTTAGTCTTGGTTCAGTCTTGGTTTAGTCCTGGTTCAATCCTGGTTTAGTCCGGATTTAGTCTTGGTTCAGTCTTGGTTTAGTCCTCATTTAGTCCTAGTTTAGTCCTCTTTTTAGACCTCATTTTGGTCCGGGGTCAGTCCTGGTTTTAGTCCTCATTTAGTTCTGATTTAGCCCTGGTCCAGTCTTGGTTTAGACCTCATTTAGTCCTGGTTTAGTCTTGGTTCAGTCTGGTTTTGTCCTCATTTAGTCCTGGTTTAGTCTTGGTTTAGTCTTCATTTAGTCCTCAAACGATATAACACAGTCCCAGTGTCCTCAAACGACGATTTCCTGATGCTCTGGTTTGCTATAATCACTAAAATGTGTCAGATTTTAATGCCAAATGAAGATAGAGACATTTTTGTACATAAATACATTAGTTTCATCCATAAAATTCAGATATAAATTTGACCGTGCGTTTTTTTTGTTTTGTTTTGTTTTGTTTTGTTGTTGTTGTAGAAGTTTTTTGTTGATTTCTCCGCCATTTTTTTTCACTGAAATTGGTGTTATATTGTGGAGTCTCAAGAGGTTAAGACCAAAATGACCGGGACCAGACTGGGACCAGACCAGGACCAGACCGGGACCAGACCGGGACCAGACCGGGACCAGACTGGGACCAGACCGGGACCAGACCGGAACCAGACCAGGACCAGACTGGGACCAGACCAGGACCAGACTGGGACCAGACCGGGAGGAGATGTTCTAAGTTTGGAGGTGATCTTTGGAACAAGGACACAGAAACACGAGGGATCAGAACAATTAGAGACAAAATGAGAAACAACCCAGAGCCTCCAGAGGAAAGAGAGAAAAGAGGAGGAGAAAGGAGAGGAGAGAGGAGAGGAGAGGAGAGAGGAGAGGAGAAGAGAGGAGAGAGGAGAGGAGAGGAGAGGAGAGGAGAGAGGAGAGAGGAGAGGAGAGGAGAGAGGAGAGGTGGAGAGAAGAGGAGGAGAGGAGAGGAGAAGAGAGGAGAGGAGAGAGGAGAGGAGAGAAGGAGAGAGGAGAGAGGAGAGGAGAGGAGAGGAGGAGAGAGGAGAGGAGAGAGGAGAGGATCAGTCCTGATTCAGTCCTGGTTTTAATGCTGGTTTTGGTCCTCATTCAATCCTGGTTTAGTCCTGGTTCAGTCCTGGTTTAGTCCTGATTAAGTCCTGGTTTAGTCCTCATTTAGTCCTAGATTAGTCCTCTTTTTAGACCTCATTTTGGTCCTAGTTCAGTCCTGGTTTAGTCCTGTTTTTAGACCTCATTTTGGTCCTGGTTTAGTCCAGCTTTAGTCCTGGTTCAGTCTTGGTTTAGTCCTCATTTAGTCCTCATTTAGTCCTCTTTTTAGACCTCATTTTTGTCCTTGTTCAGTCCTCCTTCAGTCCTGGTTTAGTCCTCATTTAGTCCTGGTTTAGTCCTCATTTAGTCCTGGTTTAGTCCTCATTTAGTCCTGGTTTAGTCCTCATTTAGTCCTGGTTTAGTCCTCATTTAGTCCTGGTTTAGTCTTGGTTCTGTCTTGGTTTTGTCCTCATTTAGGCCTAGTTTAGTCCTTTTTTTTAGTCCTCATTTAGTCCTGGTTCAGTCCTGGTTCTCGGACCCTTGTTAAATCCCCAGTCTATCTCAGTCTGGTCTAAATTAAAGCGCACTGAGTCCAGACGTCGGATTAATCGTTTTTATTATAATAGTTTTTTATCATAATAGTTTTTTATAATAATTGTTTTAATCTCGGGATTCGTCTCCGGGTGGTTTCCATGGCGACGCTGTGACTAAAATAGTCGATAATTATAAACCCACTTCAGACTGACAGCTCATTAAGCGCAGTAATAGAACTTTAATATTCAAACCGGGTCAGACACAGAAGGGCAGCACCTGTCAGAGAGGAGGGCCGCACCTGTCAGAGGGGAGGGCCGCACCTGTCAGAGAGGAGGGCCGCACCTGTCAGAGAGGAGGGCACCTGTCAGAGAGGAGGGCACCTGTCAGAGAGGAGGGATGCACCTGTCAGAGAGGAGGGCACCTGTCAGAGAGAAGGGCAGCACCTGTCAGAGACGAGGGCCGCACCTGTCAGAGAGGAGGGCACCTGTCAGAGAGGAGGGCACCTGTCAGAGAGGAGGGATGCACCTGTCAGAGAGGAGGGCACCTGTCAGAGAGGAGGGCACCTGTCAGAGAGGAGGGCCGCACCTGTCAGAGAGGAGGGCCGCACCTGCCAGAGAGGAGGGCCGCACCTGCCAGAGGGGAGGGCTGCACCTGCCAGAGAGGAGGGCTGCACCTGCCAGAGAGGAGGGCTGCACCTGTTAGAGAGGAGGGCCGCACCTGTCAGAGAGGACGGCCGCACCTGTCAGAGAGGAGGGCCGCACCTGTCAGAGAGGAGGGCCGCACCTGTCAGAGGGGAGGGCCGCACCTGTCAGAGGGGGGGGACGCACCTGTCAGAGGGGAGGGCCGCACCTGTCAGAAGGAAGGCCGCACCTGTCAGAGAGAAGAGCCGCACCTGTCAGAGGGGAGGGCCTCACCTGTCAGAGGGGAGGGCCGCACCTGTCAGAGAGGAGGGCTGCATCTGTCAAAGAGTGGCCCGGGGGCTCAACCAGGGACCGGGATCTGAGGCCCTGCAGCGGGTCCTGAGGCTTCAACTGGAACACACAATATAGTCCTGGTTTGGTCCTGGTTTAGTTCAAGTTTAGTTCTGGTTTTGTCCTGGTTTTGTCCTGGTCTAAACCTGGTTTAGACCTGATTTAGTCCTGGTTTAGTCCTTATATTGGTCCTTGTTCAATCCTGGTGTAGTCCTGGTTTTAGTCCTTATTTTGGTCCTTTTCAGTCCTGGTTTAGTTCTGGTTTTAGTCCTTATTTTGGTCTTTGTTCAGTCCTGGTTCAGTCCTTGTTTTCAGTCCTAATTTTGGTTCTTGTTTAGCCCTGGTTTAGTTCTAGTTTTAGTCCTGATTTTGGTCCTTGTTCAGTTCTGGTTTAGTCCTGTTTTTAGTCATGATTTAGTCCTGATTTTGATCCTCATTCAGTCCTGGTTTAGTCCTGGTTCAGTCCTGGTTTTAGTCCTGTTTGTTATAGAAATAGTATGAATGGAATGGGGAAAAGGATCAGAATCTATCCATATTCACACATATCCAGTGCTATATATGATATTTAATTTAGTAGTAGGTTAGTAGGATTTAGTAAACAATCCTCAAATCTGTACAGTTTCAAATAGACAAAAAAAATAGTAATAGACGACAGTTGGAATTGTACTTTTTTGGACGCCAGTAACATGTATTTTCTGTCAACTGAATATAAGGTATTTTGAATGTTTGCTTATAATTAGATGCAGAATTTTATTGTCTTTTCAATTGTTCTTGTTATAATGATAAATGCATCTTGTGAAAAGCTCTTACACAAAATGTGACCCTGCCCCCTGTCGGCTGCTGATCGTCACTTTTACGCCGTTGCACAAGAAAGCAGGGGTCATGTGACAGTGGTAAAAAAATGATTGAAATCGAATGAAACTTTTGCTAAATTAGAACCAAAAAAATCTACCTACTGCTACTATTACTCCAGTATCCCTATGGAGATTTGTGATGGAGAAGGAAATACACGTAAACAAATATATCGTTGTCAGACTTTGCCAAGGAAAGAAACAACTAAACCTCCACAATTATTCTGCGCTCTGCAAATCGAAAACACAAGACTGAGCTCCCGAGGCAGCGTCTGAATATTTGTAGTTTGAGGACATTACAGGGAAATTTGAGAAACACAAGTCTTGTTCTGTGAGAAATCTGCTCACTCTGTAGTTTAGACCTCTACATGTGTGTCAGATGCCCTCCCCGTGTCTCCGTGGGGTCTTATTCTGTGTATAAACCCTGTAGTTTACACGTTTTTTTCCACAAGTTCGTGTTCAGTCTTTTTCAACACAGTCTTGTGCTGCCCTCTGCTGGCCACTCCGGGTATTTCACACAAACAGAACTGAGGGTAAAAGTTAAACAGTAAATGTTAAACACCGGAAGAACTGTCTGTACTTTTTAAAACGCCACACCAAAGTTAATCAATACTTAGAGACTATGATGGTCAGTGAGTCAGAAATATGCCACAGTTTAGATCCTGGCGTAAATGCATCTTTTGTGAGTGTACGTGGAGGATACATTACTTAAATTACTTAAACCGCCACTGTCACATTCTGAAAACACGCAGGCTCTTGGACTTTAGCAACAGGGTCTTCCTCAAAAGGGCTTGTCTAATTTATAAGGTCCTTCAGTCCCTCGCACCTTCACCATTAAAGGAGAAAATCAAGCACAATGACAATTCAGAGAGGACCCGGTCATACCCACAGACGGAAAACCTTTGGGCAGAATGTTTTATCTGTCTAAGGTGAATCTGTGGGATAGATAGTGTCCTACGTAAGGGACCTCCGGCACGTCTGAAGCTAAAGTTCGTCGCTAGAGGAGGTGGAATTCTATCAGAAGCCAAAAAACGGCACAGATCAGTGTTTCCTCGGCGGAGATCTCACTGTGGCAGTGAGTCTGTCAAGGCAACAAACTAGTGTAGTGATGGGGGCAAGTTCTGAACTAGTGCAGTGATAGGGGCAAGTTCTGAACTAGTGCAGTGATGGGGGCAAGTTCTGAACTAGTGCAGTGATGGGGGCAAGTTCTGAACTAGTGCAGTGATGGGGGCAAGTTCTTAACTAGTGTAGTGATGGGGGCAAGTTCTTAACATCCACGTAAAACTCCAATTTGAAGAAGCTTAACACCACTTTAACCCATCTTACAACAGCCACGAGTCTAACAAACAAAACGCTCTGCCTGGTTCACTCATTGTTTATCCTGCTTCTTTGAGGTTCATTACAAACTGTAAGATGACCACTCACCACTGTGAATTATACTCTGGAGTGGGATGACCCACTCTGGCCACTCAGAGGACTAGTCACTGGTAAACTTTTATTTATAAGGCAATATTGGGACTACTGCCTTCGTACATTTGCACCCTAATTGCTCTGAGAAATGCTGACTCGTATTCTCTTCGCTCACAAGACTATTTCTGTTCCTTATACTCGTACAGAATTGGGTAAAAAGGCATTTGTTTACTCTGCACCTTTTGCATGGAATATGCTACAGAAAGACTGGAAACTAACTGATTTAATTTCCTGGAGCACTTTTAAATCCAAACTGAGAGCTTTTGAGACCAATTCCACAATCTGCACTTGTTTCTCATAATGTCTTTAAACTTTTATGTCTTGTCTGTGTAAATGTGTAACTGTGTTTTGTGTTTGCTGCTACCTCTTGGCCACGACTCCTTTGAAAAAGAGGCTCTTAATCTGAATGGGATATTTCCTGGTTAAATAAAGGTCAAATAAAAAAAATAAAAAAATTAGTACCTGTAAACATTAGAAAACAACTTTATAAGCAGCCTTACACTTCCCTCTGTTGATTTCCCAAAGCACTAATATCGGGGTAATGTGCTCTTGTTTTTTGGTTCCAGCTGTAAACGGTGAAGTGCTGGAGGCTGATGTCGGAGAAAAGTGCATTACAGTCGTCTAAACGAGACGAGATAAAAGCGAGCGTGACTTGTTCAAAAGTATTGAAAGATAAAAATGGTTCCTCTTTGGGTAAAAGCGACAAATGATAAGAGCCTAAAGATTTGATGACTGCGTTCACTTTAGGGATGTAACTATGGGATCAATGTGGGTGAAAAATGTGTACCCGTAGAAATATTGCGAGCTTGTTGCAATATTTCTACGGGTACACATTTTTCACCCACACATGTACAAAATATTTCTACAGGTACAAAATGTAATTGCACATACACAATTTCTCTTACACAGATGCAAAACTTTATTACAACTGTGCGTATTTGTGACCCTGTATTGATCCCATACAAAACAATCACCGAAATATAGTGACATCAGTCTGGTCTGAGAATAATATTGGAGACCATCACAATATATCGAATCACAAGTCTCTTTGCTTAAATGTAGTCCTGGTTTAGACCTGGTTTAGTCCTGGTTTAGACCTGGTTTAGTCCTGGTTTAGACCTGAAATAGGCCTGATATAGACTAAACCAGGTCTAATCCAGGACTGAACCAGGTCCAATCCAGGACTGAACCAGGTCTAAACCAGATCTAAACTAGGAGTAAACCAAGTCTAAACCAGGTCTGAACTAATTCTAAACCAAGTCTAAACTAGGTCTAAACCAGGACTGAACCAGGTCTAAACCAGGTCTAAACTAGGAGTAAACCAAGTCTAAACCAGGTCTAAACTAATTCTAAACCAGGTCTAAACCACGTCTCAACCAGGACTGAACCAGGACTAAACCAGGATTAAACCAGGATTGAACCAGGTCTAAACCAGGTTTAAACCAGGACTAAACCAGGTCTAAACCAGGTCTAAACCAGCACTGAACCAGGTCTAAATCAGGACTGAACCAGGTCTAAACCAGGTTTAAACCAGGTCTAAACCAGGTCTAAACCAGGTCTAAACCAAGTCTAAACCTAGTCTAAACCAAGTCTAAACAAAGTCTAAACCAGGTCTCAACCAGGACTGAACCAGGTCTAAACCAGGTTTAAACCAGGACTAAACCAGGTCTAAACCAGGATTGAACCAGGTCTAAACCAGGTCTAAACCAAGTCTAAACCTGGTCTAAACCAAGTCTAAACAAAGTCTAAACCAGGTCTCAACCAGGATTGAACCAGGTCTAAACCAGGTTTAAACCAGGACTAAACCAGGTCTAAACCAGGTCTAAACCAGGTCTAAACCAGGACTGAACCAGGTCTAAACCAGGTTTAAACCAGGACTAAACCACGACTGAACAGAGTTTTGAAAGTCTGTTCACTCTCAGAGGCTCAGAGGGAGCGTGAGTGAAACAAAACCCGACTCCAGACATGTTTGTGACGGGGGATCGTTGTTATAAAATGCTAGAAAGCTCCAAAACAAACTCCATTTTGCATAAACACATGTTGTTTAAGATGGAAATGCAGCTTTATTTACAGCACTGTACAAGAAACTAAAGAAACTCCATTAAAAAAAACACAATAACGTAAATCTGGTGATATCGAATCGTCAAAGGTCTCACAACAATATCGTGAAGCATCACAATATATCGAATCCCAAGTCTCTTTGCTTAAATGAACAGTTCTAATGCAGAAATAGTTAAAAAACAGAGGGAACTACATAGACCATGATCCTTTGCTCCGTTTCAGTGCAGACGACATGAAGAAATAACTGTTCTAAGCACTTTGAAATCTTCATTCTTTGGATTAAGTCTTATGAAGCATTTTTAGAGGAAAAAGTCGCAGATTCACAGTTTTATATTGTAATAAATCTGGTACAGTGAGATATTTATGGTGAAAATATCAAACAGAGAGATTTGGATATTGTTACGTCCCCGATCCGTGTGTCGTTTGGTCATTTGTTTTTCAAAATAAAACCAAAACTAAGAAAATGAAAAAACAAAAACAACTCTTTTCTTGTCTCCAAAACCAAAATGAAAAACCTGATCTAAACCAGGACTAAACCAGGTCTAAGCCAGGTCTAAACCAGGACTAAACCAGGACTAAACCAGGACTAAACCAGGTCTAAACCAGGACTAAACCAGGTCTGAACCAGGACTAAACCAGGTCTAAACCAGGACTAAACCAGGTCTGAACCAGGACTAAACCAGGTCTAAGCCAGGTCTAAACCAGGTCTAAACCAGGGCTAAACTAGGACTAAACCAGGACTAAACCAGGGCTAAACTAGGACTAAACCAGGACTAAACCAGGTCTAAACCAGGACTAAACCAGGACTAAACCAGGACTGAACCAGATTTCTTCTCGACTTATTCGTTCTGAGACGCTTCATTCTTGTCTAGAGGTCGTTTATTTGAAGAGAACTTGTCTAGTAAACTGGTCTTGCTGCAGGAACAGATCATTTTACTACTTTTAACTAATTTTTTGTTAGTTTTAAGTGTTTAGATCTTACATTTTGCCCAAGCTTTTTTTCAGGGCACATATTTAGATCTCCATGTTCCTTTAATTGTTCTGAAAATGCTATAATCTCCCACCCGAGCCTCATACAGACTCGATGAACAGAGCCCAGGAGAGATCTCTAGATGACTCAAACCTGCATGGACGACTCTAAAACCTCTTCAGACACGTTGGAACATGGGAGAAAGCTGAAAAATCCACAGTTTACAATATAAAGCCACATGGATTAAACTGCAAATGACATTTACCAGATAAAAATATAATACTTAAAGTGGAACTAAACACAGCGCTTTACTAAACTGTGTATTTGGTGTTTTTGAAGCATCGTTCCGTTCCATTCTTTGGCAATTTTAGTGCAAACTCGATGTACATTTACAGCTTTCTGGTCAAAACGCCTGAAGTCTAAGTTTGTGTCTGAATGTCCACACTCTTCCAGCGCTTACGGCGTTCTCTGGGGCATCCGAATGTCCAGTTGTGCGCCCAAAATTTCCCACACCGCAATTTGAAACGTTGTGTCAGGATAGACCACGATGCACTGGGAGAGTCGGGAAAACACTGGCTGTTTTGCAGATTTTTTGTGTTCTACGCCCTGATTGGCTGTTCTGCGTAATCGAAGGTGGAACATTCCTCAGTTTAGATCGTGGAGACTGAGAAAAGTGTCTAAAGTGTGTGGTGAGGGGTTTTACAGCCTTAAAATATGGCGTGAGATCGCTGTAGGATAGAAATCTGTACGTATTTGGCTGTAGTTGAGCATAAAATAAATATTCGTAAACTCTCAAATGAGTCCAGTCGTCTATAAACTGTGTTGTGTGTGTGTATTTCATCCATCAGAATACGAAATGAAAACTTACGATTACACTTTCTTCAGTACAAATTCACAGACGGGACTTTACTGTCAAAAATACGTCATCACGTCACAGATATGAACAGCAGATGTCGCGTTCAGCCTCTTGGCATTAATCCCGCCGCCATCTTGGTACTGGCTTCCTTGGTCTAAGTGTCACTGACCGACATCTGACCGAAGCTTTTTTACAGGATCAGTGAGCGGAAATGCCTTGACAGTCAAGTCTGTGAACTTTGACGTAACTTTTCATTTCGTATTCTGATGGATGAAATACACACACACAACAGTTTATGTACAACTGGACTCATTCGAGAGTTTACGAATATTTATTTTACGCTCAACTACAGCCAAATACGCACGGATTTCTACCCTACGCACACGAATACTTCTGACAGCGATCTCACTCCATATTAAAACATATAGAATAATTGTAAAAAATAAAGCTGATGACTTCACGGATTTTGCCTATTGCGGGTTATTTTTAGAACGTGACTCCCGTGATAAACGAGGGACCACGGTATTTTAATTTCCCCTTTAAGTGAACCGAACTCAGTCCTCTGTAATCGGACCAAAAAGTGAACCAACAGAAAAAGAACTTGTTGGTTTTGTGTCACTTTGTAGAGTTTATTCCAAAAAGGACCAGGTTCTTTCTGCTCCACTTGAGCTTTGATGGGCCCCGGTCCTTTCTGTCCACACCTCGCCCCGGTATCGCAAAGTCCTCATCTTTATTTTTTGTTTTTGTATTTGTTGGCATCATCATGACAATGACCCACAGAATATAATTAAATCTGGAAGATGAATCCAAGATGAATCCATATTATTTTCAAAGGCCTATGCTCATTGGCCACAAAGATTTTTACTTCCACATTTACTTCCTGATTCGCAGCCTAACGTGTGACGTCAGAAACGTGGTTCTGACCAATCAGAGCTGCTGCAGCGGAGCGCAGGAGAACTCTTACAAAGCTGATTTTGAGGCGCTTTGAAGATTTAAACATTTTTTAAAGATCATTTTGTAAAAATACAGAAGAATCCTACAAAATCCGACCTTTATGAAAGCTGTGGATGCCCTGAAGCACACGGGCAGGTTGATTTCACATAAATGCTCTGTGCTTCTGTGGGAGATTTTTTCCAGGGCAGCAAGACCTCGCTCAGCCACAAATCAACCTGCATCCCGAACAGAGGGGGCGGGGCTTATCCAGCTCTTATTATTATATATTATTATTATACTGAGTGTTTCCGGTTACAGTCACGTGACATTTCTAAAATAAAATAAAAAAAATCCACAGATTAGGTGAAATTAGGGTCTGGGGACGGTTGGTTTCAGAGGGTCTGGGGACGTTTCAGAGGGTCTGTGGACGTTTCAGAGGGTCTGGGGATGTTTCAGAGGGTCTGGGGACGTTTCAGAGGGTCTGGGGACGTTTCAGAGGGTCTGGGGACGGTTGGTTTCAGAGGGTCTGCGGACGGTTCAGAGGGTCTGGGGACGTTTCAGAGGGTCTCAGTCCGGTTGGTTTCAGAGGGTCTGTGGACGGTTCAGACGGTCTGGGGTTGGTTGGTTTCAGAGGGTCTGTGGACGGTTCAGAGGGTCTGGGGTTGGTTGGTTTCAGAGGGTCTGGGGTCGGTTGGTTTCAGAGGGTTTGGGGACGGTTGGTTTCAGAGGGTCTGTGGACGGTTCAGAGGGTCTGGGGTCGGTTGGTTTCAGAGGGTTTGGGGATGGTTGGTTTCAGAGGGTCTCAGTCCGGTTGGTTTCAGAGGGTCTGGGGTCAGTCGGAGTCATCGGTCTGAGTTCGTTTAAATGCCTGAAAGAACCAAGTATGAAACTGGACATGACCCGACTGAATGACGCAGATAAAAGTGCCGGTTTACGTCTTTGCAGATCCTGTTTCTGAATAAAACACGACTAAATAAACCGTTCTGATGTTCGTTTCCACATTTCAGACCAAAAGCTCTTTATTTATGACAGAAAGTTTAGAGTTTTAGTGGAGTTTATCAGACTTTTGTCCACTCTAGAGGGAAGAGGATGGACATTCAGACTCGGACGAAGTTTACGCTGCCTCCAGAGATTTAAAGTATGACGTGACATCGCACAGAACTGTCTGCAGGGAGTTTAGATGTTTAGTCCCACTTTAACTTTTAATAATCCGAACATAATTACATCTGTACACTCGGATATGTTGAAATAAGAAAGAAAAAAACACGAGGTTGGTCAGAACTACAGCGGATCCCGGGCGTTTTGAGTCAGGAGGTTTTTACAGCGTGACGTGAGGTTCAGAGTCTGGAGGAGCAGGTTCGGGTTCTTCGGGTTCTTCGGGTTCTTCGGGTTCTTCGGGTTCTTCGGGCTCAGGGCTCAAAGTCAAACTCGAGGTCGGATTTGCCCATCTTCTCCCTGTAAACCTCGTCAAACGTCTCGTTCATGGACACGGTGAAGACATCTCGCCAAAGACCGACACGACCTGGACACGAGGAGCAGAGGAGGAGGTCAGAGGAGGAGGTCAGAGGAGGAGAGGAGAAGGTCAGAGGAGCAGAGGAGGTCAGAGGAGCAGAGGAGTAGGTCAGAGGAGCAGATGGAGCAGAGGAGGAGCAGAGGCGGAGCAGGAGGAGCAGATGGAGGAGCAGAGGAGCAGATGGAGGAGCAGATGGAGAGGAGGAGGAGCAGAGGAGGAGCAGATGGAGAGGAGGAGGAGCAGAGGAGGAGCAGAGGTGGAGCAGAGGAGGAAAAGGAGGAGAGGAGAAGGTCAGAGGAGCAGAGGTGGAGCAGAGGAGGAGCAGGAGGAGGAGCAGGAGGAGAGGAGAAGATCAGAGGAGCAGAGGAGGAGCAGGAGGAGGAGCAGGAGGAGAGGAGAAGGTCAGAGGAGCAGAGAAGAAGCAGAGGAGGAGCAGGAGGAGAGGAGAAGGTCAGAGGAGCAGAGGTGGAGCAGAGGAGGAGCAGGAGGAGAGGAGAAGATCAGAGGAGCAGAGGAGGAGCAGAGGAGGAGCAGGATGAGAGGAGGTCAGAGGAGGGGAGGAGAAGGTCAGAGGACCAGAGAAGGAGAAGAGGAGAAGCAGAGGAGGAGAGGGAGGAGCAGAGATGGAGCAGGAGGAGAGGAGAAGGTCAGAGGAGCAGAAGAGCAGCAGAGGAGGAGCAGGAGGAGAGGAGGTCAGAGGAGGGGGGGAGAAGATCAGAGGAGGAGAGGAGAAGGTCAGAGGAGCAGAGAAGGAGAAGAGGAGGAGCAGAGGAGGAGAAGGAGGAGCAGAGATGGAGCAGGAGGAGCAGGAGGAGCAGAGGAGCAGGAGGAGCAGATGGGGGAGCAGGAGGAGCAGAGGAGCAGATGGAGAAGCAGGAGGAGCAGAGGAGCAGGAGGAGCAGATGGAGGAGCAGGAGGAGTGGAGGAGGAGCAGAGGAGAAGCAGAGGAGAAGGTCAGAGGAGAAGCAGATGGAGCAGAGGAGGAGCAGAGGAGAAAGTCAGAGGAGCAAAGGAGGAGCAGAGGAGCAAGAAGAACAGTGGAGGAGCAGAAGAGGCGCAGACCTCTGCACACGGCCATGGCCTCGGAGCTGCAGCACTGCTCGATGAGCTGAGAACAACTTTCCACCAGAACCTCCACCTGAGACTTATCACAGGAGACGCCCAGGAACCGAGCCAGGTCCGACACCAGCCTGGACAGGTCCTACAGGAGGAGGAGGTGCAGATCAGGAGGAGGTGCAGAGAGGAGGAGGCGCAGACCAGGAGGAGGAGGTGGAGACCAGGAGGAGGTACAGATGAAGAGGAGGAGATACAGACGAGGAGGAGATACAGATGAGGAGGAGAAACAGACGAGGGGGAGAAACAGAAAGAGGAGGAGATAAAAAACAAGGAGACGAAGAGGAGACAGAAAAAAGAGGAGAAAGTAAAAAATTTTAGACTTTTTCCCCAAATTTTGTGATTTTTTACAATCCTGGTTGGATTCCACAACCGTAAACGGGGCCAAAACTCCTCTAATGTCACAAAGATTTTATCAAAATAAGAATAAGAGAAATAAAAATACATTTTTATTTTATTGGACTAATGTTTAAAGTCTCCAAAAAATGTGTTTATTTTTGTGCCAAAATTTTGGACCTGTCATTTTCAACACATTTTTCTTCACAAATTCCTTCTTGATTTGCATAAAACTATAATTTCTATTTACCGCAGGTTTTATTGCCTGGTCTGTCAAATGCTTTGATCGCTTCCTCCGGAATGTTCCACAGTGTGGCATTCAACCTTTCTGTCTCCTCAGTGTTGTTTGGTGTTTTATTCTTATTATTCAGGATGTTCCACAGGTTAAACAGGTCGTCTCTGTATATAGGCCAGTGTTTCTGTACATAGGCAGATAAGATAACGGCACAGACGCGCTCATAAAACTCAGATATGCCGTTTATGTAACTGTTCTGAGCGACTTACCGCAGGACTTTAGACAGAAGGACAGGCCCACCGCAGCCACGAGGGACGAAAGAGGAGACAGAAAACATGCATGAACAAAAAGAACCCATTAAACACATGCAAAATAATGAGGAAAATAAGAAAAACACACCAAAAAATAGGTACACTGGGTTCTGTGCATTCACTCTTCGCACACTGGACGTCTGACTGGAAATGGAGTAAATTATAATAATGTTTATATGTAGGCAAATGACAAACGACAAATGTATGACAACTAAAGGTGAAACGATATTCAAGTCTCACGGTACGATATGGTCACGGTCTGAACCTCATGGTACGATATTTATTGCGATATCGTGGGAAACTCACGATATTACGATATTCTACAGAATATCAAGACTGACTCTAAAATGCTTTGGCCAGTCATTTATTGTCATTAGGGATGAATCCGTGTGTCTTTTTTCAATATAAAACCAAAAATAAGAAAACGAAAAATGACCTGTTTCAGTCCTGGTTTAGACCTGTATTATTAGATTAGATTTTTATTTGCACAAAAAGTGAAAACAATTTCGCAATACTGAAAAATCTAAACATTTGAGTGCAGGAGAGCGTGAGAAGAGCATTAATGGTCTTATAAGGCACCTCCCATAAAAACATTTTCATTACATCATGAACAGAAGATCACATTTATGAACACGTTTAACAATACTGTACATTCAGATGAGCAGCATTTGTTTCAATTGTCTTTTAAAAGAAAAAAGAGTGGAAATAGCCTTTAGCACAGGGGATAAGTTATTCCAGATAAGTTATTCCTCTGAACCTGACAGTTCTTTGGTTCATCGATGTTCTGCACAAGGGAAAAGTCTCTGCAGTGTCTTGTAGGTATGAACATCTGATGAGGACATTGAAAAGTTCTCAAAAACTCTGGGTAAAACCTGGGACATATGGACATACTTAAACATAAATAAATACAATATATGTTGACATTATATATAGTCAAAATATTGGATTTACGAAACAAAGGAGCAGAGGAAGTCAGTCTATTTGAATCATTCCTAATTCTAAGAAAACTCTTTTGTATTAATAAAATCTTATTGAGGAATATCCTAAAGGTGTTGCCCCAAACCATATTACAATATATGATATGTGGATAGATTAAACTGTAATATAATGTCATCATGATGAAACATTTATACAAGAACCAATTTGGCTCAAAATGCCAATGGATTTCATAATTTTGCTCCACACATGTTGAGTATGGTATTTCCAGGTCAGTTTTTGATTAACAATCACTCCTAAAAACGTAGTTTGAGCAACTTGATTAACTCTAATAGCATCAATGGATAGTGTAACGAACTATTATTTATACATCATATTTGGGTTGCGGATTTCCAGGCCACATTTTCATAAACAGGACAGTGCTGCACAGACAAATGAATACAATAAAAGACAGTAAATCCTAAATAAATACAATAAATAAAAAGTGTTACAATGCAAGAAATGGTTTTAAGAATGAATAAAATAAAATAAAAATTAAATAAAATGAAATAATGTGTTTGAGAGCGGGTTTGGGGCCCGGATTTTGTTGGACTTTGGTCGGGTTTTGCGGCAGCGTTGGGAACGTTCTCTGTAGAAATGACGAAATCTCGGGAAAATGTAGGCGACGTTTCCGAGAACTCTGAACGTAAAGGCGCAGAAACATCCACGTTACATAAGAGCGAGAGCCCCCGAGCGAGATAAGATAAAGAGACACTCCAGAGGTGTTCTACGTGTGTGTCTACGGAGGAATGTTCAGCAGTTACCATGGAGACACGAAACACGACAGACCAGGACTAAAGAGGGACTAAACCAGGACTAAAGAAGGACTAAAGAAGGACTAAAGAAGGACTAGACCAGGACTAAATAAGGATTAAAGATGGACTAGACCAGGACTAAAGAAGGACTTGACCAGGATTAAAGAAGGACTAGACCAGGACTAAAGAAGGTCTAAAGAAGGGCTAGACCAGGACTAAAGAAGGGCTAGACCAGGACTAAAGAAGGACTAAAGAAGGACTAAAGAAGGACTAAAGAAGGACTAAAGAAGGACTAGACCAACACTAAAGAAGGGTCAGACTAGAACTGTGTTAGACCTGGTTTACTCCTGGTTTAGTCCTGGTTCAGTCCTGGTTTAATCTCTGGTTTAATCCTGGTTCAGTCCTGGTTTAGTCCTGGTTTAGTCCTGGTTTAGTCTCTGGTTTAATCCTGGTTCAGTCCTGGTTTAGTCCTGGTTTAGTCCTGGTTTAGTCTCTGGTTCAGTCCTGGTTTAGACCTGGTTCAGACCTGGTTTAGTCCTGGTTTAGTCCTGGTTTAGTCTCTGGTTCAGTCCTGGTTTAGTCCTGGTTCAGTCTTGGTTTAGTCTCTGGTTTAGTCCTGGTTCAGTCCTGGTTTAGTCCTGGTTTAGTCCTGATTTAGTCTCTGATTCAGTCCTCGTTTAGACCTGGTTCAGACCTGGTTTAGTCCTGGTTTAGTCCTGGTTCAGTCCTGGTTTAGTCCTGGTTTAGTCCTGGTTCAGTCCAGGTTTAGTCCTGGTTTAGTCCTGGTTTAGTCTCTGGTTCAGTCCTGGTTTAGTCCTAGTTCAGTCTTGGTTTAGTCTCTGGTTTAGTCCTGGTTCAGTCCTGGTTTAGTCCTGGTCTGGTCCTGATTTAGTCTCTGATTCAGTCCTGGTTTAGACCTGGTTCAGACCTGGTTTAGTCCTGGTTTAGTCCTGGTTCAGTCCTGGTTTAGTCCTGCTTTAGTCCTGGTTCAGTCCTGGTTTAGTCTCTGGTTTAGTCCTGGTTCAGTCCTGGTTTAGTCCTGGTTTAGTCTGTTTGGTGTTCAGATAAGTCGGTTCTTTCTGGTCAGACCTTCAGACAGAGCAGTGCCTCAGGTTAGCGTCAGGGGCAGCAGTGCATTGTGGGTTAGTGTCGGGGCAGCAGTGCATTGTGGGTTGGCGTCAGAAGGGGGCAGCAGTGCATTGTGGGTTAGCATCAGGGGCAGCAGTGCATTGTGGGTTAGCGTCAGGGGCAGCAGTGCATTGTGGGTTAACGTCGGGGGCAGCAGTGCATTGTGGGTTAGAGTTGGGGCAGCAGTGCATTGTGGGTTAGCGTCGGGGGCAGCAGTGCATTGTGGGTTGGCATCAGGGGCAGCAGTGCATTGTGGTTTGGCATCAGGGGCAGCAGTGCATTGTGGGTTGGCGTCGGGGGCAGCAGTGCATTGTGGGTTAGCGTCGGGGCAGCAGGACATTGTGGGTTGGTGTCGGGGGCAGCAGTGCATTGTGGGTTAGCGTTGGGGCAGCAGGGCATTGTGGGTTAGCGTCAGGGGCAGCAGTGCATTGTGGGTTGGCATCAGGGGCAGCAGTGCATTGTGGGTTGGCGTCAGGGGCAGCAGTGCATTGTGGGTTGGCGTCAGGGGCAGCAGTGCATTGTGGGTTGGCGTCGGGGGCAGCAGTGCATTGTGGGTTGGTGTCAGGAGCAGCAGTGCATTGTGGGTTGGCGTCAGGGGCAGCAGTGCATTGTGGGTTGGCGTCAGGGGCAGCAGTGCATTGTGGGTGTTGTTTACCTTGTACATGTCTTCGTATTTGAGGAACAGGACGTTGGAGTCGGATCGATGCTCCCAGAATTCCTGCACGTGATCGAACCAGGAGCCGTATCCCACTGAAAGAGACCAGGACCAGGACTAAACCAGGACTAAACCAGGGCCAGGACTAGACCAGGACTAAACCAGGACTAGTCCTGGTTTATACATGTTTTAGATTTAGATAAGTGGAAGAAACTGATAACGAAATGAATAGTCTATATTTAAATTTGATTTATTTTAACTTAAATTTGATGTATTTTAACATTTTAGAGATAAATTATCAAAAACAAAATCCAGAAAATAACCTTAAAGAAAATATCTAAACTGAGTCATTGAGTGAAATAAGTATCTGAACCTCGAGCCAAAAGTACTGAGTATTTGGAGTTAAGCTCTTGTTTGCAGCAGGTCAGATGTTTCCTGTAGTTGAGGTTCAGGTTTTCTCATGTCAGAAGGAGTTTTGGTCAACTCTTCTCTCAGATCTGCTCTAAATCATGAAGGTTTCGAGTTGCTCAGAACCTCCTGGACCTTCACGTGCTTCTTCTGGAGCTGCTTTTGGGTCATTGTCGTTGAAGATTTGTCCACGTCACATTTTCAGTTTCCTGGTGGAGGGAAGGAGGTCGTATCTCAGGATTTTAATGGTTCGTGGCTCCGTCCTCATCCTGTTGGTGCGATGAAGTCGTCCTGTGGCAGAAAATCACCCCCAGAGCAAAATGTTTCCACCTCCAGGCACGACATGGGGATGGAGTTTTTGGGTCATACGCGGCATTTCTCTTCCTCCAAACGCGGCGAGTCGGGTTAAAGCCAATGAGCTCGATTTTAGTCTCCTCTGACCACAGCAGCTTCTCCTAATCTTCTCTAAATCCTTCAGGTGTTCAAACTCCAGACGGCTGCACATGATTCTTCTTCAGCAGGAGGACCTTGGAGCTCTGCAGGATTTTCAAGTGTTCCCGATGGTTTTCTGTGGTCCCAGCGGCCTTGAGATCTTTGACCAGCTCCTCCCGTGGAGTTCTAGGCTGATTTCTCAACAAACAAACTCGAGACAAACGCGAAACAGCGTCGGTCCATGAAAAGACGGTTTTCACTCTTGCATCTTCCTCGGCTCAAAATCGGCTGCTGCAGCTTCCACAGAACTACGTCAACTTCAGACACGGAGCTCCACTTCCTCGTTTTTATTGCCCAACATGTGACGTGTCACGTGTGAACACAAATCGTTCCCAATACACTGATACGGTGATTGGTTTCAGTGTAAACGCTCTCTTACCTTGATCATTGTGGATAAATTCTTCATGGACAGAAGATTTGGTGTGGGGGCAGATTCATGAAGCTGCTTAAAAATATACGACACTTTTCCACAGGGATTTAGTCATAGAAAAGCAGCCCTGCAGTCTGAACGTTGCCTAATTCAGGGTACGAGTGGATTTTAGGAGCGTCTTAATGGTCGGTCGGGGTTCAGATACTTATTTCAATGCAATATAATGTGATTTTCTGGATTTCCTTTTTCATATTCTGTTTCTCAGTGTTTAAACCTAATTTCTTTGTCAGTTGTTTAACCCTCGTGAAGTGGAGGAGGAGGATCTTACGTTTGTCGTTCATGAACCTCCTGCAGAACTCCTGGAACGTTCCTCTGTAGCTCATGGTCCTCAGGGAGCGATGGAACTGGTAATAAGAAACCACCAGGTCCTTGGGGTTCCGCGCCATGTAGATCACCTGAGACAGAGACCTGGTTTAGACCTGGTTTAGACCTGGTTTAGACCTGGTTTAGTCCTGATTTAGACCTGGTTTAGTCCCGGTTTAGTCTTGGTTTAGTCCTGGTTTAGTCCTGTTTTAGTCCTGGTTTAGTCCTGGTTTAGCCCTGTTTTAGTCCTGGTTTAGTCCTGCTTTAGTCCTGGTTTAATCCTGGTTTAGTCCCAGTTTAGTCCTGGTTTAGTCCTGGTTTACTCCTGGTTTAGTCCTGGTTTAGTCCTGGTTTAGTCCTGGTTTACTCCTGGTTTAGTCCTGGTTCAGTCCTGGTTTAGTCCTGCATTAGTCCTGGTTTAGTCCTGCTTTAGTCCTGGTTTAGTCCTGGTTTAGTCCTGGTTTAGTCCTGGTTTAGTCCTCACTTTGCCCTCTCCCTGGTGCATGGCCGTGGGGAGGAATCGATATGGCAGGTGACTCTTGATCAGACGAGGAGAAGTCAGCTCCTGAAAGAAACACAAGAACCAGGGCTAAACCAGGACTAAACCAGGACTAAACCAGGTCTAATCCAGGACTAAACCAGGACTAAAACTTGGACTAAACCAGGACTAAAACTTGGACTAAACCAGGACTAAAACAGGACTAAATCTAGGACTACACCAGGATTATAACCTGGACTAAACCAGGTCTAATCCAGGACTAAACCAGGCCTAAAACTTGGACTAAACCAGAGACTAAACCAGGACTGAACCAGAGACTAAACCAGGACTGAACCAGAGACTAAACCAGGACTAAACCAGAACTAAACCAGGACTAAACCAGGACTAAACCAGGACTAAACCAGGACTAAAACTAGGACTAAACCAGGACTAAACCAGAGACTAAACCAGGACTAAACTGGCACACTTTATTGTCCCTCAAAATTCTCAAAATCCCGAAATTTGTCATCTGCATTTGACCCGGGACTACTGGAACTAAACCAGGACTAAACCAGGACTAGACCCGGACTTGACCTGGACTCACCTGGATTATGTCCAGTCCGGGCTGTGGATACTCTAACACCGGCAGCTGCTCGTCGATGTTCAGGAGTCCGATCTCGTCCGGATCCGCGCCCTGACTCACCAGGTACACCACCTCCTGCAGCAGACTGGTGCCTACGACAGAAAGAGTCAGATGCCCTCCCTAAAGAAGGACCAGACCAGGACTAAAGAAGGACTAAAGAAGGACCAGATCAGGACTAAAGCAGGACTAAAGAAGGACTAAAGAAGGACTAAAGCAGGACTAAAGAAGGGCTAGACCAGGACTAAAGATGGACTAGACCAGGACTAAAGAAGGACTAAAGAAGGACGAAAGAAGAACCAGATCAGGACTAAAGCAGAACTAAAGATGGACTAAAGCAGGACTAAAGCAGGACTCAAGAAGGACTCCAGAAAGACTAAAGAAGGACCAAAGAAGGACTAGACCAGGACTGGACCAGGACTAAAGAAGGACTAGCCCAGAACTAAACAAGGACTAAAGATGGACTAGACCAGGACTAGACCAGGATCAGACCAGGGCTAGACCAGTACTAGACCAGGACTAAAGCAGAACTAAACCAGGTCTAAACCAGGCCTAAACCAGGACAAAACCAGGACAAAACCAGGACTGAACCAAGACTATAAGCAGGACTAAACCAGGACTAAACCAGGACAAAACCAGGACTGAACCAAGACTAAAGCAGGACCAAACCAGGACTAAACCAGGACAAAATCAGGACTGAACCAGGACTAAAAACTTTAATCGGGGACCAGAACTGAAACTTTGTCTGACCTGATCAAAAGTAGGTCCAGTCTAAACCAGGACTAAACGTGGACATATCCACAAAGCTGAACTGTTTTGGACTCCTCCTTGGTGTTTTTTTTTTTTCAAGAATTACACTGAACTTTTTACAGTTCTCAGAAAACTCTTCAGGTTTAGTCCTGGTTTAGTCCTGATTCTGTCCAGGTAAAAACACACATTTAAAATAAAAATAGTTTGATATAAAATAATTACTCAGCTCAGTTTGTACTAAGTGAACCTCCGGGTCGACAAGGTCCTGGTTTAGTCCTGGTTTAGACCTGGTTTAGTCCTAGTTTAGTCCTGGTTTTGGCCTCATGGACCTGGTTCAGTCCTAGTTAAGTAAAAAACAATACATCCACTGTTCAACTAACAGGACTAAATCAGATCAGGACTAAACCAGGACTAAACAAGGACTAAACCAGGACTGAACCAGGACTAAACCAGGACTAAACAAGGACTAAACCAGGACTGAACCAGGATTAAACCAGGACTGAACCAGGACTGAACCAGGACTAAACCAGGACTGAACCAGGACTGAACCAGGACTGAACCAGGACTAAACCAGGACTAAACAAGGACTAAACAAGGACTGAACCAGGGCTAAACAAGGACTAAAGTGGAAGTAAACCAGAACTAAACCAGGAATAAACCAGGACTAAACTGGAAGTAAACCAGGATTAAACCAAACCTAGACCAGGACTAAACCAGGACTAAACTGGAAGTAAACCAAGACTAAACCAAACCTAGACCAGGACTAAACCAGGACTAAACCTGGTCTAGAACAGGATTAAACCAGGACTAAACAGGAAGTAAACCAGGACTAAACCAAACCTAGACCAGGACTAAACCAGAACCAAACCAGTACTAAACCAGGACTAAACCGGGACTAAACTAGTACTAAACCAGTACTAAACCCGGACTAAACCAGGACTAAACCCAGTGCTTCTGTTGTGACCCTAACGCGGATAAACTCTCCTTCTTTCCCGCTCCACCGGAGGCTCGGCTCCGGGGCGCACCTACCGGACTTGGGGTACGTGACGATCCAGATGTCGCTGCTCCTCAGGCCGAAGCTCCGGATCTCCTCCATCTTCCCGCGGCAGAAGGGCGGGAGCCGGACCCCCTCGAAGTCGAAGTATCGGCTCTCGTACTCGATGGGGGTGTTCGGCGTGTCGGCCTCGCTCTCCGCCATCTCCGCAGCCGAGAGCGGGTCTACCGGGAGCGGGACTACCGGGGAGGAACGGGCCTACCGGGGGAGGACCGGGGGACTGCGGGTGTACCGGAGGACGGAGCGGGTCTACCGGGGGAGACACAGACTCGGGCAGGAGCGTCGGCGGCGGGGAGAAGGATGCGGACAGCGGCACAACACGCGGAGCAGCGGAAACAGCCAATCAGAGCGCGCGGAGGTGATGTAATCAGACGCGCGCTCACGAGAAAGCAGCATCAGGACCAATGCGCGCGACCGGGACGCAAGGTGAACGTTACGCAAGGACGACGTAACGTAAAAAGTTTAAACAATGTCACATTTCCTGAATATTTAGGGTTATTTACTTGGAAAAACTCTTAAAGGTTCCTATGACACTTTTCTCTGCACAGCAAAAACTAGAGATTTAAAATTTCAGGGTGAAATAGTTGTTTATTACAGAAAAAGTGTTATTTTAACTGTTAATTCAACCTCCCTTTGTGTTAATTCAGCTTCCCTTAGTGTTAATTCAACTTCCCTTAGTGTTAGTTCAACTTTCCTTAGTGTTAATTCAACTTGTTTTATTGTTAATTCAACTTCGCTTTGTGTTAATTCAACTTCCTCTAGTGTTAATTCAACTTCCTCTAGTGTTAATTCAACTTCCTCTAGTGTTAATTCAACTTTCTCTAGTGTTAATTCAACTTCCCTAAGTGTTAATTTAATTTCCACTAGTGTTAATTCAACTTTCCTTAGTGTTAATTCAACTTCCACTAGTGTTAATTCAACTTCTAGTGTTAATTCACCTTCCACTAGAATTAATTCGACTTCCACTAGTGTTAATTCAACTTTCCCTAGTGTTAATTTAACTCCCCATAGTGTTAATTCAACTTCAACTAGTGTTAATTCAACTTCTCTTAGTGTTAATTCAACTTCCCTTAGTGTTAATTTGGCCTCTCCCACCCACCACTTCAAACTCCTGTGAGAGAAGTCCAGTTTGAACAAGTTTTGTTCATAATTTAATTTTAAATTAACTCAAATAAAGTGTAAAAATAAAACACTTCTGTGTCTTGTTTAGCTAAATCAGGATAACCCTACAAAGTGTTCTCCGTTTACTCTCAAAACGTTAATAAAACTCTTGATTTTGGGGTTAAACAGGATCTTTGGTCCAGCGTTACTTCATTAACATTTCCAAAAATGTTAAATTAACTCTAGAATAGATTGGACTCATATTTACTCTGTGAAACTGTTCAAATTGATTCTGTGAGAGTTGATTTTAACTCTCCACTTTTTGCTGTAGTTTCCTCAACACAAACAGAGCTGGAGTTGAAGGACACGGTGACGCTGCAGCGCAGGATTCAAACTGTCGACCTTTGGGTTTGTGGCTGAACGTTGGACACAGTGGCCTGTTCATTTCTGTCATAATCTGGTGTTTTGGCTCCGGTCAGGAAACAGAATGAGCCTCATGTGACTCTCGTTTGGGTTACAGGTTCAATAGTTTAAACTTCCACACACACATTATTACTCACTTTATTTATTTCTCACTTACATTATGGCTTAATCTGTTGGTCTGAGACAGAAAAGACCTCGGAAACATCAAATGAGACTCGTTTTAAGCTCTCAAAGTGTTACTAATGAATAATAATAATAATAATAATAATAATAATAATAATAATAATAATAATAATAATAATAATAATAATAAAAAAATCTTTAAAAAACAACTGTTGCATTTGAAGGATTTCTGTCTGAGCAGCAGCAGTGAGTTGTACTTCCTGATAGAAGCTCAGCAGCGGCGGACTGATATATGAGAAAATAGTCCCTCAACATGCGACGATTCATGCGCAAGGTTAGTTTTATTTCAGACATGATTCTGTGGACACAGACGTTCACATGGACAGTCTGGAGTTCTAATAGTTTTCCTCAGGTCTGTGGAGTGGGTAAGACTGTTTTTAGTGGCAGTTCAACACTGGCGTGAAGTCGCCCCATCAAACTCAAACCTACACAAAAACTATGTCAATCGTTTGTTTTGTGCTTCGTTTGTGCTGCAAAAGGTTTTGTTCGTGTTCCTTTAGTTTTGGATGAAGTAACGATTCTTTTATAGGTCAAGCCAGGCCCCAGGAAGCTTAAAAATGCTCTAAAATGCCCAAAATGTGTCATTTGTGCTTCGTTTTGTGCTCCAAAAAGTTTCATTTGTGTGATTCTGGTTCTTCAGATATTTGCAGTTTTATTTTCAGCCGATGACATCGTCCAGAACCTCAGAATGTGAAACAGCCTCAAAACAGGAAGAAAAAAGGTGGCGACATTAGTAAAACTCTGCAAAACTCATGAAGATACACGATCTCAGGCTGCAGAAAAGTCTTTAGTCATTTGCTTTTGATTCATATTTTATAGAATAATACAGACTTTTCCACAGCCTCAGATCACTTCTTTTCACTAGTTTTGTGGAGTTTGTCACCATCAGCTGAACGGAAATTACGTCCTATAATTACCACAGAAATAATAATGAATAATTTTAGAAATAAACTCGCACAAATGAAACTGTCACAGCACAACACAGCACAAACCAAATACAAACGTTTTCTATAATTTTCTGCTGTTTTGAGGCTGTTTCACATTCTGAGGTTCTGGACGACGTCATCAGCCCAAAATAAAACTGTGAATATCTGAAGAAGAAGAATCGCACAAATTAAACTTTTTGCAGCACAAACAAAACTTTTTGCAGCACAAACGAAGCACAAACGATTGACAGTTTTTGTATAGGTTTGAGTTTGATGTGGCGACTTCACGGAGGTCAGGACGAGAATAGCCATTGACATGCACTAGCCTAACACCAGCGACGTCTCCAAACACAAGGACTGGACGGAAGATTTCAAAAAGTGTCCAAAATTCCAAACTGTCCCTTTAAAACTTTCCCCAACTCCCACACATTCTCTCATGAGCTAAAATGATGTCTTCTGAGCAGCAGCGCGTCAAAACATTTACACATTCTGCCTGATTGTTCTGTAGAAATATTGAGTAGACGTAAATGTTTTTGACTTATGTTGATGAATTGTATTTTAGAGGATAATTACACTGATGAATTTGGGAAATGTACATGTGACTATGAATTTTTAGTAGATAATGATGAATTTGAAATCTTGTATTTATGGAAATTAGAATGAATTAATTTTCATAGTTTTAATGTTGAATTGTTGTTGCGTAAATAGTTTCCTTAATGTGTTTTGTACCTGCTAAAGGACTAAATCTGGCACAGAGCAGCTTTTATCTCTGAGTTTAATGTTTTCTGTGCACTGTTCTTGCTTTAAATGAATAAAGAGTAATAATAACGTGTGTCTTTTGTGTGTTTCTTGTGTGTCTCTTGTGTGTTTCTTGTGTGTCTCATGTGTGTCTCATGTATAGACTCGTGAATAGACTCAGGACAGTATGTTCTGAGCAGCAGAAGTAGGGCTAAAGTCACTGTGTTTACATACGTGTGGGGGGCGACGCTCTCACACGCCTCTCAGCCTCCTCATTGGTCTAAAAGTTAAAAGATATTTGACACACGCAAACTTTGACCAATCAGAATCAGAGAAACTCCTGCTGCCTTCACTGACACTGGGACATCATTAGACGGCACGTTAAGTTCTGCAGCGACTCCAGGACAGTAAAAAATAACAGTTTTAGAGGACGTCTGTGAACTCCCTCAGCTGTTCAGGGAGGATCCACAGAAAAATAAAGATTCTGTCACTGGATAAAAGATTTAGAATAAGTTCCTGTGTTTCAGATGACACCACAGCGTTAATTATAAGTTAATACTAATTAATACAGATGTGGGGCAGCTAAAAGTAGAATTGTTAAAATGCAAAAATGATGTTTTAATACAATGCGGTTTTGGGTTTTGTCAGTAAGTGAAAATGCCAGGTTCAACATGTGAATTGTGATTTCAGCTTTTGGATATTTGGTGTAAGTACAATGTGATATATGATGTACAATGTTATTTGTGATTTTACACTACAGTGTGGTTTGTGATTTTACAGTTCAATTTGATTTGTGATTTTACAGTTCAATGTGATTTGTGATTTTATAGTACAATGTAAGTGTGATTTTGCAGTATGATGTGATTTAAAATTTTACAGTACAATGTGATTTGTGATTTTGCAATACAATATGATTTGTGATTTTGCAGTACAATGTTATATGTGATTTTACAGTACAATGTGATTTGTGATTTTACAATATGTGATTTTTTTAAATTTTACAATTCGATGTGATTTGTGATTTTATAGTAAAATGTAAGTGTGATTTTACAGTTCGATGTGATTTGTGATTTTACAGTTCAATGTGATTTTGTGATTTTTTTTCAGTGTGATTTTATAGTACAATGTGATTTGTGATTTTACAGCTCGATGTGATTTCTGATTTTGTAGTATAATGTGATTTGTGATTTTACAGCTCGATGTGATTTCTGATTTTGTAGTATAATGTGATTTGTGATTTTACAGTTCGATGTGATTTATGATTGTATAGTACAATGTGATTTGTGATTTTACAGTACAATGTGATTTGTGATTTTACAGTACAATGTGATTTGTGATTTTGGATTTCATGGCAAAGTACAATGTAATCAAAAGGAAAATCTGCCTCTTGTCCCCGTCTGAGCATTTGACATCATCACATTGTAAAACCTGAAAAACACCGAGACATTTCACAGCTCATCCCAGAGCCTCCTTCTTCAGTCTTATAAAGTTTTAGTGGATTCAGCTTGTCATTATCATAAGTCTATTTCGGGTTTACAGCACAGGACTTATACTTAGACAAACTTTATTGACCCACAAGGGGATTTATTTGGACACAGGAGCTCACACATCACAATGTAACATAATTTAAAAAAAAGAGTTAAAGATATAAAAATGATTATAAACTTCTGAATAAGTAGCAATAAAAAGAGCAAGAGACTGGAGTCAAATAAGATACAAATTATTTAACTGTATGTACATGTAAGTAAAAAACAAATATAGTAATACAAATACAGAATATCACAGTTATACACAAGAGGTCATAATGAAAAACAGTGAAAGATGATGTGATGAAACACAGGCTTATCTGTTCCATAAAGGTGAGTTGTACAGTTGTAGGGAGTATTATCTGTTACATAAGTGTGAGTTGTCGTACAGTTGTAGGGAGTATTATTTTTTACATAAGGGTAAGATGTACAGTCTAGGGAGTACTATTTGTTACATTAGGGTGAGTTGACGTACAGTTGTAGGGAGTATTATCTGTTACAGTATGCATTATGTACAGTCGTAGTAATCGAATAAATGTAAAGTTGTCACGCTGTGGAACATTCCAGGCTCAGCAGTGACGTCTCCATAGAAACGCGCAGGTGACGGACCCCCAATCGATAAGTTACATAGTGCACCTTTAATAACTAACGTCACAGCAGCGTATAAACACTTCCACGTAATGTTTTTCTTTTTTTTTCTCCGTGTGTCCGTGAAGCGCCCCCGTGGCTCCTCCTCCTCCGCGCGCCCCTCATAAAGCTCCAGGGCCCCGGGGCGCTCCTGTCACTCTCCCACGGCCTCCGCGCTCCCTTCACCGGCCGCGCTCTCCACCTCCTCCCGCCGTCCGGACCGAGGCATGACCCGCCATGTTCGACCTTAACGGCGGCTGGAACCTGTCCTTCGCCGGCTGCGGGTTCCTGGGGATCTACCACATCGGAGTGGCGAGCTGCCTGCTGGAGAAGGCGCCGTACCTGGTCCAGGGAGCCACCAAGATCTACGGGGCTTCGGCCGGAGCGCTGACCGCCTCTGTGCTCGCGAGCCGGGCGTGCATCGGTAAGACGCGCCGCTGACAGCTCCGGTTCTCCGGTTCTGCGTTTAAAACTGGATTATTACACCTTCTGAGCAGTCTGTGTCATGATCATAGACGCGTAATAGCAAAGAGCAATAACAAAACTGCATTAAAAAGTTGGAAAACACAACAATAATAATGTAAAACTGAAAGTAATGTGTTGTAAATGTTATAAATATGTAGGCAACAGAGCGTTTTGAGCTTTGGAAATGCTGACAGGCTAATAATAATAACAAAGGATTACTCCAAGAGTCCTGGTTTAGATCTGGTTTATGCCTGGGTTAGATCTGCTTTAGACCTGGTTTAGAGCTAGTTTAGTCCTGGTTTAGATCTGGTTTAGTCCTGGTTTAGACCTAGTTTAGTCCTGGTTTAGACCAGGTTTAGACCTGGTTTAGTCCTGGTTTAGTCCTGGTTTTAGACCTGGATTAGACCTACTTTAGTCCTGGTTTAGATCTGGTTTAAACCTAGTTTAGTCTTGGTCTGTACAAAACTGTACACTAAAAAGTTGGAAAACACAATAAAACTGAAAGTAATTTATTATAAAAGTGTTTAAATATGAGGCTTCATGACATCACAAGGTGCAACAGCGTTTTGAGCTTTGGAAATGCAGATAGACTAATAATGATAATAAACTCCAACATGTGAATGAAACAAAACAAAACACAACTTCAGGAATATTTTTGAGACATTAGAACAGTTTTGCATAATGTAGGATGACTAAAAACACAAGAATTAAAGCAAAAATAATGTAAAACTTGTTATAAAGTGTTGTAAATGTATATTGGACTAGTTAATCAGGTTAAAATGGAAAATATTCTGAATTAAGGAGCTGGTAATTACATAAAAACACTTGTGCACGTGTTGTTGTCATTTGTAGGTCCTGTTCTGTGGTTTAACTTCCTCATTTTGGTTCATGCTCAGACTTTGGATTTTTCTTGCATTTTATAAATTCCAGTCGTTCTGTTTCGTCTAAAATTTCCTGATGTTTTTTTTTTTTTTTTTTTTTTTTTTAACTCTCTTTGATTTTGATAAATGCATAAACAAGTGAAACATTAAAAGAGTCCAGAATACACTATTTACTAAGCTGTGTTCTAATTCCTGCTTTAGACCTGGTTTAGTCTTGGTTTAGTCCTGGTTTAGTCCTGGTTTAGTCCAGGTTTAGTCCAGGTTTAGCCCTGGTTTAGTCCAGGTTTAGCCCTAGTTTAGTCCAGGTTTAGCCCTAGTTTAGTCCAGGTTTAGTCCTGGTTTAGTCCTGGTTTAGACCTAGTTTAGCCCTGGTTTAGTCCAGGTTTAGCGCTGGTTTAGTCCAGGTTTAGCCCTAGTTTAGCCCTGGTTTAGTCCTGGTTTAGCCCTGGTTTAGTCCTGGTTTAGTTCTGGTTTAGTCCTGGTTTAGTCCTGGTTTAGCCCTAGTTTAGTTCTGGTTTAGCCCTAGTTTAGCCCTGGTTTAGTCCAGGTTTAGCCCTGGTTTAGTCCAGGTTTAGTCCTGGTTTAGCCCCGGTTTAGTCCTGGTTTAGTCCTGGTTTAGTCCTGGTTTAGTCCTGGTTTAGAGCCTGGTTTAGTCCTGGTTTAGCCCTGGTTTAGCCCTGGTTTAGCCCTGGTTACTCATGTGAAAATAACTCCAGGTCTGTTTTCGAGGAGGAAACATTAGAACCTGACTTAAACCTCACAGGAGTCAGTTCTGTGTCATATCAGACCTTTAATCGTGGACATTTAACACAGAAAATATAAAATTCCTCTGCACTAACGTCTCTTCTGTCTGTTCACGGTGAAACTGTCCTGACCAAACCTTAGATCCTCCCGAACAAACAGAACATCGTGTCCTCAAACTCAGCGCGGCTTCAAATGCCTCTCCCCTTTTGGATTTCACCTTTTCTGCACCGGCTTAAGCTGCACTGCGCAACTTTTCTGACAGAGAGATGTGTTTAAAGTCATATTGCGGAACATTTCAGACCCTCCACCAGAAAAGTGCCAGATATTTTTGTCATAAAAGCGTAAAAAAACAGAACTCAGAGCATCCGTGTTACTCAGCACGATGAGTTTATGAGCGCTTTTCTCGACCTTTGGAGATTTGTCAAGGCGAACTAGCATGCTGACAGCACATTTCCTGACTTTCTTGATCATAAAGCTTGTAATAATGAGATGCAGACAGTAAACACAGTCTTATTTTGACCTTAAGAGCTGCTTTTACAACAGATCTGGACTGGGAGAGACACAGTTTAGACCTGGTTTAGACCTGGTTTAGACCTGGTTTAGACCTGGTTTAGATCTGGTTTAGACCTGGTTTGGTCCTGGTTTGGTCCTGGTTTAATCCTGGTTTAGTCCTGGTTTAGTCCTTGTTTAGACCTGGTTTAAATCTAGTTTAGTTTAGTCCTGGTTTAGACCTGGTTACTCATGTGAAAATAACTCCAGGTCTGTTTTGAGGAGGAAACATTAGAACTTGACTTAAACCTCACAGGAGTCAGTTCTGTGTCATATCAGACCTTTAATCGTGGACATTTAACACAGAAAATATAAAATTCCTCTGCACTAACGTCAGTTTAGACCTGGTTTACACCCGATTTAGACCTGGTTTATTCCTGGTTTAGACCTGGTTTAGACCTGGTTTAGTCCTGGTTTAGACCTTGTTTAGTCCTGGTTTAGTCCTGGTTTAGTCCTGGTTTAGTCCTGGTTTAGTCCTGGTTTAGACCTGGTTTAGTCCTGGTTTAGACCTTGTTTAGTCCTGGTTTAGTCCTGGTTTAGACCTGGTTTAGTCCTGGTTTAGACCTTGTTTAGTCCTGGTTTAGTCCTGGTTTAGACCTGGTTTAGTCCTGGTTTAGACCTTGTTTAGTCCTGGTTTAGTCCTGGTTTAGTCCTGGTTTAGACCTGGTTTAGTCCTGGTTTAGTCCTGGTTTAGACCTGGTTTAGACCTGGTTTAGTCCTGGTCCACTGAGGATTAACCAGATATAAGGACACATGGAAATAGAAATTAAAGTTCTACCATTTAATGTGTAAAATCACAGGAGATTGTCTAAATAAAGAGGGTTTTTATTATTTTCACGTGGGATTAGAATCGTATCGAGTATCGAGTCCTGTTCCTCGGTATCGTGACACGAATTTGAAACTGCTCCACTTTTCATCTGCAGATCTCATGTTTGACACAGAAGGTTCCTGTTGTGAACGGGCCACAGAGAAACGCCTGAATGAAGCATCTGTCTTCAGTTTTCATGAGACTCTCCGGAACAGAATTGTGTTTTATCCTGAATTATTGGAAAACTTATTCACTTAAAGCTCCCATATCACACAAAACTAACTCTGTGGGCGTTAAATCATGTTCTAATGTTTCCTCCTTAGAAACAGACCTGGAGTTGAGTTTGTTTCATTCACATGTTTGAGAAACTCTTTATTATTCATCTGTTTACATTTCCAAAGCTGCAAATGCTCTTTTCCACCTTGTGATGTCATGAAGTGGCTGTTTCCAAGTGAACGGCTCCCTAGTCAATATCACACAAATATTATATACATATGACACAAATATTATGCACATAATATACAAATATTACACAAATATTTAAAAAATTACACAAATGTTTAAAAAGTTACACAAATATTTAAAAAAAATTACACAAATATTACACAGATACCACACAAATATAAAAAAAAATCACACAAATATCACACAAATATTACAAAAATGTGGCACAAATATTACAAAAACACACACAAATATTACATAAATATTACAAAAATCACACCAATATTACAAAAATCACACAGATATCACAAATATTACAAAATGTTGCACAAATATACAAATATTACACAGATATCACAGAAATATTACAAAAATCACACAAATATTACATAAATATTACAAAAATCACAAATATACAAATGTCACACAGATATTACACATATATTACACAAAAAATGTAGATAATCAGATATTTCACAAATATCACATGAATATTACTAATATCACACAAAAATACACAAATATGAATCCAAATGACTCTCGTGAAGGTGTGTGGAGTTTAAATGCACACTGGAGCACTTCCTGTATTACCACACGATGACATCACAAGGTGGAGCACAGCATTTCCAGTCTAAATGTGCAGAGTTTGTGCTTTAAACATGTGTGAGTGAAACAAAACACGACTCCAGGTGTGTTTGTGTGACAAGGAAACGACATTAGAAACAACGTATATCAGAGTTATAACAGTTTCATATGAACCCTTTAAAGTCCCTGGTTTAGTCCTTTAAAGCCGCACCGTGTAACTTTTCCGGTGATTTTTGTATGTTTCCAGTGAAATGTTGTGAGGATGTGATCGACGTGGCGAAGGAGGCGCGCCGGAGGAACCTGGGCCCCCTGCACCCGGCCTTTAACCTGGTGAAGGTGCTCCGCTCTGGGCTGAGCCGTGACCTGCCCCCGGACGCCCACCTCGAGGCCTCCGGGCGCCTCTGCGTGTCCCTGACCCGAGTCTCCGACGGCGAGAACGTGCTCGTGTCGCAGTTCAGCTCCAAGGATGAGCTCATACAGGTGAGACCACCACGTAAAGGTCATACCGTGTCACATTGAGCCACCTGCAAGTCATACTGTGTCACACTGAGCCACCTGCATGTCATACTGCGTCACACTGAGTCACCTACAGGTCATACTGTGTCACACTGAGTCACCTGCAAGTCATACTGTGTCACACTGAGTCACCTACAGGTCATACTGTGTCACACTGAGTCACCTACAGGTCATACCGTGTCACACTGAGCCACCTGCAAGTCATACTACGTCACACTGAGTCACCTACAGGTCATACTGTGTCACACTGAGTCACTTACAGGTCATACTGTGTCACACTGAGTCACTTACAGGTCATACTGCGTCACACTGAGTCACCTACAGGTCATACTGCGTCACACTGAGCCACCTGCAAGTCATACTGCGTCACACTGAGCCACCTGCAAGTCATACTACGTCACACTGAGTCACCTACAGGTCATACTGCGTCACACTGAGCCACCTGCAAGTCATACTGCGTCACACTGAGTCACTTACAGGTCATACTGTGTCACACTGAGTCACCTACAGGTCAGACAGCACCACCTGCAGGTCATATAGCGTCATCATACAGCGTCACCTAAAGGTCATACAGAGTCACCTAAAGGTCATACAGCATCACACTGAGTCACCTGCAGGTCATATAGCGTCATCTGCAGGTCATACAGAGTCACCTAAAGGTCATACAGCATCACCCACAGGTCGTACGGCGTCACACTGAGCCACCTGCAGGTCATAATGGCGTCACCTACAGGTCATAAAGGTCATACAGGTAATAAAACAGGTCTGCAACATTAATCAACTAATCATGACTAGTCGATTATGAAGCAAAACAAATGAGCAGCCAAAAGTAAGACACATATTTAAAGCAATGGCACGTCAGCTGCATTTTTCTGTGTATTTTCATGTGATAAAAACATGTCCTAAAGTTACACAGTAGGTCTTTAAAGTAAACTAGACAAACACATATTACAGTATTTATTGATAGTGTTTAATCTGACCTCTGTTTTTTAGGCTCTGGTCTGCAGCTGCTTCATCCCCATCTACTGCGGCCTGATCCCGCCCTCATTCAGAGGAGTGGTACGTGACTGCTGTAACTCTCACTGCTCTAAAACTACTGTAACTACACTCTCACTGCTCTAAAACTACTGTAACTACACTTTCACTACTCTAAAACTACTGTAACTACACTTTCACTACTCTAAAACTACTGCAACTACATTTTAACTAATCTAAAACTACTGTAACTACACTTTCACTGCTCTAAAACTACTGTAACTACACTCTCACTGCTCTAAAACTACTGTAACTACACCTTCACTGCTCTAAAACTACTGTAACTACACTCTCACTACTCTAAAACTACTGTAATTACACTTTCACTCCTCTAAAATTACTGTAACTACACTCTCACTGCTCTAAAACTACTGTAACTACACTTTCACTACTCTAAAACTACTGTAACTACATTCTCACTGCTCTAAAACTACTGTAACTACACTCTCAGTGCTCTAAAACTACTGTAACTACACTCTCAGTGCTCTAAAACTACTGTAACTACACTCTCACTGCTCTAAAACTACTGTAACTACACTTTCACTACTCTAAAACTACTGTAACTACACTCTCACTGCTCTAAAACTACTGTAACTACACTCTCACTGCTCTAAAACTACTGTAACTACACTCTCACTGCTCTAAAACTACTGTAACTACACTTTCACTGCTCTAAAACTACTGTAACTACACTCTCACTGCTCTAAAACTACTGTAACTACACTCTCACTGCTCTAAAGCTACTGTAACTACACTCTCACTGCTCTAAACCTACTGTAAACCCCAGGGATGTAACGATATTCAATATAATATCAAATCGTTCGATACTGGTGACATGATTCTATTCAAATGTTCGCTCGATATGCACATCCTCCTGTGTGGTCTTTTACTTTGGTCCTAAAGGGAAACAGTTATTGCGGTGTCATCCTTAAATGCAGCAGAAAACTGCTCCATAGGGACTCACAGCTGAAATATTCTCACACAGGAGGGTTTTATCTTTCACTCACTTCACTCACAGAATCACTTTTGTATGGAAGCTCGCAACAAATACAAACACCACAACACACCAAAAAGCCACAACGGAAGTGGCTGCGGGACTGACCGCCCAACCCTACACGCCTGTAGGGTTGGGCGGTATCCAAATTTTGATCCCGTTAAACCGTCTCATAATTTTCCCGGTGTTTACGATATTACTGTGACTAATTCAGAATTATTTAGTAGCTGCGCCTAAACCATTCAGAAACAGAGTCGCAGCTTTTTGAAGATGAGGCACAAGTTCTGATCAAACCAAGCTTTGCAACGCGTTCGATCGCATCAGCATCAGCGTTTATACTGTATGCAAATGAGCCACGCGGTTTGAAGTTTGGTTTGTGTAAAACGTAAACAAATGTGCCAAAGCTGCATTAAACACATTATTACTCAAAGTCTAGAATGAGCGGAGCAGCTGAAATGTAGAGCGGTGGAGAGGACCAATCACAGCCCTAGTTTAGTCCTGGTTTAGTCCTGCTTTAGACCTGGTTTAGTCCTGGTTTAGTCCTGGTTTAGACCTGGTTTAGTCCTGGTTTAGTCCTGGTTTAGTCCTTGTTTAGCAGTGTAATGTCATACTGTGGAACATTCATCTACCGGTATTTATTTAACACATTTTACTTATTTGTTGGTTTTAGGCTCAGATTTTACCAGTTAATGTTGATTTGGATTTTTGGCAAAGCAAAACAATAATATCTCCATCGAGACGAGTCGGCTCCTGTTCAGGAAAAGTGCCAGAGTAGATCTTTAGCTGTGGAAAAGTGCCAGAGTAGATCTTTAGCTGTGGAAAAGTGCCAGAGTAGATCTTTAGCTGTGGAAAAGTGCCAGAGTAGATCTTTAGGCTTATCTGTGTTTCCCTTTAGTCTGTAACAAACAGACGGTATCAGCTCTGGACTCTGAGCTCCGTCTCACGCGGCGCCGCAAAACAAATGTGAAAGTAAAAACTAAAAAATGAATCGCAGGAGCCGGGAGTGCGTCCAAAGAATCGAAAAACAGACACGAATCGATACTAAAACCGGTATCGGAACAAGAAACTCATTTTGATACTAAAAAAGGACTGACAGGACAAGTATTGGAACACTTAGACCTGGGTTAGTCCTGCTTTAGACCTGGTTTAGACCTGGTTTAGACCTGGTTTAGTCCTGGTTTAGACCTGGTTTAGACCTGGTTTAGTCCTGGTTTAGTCCTGGTTTAGACCTGGTTTAGTCCTTGTTTAGTCCTGGTTTAGTCCTAGTTTAGACCTGGTTTAGTCCTGGTTTAGACCTGGTTTAGTCCTGGTTTAGTCCTGGTTTAGACCTGGTTTAGACCTGATATAGTCCTGGTTTAGTCCTGGTTTAGTCCTAGTTTAGACCTGGTTTAGTCCTGGTTTAGACCTAGTTTAGACCTGGTTTAGACCTGGTTTAGACCTGGTTTAGTCCTGGTTTAGATCTAGTTTAGACCTGGTTTAGACTTGGTTTAGTCCTGGGAGACCTGTGAGTGGGGTCGCCTCTCCACAGACCTGACCTGGAACTTGGTCTGGTTTGGTCTCCGTGGAGATAGAAAGGTTTAACGCTGTACTGCGGAACATTCCAGACAAAGCACACTCAAGATCGCTCTAAACACATTCAGGAAAGGTTCATTTCTGTCCTGTCAGTGGGACTTTTAGTATCGAAACCATAGTCCGTATATATGAGTGGACTAAGCTAACTCATTAGCCACTGTGTGCCAAACAGGAAGTGCTCCAGGAGGCTCTTCTGGCTCTTCTGGCTCCTTCTCTCCCTTTTTCACAGTGACTCACATTAGGATCTTATCGTCCCTCTGTCTGTACCTGCTGCACTGAGCCTCATCATTCTGGGCTTAATTGTTCGTCTGAACCTGCGACACAGGATCCTGATTTTTTCATTTCGCTGTTTTGTTTCTAAATCAAGATCTGAACATAAATAACGGACCAATCAGACGCCTTCATTCCCCGGGGCCCCTCCCCCTAGCGTTAGCAACAGGTTTGATTGACAGCTCGTTTCGTTGCTAAGTAAGTTCCCTTCCCGCTTTCCACCGAGTGATGATTTCTGAAATTAAATGACAAAATATCTCAAACAATTACAACAGCTAATGTTACTAGAATCAGAACTAGCATAATTTAACTAGCATAAAGTAACGTGAATTTGGTTAAATTGCGACTCTATTGTTGTTCGTACGTAAGAGAACATACAACATAAATCAATGACTTAAACTATTTAAAGTTTGATGTTAAAAGCTCAAAGTTTCCTTCTTATTCTGCAGAATCAGGTAAATCCAGTGTCCTGCAGGTGCAGAGGATCACATCCATAGTCCGTATATATGATGCATCGCAGCTCTGCCATGAGGAGGCGCCACATTTAACCTCCTCACTCATGATTGGCTCTTGTGGTTGCTATGATACTCGCGGGAAGATTTCCAAATATGGACCTGGCTCTAGATTCGCTCCTGTAACCGTGGCAACAGGAGCTTCATTTGAGCGACGCTGTGGAGACAACACTCACTTAGACACTCAGATATACGGAATATGATTGAAACCTGCGTTAAACAAGGATGTAGTTTTAATACTGGTTTTAGAATTGATCAGGATTGATTTTTGTTCCGTTTGAGCAGAGATAAAAGGAGATATCAGGGACTTCACTGTGACTCAGGGCTGGTCCAGAGTCCAAACCCTCACGAGGACCAGACCAGGACTCATTTATAAAAACACACCCGTTATTCTTATTTTTATTGGGTTCATCGCTCTGAAGAGTGATAAAGACCTGCTCCTGATTGTGTCCATGGAGATGTTTTTGCACTGGGTCTAATCGTGTTTTATCTGCGGTGATTTGGTGATGCGGGTTTTATCTGTGCACGTGTGTCTGAATACTGTAATTACTGTAAATCCCCGTGCACGTTTCACCCGCTCACATCACTCACACTTTAACCACACTGCACCGGATCCTCACCAAAACTCCGTCATCAACTATTATTATCTGTCATTTTACTGTGTTTTCCGGGTTATAAGTCACTCTGGACTATAAGTCGCACCAGCCAAAAAATGCACAATGAAGAAGAAAAAAACATGTATAAGCATTTTTTGGGGTAAATTTATTTGATCAAATCAGACTTCAGGAATAGACATTTCAGCTTAAAGTTGAGTTATAGAAATACCCACAGAACAGAGAAGAACAGGCTGAACATGTGTCTGGTTTGTTCACATCACATATGAACAGTTCTTCACAAAACTAGATCAGAAACAACAGAACAAGTTTACCAAACTCTCCATCTCGCTCCAAATCACTAAATCCACTGAATTCTTCATCCTCAGTGTCACTTCTGAGTAACTCCACCAACTCAAGATAAATCCAGCTTTTAACTGCGATGAACTTTTGTGTTTTCTTCATTTCAGTTTGAGTTTCCTCCACTTTTCTCTATCAAACACAAGTTTCTCTCACTCTAAACTTTCTTTCTGCTGTTCGATTGTTCCTCTCTTTATCCGCTCAGTATAAACACTGAGTAATAACATGTTTACTGCAGCTTTGGCACATTTGTTTAGGTTTTACAGAAACTAAACTTAAATCCTCATGGCTCATTTTCATACTTTGATAAAAAACAGCTGGTGCTGATTATTCAATGGACAAAACTCTCCGCCTGGATTTAACTGAGCAAACAGGTCCGAGCTGCTGCAGGTGAAGTGACAGTGGAGCAGGAGGAAGACACTCGGACACTCAGCTGTCGTGACGTCTGTGCTCTCATGCAGCGTCCCAGTTTGGTCCTGGTGCATGCTTTCAGTATCTCCAACGAGACATACGCACAGAACAAACTCAGCCTCAGCAGAACATCCTCTGTCACAGGGAGAACACTCATATTCCACAGAGTCGTGTCCTTTAGTCCCACAGAAGCTGAAGCATCAGCACAAGGAAAGAGCTGCTTTTTTCAGCTCTTACAGTTTATGCAAATGAGCCATGTGGTTTTAAGTTTAGTTTCTGTAAATGTTTAAAGCTGCATTAAACATATTCTGATCTCACACTGATGTGGCTCTGGAGTCATGATGGTTTATATGGTGTAAAGTTGGATTTATTTATGCAGATTAGTAACAGTAATAATATAAAAATGTTAATAATTAATCAAAAATCGATTGTTAATTCTCCTGATGATCAATTAAGAAAATGTAATCGAACGCCCATCCCCAGTGTGAAGTACTTAAATTTATGGTTTATCCCCCTCAGTGTAATCCGTCAAAATGACCGACACCTTCAGATTTTCTCGTCAACTTTAAAAAAAAATCCATCAGTGAAGGAGAATATTTAGTTCATGTGACCTCTGGTTGGTAATAAAAAAAACTGAAAAGAGCGACAACAAAACTGTCCTTTCTCGACTCACGTGTTAGTTTTCAATTACTGTCGTCTCTGTGTCGTATTTTTATTTCATTTTTTATTTGTTACCACTACTAATACTGCTGCTGCTGCTTTGGTTTGATGAGACAGGATAAAATGGTGTAATCTGGATTAATCTCTGGTTTAATCCTGGATCTGTACATGAGTGGGTCACACGATTTAGGTCAGTTTGAAAAGAGACAGTTTTGTGAAATGAGAACTAAACCTGGACTAAACCAAGACTAAACCAAGACTAAACTGGGACTAAACCAGGACTAAACTGGGACTAAACCAGGACTAAACCAGGACTAAAGCATGTCTAAATCATTATTCAGATGTTGTAATTTCCTTTACAGGTTGGTGTGTAAAGTTTGGAGGATCGATGCTTCTTCCTGTGGACAAAGTTCATTCACAGATTAAATTTAGACAGAATCTGATCTGCTGCACTTCACCACATGGCTTTAGTTTTTTCACACTTGTACACACTTTATTACGTAACATTGTTATCTAATACAACTACTACAGACTTATTTTCACATAAACAGCTGCGTAAACAAGATTTCTGTACTGGGGCTAGACACAATTAGTTCAAATACATATAAATATTTAAAATGTACTTTTAAATGTGTGAATAATCTAGTGTGTCCAGACGTCCCTGTTTCCCCGGGCCAGTCCCAGTTTTGAAAAGCTGCTTAAAAACGACCAAAACACAAAGAAAATGTGACAATACTGACATAACAATTCTCCTAAATAACACTCGTTTCACGATAACGTTTCCCGATAAAAAGTCAGATTAAACTCTGTATATAAATTAGGGTCCGATTTATATGATTCCGATATAAAAGCCGATATATTTAGTGATGCAGAAATTCACTGTAAATATTCAGTTGTTTATAAAACTTAGGTTTGGCTCTATTGGATTTTCAGGCCTTGTCCACACGTAGCCGGGTATCTGATAAACCGAAGATGTTTTGCTGCGTTTTGACCTGTCATCCACACGAACACGCATCAAAAATGAGTATTCAGGGAAAACTCTGGCCAAAGTGAAGATTTTTGAAAACTCCATTTATGCCTGTTCGTGTGGACAGAGATAACTGGGGTTTTGCGTTTTAAAATGTCACTGTCTGAGCCAAAAAATATGAATCTGCCCTGATGTCAAACGTGCGACCTTTGTGTAGGCTACTGCAAAAGCCAAAGCAGACTATGGATTGGAGTCGTTTCTTGAGAGCTGTGTGTGTGCTGAGAGCAGAATTGCTCCTAAACTGTGTTTAGGAGCAATTCTGACTCCGAGTCTGACCAGACAAAGGCGCTTGGCGCCATGTTTTCTGTTGTTTAAGTTTAGGCGGAAGTGACCGCGAAGTGAGGGCTCAATGGAAATAACGCCATCTACAGGTTTGGAATGCGTATGAATGTGGTTGAAAACGCAGATGTTCGGTTATGTGTGGAAGGTATTTTTTTCGAAGATGAGGTGGTGTGGATAAAACAATTTTTATAAACGGAGGGGGGGAAATGTTCGGTTTTAAAAATACCCAGCTACGTGTGTACATGGCCTCAGTCCGGTTTATTTAGGCGACATTTATGGTTCTTCTGCCTCTTTACGTCATATTTCAAGAGTTGGTTGGCCTAATGGTGTTTTTGTACGATATTCTTGCCAGTAAAGAAAGTAAACTAAACTAAACTAATTAATGATCTGCTAAATGCCGATAATTCACACTTCTATTCACAGCTTATTCACATATCAGTGTGTGTCCAGTAACATATATACGGCCACTATAATCACTTTACATTCACTAACAGAAGAGAAAACAGCCTGTTTATGTGTGCGAGCTACAGCAGCTAATCGCTAACCAATGAGAAAGAACCAAAACGAACTTCAAACCGACACATTTCAACACTCAGGCTCCTCTCAGATCACAAGTCTGCACTAAGAACTGTCCTTTAATCCAGACTCGGCCATTTACATGACAACGGTAACAGGTGGAAAACACAAAACATTTTGCCAGATGTCCTTATCGTTTAAACGACGATGGCATTTTGGAGGGTTGAAAATGCAAAAATCTGAAAACGCTCCACCCTGTCGTCGCCGTATAAATGGTTGAAAACGGAAAATTGTGTTTTTGTGGCCGTGGCAGAGATTATGTCATGAGCATGAGTCAGTTCAGGAAAAAAATAAACATGGCAGAGCTTTGTCCGAGCAGCTGCAAATGCCACAGGACTCGAGTCATTCAGAGCCTCGTCCGTCCGTTGGTGGAGTTATTACGCTTCATGTTGTTTTGACGCGCTGGAGAAGAGGAAGTAGAGAAGTAGAGGGGTCATACTCAGGCATCTGGTCTTGGTGGTGCTGCCCCCTACGCTCTGGGTGTGCAAACTACATCTGTAAACTGCAGGTTTTGAGTCTCCATGTGTAGCAGAATTCCCCAAAACTCTCGAGTAAATGTGGAATAAGAGTGAGAATGAAAATACACTTTTGTGTTTTTGCTTCAGACCATTTCTGTGTAAACGCAGCCTTAAACCGATTGTCCAGAAAAAGAATATAATCTCAGTGTTTTGCACATGGATCTGTGGCTGGGATATCAGCCCATATCAGCAAGAGTTGGCCACTGTTTTCTGGGACATTTTTCTCCATAAATACTGTAGTAGTTTTTGCCTGAGCGCCCCCTGCAGGTGTCGTCTGTAAGTGCAGTTTGGGTCAGATACAGAGGTTTTTTGAGACCTTTTGCAACATCCCCTGTTTAGTTGAGACAAGAGTTTATTTAACGGACCTAATATTTTGTACCCTGTGTCTCATTTTTTTTCCTGCCCACTTTTTGTCTCCTTTTTTCCCCTCTCTGCCCCTCTCTGCCCCCTCTCTGCCCCTCTCTGCCCCTTTTTGCCCCCCTCTGCCCCTTTTTGCCCCTCTCTGCCCCTTTTTGCCCCCTCTGCCCCCTATCTGCCCCTTTTTGCCCCTCTCTGCCCCTATTTGCCCCTTTTTGCCCCTTTTTGCCCCTCTCTGCCCCTCTCTGCCCCCTCTCTGCCCCTCTCTGCCCCTTTTTGCCCCTCTCGGCCCCCTCTCTGCCCCTATCTGGCCCTTTTTGCCCCTCTCTGCCCCTCTCTGCCCCTCTCTGCCCCCTCTCTGCCCCTCTCTGCCCCCTCCCCTTCTCTCTGCCCCTCTCTGCCCCTCTTTGCCCCTGCAGAGGTACGTGGACGGGGGCATCAGTGATAACCTGCCCCAGTCGGAGCTGAAAAACACCATCACCATCTCTCCGTTCTCCGGGGAGAGCGACATCTGCCCCCGAGACGGATCCTCCAGCTTCCACGAGCTGCGCTTCACCAACACCAGTATCCAGATGAACCTGGGGAACATGTACAGGCTGAGCAAGGCGCTGTTCCCCCCGGAGCCAAAGGTACTGCGAGTACTGCGAGTACTACGACTATGACAGCAAATACTATTACTGCAAATACTACTACTGCAAATACTACTACTACTACAACAACACCAGCATCCAAATGAACCTGGGGAACATGTACAGGCTGAGCAAGACGCTGTTCCCCCCGGAGCCAAAGGTACTGCGAGTACTACGAATACTACTGCAAATACTACTACTACAAATGCTACTACTACAGATACTACTACTGATACTATTACGGCTACAACTACTACAGACACGACCACTACACCAGTATCCAGATGAACGCTGTTCCCCCCGGAGCCTCAGGTACTACGAGTACTACTACTGCAAATACTACTACTACTACAGAAACTACTGCAAATATTACTACAAATACTACTGCTACAAATACTTCTACTACTACTACTGCTACAACTACTACAGATACTACTACTACTGCTACTACTACTACTAATACAAATACTACTACTACTTCTCCACTGGTCATTGTGTCGTTCTTAATCTGTTCTGAAATGAGGATTTGTGGATTTGTGGATTTCTTATAGTTTTCAGATTTCAGCCTGTCTCAGGTTTAATCCGACACTAAAGGCTGAAGTGTGTTGCCCAAAGGCACAGAGTCGCTCTAATCCCTGCACAGTTTACACCAGAACACGAGGATTAACTCTGCGGCTAATCAGAGGCCAGAGAAACGTCCAAGTGTAAAAATACCTCAGGACTAGACCAGGACTAAACCAGGACTAAACCAGGACTAAACCAGGACTAAACCAGGACTAAACCAGGACTGAACCAGATCTAAACCAAGACTAAACCAGGACTAAAGCAGGACTAACCCAGGACTAAACCAGGACTGAACCACATCTAAACCACATCTAAACCAGGACTAAACCAGGACTAAACCAGGACTGAACCAGATCTAAACCAGGACTAAACCAGGACTAAACTCGGACTGAACCAGGACTAAACCAGGACTAAACCAGGACTAAACCAGGACTCTCTCATGACTGAACCAGGTATAAACGGGATCTAAACCTGGACTTGCCTTTGTTTCCTGGTCTCTCTGACCCCGGTGTCTGAACTTATGGCTCATATTATTGTTGTTTGGACTTTATCCACTGGAGCCGCACGAGTGTTTTCAGCTCAGCGTTATGTAAGTCTGAGTCAGAGTTATTACAGACCACAGGCTTTAGACAGCGCCACCTGCTGGAGAAATTAGGGTTATGATCAGAACTGTGAAATCATTAGGTAAAGGGTGACCAGGTTTTCAAACTCCTAAACTGGGACACACTCGGGTTAGGATGTTTGGTGTAAATAAAATAGTGAAAAGAGAGGAACATTGTGCATTCTTGTGTCAGTCGTGATCTGTGGGATTTGTACCTGTATTTTTTATCTTTTATCTTTATGCTCATTCACAAACACAGGTTTCTGTATTTTGGCAAAACAAATGACAGTTTATGCTCCTCTTTATTGTTGGCGAGGATCAGATTAGTCAAAAATTGCGATAGTCCAGGTTTAGTCCTAAATTAGACCTGATGTAGTCCTGGTTTAGATCAAACTGGTCAAAAATAGGGACACTGAGACATTTCTTGTGTAAAACTGGGACAAATCAGTTGTTTTGCATAAATCTGTTGGGACAGGGGGACACAGGGCTCAAAACTGGGACTGTCCCTGGCAAAAATGGATGTCATAGAACTTTTACAACTTTTACAACTGTAATTCTGATTTATTCTGAATCACAAAAACATTGGACCTGATGCACAGTTCAAAGCTGAAATCCAGTGTGTTTAAACCCAAAATGTTTCTCTCTGATCTGAACGGTGACTTCCTAAACCCCAGTACCTACAGCTGATCCTGGGTCAGTGCTAGTGCAGCCTCTGCAGCTCAGGGAGGGATTCTGGAGGTTCTAAGCTTCACCTGAGGCCGGGACACAAACTGAGAATAAAGAGACAGATGCAGGACGTGCCTGTGTCTGCAGAGACCTGGTTTAGTCCTGGTTTAGTCCGGGTATAGTCCTGGTTTAATCCTGGTTTAGTCCTGGTTTAGTCCTGGTTTAGTCCGGGTTTAGTCCTGGTTTAATCCTGGTTTAGTTCTGGTTTAGTCCTGGTTTAGTGCGGGTTTAATCCTGGTTTATTCCGGGTGTAGTCCGGGTTCAGTCCTGGTTTAGTCCTGGTTTAGTCCTGGTTTAGTCCGGGTTTAGTCCGGGTTTAGTCCTGGTTTAGTCCTGGTTTAGACCTGGTGTAGTCCTGGTTTAGTCCTGGTTTAATCCTGGTTTAGAACTGGTTCAGTCCTGGTTTAGTCCAGGTTTAGTCTGGGTTTTGTCCTGGTTTAGTCCTGGTTTAATCCTGGTTTAGACCTGGTTCAGTCCTGTTTAGTCCAGGTTTAGTCCGGGTTTAGTCCTGGTTTAGTCTTGTTTAGTCCGGGTTTAGTCTGGGTTTAGTCCTGGTTTAATCAGGGTTTAGACCTGGTTTAGTCCTGGTTTAGTGCTGGTTTAGTCCTGGTTTAGTCCTGGTTTAGACCTGGTTTAGTCCTGGTTTAGACCTGGTTTAGTCCTGGTTTAGTCCTGGTTTAGTCCGGGTTTAGTCTGGGTTTAGTCCGGGTTTAGTCCGGATTTAGTCCTGGTTTAGACCTGGTGTAGTCCTGGTTTAGTCCTGGTTTAATCCTGGTTTAGACCTGGTTCATTCCTGGTTCAGTCCTGGTTTAGTCCAGGTTTAATCTGGGTTTAGTCCTGGTTTAGTCCTGGTTTAATCCTGGTTTAGACCTGGTTCAGTCCTGCTTTAGTTCAGGTTTAGTCCGGGTTTAGTCCTGGTTTAGTCCTGTTTAGTCCGGGTTTAGTCCGGGTTTAGTCCTGGTTTAATCAGGGTTTAGACCTGGTTTAGTCCTGGTTTAGTGCTGGTTTAGTCCTGGTTTAGACCTGGTTTAGTCCTGGTTTAGACCGGGTTTAGTCCGGGTTTAGACCTGGTTTAGTCCTGGTTTAGTTCCCGGTGGAGACTCTGCAGACACAGGGTTACAGTGTTTTAGTTATTGTTTGCAAGGATTATGCTGCTAAATACTGAATTATCACTACATTTCCGTAAGTTTTCCATTGTGTCCCATCACTTTTTGGCACAGACATTTTGCATTTCTAACGTCTGTATCATTTTTTTCCTGGAGCAATGCAGAAGTGCCACTTTTTTGAGGCACTGTAGTCCCTGGTGAAGGTTTTGCAGTTTGAAATGTGTGGATTTAATTTAGAAAAGATTTGAGACTAAGAGTTTTGTTTTGTTTGTGTCACAGATCATGGCCGAGATGTGTCAGAGCGGATACAAAGACGCTCTGCGCTTCCTGGAGGACAACAGTGAGTGACTCCTCCTCCTCTCCTCCTCTGTCTCCTCCTCCTCTCCTCCTCTGTCTCCTCCTCCTCTCCTCTCTTCCTCTGTCTCCTCCTCTTCTGTCTCCTCCTCTGTCTCCTCCTCCTCTCCTCTCCTCCTCTGTCTCCTCCTCCTCTCCTCTCCTCCTCTGTCTCCTCCTCTGTCTCCTCCTCCTCTCCTCTCCTCCTCTGTCTCCTCCTCTGTCTCCTCCTCCTCTCCTCACAGTTTCTTCTTTCTCTCAGACTTGCTGTCCCTCGCTCCTCCCTCCTCCGGTCCCTCCTCCTCCTCCGTGGAGCCTCCTCCGGGCTGCTGCTGCGCTCAGACCGAGAGCACCAGGGAGTGGCTCCTGCGCCGCCTCCGCCTCCTGGGGAAGCAGCACTGGTGGTTAGACGAGAAGCTCCACCTGCCCAGCAACATCAAGAAAGGTGACGGAAGGGCATCTGAGGCATGGGGAGGGCATCTGAGGCACGGGGAGCGCATCTGAGGCACGGGGAGGGCATCTGAGGCACGGGGAGGGCATCTGAGGCAAAGAGGGGGCATCTGAGGCACGGGGAGGGCATCTGAGGCACGGGGAGGGCATCTGAGGCACGGGGAGGGCATCTGAGGCACGGGGAGGGCATCTGAGGCACGGGGAGCGCATTTGAGGCGAAGAGGGGGCATCTGAGGCAAAGAGGGGGCATCTGAGGCAAAGAGGGGGCATCTGAGGCATGGGGAGGGCATCTGAGGCACGGAGAGGGCATCTGAGGCACGGAGAGGGCATCTGAGGCACGAGGGAGGGCATCTGAGGCAAAGAGGGGGCATCTGAGGCACGGGGAGGGCATCTGAGGCACGGGGAGGGAATCTGAGGCACGAGGGAGGGCATCTGACACATGGGGGAGGGCATCTGAGACACAGGTGTAGTAGAGGACGGGATCATAGGTCAAGTTTATGATATTTTACCTCTAAACCTCACGCCCTTTTGCCTTTTGTCTCTGTTTTGTGTGCAGTTTTCTGTGAGAAGTGTCAGGACAGAGCCGGCCTTGTCTCCACGGTAACAGGCATGTTGCCGATGCGTGTGGCGTCCTACATGTTACTGCCGTACACGCTCCCGGTGCAGTCGGCCTACTCCGCCGCCCAGAGGTACTGACCCCGAATCAGTCTGAGCCAGAAGTTACACTTTAAAACTTCAGTTCACACCAGAGGAAACAGTTTAAACTCACGTTTCACTTTGGTGTTTGCTTAGGTTTGGCCGATAGGGCAAAAATCTCAACACGATTTTTTAAAAATAAAATCACGATTTCGATTTTGTCACGATCTTAAGAAAAACATAATAAAACTAATAATAATATTAATGAATATAATAATAATATATATAATAATAAAATAATAATAAAATAATAATATAATCATTTAACTTTTTTTGGGAAAACAAAATACATTTTACGAGGCTTTCTGCAAAATAACTCCAGTGCCGCATCTTAAGGAACCTCCTTGGATTCTGGTCCATTTATTCTGCGGGGTTCAGCCCGGACCGGGCCAGACTTTGTGTGGTTCTGAGTGTCGGAAGCTCGGAGATTCTCCCGCATAGACGAGGCGAGCAAATGGACCAGTGTTCGAGCTCCGACACACGGGGCGAAGTGCGGAGCTCGGACACCATCGCCATGTCTCACTTCCGTCCACTCACGGTCCCGTCCGCAGAGTTGCAGGAGGAACGTCCGTCCCACCGCTGCAGTCCAGGGGCCCAGCCAGAGAGTCAGGTCCAGAGAGCAAATAGTGCAGGTGTTTTATAAGTGCAGCTCCACATGTGTGAGCCTCTGTGTGTGTGAGCGAGAACGACAGAATCACATTTAAAAAAAGAGGCAGAATCAGTCTGTGGCGCTCGGTCATCAGTGTTTGTAGAACTGAGTCTCAGAATGTGCCCAAGACGATCTCTGTGGTCTCTGCACTTTGGCAGATCATCTACACGTTCTTATTCTTCACGTTTAATATCGTCAGATCACACACCCCTGCGTCTGCTCCTCGCGTCTTTTCCCTTCTTGTAAACTTTCGGTCTGATGTGATAATTTCTTCCTGTAAACTTTCCGTGTCCATCACGAGTTGTTCCTCGAGCTCCTGGTGCGACTCTCGAGTTTACACGACTGCGGTGGTTTTAGAGTCTTATTTTGAAAGGGCATCAGGAGTTTATTTTGACAGCACGTGTTTATTTCCTGTTTTTTTCCTGATAAAAGTCTGGAGACGCTCTGAACCTGAAAAATTAGAACTCCAACCTGATTTGCTGCGTTTACCCTGTTACGCTCTGGCGTAACCTGGGGGTGACAGGGTCGCACCTGCCGCGCTCCTTAATCTCTGTTCACAGTTGTTCTTGGCAGTATTTCAGTAAAATGATGTAAATGTATAAAATGTTTCTCCACAGACTCAGTCTAAACTTTCTGTTTGTGCTGCAGGTTTGTGGAGTGGATTCCCGACGTTCCCGCTGACGTGCGCTGGATGTTTGGAATGGCAGGAGACGTGTACAGACAGGCCCGAGGAGGCCCCGCCCAAAGCAGGTGCGCCAGATGCCCTCCCGCACTCCTGTGTGTGTGTGTGTGTGCGCCAGATGCCCTCGCGTACTCCTGTGTGTGCCAGATGCCCTCCCATACTCTTATTATCTTACATCACACGCACAAAAGGAGTGTCCAATAGGAACTTTGTTTTCCCCAAACTCATGCGCTCCGTCCATTTTGATCGACCCAAACTTTGCCAAAGAATGAAGTGAGTCAAGATGGTCGACTCCTCTGACTGTGTGTAAGGTAAGGTAAGGTTTATTTATATAGCGCTTTACACAGACACATGTCCCCAAAGTGCTTTACACAGCATTTTACAGAGCATTCTTCATTCACTCCATACCCGGTGGTGGTAAGCTACTGTTATAGCCACAGTTGCCCTGGGGCAGACTGACGGAGGCGCGGCTGCCAAGCCAAGCGGCGCCAACGGTCCCTCCGACCGCACCTACAGTGCGTGTTTTGAAAGATGGGGGAAACCGGAGTGCCCGGAGGAAACCCATCCAGACACGGGGAGAACATGCAAACTCCACACAGAAAGGCCCGGGCCACCCGGGGATCGAACCCGCAACCTTCTTGCTGTGAGGCATGAGTGCTAGCCACTCAGCCACCGTGCCGCCCCGTGTGTGTTTATAACGAGTGAAAAAGTTGCTCTAAGTGGAATTAAAAAAAAAAAAAAGGACAAATTACGCATCTTGGTGTGCGTAATTGCACATCTCTTTGCTATTTTTATTTAAAGGTTTATTTCAGTCCAAATGAACAAATCCAAATGTAATTTCCACCATGGAAATGCAGAAGTGCTGTGGCTCTGGCCCTGGACCTGACAGGAGCTGTTTCCAGGACTGGACCAGGAAAGTCATGGAGCGATTACACTTGTTTTTAGGGCAATAAGGAGATTTTTAATTTACTTACAGACTTGATGTTTTGCATTTTTGTAGCTAATGGCCTAAATTAAGCTTTTTTATGTCCAAAAAGTTGTTTATACATGTTTTCTGTGTGTTTTGTATGAGAGAGTGTGAATTTTTTATTTTTTTATTTTGTCATCTGTATTTCTGGGTCCTGTAGCTTTTATGACACAACTACAGCAGCAGATTGTGAAATAACAGGTTGTACTGAAAAAAGGATGTAGAACACTTCATTGGGGGTAAAAGGGGCAATTTTAATAACAAAATTAAAATCCAAAAAATCCAGACAAGGAGAAATGTAGTAAAATCACCCTCAGGTCTTGAAGGGTTTTGGGTAAATATGTAGTTTTAGGTGAATGTAAATCTCGTCTGTGTCTGTGCAGTGACTCCGGTCTGAGGAAGTGCCTGAGCGTCCCTCCTCTCCCTGCGGACAAAGAGCGCCCCCTGGACCTGGACGCTTTACCCGCGCTCTCCTCTTTAGACCTACACGGGAACTACTGGGAAATACCCCAGACGCCCACGTCCCAGGCCCCCACGCCCCTGTCCTCCCCCCAGCAGGTTTGCTTCTTCGTGGGCTCCGAGGACGACGCTCCCGGCTCCACTACGGACTAACAGGAGGGACAAAAAGCACTGGGAAAAACTCAAAGCAAAAGAGTGGCCTGGACAAAAGAGGAACGTGTTTTTAAAAGGCCTAAATCCCACTATTTTTATGCTCTAACGTTTCCTCGTCACAAACACGCCTGGAGTTGGGTTTTGTTTCATTCACACATGTTTAGTTTTTCTCTCAAACTGAAGAGACGCCGTTCCACCTTGTGATGTCATGCGGTAATACAGGAATAAGTGCTCCACTGTGTTTTTAAACCCCATATTTATTTGATTTTATTCTTTATTTCAGGCACAAATATTATTCAGTCCATAATTTAAAAGAAGCATTAGGGCCCGACCGATGTGGATAAAAAAAAAAAAAAATAATAATAATAATAATTTTTTTGCGGCTGATATGATACCGATAAAATGGGAGTTGGAACTGCCGATATAATCGCCGATATATTTAGTGATGTAAAAATTCACTGTAAATTTTCAGCTGTTTATAAAACTTAGGTTTGGCTCTATTAGATTTTCCGTCGGGTTTATTTAGGCGACATTTCTTGTTCTTCTGCCTCTTTACGTCATATTTAAAGACAGTCGGTCAGACTAATGGTGTTTTTGTACGATATTCTAGCCTGTAAAGAAAGTTCTGTAAGTAAACTACTGCTGTTAGCCTTTAGCGGTAAATGCATGTGCGCCGCGGTAATTAATGATCTGCTAAATGCAGATAATTCACAGCTCTTTTCACAGCTCATTTACATATCAGTGTGTGTCCAGTGCATATATGCGGCCACTAAAGTCACTTTACAGTCGCTAACAGAAAAGAAAATAGCCTGTTTATGTGTGCGAGCTACAGCAGCTAATCGCTAACCAATGAGAAAGAACCAAAATGAGCTTCAAAACTGACACATTTCAACACTCAGCCTCACACAGGCTCCTTTCAGATCACAAGTCTGCACTAAGAACTGTCCTTTAATCCAGACTCACTGAGTGGCCGCAAAAACAACAGAATCTCAGTGTTGTTGACAGCAGTTGCATGTGTCTGTGGGACGGTCCTCTTTTCTCTGCACTCACACTTTTATAAAAACAGCAGTAGTTTTTGTTTCTGTCCTAAATTGCGCTCAAGTTCACTTTTATTTCTCATCAGTATCGTGGATTAGACACAAGAGCGTTTAAAGCAGCACATCTCACGTGACATAACTCTGGGGCGTCACAGACAAATGACTCCACAGATAAATCCTGATGCACAGATTAGTACATTTATCTGTCTGTCAACTGGATTAAATGGGCAGAATATAGAGTCTGAGCTTTAGAACGAGGGAAAACCTGCCCACGTTTTGCCCAGATTTAGGCCAATAGCCGATACAAATTAAAAGTTAATTAAAATTGTAGTGTTTCTGTACACAGAAGGGTTGGGGATTATTAAGAAGTTGCCAATACAATACAGACCTCGATACATAGGCCACAATATGATACACACCTCGACACAGTGCAGTTTCAGTTCGATACGATATATTTCAAATCGATTCGATATGGTTCAATAAAAATAAAGGCTAAATCATGTCTGTGACACTAAAAGTCTTTGTTAAACCACTTTCATGTGCAAAGTTCATATGAAACACAAACATTTTTTCATCAAAACAGTAAAAATGTCAAATGTGTCGCATAAACGAGTTTCCTTCCACTGAACAAACAACAAAACTGTAGCTGTAACAGAATAATTTAGTAAAATACTCTTGGTGATATATAGATACAGCAGCCCATGATTTCAATACTGTATCATGACATTAACCCTCGAACACCTACATTATCGTTCGCGATACCGAGGAATATGTTTTCTATAACCGCGCAGAACTTTCTAACCGTAAAAGACAGAAACTTACTTTTTTCCCTCTGAAAGTGCAGACATAGAGGTTTCCGTACATTTCTGTGGCTTTATCCTACGTCACACTCACGCTGTGTGATGACATGAACAAAACGAGTGTCCAATAGGAACTGTGTTTTCCCCAAACTCATGCGCTCCGTCCATTTTGATCGACCCAAACTTTGGTCCTGTAGCTTTGAGCACAGCCACATGACACAACTACAGCAGCAGATTGTGAAATAACATGTTGGACTGAACAAAAGGATGTAGAACACTTGATTAGGGGGTAAAAGGGGCAGTTTTAAAAGCAAAATTAAGAAAAAAAATCCAGGCGAAGAGAAATGTAATAAAATTACCCTTAGGTCTTCAGGAGTTAAAAAATACGATATGTCGATATTTCAGTATTTTTGTACAGGGCGTCCTCAGAGCAGAGGTGGAACGGCCTGAGCTCGTTTGAGGATCGGTCAAAGTCTTTACGATGCAGGTAAAAGGAGCTGTTCAATTGAAAACCTCCACTTCATGACATCACGAGGTGGAACAGAGCGTCTGGAGCTTTGCAGATGTAACAGACGAATAATAAAGTGCGACTCAAACATGTGAATGAAACAAACACGACTCCAGCTCTGTTTTTGAGGATTAAACAACATTAGAACGTGACTTAAAGCTCCTGGGGTCAGTTTTCTGCAGCACAGGATCTTGAAGGACAAACGTTTTGGACTGAAACACTCCGACAGCAGAAGATTTATTGTGAAAAAGTGTGAATGTATATTTAAAATGTTCTGATGAAAAGCCAAAAGTGTTTTTAGGATTTATTCACATTCAGAGTTTGTTGTTTGTTATTTGTATTTTTCACAAACAAATGTTGGAAAAGGTCCTGATCTGAGCCAGGATCCTGGACCAGGACTAAACCAGGACTAAACCAGGACTAAACCAGGGCTAAACCAGGACTAAACCAGGGCTAAACCAGGACTGAACCAGGACTAAACCAGGACTAAATCAGGACTAAACCAGGACTAAACTAGGACTAAACCAGGACTGAACCAGGACTAAAACAGGACTAAACCAGGACTGAACCAGGACTAAAACAGGACTGAACCAGGACTAAATCAGGACTAAACCAGGACTAAACTAGGACTAAACCAGGACTAAACCAGGGCTAAACCAGGACTGAACCAGGACTGAACCAGGACTAAACCAGGACTAAACCAGGACTGAACCAGGACTAAACCAGGACTAAACTAGGACTAAACCAGGACTAAGCCAGGACTAAACCAGGACTAGATGAGGACTAAACCAGGACTGAACTAGGACTAGACCAGGACTAAACCAGGACTTAACCAGGACTAAACTAGGGGTAGACCAGGACTAGACCAGACCTAAACCAGAACTAAACCAGGAGTAGACCAAGACAAAACCAGGACTAAACCAGGAATAAACTAGGACTAAACCAGGACTAAACCAGGATTTTACCTGGACTAAACCAGGACTAAACCAGGACTAAAACAGGACTAAACCTGGTTTTGAACCAGGACCAGTTCCTGTAGGATTCTTGTGCCTGTTTTCTGACTCTGGACCTTGGCACAGGGAGAACATGCAATAGAACCGAGGACCTGCGGCACATGTGGAGCTCAGTGACACCACAGATCATGAAACTTTTATTTTATGACAGATTTTCCCGCTGCTCTTGTGTCTCTGATTTGTGCCTTCACACGTTTGGTTTACAAAATCCTAAAATCACCGTTTTTACAAACCCCAGAGCCGAGAGCGCAGAGTCTGTTTTCTGTTCTGTCACATTCTGATATTTTCACGTTTCTGTTATTTTGAAGAGGGGGTATTGTGCATTTCTCCTGGGCCAAACCCTCCTTACGTTTAGTAGTATGAGTCTGTACGAGGCTCCGCCCCGCTCCCCCACAACAATTTCTGCTGTTGTTGCTTCCTTTAGACGGGGTCATTTGTGCCGCTTGTATCTGGATCTGGTCCTTTCGGTCGATCCCCAGAGCTCAGGACCACAGGTGAGGGGAGGAACGTGACTGAGGGCAATCCAGAGCTTTGTCTTTGGACTCAACTAAACTAGGTCTAAACCAGGGTTAAACCAGGACTAAACCAGGTCTAACCCATGTCTAAACCAGGACTAATCCAGGGCTAAACCAGGTCTATAACAGGTCTAAACCAGGACTAAACTAGGTCTAAACCAGGTCTACCCCAGGTCTATACCAGGACTAAACTAGGTCTAACCGAGGTCTACTCCAGGTCTAACCCAGGCCTAAACCAGGTCTACCCCAGGTGTAAATCAGGACTAAACTAGCTCTAACCTAGGTCTACCCCAGGTCTAAACCTGGGCTAAACCAGGTCTAACCCAGGTCTAAACCAGGTCTAACCCAGGTCTAAACCAAGACAAAACCAGGTCTAAAGCAGGACTAAACCAGGTCTAACCCAGGTCTAAACCAGGGCTAAACCAGGTCTAAATCAGGTCTACCCCAGGTCTAACCCAGGTCTAAACCAGGACTAAACCAGGTCTAACCCAGGTCTAAACCAGGGCTAAACCAGGTCTAAACCAGGACTAAACCAGGTCTGCCTCAGGTGCTCTGACTCCTGCAGGATGGCAGGGATCCGGAGTCTACGTTGTCTTAAAAATAAGGAGTTAAAGTAATAATAAGACATAATGAACATCTTTGGCATCATCTGGCTCCTCATGACATAGTGGAGCAGCGGCTCTACTCCGAGCTCCTCCTCCTCTCTCTAAGGGAGCCGCCACCACGCTCCATCCTGCCCTCACTGTGAACAAGACCCCAAGATACTGGAACTGCAACACTTCAGGCCCGTACTCTCCACCCACCTACAGAGGGCGCCACCCTTTTCCCCACAGAAGTAAATACCCCCTCTTTAATACCCCACAGAAGTAAATACCCCCTCTTTAACCACTTAAGTCTTACGGTGGAGGTTCTAATTTAAGTGTACATATCGTTCTTGCTGTATTCTCATTATTCATTATTATTTTAAACTAATGCCGGGACTTAACAGTACATTTCTCATGTTTTTTGTTAAATCTGGACAAATGTTTGAAAGGTTTTAGAAAATCTTGCTGTGGACTTTTTGTAAATAGTGAACATTTGTAATTACTGTGTGATATGCCTCATTTTGGTGTTTTAATTAAATACAAATCCATGTTTAAGAAATGTGTGATCTCTGAAGGAAGAGTTTGTATTTTTGTGTTTTCACAGAATTACAGTATTTACATTTAAAGTTTATTTTTACATTTAAATAATATTAAATATTCACTATAGCCCATGATAGAGTCTGTAACTATTATTGTTTTACTAAACCAGGCCTAAACCAGGACTAAACCAGGTCTAAACTAGGACTAACCAGGTCTAACCCAGGTCTAAACCAGGACTAAACCCGCCTAAGCCAGGTCTAAACCAGGACTAAACCAGGTCTAACCCAGGTCTAAACCAGGACCAAACCCACCTAAACCAGGTCTAAACCAGGACTAAACCAGGACCAAACCAGGTCTATACCAGGTCTAAACCAGGACTAAAATCAGGATAAACCAGGTCTAAACCAGGGCTAAACCAAACATAAACCAGGACTAAACCAGCTCTAAATCAGGACTAAACCAGGACTAAACCAGCTCTAAATCAGGACTAAACCAGGCCTAAACCAGGTCTAAACCAGGACTAAACCAGGGCTAAACCAGGTCTTAACCAGGTCTAAACCAGGTCTTAACCAGGTCTAACCCAGGTCTAAACCAGGTCTAACCCAGGTCTAAACTAGGTCTAATCCAGGTCTAAACCAGGTCTAATATAGGTCTAAACTAGGACTAAACCAGGACTAAACCAGGTCTAACCCAGGTCTAACCCAGGTCTAAACCAGGTCTAATCCAGGTCTAAACCAGGTCTAATCCAGGTCTAAACTAGGACTAAACCAGGAGTAAACCAGGTCTAATCCAGGTCTAAATCAGGTCTAAACCAGGTCTAACCCAGGTCTAAACCAGGACTAAACCAGGACTAACCCAGGTCTAAACCAGGTATACCCTGGGTCTATCCCAGAGCTGCCTCAGGTGCGGTGCGCATGCGCTCTGGCTCCTGCAGGATGGCGGAGGATGGCAGGGATCCGGAGTCTTTGGCCACAGATGAGGAGGACTCAGAGCCGAGCTGCGAGGAGGGAGCAGGCAGCACCGCGGTAACGCCACAACGCTGCTCTTTACGAACAGAAACACGATAAAACACGATAAAACACGACACAAACACCATAAAATAAACACGACACGGAGCGGAGGACGGAGCTAGCCTGAGCCGCGCTAGCATCACAGCTGTCACTGCGAACGCGGCGTCAACGGCTCATTTTTCACACTTTTAAACGTTTAAAAACTACAGTATCATATTTGAACCCTAAATAATTCACAATGAAGCAGACGTAAACATTTAATTTCATTCATTTTACGTGGCATAATTTACGTGACGTCGAGAATAAATGTGTTTTTGTAAAGTAAATAAATAAATAATGAATAATTCTTATCCTGGTTTAGCAGTAGGATTTTTTTTACATTCACGTTTGTTTGTTTGTTTGTTTGTTTGTTTTTTACATTAACGTAATCCAGGTCGAAACAAGGACTAAACTAGGTCGAAACCAGGGCTAAACCAGGTCTAAACCAGGACTAAACTAGGTCTAAACCAGGTCTAAACCAGGACTAAACTAGGTCTAAACCAGGTCTAAACCAGGTCTAAACCAGGTCTAAACCAGGACTAAACCAGGTCTAAACCAGGACTAAACCAGGACTAAATCAGGTCTAATTTACAATATCATAATTTAACCCTAAATAAATCACTATGAAGCAGAGGGAAACATTTTATTTTGTTAAATTTACGTGACATAATTGACGTATGGCATGAGATACACCCAGTGACGTCGAGAATAAATGTGTTTTTGTTGAGTAAAAAAAATGTTGTGAAGCCTGAAGCATTTATTTGATAAAATTACGAATGCCACAAAGGTTTAACTCCTTTTAGTTAAAGTTACGCGTTCAGTCATCGCAGTTACCCGTTCTGTCCAGTAGATGGAGACAGTACCGAGGTTTAGCAGCAGGACTGTTTTTTCTGTTTTACTTTTTTTTTTACATTACAGAGGTTTAGCAGTAGGATTTTTTTTTTTTTTAACTTTTTTACATTAACATTTTTTTCATGTTTATTATTATTTTTTTTACATTAATGTGGTTTACCAGTAGGACTTTTTTTCTTTCTTTTTTTTTTTACATTAACTTTTTTTCTTTTTAAACTTTTTTTTAACACATTATCCTGGTTTAACAGTAGGATTTTTTTTCTTTTACATTGACTTTTTTTTCTTATTTACTTTTTTACATTAATGTGGTTTACCAGCAGGACTCTTAAATTTTTTTTTGTATATATATTTTTTTACCATTAAATGTGTTTTTGTTTTTTTTTTGACGCATTATCCTGGTCTAGCAGTAGGATTTATTTTTGTATACATTAATGTTTTTTTTCTTATTTATTTATTTATTTTTTTACATTAACGTGGTTTAGAAGTAGGATTTTTTTTAAAAACTTTTTTTACATTAACGATTTTTCTAATTTACTTTTTTTTTACATTAATATAGTTTACCAGTAGGACTTTTTTTTAATTTCTTTTTTTACATTCACATTTGTTCTTTTACTTTTTTAAACATTATTGTGGTTTAACAGTAGGATTTTTTTTCTTTTTTACTCTTTTTTTTTTTACATGAACTTTTTTTCTTATTTGCTTTTTTTTCTGAATTAATACTTTTTTGTTTTTACTTTTTTTTTTTTTCACATTAACGTGGTTTACCAGTAGGACTCTTTAATTTTTATTTATTTTTACCATTAACCTTTTATCTTTTGTTGCTTTTTTTTAACACATTATGGTGGTTTAGCAGTAGGATTTTCTATTTCCTTTAACATTTCTTTTTTTCTTTTTTCCTTTTACCATTAACATTTTTCTTCTTTTTTACTTTTTCTTTTACATTAACATGGTTTACCAGTAGAATTTTTTGTCTTTTTTAATTTCTCTTTTACATTAACATTTTTTCTTTTTTCATTTTTCTTTAACATGAACGTGGTTTAAAGTACCTGTTTAAAAATGCCTGTTTAAAAAAAACTTGAAGAGTAAAAAGTGTTTCACACAGATTTTGAGATTTAATAACACTTCAAATGTGGTGACTTCAGTACAGATTTGTGATGAATTTTGAAACAAATCAAATCAGTCATTTTTTTCCATCAGTTTTTTTTAATATATATTTTTGTTGCTCAAATTATGAACGTTTTAAAGATAAACTCTAAGGTCTTTTCACAATAATAAGAAGTACTTTTACTTTTCAGCCCTGTTTGAAAATGTAGTGGAGCAGAAGTAAAAGTAAAGTAAAATGTACTTTAAAATTTACTGAAGAATTACACAAATAAATGATTTTGTGCTTAAAAAGAGACGTTTGTATGGAAGCCCAATTCTGCCAGTAAATAAAAATTAAAGCCTCACAGAAAGTCATTATTATCATAATTATGAGTTTAAAACTCATAATTATGAGTTTAAATGTCATAATTATGATTTTGAAAGTTAGAAGTATGAGTTTAAAAGTCGTAATTATGAGTTTAAAAGTCATAATTATGAGTTTAAAAATCATAATTATAAGTTTAAAAGTCAGAATTATGAGTTTAAAAGTCGTAATTATGAGTTTAAAAATCATAATTATAAGTTTAAAAGTCGTAATTATGAGTTTAAAAGTCAGAATTATGAGTTTAAAAGTTATAATTATGAGTTTAAAAGTCACAATTATGAGTTAAAAGTCAGAATTTTGAGTTTAAAAATTATAATTAGGAGTTAAAGTTTTAACCTCATAAGTATGATGTCATAATTATGACTTTTAAACTCAATTATGACTTTTAAATGTATGATTATGAATTTTTATCTCATTATTACAACTTTTAAACTCATAATTCTGGCTTTCTTTGAGGCTTTTATTTTATTTACTAGCAGCTGGTTGGCAACAGTGCCTGGAGAATTTTCCCATACTGCACCTGCCGGTGGGTTTTTTGCTCTCTGGCACCAAGTATCGTGTGTTCATTGAGAGACTGAGGATGGGACAATGTGTTTGCTGACGTCTATGTCAGATTATGTTTCCATGTTTTTCACTGTGAAGCCCAGTGGGGCAACTCTTGTTGTGATTCTGGACTATAGAAATAAAATTGAATTGAATTGAACTGAAATGCTAATTTTGAGGCATAATAAATGTTAAAACAATGGCACAAATGGAGGTGTTCTGCAGTTACACTTTATTTTGATGAATTTGAATTTGAACAGGTTGTTTATTTTGTATTTTATGATTTTAGTAAACGTTGAGGTCGTGGTTGAGCTGGTTTCTTTATTTTATATTTTAGGATTTTAGTAGAAGTTGAGGTCGTGGTTGAGCTGGTTTCTTTATTTTATATTTTAGGATTTTAGTAGAAGTTGAGGTCGTGGTTGGTTTCCTTTCGTGGTTGCAGATGGTGGAGGACGGATCGACTCTGATCAGACGGATGGAAATCTGCGTCGCCGAGGCCGAGAAAAGAACCGGGAAAAATGCCGTTAACATGGGCGAAAACTACACCGTGTACCTGATAGAAACAAGGTGAGACCAGGACTGGACCAGGGCCAGACCAGGACTAGACCAGGACCAGACCACGACTAAAACAAGACGTGGGCGAAAACTACACCGTGTACCTGATAGAGACCAGGTGAGACCAGGACTAAACCAGTACTGGACCAGGACTAAACCAGGGCCAGACCAGGACTAGACCAGGACCAGACCACGACTAGACCAGGACTAAGCCATGACTAAAACAGGACTAAAACAGGACTAAAGCAGGACTAGACCAGGACTAAAACAGGACTAAACCAGGACTAGAACAGGACTAAAGCAGGACTAAAGCAGGAATAAACCAGGACTAAAATAGGACTAAAATAGGACTAAAACAGGACTAAAGCAGGACTAAAGCAGGTCTAAACCAAGACTAAACCAGGACTAACCCAGGAATAAACCAGGACTAAACCAGGACTAACCCAGGACTAAACCAGGTCTAAACCAGGACTAAATCAGGTCAATGGAGTCTTAGACGACCAAAATGTGAATTATTCGATTAATCGTTAGTTCGATATTGAGGATTTCTCAGGGACAGCAGCAGGAGGGAGAAGAGAGTGAGCTCCATATTTGGTATTTCTCTGTAATAAGTCAGATTAAACTCATTATTCAAGAGTTTCATCTGTGTGTCTATAACTTAAACTGCTTCCTGGTCCTTTTTTCTGCATTAATAGTAGTTTTAGACAAGCGCCCCCTGCAGGAATAGCCTTGTAAGTGCCGTTTGGCTCAGATACACAGACACTGAATCCTGAAAATATGAAGCAGAAATGACTTTGATTATTTTTTGTTTCGGGTGAGTTGTTGTGGTTGTGTAAAGTGTGTCGTGTGTTTGAGGCCCATGGACGCGGTGAACGAGGGCAGGAATCCGGCCCCGGACTCTCTGTGGAGGAGGTACAGCGAGTTCGAGCTGCTCCGGAACTACCTGCTCGTCACCTACCCCTACATCATAGTGCCCCCCCTGCCCGAGAAGAGGGTAAGACCAGGACCAGGACTGGACCGGACCAGGACTGGACCAGGACTACATCATAGTGCCCCCCCTGCCCGAGAAGAGGGTAAGACCAGGACCAGGACTGGACCAGGACTACATCATAGTGCCCCCCCTGCCCGAGAAGAGGGTAAGACCAGGACCAGGACTGGACCAAGACTGGACCAGGACTACGTCATAGTGCCCCCCCTGCCCGAGAAGAGGGTAAGACCAGGACCAGGACTGGACCGGACCAGGACTGGACCAGGACTACATCATAGTGCCCCCCCTGCCCGAGAAGAGGGTAAGACCAGGACCAGGACTGGACCAGGACTGGACCAGGACTACGTCATAGTGCCCCCCTACCTGAGAAGAGGGTAAGACCAGGACTGGACCAAGACTGGACCAAGACTGGACGAGGACTACATCATAGTGCCCCCCCTGCCCGAGAAGAGGGTAAGACCAGGACCAGGACTGGACCAAGACTGGACCAAGACTGGACCAGGACTACATCATAGTGCCCCCCCTGCCCGAGAAGAGGGTAAGACTAGGACCAGGACTGGACCAGGACTAGACCAGGATTACATCATAGTGCCCCCCTGCCCGAGAAGAGGGTAAGACCAGGACCAGGACTGGACCAAGACTGGACCAGGACTACGTCATAGTGCCCCCCTGCCCGAGAAGAGGGTAAGACCAGGACCAGGACTGGACCAGGACTACGTCATAGTGCCCCCCTACCCGAGAAGAGGTTAAGACCAGGACCAGGACTGGACCAAGACTGGACCAGGACTACGTCATAGTGCCCCCCTGCCCGAGAAGAGGGTCAGACCAGGACTGGACCAAGACTGGACCAGGACTACATCATAGTGCCCCCCTGCCCAGGAAGAGGGTAAGACCAGGACCAGGACTGGACCAGGACTGGACCAGGACTACGTCATAGTGCCCCCCCTGCCCGAGAAGAGGGTAAGACCAGGACCAGGACTGGACCGGACCAGGACTGGACCAGGACTACATCATAGTGCCCCCCCTGGCGGAGAAGAGGGTAAGACCAGGACCAGGACTGGACCAAGACTGGACTAAGACTGGACCAGGACTACATCATTGTGCCCCACCTGCCCAAGAAGAGGGTAAGACCAGGACCAGGACTGGACCAGGACTGGACCAGGACTACGTCATAGTGCCCTTCCCTGCCCGAGAAGAGGGTAAGACCAGGACCAGGACTGGACCGGACCAGGACTGGACCAGGACTACATCATAGTGCCCCCCCTGCCTGAGAAGAGGGTAAGACCAGGACCAGGACTGGACCAGGACTCGACCAAGACTGGACCAGGACTACATCATAGTGCCCCCTCTACCCGAGAAGAGGGTAAGACCAGGACCAGGACTGGACCAAGACTGGACCAGGACTACGTCATAGTGCCCCCCTGCCCGAGAAGAGGTTAAGACCAGGACCAGGACTGGACCAAGACTGGACCAGGACTACGTCATAGTGCCCCCCTACCCGAGAAGAGGGTAAGACCATGACCAGGACTGGACCAGGACTGGACCAAGACTGGACCAGGACTAAGTCATAGTGCCCCCCCTGCCCGAGAAGAGGGTAAGACCAGGACCAGGACTGGATCAGGACTGGACCAAGACTGGGCCAGGACTACGTCATAGTGCCCCCCCTGCCCGAGAAGAGGGTAAGACCAGGACCAGGACTAAACCAGGACTGGACCAGGACTACGTCATAGTGCCCCCCTGCCCGAGAAGAGGGTAAGACCAGGACCAGGACCAGGACCAGGACTGGACCAGGACTACGTCATAGTGCCCCCCCTGCCTGAGAAGAGGGTAAGACCAGGACCAGGACTAAACCAGGACTGGACCAGGACTGGACCAGGACTACGTCATAGTGCCCCCCCTGCCCGAGAAGAGGGTAAGACCAGGACTGGACCAGGACTGGACCAGGACTGGACCAGGATTAAACCAGGTCTAAACCAGGACTGAACCAGGACTAAACCAGGTCTACCCCAGGACTAAACCAGGACTAAACCAGGACTAAACCAGGACTAAACCAAGACTAAGCCAGGTCTAAACCAGGACTAAACCAGAACTGTGTTTCAGGCGGAGTTCGTGTGGCATAAGCTCTCGGCCGATAACATGGACCCAGACTTTGTGGAGCGTCGCCGAGTCGGACTCGAGAACTTCCTGCTCCGAGTCGCGTCACATCCTGTTCTGTCCAATGACCAGATCCTGCACCACTTCCTCACTGAGGTCTGTGCCCGGTCCAGACCCAGACCGACTTTGGGTCTTGAGTGTTCAGTCTGTTCCTTAGTATTGAAGCTGAATTTCTAATTTTAGTGTCTCTTGAAGTCTCTGTTCCTGATTTTTTTTCTGTCTTAAAAACATGAAAAATGGAGCTAGTTCATTTTAAACCGACGTTCAGAGACCAGAGTGGAGTCTTTCAGTCCCGATTATGCTAATGATTAATGTTTTATAATTGGTAATAACTTAAGGCGTGAGTGAAACAAAAGTGAGCGGCTCCAGAGACGTACAAAGGTCAATGATGTATAAGGATTTTCAACAGGCACATTTTAAATTATAAAAAATATTCGTTTCTATTGAACTTTTCCACATATTTACAGTGTCAGGTGCATAAATCTAACATGTATATGAAGCATTTTTAGTGTTTTTTTTATGTGCATGAAGTGGCTACGAACTTAAAAAATGTCATGTGGTGCGACCGAGAATGACCTTAAAACATTTTTATTTTATTATTTTCTATTTTTATATTATTTTTGTCTATTTATTTTACTATTTTTATTATTTTTTAATTTTTATATATTTTCATTTATTTATTTTATTATTTTTGTTATTTTTAATTCTTATATTATTTTTATTATTTTCTATTTTTATATTATTTATATCTATTTTTTTAATTTTATTTATTTTTTATATATTTTCAATTATTTATTTAATTATTTTTTATTATTTTCCATTTTTATATTATTTTCTTTGATTATTTTTCTTATTTTATTTTCTAAAACATGGTTTAATCTAAGTTCTCAGTAATATGAAGTGTATAGAAACAAACTGTTGCGTTTCTTTAGATTTTTAATGCATATTGATATTTCCTTTTGCTGTCCAATATGACAGACACCTGCTTGTGTTTAATGAACAAACTACTGCCCTGGAAAATGCATCAAATGAAGAAAAATGCCTAAAGAATCATTCACACAAGTCGACTTGGTCTGTTATTAAAACTCCAGCCATAGAATTCCTGCTGTTATTAGTCACACCACATGATGCACGGCCGCACCACATGACATTTTAACACTTTAAGTACAAAAAACATGCAGAATAACTCAGGATTTATGAACAAAATTATTTGGTTCCATGGAGGTCAGAGGTACGACAGAAATGTGCTGAATTATTAGGAAATTTGAACCTTTTTAACTGAGGAAATTGCAACTGGTCAGAAAATTTTGGCGTCACGTCACTGAGCCACATAACAAAGCCAAACGTTTGTGTTTCAGGAGCATGGGTGGAAGGAGGCGGTTTACGACACAGGATTTCAGGCTAAGGTATGTCCAGATTTACTCTATCACGTTCTATTTAGGGATGGGCCCATATAACAATTTTATATTTATTTTATGTTTTGAGCCGATATCAATATTTGGCGATACCGATTTATTTCGTGTTTAAAGGGTCTATGTGTATTACTCTATTTTCTGATCTGTTCTAACGTTGTTTCCTCATCACAAACACACCTGGAGTCGTGTTTTTTTTCATTCACACACAAATTCTACACATTTAGGCTGCGTTCTTCTCTCAAAACACTCCGTTCCACCTTGTGACGTCACGCAGGAAGTGCTCCACCTGTGTTTTTAAACTTTTTAAACACACCTTCACTAGAATCATCGGGATCGTTTCAGTCCTGGAAATGCCATTTATCTCTTCAGAACAAAATGTAAAAGGAGCTGTTCACTTGAAAACTATCACTTCATGACATCACAAGGTTGAACAGAGCATTTGGAGCTTTGGAGATGTAAACAGACGAATTATAAAGAGTTTCTCAAACATGTGTGAATGAAAAAAAAACACAATTCCAGCTCTGTTTTGAGGAGGAACAACATTAGAACAAGATTCAAAGCTCAGAAGAGTCAATGTTATGTAATACAGACCTTTAAAATGCAGAGTGGGTCCCACAAATGTGTCTTTAATTAAAGTAAAAATCAGAAATTGACGTGTCACTTTTGTAAAAATAGTAACAACATGTATTTATCTGGATATATAATAATGTGTGTGTAATATACAGCCAATTCTGTTTACATTTTGACTGATTAATCTGTTCAAAAGTGCACACAGAGAACGGGGCGTCGGTGTTGAGTATCAGTATCGATATCGGCTGATACCGATTCTCTATTCCAAATCTGTCATCCGTCCCTGATCACATAAAGAGTTTTGAACCTCAAACATTTACCTGCTTGAAGTCGCCCCATCAGACACAAACCTGCACTAAAACTGTCAACCATTTGTGCTGCAAAAAGTGTCGTTTGTGCTGCTTTTATTTTGGAGAAATTAATTATTCTTTTACAGGTCAAATTGGGGTCAGTCCCACAGGAAGCTTCAAAATGCTCTAAAACGCTCAAAATGGAGTCAGTCGTTTGTGCTGCAAAAAGTTTGGTTTGTGCGATAGATATTCACAGTTTTATTTGGGTCGATGCCTTAAAACAGCAGAAAATTATAGAAAACATTTGTATTTGGTTTGTGCTGTTTTGTGCTGTGACAGTTTTCATTTGTGCGAGTTTATTTCTAAAATTATTCATTATTATTTCTGCTGTAATTATAGGACATCATTTCCGCTTTAGCAAAACTCCACAAAACTAGTGACGAGAAACAATCTGAGGCTGTGGAAAAGTCTGTATTATAATATAAAATATTAATCAAAAGTAAATTACTAAAGACTGAGACAGACTTTGTTGTGGAAATAAAATAAAGATAAGTCAAGTAATTGTCTTTTTGGGGTTTATTCTCTTGCAAGAGAAAGAGCGGATATAGAGAAGAGTAGATCAGAAGAAGGAAAGAGCGAGCGTGGGGCTACAGGCAGATACAAAGGGATGTACAAGGCCATAGTGACATAAATAATGAGGGGAGGACTGGACAGTGAGGGGATGGACCTGGGAAAGGCCCGTTTCGATGGAAAAGTACTGACTGAAGCTGGGCCAGATCATTATAACAGTAAATATGTTCAAGAACTACAACTTTTCCACAGCTTCAGATCGTTTCTCTTCACTAGTTTTGTGGAGTTTTGCTAAAGTCGTCACCGTCACCTTAGCGGAAATGATGTCCTATAATTACAGAAATAATAATGTATAATTTTAGAAATAAACTCGCACAAATGAAAATTGTCACAGCACAAAACAGCACAAACCAAATACAATACAAATACAAATACAAATGTTTTCTATATTTTTTTTTCTGTTTTGAGGCAGTTCAACATTTTGAGCAACTGGACGCCGTCATCGACTCAAAATAAAACTGCAAATATCTTAAGAACCAGAATCACACAAACCAAACTAGGGCTGAAACGATTCATCGAGTTAATCGATTAAATCGATTAGAAAAATGCATAGATTTTTTTTTTTTGCCTCGATGCCTTGTTTTATTTTCATACGCTCGGCGATGGCCGGAACCTTTTGTGGTAGAGGTAAAGTTTCCGCACGACCACTGCACTTCATTGTACACACAACAGCGCAGCGCTCATGGATGTGTAATAAGAGCATAACTAGGGCCGGGCGATATGGACCAAAAAATATATCTCGATATATTTTGCTACATCTCGATATACGATATATATCTCGATATCTTTACAGGAAAAATACAGCCCCCCCAAACTACTGCAAAAACAGAAAAACAAATTTTATCTGATTAATATTCATTTAGTACTTCACTTAAACGCTCTGCACCCCTTTTTGGACCCACACCCACAGTTTAAGAACCTCTTCTTTAAGAGAACTTCCACTGGCACTTTACACAAAACTGCTTCAAAGTGAAACAAGTGTGCAGGATTTTTAAACCTGTATTTTCAAATTCCTAAGTGGAGTTACATTCTCTTGTTTTCAAGTGGTATTTAGCCTCTGCACATTTACCAAATCAAACGCACATTGTGACAAACAGATTTATTTGGCATTTGGCACAGGCTGCAGAGAGAAGCCCCGCAGGCCCCCGCACACCGGGATGAGTTTAGTGCCGACAGCAGCGGCCTTAATGAAAATGACCGCACTCAGTATTCAGACCTTGAGTCCGAGACAAGACCGAGTCCAAATGCGCTCGAGTCCGAGACAAGAACAAGACTCCGCTTTGGCGGAGGAGGAAGTCCAGCGGTGTGGGGGTGTTTACTGAGTGGTGGGACAGGTGTGGGTCCTGCTGTGGGGCGCTCCTCGTTTAAGGGGGCGTGGGGGTGTTTTGCAGCGGAGTTTGTTCGTATGAGTGGAGCTCGTGTGCTGGAGTCGTGCATGGTCGGAGGTGTCATGTGGTTGCGCTCGCGCTGGGAAACGTGCATTTAGAAAGTTTAACTCGTCATGTTACGTCTGTGCGCAGCTCCTTATTGTGGCTGCAGAAGCACTCGCACAGCTGCGCCTGTTTTGTTTTCCACGTTCGCACAACGAAATATTTACTCGCAAATGCGAGTGAAATGAGCGCACTGTAGAGCCCTGGTCCTAGTCTTGGTTTAGTCCGCGACCGAGCCCCGGGCTCTGTGGCCGCGTTTAGTTTTAGTCCTGGTTTAGTCCTAGTCCAGGTTTAGTCCGCGGCGGCTCCGCGGAGGAGCTCGGGGATATAAGCAGGAGGCGGCGGCAAGCGCGGCACAGAGAAGGCGAGACAAGCGAAGCGGCGAAACCAGAAGTAAATGTAAGCATAATAGCGATATATCGATATGCCAGAATTCATATCGAGTTTTGAAAATATCTCGATATATTTTAAATATCGAGATATCGCCCACCCCTAAGCATAACCTGTGTGCGGTACGCTCCGGTAGGCCGCGCGCTCCGCATCTCCCGTACGCCGCGCGCTCCGCATCTCCCGTACGCCGCGCACTCTGCACGTGGATTGTGTCTTGTCGCGTACACTCCGTGGACCGCGCTTCCTCCTGTGCGCCTCTAAACCAGAACTCACACCAGGACTAAGCCAGGTCTAAAGCAGGTGTAAACCAGGTCTAAACCAGATCTAAAACCAGGACTAATCCAGGTCTAAAACCAAACAAGAATTTGCAGGAGTTGGTTGCTACATTTATGTAGTTTTAAAAATCATGACAATATCAAGTAATCCAAAGTATTCAGATTACGTTACTCACTTTAAGTAATTTAATTGATTATGTCACAAACTACATTTTGAGGAATGTAATCTATAATCTGTAGGGGATTACATTGAGAAAGTGACCTTTTAAAAGTCACACTGATGCTACAACATCTAAACAGAAAGCCCCGTACATTACATCAAGTGGAAAAGAAACCACGAGGTGAGTCAACCTTAGCCTAGTGATAATTACGTTTTTCATGTCCAAAACACGTGTATCTGTCAATGCACGTGGTGTGTACTTAACATGTGCAAAGTAGACACGACAATAACAAACGATTACTCGATTATTCGAACAAAAATAATCGACAGAATAATCGATTACTGTAATAATCGATAGCTGCAGCCCTAAACCAAACCTTTTGCAGCACAAACGAAGCACAAACGATTGACACATTTTGGGCATTTTAAAGCATTTTGAAGCTTCCTCAGGGCTGGATGACCCCAGTTTCACCTGCAAAAGAATTGTTAATATCTCCAAAACTAAAGCAGCACAAATAAAACTTTTTGCAGCACAAACGATTGTCATAGTTTTTTTGCGTTTGTTGAGTCAACTTCACGGAGGTAAAAGCCTTGTGTCTGTGTCCAGGCCGACTCCAGACTTCGAGCTCTCAGCGCCACCTTCAGGGTTCGGAACCCCGACAAGTGAGTCACATCATGATACTGACGTCACCGTGGCAACAGCTGAACATTCCGCCACACAGATAAATATAGAACACCCCCGCCGCGATGTCACAGCATCAGCGGTGATTGTTTCTGTATTTGTTTCTCTGTTTTTAGGCGTTTTGTGGAGATGAAGCACTACAGCGACGAGCTCCAGTCCCACACATCTCAGCTGCTCCGAGCTCGAGCTGTAAGTACCTCTCTGTGTTACCCGACACTTAAAGGGGCACTGCGGAACTTTCCTGGTGTCGTGTCTCCACGGGGAAGTCATTGCTTTGCCTGGAATATTCCACAGTGTGGCTTTAATCGTTGGTAAAGGTTGTGGCAGTGCGTCTTTACATTCATTTCTTCTTGTTTCGTTTCAGAGAGTGGCTGATCGGCTCTACGGAGTTTACAAAGTGCACGGAAACTACGGACGCGTCTTCAGGTTTGTACGGATGTGTCAGATGCCCTCCCAGATGTGCCGTGGAGAACGACGGCGGGAAAACGAAGCTAAACACAGAAATGATCACAAAAAATCTGAGGTTCAACGAGACTCAAACAGGACGAACTAAACGTTTTTCTTTGTTTGTTCAGTGAGTGGAGCGCGATCGAGAGGGAGATGGGAGACGGACTTCAGAGCGCCGGACACCACATGGATGCGTGAGTACCAGGACTAAACCAGGACTAAACCAGGACTAACCCAGGGCTAACCCAGGACTAAACCAGGGCTAACCCAGGACTAAACCAGGACTAAACCAGGACTAACCCAGGACTAAACCAGGGCTAAACCAGGGCTAAACCAGGGCTAAACCAGGGCTAAACCAGGGCTAAACCAGGACTAAACCAGGACTAAACCAAGACTGAACCAGGACTAAACCAGGACTAAACCAGGACTAAACCAGGACTAAACCAGGACTGAACCAGGACTAAACCAGGACTAAACCAAGACTGAAACAGGACTGAACCATGGCTAAACCAGGGCTAACCCAGGACTAAACCAGGACTAAACCAGGACTAACCCAGGACTAAACCAGGGCTAACCCAGGACTAAACCAGGGCTAACCCAGGACTAAACCAGGACTAAACCAGGACTAACCCAGGACTAAACCAGTACTAAACCAGGGCTAAACCAGGGTCAAACCAGGGCTAAACCAGGACTAAACCAGGTCTAAACCAGGTCTAAACCAGGATTGAACCAGGACTAAACCAAGGCTAAACCAGGGCTAAACCAGGGCTAAACCAGGACTAAACCAGGGCTAAACCAGGACTAAACCAGGACTAAACCAGGACTGAACCAGGGCTAAACCAGGACTAAACCAGGGCTAAACCAGGACTAAACCAGGGCTAAACCAGGACTGAACCAGGACTAAACCAGGGCTAAACCAGGACTGAACCAGGACTGAACCAGGGCTAAACCAGGGCTAAACCAGGACTAAACCAGGACTAAACCAGGACTAAACCAGGACTAAACCAGGACTAAACCAGGTCTAAACCAGGACTAAACCAGGGCTAAACCAGCCAGGGCTAAACCAGGTCTAAACCAGGACTAAACCAGGACTAAACCAGGAGTGAATCAGGTCTAAACCAGGACTGAACCAAGTCTAAACCAGCGCTAAACCAGGACTAAACCAGGACTAAACCAGGTCTAAACCAGGTCTAAACCAGGACTAAACCAGGCCTAAACCAGGTCTAAACCAGGACTAAACCAGGACTAAACCAGGTCTAAACCAGGACTAAACCAGGACTAAACCAGGACTAAACCAGGACTAAACGAGGGCTAAACCAGAGCTAAGCCAGGGCTAAACCAGGTCTAAACAAAGACTATTCTTTTTACTCATTGTGTCAGAGTTCTGTTACTTCAATAAAAATATTACTCAAGTAAGAGTAAAAGTATTCTGCTACAAAAGTACTGATTTTAATAACTGAGTAAAAGTATCTTAGTGAAGATCGTATGTGTTTTTGTTTTTGTTTAAATGGATTTTTGTGTTTTCAGGTTTGCAGCTTCAATCGACGACATCCTGGAGGAGGAGGAGCACTACGCCGACCAACTGAAGGAATATCTGTCCTACGCCGAGGCCCTGAGGTAACCACGGCAACAGGACCAGACCAGGACCAGACCAGGACCAGACCAGGACCAGACCTGGGGGCTGTTCCAGTTAGCGGGTTATGTGAAAACTCTGAGTAAGTTAACCCTGAGATGAGGGAAAGTCTGGGTTTACTGTTCCACAAAGCGACGTAACTGAAACACTGAGTCAGTCACCATGGTAACAGCCTCTGTGAACTTAACCTGCTAGGGGCAGGTTTTCTTGAAATAACTCAGAGTTTTCTCGCTTCTCTCGCATGAAAATCGCTTTGAGACAACATGGCTTGTCCATTCCTCCACACTGAAGCACAAATTATTAGAAACTCTTTGCGCTGCGAGAGAATCTTTGGCCCCAGGCTGGATATTCTCTCTTTTCCAGATTAATATCTGTTTGAGCGCTACCGCTTTTTGTCAAACGGTATAATTTATCTTAAAGCCTCCTCCGGCCTCACATTACAAACTTAACACACCGCGGACGTGCGCTCACTTCCCTTCAAATTTTGTGCATAGCGCTACGTTTTTATGCCAACAGAAGTTTTCTTTATAATATTGGCGACGCGGAGCAACTATGGCAAGGCCACAGTGTAGAGCGGTGAGAACAGTTTTCCTGGCACTGAAACGCCTGTTGCCGGTGATGGTGGTGGAGGCCCTTGTGTCCATGGGGGCGCTGGGCTCAGAAGAGCTTCCCCCAGGGCCTTCAGCCACTGGCCGCTTAGCGTTTTGACTGAAGGCCTCACCTCAGCCTCGGCCAAAGTGTTTTTTTGGCCTCTCCCTTCTTTCTGTTGGCTGAGCAGAACTCAAATGTTATTTTTTTCTCATATAGTATTTTATTCTGTGTTCATGTGCACAGTCACATTTGAAATGCAGCCTATTAAACTATAAATGTACAGGCTAAACATATCAAGTTTTCATTTCCTAAGTGAGGTTTTAAATGGGAGGGCATGTTAAAACAGCATTTTTGTTAATAATTTAACTAACTATTTGAAGTAGCCACTGAATTTACATTTACTTTAACAACCTAAGGCATTAAAAAAAACATGCCTTCCTGCTTTGGACGATATTTTTATATTTCATTTTTCATTGCTTCCAAGTTCTTCTCTCTCCTGTTGGATTGCACCTAAACGAAAATCAGATTTGATTCCTATTCATCTAGGCAAATAAGCGATGATCTTACAGTTGAATGTTACCTCAACTGAACAGTTCAAACTTACGCATTGGGCCGCAGTTTCCTCCCATGCGCCTCTCTCTCCTTTGCCGCTGCAGTGGTGTTTGATTTATGACGGAAAATGTCTTCTCCCCGTAGCCTCCATGAGGACCTCGAGCTCCAGCTGAAGTAACTCCATCTCTTTTTGATCGTTGTCATGGTGACACTCATGGTTTCGGGATCCATTGACTATGGCTTTTTATCGTAGTCGTGCACGCGCGTAACTCGAGGTGAACCTACTCAGAGTTGATTTACCTCATATCAGCAGTTCTGGAACCAGAAACTCAGAGTTTCCCGTCTCAGAGTAATTTAACTCAAAGTTCAGGGATAGACTCAGAGTTTGTTTAACCCACTTTCTGGAACAGCCCCCAGGACTGGACCAGGACCAGACCAGGACTGAACCAGGACCAGACCAGGACCAGACCAGGACTGAACCAGGACCAGACCAGGACCAGACCAGGACTGAACCAGGACCAGACCAGGACTGAACCAGGACTGAACCAGGACTAAACCAGGACTAAACCATGACCAGACCAGGACTGAACCAAGACCAGACCAGGACTGAACCAGGACCAGACCAGGACCAGACCAGTACCAGACCAGGACTGAACCAGGACCAGACCAGGACTGAACCAGGACCAGACTAGGACCAAACCAGGACTGAACCAGGACCAGACCAGGACTGAACCAGGACTAAACTAGGACTGAACCAGGACTAATCCTGAACCAAACTAGAACTAAACCAGGACTGACCCAGAAGTAAACCTGACTCAATCCAGGACTGAACCAGACCTAAACCAGGTATAAACTTGGACTATAACAGGAATGAAGTTGGTCTAGACCAGGACTATAACAGGACTAAACTAGTTTTAAACAGAACCAAACAAGGTCTAAACCAGGACTAAACCAGGACTAAACCAGGACTAAACCAGGACTAAACCAGGACTAAACCAGATTGAAACCTCTCCAGTTATCAAAAACCTGTCTGAAGAGGTTTTTGAGTCATCCATGCGTGATTGAAAATGTGTTTGTGCATGTTTGGAAACGTATAAAACATGTGAATCTGGGTGAAAATAGCACTTTGAAAACAATAAAAGGAACATGGAGATCTAAATATGTACATGTGTTTCAGTTAATCCCCCAGAGAAGTGTAATACTCCCTCTTAAATGACTATAGCAACAGTGCTGAAGTAGATCTTGTGTTTTCAGGGCGGTTTGCAGGAAACATGAGCTGACGCAGTTTGAGTTGGAGGTCTCCACCCAGGACCTGATCACCAAGAGGCAGCAGAGAGAGGAGCTGGCCACAGGGGTAAATGTTCAGCTGTCTGTGTCACCCCCATCCTACAGGTAGAGTCCAGACACAGACACGTTCCCCGGAGAAACACCGGTACCTCCAACTTCAAAAGTACCGATGTTCCTCGTCAGTACCGTGGGACACAGATACAGAACGGTCGATGTCGCATTCAGCCTCTTGGCGTTAACACAGTCGCCAATCCTGGTGCAGGTTCCACGGTCTAATTGTCACTGACCAAAGCTTTTTCACAGCGTCAGCGAGCGCAGATGCCGGACTTTTGCACCGCATACGGACCGAGTCAGGACAAAACCAGGTCTAAAGCAGGGCTGAACCAGGACTAAAGCAGGTCTAAACAAGTACTAAAGCAGGGCTGAACCAGGAGGACTAAACCAGGACTGAACCAGGTCTAAAGCAGGGCTGAACCAGGACTAAAGCAGGTCTAAACCAGGACTAAACCAGGACTAAACCAGGACTAAAGCAGGGCTAAACCAGGACTGAACCAGGACTGAACCCAGGACTGAATCCAGGACTAAACCAGGACTGAACCAGGTCTAAACCAGGTCTAAACCAGGACTAAACTAGGTCTGAACCAGGACTAAAGCAGGGCTGAACCAGAGCTAGCAGAACTACACCAGAACTGAACCAGGACTGAACCTGTATCAAAACAAATATGGTGGCTTACGAGGAGAAAAATAAATGGAAATATCTCCCTTCATGTTAATGTCTGAAGTCCAAATAGATTATAGAGCAGAGTAATAGAGTAATAAACCAATAAACCATAAGAAACAATATTATTTTATAACATTGCTTCATTGCATAACTGCGTTCTAGTGTAAGGACATACTAAATTACTTCTTATTGCTTATTTGCTGTGTATTTCCCATTAAGAGGCACACAACAGTTAGACTCCTCAGCCTCCTCTCAGGGGTCAGAGAAGGGGCCTGAGGGTGGAACTGTGGAACTGCAGGTGTTTACAGCATTAGGTGGGTTGGGGCACAAAACAGCGTCCAGCTTTGCAAATCAGTTTGTTGATTCCACCTTTTTCCGGACGAGAACCACAGCCTCGGATTTGGAGCAGCTGATCCTCACCCCAGGCGCTTCACACTCGGCACAAACCCCCAGTGCCGCAGGTCCTGGTTCGATGAAGCCAACAGGACGACATCATCCGCAAAAAGCAGAGATGAGATTCTTTGGTCCCCAAACTGGACCCCCTCCGGCCCCTGGCTGCGCCTAGAAATTCTGTCCATAAATACAGTCGTGGCCAAAAGTTTTGAGAATGACACAAATATTAATTTTGGTACCAGAACGTCCTTCAAGAGCAATTTCTCCCAACCGTACAAGAGCAGTTTGGTGATGAACAAAACCTTTTCCAGGATGCAGCACCTTCCCATAAAGCAACGGAATAGCTAAATGACTCGGGGAACAAAACATAAAAATTTTAGGTCCAAGGCCACGAAACTCCCCACTGAAAACTTGTGGTCAATCCTCAAGAGGCGGTGGACAAAAAAACACAAACTCTGACCAACTCAAAGCGATGATTATGTAAGAATGGAGCTGTCAGTCAGGATTTGGTCCAGAAGTTGATTGAAGCACAGAGGTCACAGAGGTCTTGAAAAAGAAGGATCAACACAAATATTGACTTGATGCATGAACTCAGTGTAATTGTCAATAAAATCTTTTGATATTCATGAAATGCTTGTAATTGTGTTTCAGTGAACCATAAAAACATGTGAGAAAACAGCTAAAAACAGTGAAGCAGCAGAGCCTGTGAAAATCTAATGTTTGTGTCATTCTCAAAACTTTTGGCCATGACTGTACTATAAACAGAACCAGTGACAGGGGCGGCCCTGGTGGAGTCCAACCTGTACCGGGAACATGTCTGATGTACTGCCAGCACCACAGCTTCCCTGGAGATTACAGGGCACCATGAGGGACACAGTCGAATCTCCAGATCCGCAAAGCTCATGTGGACTGTGCAAACTCCCATGAACCTCGAGCACCGATGGAGGGTGTAGAGCTGGTCCAGTGTTCACGACCAGGACCAGAACCACACTGCTCCTCCTCCGAGGTTCGACTCTGGGCCGGACTCTCCTCTCCAGTCCCCTGGCACAGACATGCACATGCACATGCTGAGGAGTGTGATTCCCCTGGAGAACACACCCTCCGGTCCCCCTCTGTTTAAGAAGTGACCAGAGTCTAAATAATAAAGAGATCAGGAAACCTCAGTTAAGGTTAGATGTACTGTATGATTTGTGATAGGCAACTTGCCTATTGCAATAATACATCAACTATGATGCGCCATCTGAGGACAACTCATCCAGACATCATAGCCCATATAAACACAGTTTTAGATCAATTCATCAATGACACGCACACACATAGACGTGAACTTATTTTATTAAAAATTAAAATATAAAGAAATGCATCCTTCCACTGTCAAAAAATATTTTATAGAGTTGTGAACAAAAAACATTTAACAGTTTATTGAACTTTATTTTAGAAAGAGAAATACATCAGTTGCACACACGCAAACGTGAACTTGTTTTTTGGAAACAAAGCGTTTTAATAGCACCTGCCACTAAATGTCACTGGGGAAAGCGCCTCGAATCCTGTTTCGAAGCTTCGATACATTTGGTTCAAACGTTTTGCTGTTTCGTGAAGCCTCGTTTTGCCCATCACTGCTTTTATAATTTAGATTTTTTTTAATCTTTTGTTTTTTTTTATTTTACAGATTTGTTACAAAGATTTACAGAACAAAACTCATATAATTCATGAACAGAATATAAAACATTGTGCCCGCTGTGTTCATTCTCCTCTGGGACAAGTAAAGTTTCTCTTTTCTTATCATTCCTCTGTACATTTGCCTTTCCATAACAGAGTTGAACCTCAGTTTGAAGCCTGATCAGGATGTTTATCATTCAGTCTTCTCAGAATACGTTCAAACACTGTTCTGATATTGTCAAATTCACTCAGAGTTGTCTGCATCTGGTCTATGGACGCCTGCCTGATGTCACACAGCATTTGGAGGGAGCTCATTTGACCTTTGAACTTTTGGACTTGAAGTTCCAGATAAAATAGGTGTTCTCTTTTGTTGATGTCATCCGCCGCCTGCCTCTGTTTCTCACAGATTTTCTTCACATTGTTCAGGTCTTTCTTCAGTTGATTCACCGTGCGCTTGAGCTTTGCTTCTTCTGTCTGCCATTTCAGTCTCGTCTTTTCGCTTTCTATTTTGTAAGATGAATATATTCCATAATTGGCAACAGCTCCTGAGATGCTGGCAGCAAATCCTAGGATCAATATAAACAAACTCACTCCTCCCGTCATCTGGCCAGAGAGCACAGATAACACTGCTCCAGTCGCTAAAACAGTCGTTGAAATAAAGATCCAAGTATTTGTCCTGTCCTCAAGTTTTCTGCTTTGGTTTAATACTTCCTGTAGCTCACCAATGTTATGAACCAGCTCTTCTCTCTTATCTTCACCAAGTTTTAGGAACTCAATGATTGACTGATAAAGCTCATAATCCTTGGACTGTTTCAATCTCAAAGACGGAGGACACTCCACGCTCCATCTTCTTCTGCTGGAACTAGAGAAAAGGAGATGACAGTGAACTGCAGATCCAAGAAAGTTTAGTTACTACAGAGTGCACACAAATGAATTACTTGAGGCATATGCAGAATCTAAGAGCATTTAAACATTTTGTTGATTCCAAACAAAAAAAAATAGTCAAAAATTGAGACCTTTTGCTTGTTCTGTTGACTTTTACATAACTGAAAAAAGAGGCTTGTTTTGATGTGAGGCAATCATATGTGAGTGTGTCAGTGTTCAGTGCTCACTGGTGAGTGTTGGAATTGTCAGTTGTGCTGGTGGTTAATCTGTGTGTGTTAATCTGGCTGTAGTTTATGGCTCTAGTTTACGTCTCTCCTTTGGTCCTGTTGTGTGTGAGCTTTAGGCAGCATGTCTGGAACTGTGTAACTTCTGTTGTGGTGCAAATGGACGCTGTTTTTTCCTTGGACTGTGACGATGTGATGGTTGAAATTACATTTAATGTAGTTAACTGAAACAACTGGCAATAATGAAGGTAATTATGAGATATTCTACATGTCTCTGTCCTCCCGTTACTGAGCCTGATGTCTTTGTTATTGTGCAGGAGAAACCTGAGCTTCTCTGGGGTTTTCAGGCTGGTGTTGTTATTACAGTGGGAGTTATTTCAGATGAAATGGCAAATTTAAACCCTAAAACCTTCTATTTGGTCACATGAATCTATTCAAAAGTGACATAAAACATGGATAATTAGGTCACATATTACTCTCAGTTCTAATAATAGTGTAACATTTGCATTTAATGAGGAAGAGAAGAGACATTACTGCCTCCTGCTGTAAACACAAACCTGCTCTGGGATGCACTGGCGTTTCTCTTGGTTACAGCCATTTGGAGTTTTTAGAGCTCCATCTACAGACACATAATAGGATCACACATTAGACTGAAATAGCATTATGTTTAAAGTGCATGTGACAGATTTCTGTTTCTTTAAACACACTTAAACATTAGATTGAAGATTTTCATAGCTTGTAATTCCATCTGTTACTTAGCAGTCATATGTAAACAAGCGCCAAAGCTTTTTTAAATTATGCAATAGTTAATTTATACATTTATATAGTTTATACATTTATATATTTCATAAATACATTTTTAAACTGTCAGAATAATGTCTTCCTTGTTCGTGAATTGTCCTTTAATTTAGGATTAAATTGATGTCATCTGATGACATAGATTGAGTCTGTTTTAAACTCTTTTTTGTTTTCTACTTTTCTTCACAAACTCCAACTTCACTGATGTAAAACTATGATAAATACTGCACAGGGACGATCCACCAAAAAGAGGAATTAGAAAAATACACTAATCTGTTACATGCACTTTAAAAATGCCTTGTGTAACTTTTTTGGAGGGTCCACAACCTGTTTGTCTCCATGGAGATGTTAATACTTTGGTTCAAACTGTCCACAGTATTGCATTAAACTAATCTGTCTTGGATTCATTCAGCTACAGGTGTTATTTATTGCTCAAAAATGGAGACAAGCAGGTGACGGTGATCATCCAGCAGACAACTTACTCACTTACTCACAGTGCACTTTAAGTTTAGAATAAACCGCAGAATTAAAACTGTCCCAGGTCCAGAACAGTCGAGAGGAAAACATCTGTGTCTGAATATTCAAACCAAAATAAACTTCTAAACGTTAACACAAAATAGACAGATTTCACTCTGAGATGTGCCGAACACTGTCACATAAAATATGTACATAAACATTAATGTCCACAGATGACCGAAAGCTCCAAAAGTTTAAGAGTTAAATACATTTTTCTCACCTGCCAGAGAAGCTTAATGCGCCACGAGTGAAAACAGTTCACTTTTGGTCAGCCAGGTCCAAAGATCTGTTTCGTATAAAACAATATAATTTTATAACAGTGCATTGTGTAACTTCCATAAAATATTGTGTTCTGGTATAAGGAGCCTGAGGGGGGCAGTGCCAGTGGGAGGAGCAACGCTGTAAGGGGTGGAACTACAGGTGAGGCGAGGTCAGAGACAGTGGGCGAGGACTGTCCTGGTGAGGCCTTACACTCATGTAAGGGGCCAGTCTATCACAGTGCAGTGCCATTTTGTGCCCTCGAGGTGGCAACTGTACCCTGTATACCAGGGGTTTTCTGCTTGGGTGAATGTTTCCCCTCTCCTTAGAGTAAAAAGAGTCAAGCCTCCCCCCTTCCCAAACCCCTCCTGCCCCCTACAGGCCTGTGAAGTATCCTGCCCCCTACAGGCCTGTGGAGTAAATGCAGCTTTTGTTCCTGTGATGATGAGTTTCAGTAACAACTAAGAATAGATTTTTTGTAATATTGTATTTTCATATTTTTTTAAAAGTGCATCATAAACGATTTTTGCAACAGTAAATCATTTCCATCTTTCTGCAGCTGAACTGAGGCGACTTTTAACCTCACAGAACATCAGTCGATCCAAACCAACAGAACCTGTTTAATATTTGTAATTGGGACCAAAACTCTGACGACGCCTGAGGCTGAACTCGTGTCTGGGCCTTAGGTTCTGAGATTCAGCTCCACCCCTGTTCTGGACCTGGACTGAGGCTCTGGGTCTTGTTCCTCTGACGCATTGGTCCGATCGGTCCAGAGGCTCCGTACTCCATGTGCTGGTTCCAGACAGGGACAAGACCAGAGCAGAGAACCGGGTCTGAGAGGGTCTGAGCTGGTCCGAGCGGGTCCGAGCTGGTCCGAGCGGGTCCAAGCGGGTCCAAGCGGGTCTGAGCGGGTCTGAGCGGGTCTGAGCGGGTCTGAGCGGATCTGAGCGAGTCCGTCCTCTGTGCTGGTTCTGTGTGGGGAAAGTGAGATTGTGCAGTGGAATATAGATCTGGGTGGATCTATAATATTGGCCAACCGATATATCGGTCAGGCTCTACAGTATAATATATTATTAAAGAGCAAAAATATAAATGTTAATAGAAACTTCAAAATAAGTCACAAAAACAGCAAGAAACTGGTGTCAAATAAATGTAGTTAATATGATTAATGTAGGTTCAGGAGCAGGACCATGCCTCACCCACCCATCATCTGAGTTGTACAGTTGTAGGGAGTACCGTATATAGTCTGATGCAGTGGGTGAGCAGGAGTGTCACAGAACAGTGTCCAGCTTTGCAGGTCAATTTGTCAATTCCACTGAGTGTCTTTAGTAGCTCCCCAAGTCCACAGCGCTTTAACCCCGTTACACTACACAGGATTTACCGTTTTAAAAGATTTTAAAGTATGAGACAAAAAGTGCAGACCACAGACATGAGAGAATTGTAAGAGATTTTAAATCTCAAAGCATAAAGACTGCAGCAAAGAGACTGTAACTTAAAAAACAAGCTAACAACCTAGCAAACCTTACACCAGCAGACTCTATGGCTGCTTATGAACAGGAAAGAAGGAAAGGAATATCACATTCGTCACTCAATCAAAAGTTTATTTATAAAGCTTTTCATACAAAACATGTAACACAAAGTGCTTTACAGTGATTAAGAACAATCCCACATTTCCTTCCACCCACCCACACAGCTGCCTGACCTCACACAACCAAACAACCCAGACACACACACACGGACGCACATGCACGCACAGTCACACACAGTCACACACATACAACATGCTAAAATACATTAAACTACACATAGTAAAATGTGAGGCTGGGTACAGGTGAATCACTTGCACCAACAGAGGTGTCGTCCACACCAGGAGTAGAGCTGTCCACTGCCACTAGGGAGCGCTGTGGGGCCAAGGGGAGAGATGAGGGCCAAGCACCATCCCTCCACCAGGAGACCACACAGAGGTCTCCCACTGGATAAAACCAGTGATATTAAAACACACTACTGTTCAGGCCGTAGGTGATGACCAGATCCAGAGTGTGTTCTCTGTTGTGAGTCGGCTGTGTGACGTGTTGGGTAAACTCCATATAATTAAGAACGTTTAAAAATTCGTTTGCAACAGGGTCTAAAAGGTTATCTGTGTGCAAGCTAAAATCACCAGTTATAATAATCATATTGAAGGAATTGTGTAAAATGGATAAAAAGATTGCATTTTTTTTGGTCTGTACACTGTAACACATAAAATTTGGGGTGGAGTGGGTTTGGAGTGAGTGATATTCACTCAACCTGCAAAATTGTTCAATAAAATAGGTTTGGTGGCCAGAGTGTTTGTACATATAGAGGCAGTGCCACCTCCACTTTTACCATTTCTGGTTTCTGGCAAAGTTAAAAGTGGGTGGTGAGGCCTCTGTGAGAACAACTGGTGCATCTGCACCCAGCCATGTTTCAGTTAATCAATCAATCAATCAAACTTTATTTATAGAGTGATTAAACATAATTTAAAAAAAAAAAGAACAATCCCACATTCCCCACATTTCCCCTCCACCCTCCACCCCCCACAAAGCTAAACTAAACAGATGAGTCTAACTGTGACATAACTATCTTTATTTACCACTAACTGAAACAGAAAAGTGAGATTACTACCGTAACAAACTATCTTTCATAACTCTTTATACTAACTATAATAACTATAACTAACTACTACAGAGAAAAAAGGAAAATAGAGGAAAAACAACAAAAAGAACACATATATACATTATGACAGGACATTAAATTATGACAGGACATTGTACCCGGGAGGAGGAGTCAGGGAGGTGGAGATGGTCCAGTAGGCAGTTAAGAAGAAGTAGTCAAGTTTGTGGTCTAAAATCAAGTCATTAACAATAAAATACTTCAGCAGAGAGCGAACATTTAAAAGGGCCATGTTTAAAGTTAGCGGAAAACTACAAACTAGAAACTACAGGATTTTTTGTGGTGAATGTGCTTTTGGAAGAGATCTGAGATTATTAAAATAAATCTAATTGGATTATGTTGTTCGGACTTGAGACCTGAAGGAGACAGTGGAGACCAGAGTCTAAATAATACAGAGATCAGGCTGGATTTAACTCACAATTCACTTCATGCCAAAGTGTCTGAAGTCCAAATAGACTGATTAATCAACCCATTTTATTAGCAGAATATAAAACACTGTGCCCACTGTGTTCATTCTCCCCTGGGACAAGTAAAGCTTCTCTTTTCTTATCATTCCTCTGTACATTTGCCTTTCCATAACAGAGTTGCTTTTCAGTTTGAAGCCTGATCAGGATGTTTATCATTCAGTCTTCTCAGAATACGTTCAAACACAGTTCTGATATTGTCAAATTCACTCAGAGTTGTCTGCATCTGGTCTATGGACGCCTGCCTGATGTCACACAGCATTTCGAGGGAGCTCGTTTGACCTTTGAACTTTTGGACTTGAAGTTCCAGATCGGGCAGATGTCCTGTTGTGTTTTCATCTTTCTCCTCCTGCCTCTGTTTCTCACAGATTTTCTTCACATTGTTCAGGTCTTTCTTTAGTTGATTCACCGTGCGTTTGAACTCTGCTTCTTCTGCCTGCCATTTCAGTCTCGTCTTTTCGCCTTCTATTTTGTAGGTTGAATTTGATCTAATATTGAGAGCAGCTCCAATGATACTGGCAATAACTCCTAGTCCCAGTATAACCAAATTCAGTCCTCCCGTCATCAGGGCAGCAAGTCCTGTTAAAAGTATTCCAGTAGCTGAAGTGACAGCAGCATAAATTCCCTTAGTACTTGTTCTGTTCTCAAGGTCTCCTCTTTGGTGTAATACTGTCTGTAGCTCACTGATGTTATGAACCAGCTGTTCTCTCTTATCTTCACCAAGTTTCAGGAACTCAGTGATTGCCTCATATAACTTATAATCCTTGGAATGTTTCAATCCAAAAGACGGAGGATGTTCTCTGCTCCATCTTCTTCTGCTGAAACTGAACAAAAGGAGGTGACAGTGAGCTGCAGATCCAAGAAAGTTTAGCTCACACATAATATTCGGTCAGTGCATAAGCCCCTCCCCTATATAAGCTCCTCCCCTATATAAGACCCTCCCCTATATAAGCCCCTCCTCTATATAAGACCCTCCTCTATATAAGCCCCTACTCTATATAAGCCCCTCCTCTATATAAGACCCTACTCTATATAAGCCCCTACTCTATATAAGCTCCTCCCCTATATAAGCCCCTCCTCTATATAAGCCCCTACTCTATATATGCCCCTACTCTATATAAGACCCTACTCTATATAAGCCCCTACTCTATATAAGCCCCTACGCTATATAAGAACCTCCTCTATATAAGCCCCTCCTCTATATAAGACCCTCCTCTGTATAAGACCCTCCTCTATATAAGGGCCTCCTCTATATAAGATCCTCCCCTATTTAAGACTCTCTGTATAAGACCCTCCTCTGTAACTTAAACAACTGGTAATAATGAAGGTAATTATGACATATTCTACATGTCTCTGTCCTCCAGTTACTGAGCCTGATGTCTTTGTTATTGTGCAGGAGAAACCTGAGCTTCTCTGGGGTTTTTCAGGCTGCCGTTATTACAGTGGGAGTTATTTCAGATGAAAATGGCAAATTTAAACCCTAAAAACCTTCCATTTGGTCACATGATTCTTGAGTTCAGACGTCCAGTCTTGTGTCTGATTTTCAACAAAACAGTGAGAGTGACTCACTGAAAAACTGTTGGCTAATTCTAACGCTCATTATGTTGTGGCTGTAATGTTCTTTGAGAGGGACTTGTTTAACTGCACCTGTTATAGCTCAGATAAGTACATTCTTAATGGACAGATTATGTTAAATAAAACAAACTCAAATCTAACTCGAGTCACAGAGGTCCACTCCTATCAGGTGCAAAGTATGAATTCCTGAACTTCATTTTATCATTTCACTGGAGCAGCACGTTTTCATTGTTGAAAATTGGCTACGTGACATTTTTAAACTTATAACGCAGCGTTTGAATGTTTGAATAATTATCATTAAGTTCAGAGCTGTGGGCAGGGATGGGGGAGGTGAAAACAGACATTTTCTGTGCACTAAAGCCTCAAATTCAGGATAATATAAACCACATATTACTCCCAGTTTTAAAATAGTGTTGCGTTTGCATTTAATGAGGAAGAGAAGCGACATTACTGCCTCCTGCTGTAAACACAAACCTGCTCTCGGATGCACTCGGGTTGTTCTTGGTTACAGCCATTTGGAGTTTTTAGAGCGCCATCTACAGACACACAACAGGATCACACATTAGACTGAAACCGCGTTATGTTTAAAGTGCATGTGACAGCTCAGACCACTCATTTCTCTAAAACACACTTAAACATTAGATTGTAGATTTTACTAAACCATCAGAAAAGTTACACAATGCAGCTTTAACTGATGTAAAACTATGAGAAATATTGACCACAGGGACGATGCACCAAACCAGGAGTCAGAATTAGACAAATCTATGAATCTGTCAAATGCATTTTTAAGTTTATGTTAAAGAAAATTTCAGAATTAAAACTATAAACATAAAAACATCTTCTAGACTTTAACACAAAACAGAAAGAGTTCACTCTGAGATGAGCCGAACTCTGTCACTTAAAATACGTACATTAATATTGTTAATAAGTAGAAGAGTTATAAGTCCAAAGATCTGCTCCATATAAAACAATATCATTTTATAACACTGACCCATTATATAACTGCCTTTTACACAGAAAAAACCCTGTGGAGACTCCCTTTAGGATTTATCCATTTGGAGTTTTCGAGCGCCACCTACAGACCAGCAGCAGAGTCACACCAAATCACTTTAATTCCACATTTACATTTATTTAGGTTTATGTGTGTTAAGTGTTAATTTAATTTAGACATTAATGACGTCATCTTAGCATTTATAAATGAACGAGAAAATACCACTGAGAGGAAATGTGTGTTTATTTTGGTCTGGAACATAGTATCCTAAAAACAATAGACCACCAATCTGCATTATTAAACACATTATGTTTTAAGATGACAGGAAAACATATTGGTAATTCACCCCTAATGTAAACAAGGGCCAAAGCTTCTCTGAACTGCACAAGAAATTAGTTCTGATTAGATGAATAAAAATAACACCTTTATTTTGTTAAATGGAGGTTTAATCTGTCAGAAAAAGTTATTCCTCGTGCTTAAATTGTCTCTGGATTTTGGATGGACTTGGAGCAGAAGGAGCACAGAGATTCTGTTTTAAACTCAGCACAAGTTTGTGTATTTTCCAACTTTTTTATACATTTATTTTGTTTTACTTTTCTTCACAAACTCCCACTTCACTGATGTAAAACTATGATAAATACTGCACAGGGACGATCAACCAAACCAAGGAGGAATTAGACAAACATGAATCAAATGTCAAATGCACTTTTAGTTTAGAATAAAGAGAATTTCGGAATTAAAACCATCTCCAGGTCCAGCACAGCCTAGAGGAAAAACATCTGTGACTGAATATTCAAATGAAAATAATCGTCTAGTGTTTATCTCAAAACATAAAGAGCTCATTTTGAGATGAGCTGAACTCACATAAAATACGTACATTATCATTATTAATGTCCACAGACAAGTGAAAGCTCTGTATATTTAAGAATTTAAATAAAAGTTTTCTCACCTGCCAGACAAACATCGTGTGTCTGTCATGACTGAAGTAAATCACCTTCTGGTATCAGCCAGTCCGAAGGTCTGAATCATGTAATAAAACGATATAATATTTACAGAACCTCCAGCTGTAAAATAAGTACATGTAGATCCAAAGGGCACAGCTCTTTCACTGAACTCAAATCGCCCGTCACAAAAACACCAAACCAGTGTCATGGGACAATAATAATAAGCAGAGTCAGTTAAAGCGCTTATGACAGGTTGGGCTCATTTGACTAAACACAGTTAAGATCTTTATATTTAGAATCAGAATCAGGAAGGTTTTATTGCCATCTGAGTGAACAGGGTCACAACATTAGGAAACTGCTGCGGTACTTGGAGCGAAACATAAGACAAACATGACTAACCATGCAATAAATAAAATAAAATAAAGCAGTAAACAATAAACTCTATAATGTAACACAACAATGTACAAAATTACAAGAATATAACAGTGCAGGTAGTGATCAGTGCAAAACAGACAGGTGCAAAAACACAGCACAGAGGCCCAGCAACTATTCAGCAACTATTTGCGGGAACCGTCGGGTGCCCATCGGTGCCCGTCCCGGTGCAGGTCTCTGGTCCACAGTGGTGATGGTGTCAGTCAGGATGATGGAGGAGAGTGGGGCTGTGTGCTTCCTCAAGTTCACAATCATCTCCATTGTCTTCTGGCCGTTAAAACCCTTTTCCTGCCACAGGGATCAGCGGTGACCCCACTGTTTCAGATTACCGTAACTCCTCGCTACTTCATGCAATTTTAATCATTCAGACTGCCCCTGAAAGCTGTGAAACGGGGCTTGAAACTGGGCTTGAAAGATGAAGAAAATTTGATTCCTTTTTGGCCTTATTGTCTTATAACACACAGTTTGAGGTATTTAATCACATAAGAATGATAAATACTTCTTCTTTTCCTGGAAAAGGGGGTCAATTATTTACACGCAGGGCATTCTTTGACACAATTACTGACAAAAATAGACGAGTCAATCTTTATTAAGAACACATAATATCTGGTTCATAGTAAGCAGGTATGTAAAAAATAAGAATAATCATAAAAACAGACAAAAAAGACCAGGTGTTTCAATAAATATAGCAATTATTTTAGGGTTAAAAGGGTTAAGCACCAGGTTGTTCTGGCTGCACCAGGACACCAAACGATCGCCCTCCGTCCTGTAGGCAACTCATCCCCGTCCGAGATGAGTCCGATCACCGTGGTGTCATCTGCAAACTTGAGAGCAGAGGATAAAGAACACCGACTAGAACCTATTTATGATTTCTTGCAAAAACATTCACCCTCCTTTTCCCAGTTTGGCCATTTTTAGGTTTAAAACATGAAGATGTGAGACAGACTTCTGCTCTAACTCTCTTTAAATCGAGGCTCAAAAGGGCTCGGTTTCAGACGACTGAAAGGTTCTTCACTCTTCTATTTTTATGATAATCTTATGATAATTTATCTTTTTGTTTGTTCTAACTCAAGGTAATAAATTAGATTGAGGTCGGTGTGATTGAAGTTTACAAGATACCGTTTTATTGCTAGAACTGAATTGATTATTGTCGACCGTAGCAAGAGCAATCATAGCTTTTTAAAACATGAATATGACTGCAGCGCTGCTACGCTATTGTGATTTTAATGTCTTTTTTATTCTTTAAAGCTCTTTGAATGACTTTGTGTGCAGATTGTGTGATACAAATCAACTCTCCCTGCCTTTCTGTACCACTCTCCAGAGCCTCTTTATCGGACCACCAGTCCAAACATGCACAAATTCAAGAACATGAAAGTGAAAAGCTCTTTTGGACTCGTCTGACTCCTCACATGTTCTGCTGCTTCCTCTGCCTAAAAGCTTCATTCTCACTGCCGCCACCTAAAAGCACACGTTAAACCAGCAAAATTATCTGAAAACTTAGACTTTATTGATCCACAAGGGAAATGATTTGGATACAGCAGCTCCCACATCACAATATATTATAATAAAACACAGAAAACACATAAATGGCAATAATAAATTCGAAATAAGTACAAAAAGATAAGACATTGTTATACTCATATACAGTCATGTGAAAAAGTTTGGACACCTCTGATCATTTTCAAGATTTTCCTTTATAAATCATTCGTAGTTCGGATCAGCAATTTCAGTTAAATATATCATATAGCAGACAAACAGTGATATTTGAGAAGTGAAATGAACTTTATAGGATTTACAGAAAGTGTGCAATAATTACTTAAACAAAAGTAGGCATGTGCATAAATTAGGGCACCCCAACAGAAAAATGACATCAATATTTAGTAGATCCTCCTTTTGCAGAAATAACTAAACGCTTCCTATAGCTTCCAATGAGGGTCTGGATTCTGGTTGAAGGTATTTTTGACCATTCTTCTTTACAAAACATCTCCAGTTCAGTCAAGTTTGATGGTGCCCGAGCATGGACAGCCCGCTTTAAATCGCACCACAGATTTTCAGTAATATTCAGGTCTGGTGACTGCGACGGCCATTCCAGAACATTGTACTTGTTCCTCTGCATGAACTGCCTTAGTAGAATTTGAGCAGTGTTTAGGGTTGTTGTCTTTTTGAAGTATCCAGCCCTGGCACAACTTCAACTTTGTCACTGATTCTTTTACATTGTTCGCAAGAATCTGCTGATACTGACTGGAATCCATGCGACCTTCAACTTTAGCAAGATTTCCAGTACCTGCACTGGCTACAGGCCCACAGCCTGATGGAACCACCACCACATTTTACTGTGGGTAACAAGTGTTTGTCTTGGAATGCTGTGCTCTCTTTCACCATGCACATCACCCTTTGTTATGTCCAAATAACTCAATTTTAGTTTCATCAGTCCACAGCACCTTATTCCAAAATGAAGCTGGCTTGTCCAAATATGCTTTAGCAAACCTCAAGTGACTCTGTTTGTGTCATGCGTGCAGAAAAGGCTCCCGTCGCATTACTCTCCCATACAGCATCTCCTTCTACAAAGTGCACTGAATAGTTCATCGATGCACAGTGACACCATCTGCAGCAAAATCATGTCATACGTCTGTGGAGCTGGTCTGTGGGTTAAGTTTGACTGTTTTCACCATCCTTCACCTCTGCTTATCTGAGGTTTTTCTTGGCCTGCCACTCCAGGCCTTAACTAGAACTGTGCCTGTGGTCTTCCATTTCCTCACTATGTTCCTCACAGTGGAAACTGACAGCTGAAATTTCTGAGCTAGTTTTTTGTATCCTTCCCCTAAACCATGATGTTGAACAGTCTCTGTTTTCAGGTCATTTGATAGTTGTTTTGAGGCTCCCATGTTGCCACTCTTCAGAGAAGATGCAAAGAGGAGAACAACTGGCCTCCTTAAATACCCTTTCTCACGATTGGCCTCACCTGTGTATGTAGGCCAAGGGTCAATGAGCTTCCCAAACAAATTTTGTGTTCCAATAATTAGTGCTAATGCTATTAAAATCAATAAAACAAGGGTGCCCAAATTTATGCACATGCCTACTTTTGTTTAAGTAATTATTGCACACTTTCTGTAAATCCTATAAAGTTCATTTCACTTCTCAAATATCACTGTGTTTTTCTGCTATATGATATATTTAACTGAAATTGCTGATCTGAACAACCAATGATTTATAAAGGAAAATCTTGAAAATGATCAGGGGTGTCCAAACTTTTTCACATGCCTGTATATGTAAACACACAAGTTAAAATAAAATAGAAAAATATAAATAAAAATATAAAATCTCTGCTTTCTACAACAGATCACAGAGCAACAATGATATGAGTGACAGGACACAGCTATCGTTATATAAGGGTGAGTTGTACAGTTGTAGGGACTATTATCTACAGTTTGTAGCTTTCGATTTGCAGAATGCGATAATGTCTTACTCTCTTTCCCTGTTTATATATATATTTATTTGTTTATTAGTTATTTGACAGGGACAGATACAATGAACACAGATAATTGAGTCAGAATAATCTGATGTATCACAGTGTTTACAGCCATGGCTGATTCACAACATCGCCCCCTAGAGGGACTTTAAACAGTCAAGTAAAATGAAAAGTTGAAAATTAACAGTGAATACAATAAAGTGTCCAGCTCACACCTGTGCACACCTCACACACACACACACACACACACACACACACACACACACACACACACACACACACACACACTCACACACACACACACACACACACACACACACACACACTCACACTCACACTCACACACACATTTCAGATGACAGGGTTATGCTGCTGTTGCTCTAGGAGCCAGGAGTTTATTTAGTTTGTTTTTTAAAGGTGCACAGTTTAGTTATTATTATAAAGTTCCACAGATTGGCACCTCTCACAGAGAAAACTGTGCTTTGTTTGTGCTTGAATTTGTGTGATTCTGGTTCTTCAGATATTTGTGGTTTTATTTTGGGCCAATGACGTCGTCCAGAACCTCAGAATGTGAAACAGCCTCAAAACATCAGAAAATTATAGAAAAGTTTGTATTTGGTTTGTGCTGTTTTGTGCTGTGACAGTTTTCATTTGTGCGAGTTTATTTCTAAAATTATTCATTATTATTTCTGTGGTAATTATAGGACATCATTTCCGCTCAGCTGACAGCGACAAACTCCACAAAACTAGTGGCAATAAACGATCTGAGGCTGTGGAAAAGTCTGTATTATTATAGAAAATATGAATCAAAAGTAAATTACTAAAGACTGAGACAAATTTTTCCACAGCCTCAGATCATTTATCTACCATCTGCTACACAAAAATCACGGTTTGGTTCATTTTCGGTACAGTATGGGAACAAAATGTCATGTTTGAATGATAAAATGCTGCACTTCTAGAAACGATTTGAGCCTGTGGAAAAGTCTGTCTCAGTCTGACTTCCTGTTGACTTTAGAGCGGGGCCATGATATCATTTTTTAATGTCCTGACAAGTTCCCTTTTTCCATTGGGGTTTCAGATTTTTATGTTGACTTCGGACTCCCAGAGGCCCCGTGAAAATCAAAGCTTGAGGGGGCGCTACTGAGTCATCTGTCATAACCCTTTTTTCAGGACCTTTGCTCAAAATTAGAGCTCATGGAATTCTAAGTTTTGATACCGGCCACTCGTGTGTCCATTCTTGTTTCCCGGTCCTAAATATAGAAATAAAGTAATGGAGTTATATGTCAGCTGCACAGAGATGATGACTGACAGGACGCGGGGTTATCTGTGACATAAGGGGGCTGTTGTACAGTCGTATTGTATGGTTCATATAAAGCGTTTCTGTGTATTTTTAGTAGACATGTCCTGATCACGTTTTTTTGCCCCCGAGTCCGAGTCATTTGATTTTGAGTATCTGCCGATGCCGAGTCCCGATCCGATACTTCTATAAAACATTATGAAAAGAACTAAGAGCAAAGAATAAGATCCAGGATGTCCCTTATTTTTATTATTTTCACCAATGGCTCTGATTTTATTAACATGTGAGAATTAAATAGTTTAACATGTTTATTATATTAAAAAGAAAAATACAGACAAAACCTTATTAAAAGTGCAACTTTTCACATCAAAGTAAAGGAATAAGGGTTGAGCATGTTAGTCTGGTTTATTACTTTTTAGTATTGGTTTTAGTCCCAGTTTAGTCCTGGTTTTAGTCCTGGTTTAGTACTTTTTAGTATTGATTTTAGTCCTGGTTTAGTCCAGGTTTTAGTCCTAGTTTTAGTTCTGGTTTAGTCCTGGTTTTAGTTCTGGTTTAGTCCTGGTTTTAGTCCTGGTTTAGTACTTTTTAGTACTGGTTTTAGTTCTGGTTTAGTCCTGATTTTAGTCCTGGTTTAGTACTTTTTAGTACTGGTTTTAGTCCTGGTTTTAGTTCTGGTTTAGTCCAGGTTTTAGTCCTAGTTTTAGTTCTGGTTTAGTCCTGGTTTTAGTTCTGGTTTAGTCCTGGTTTTAGTTCTGTTTTAGACCTGGTTTTAGTTCTGGTTTAGTCCTGGTTTTAGTTCTGTTTTAGACCTGGTTTTAGTTCTGGTTTAGTCCTGGTTTTAGTTCTGGTTTAGTCCTGGTTTTAATCCTGGTTTAGTCCTGGTTTTAGTTCTGGTTTATTCCTGGTTTTAGTTCTGGTTTAGTCCTGGTTTAGTTCTGGTTTAGGTCTGGTTTAGTCCTGGTTTAGTCCTGGTTTAGTCCTGATTTTAGTTAACCGTAAAAATAATCATAATAAATATACAGATATTATTTATCCGATACCTGATTGGAACATAACCGAGTCCGGATCGAGTCTGCAGTCATTGGATCGGGACAACCCTCATTTGTATTATATTATCTTTTCAGTATACAGTACATTTATAGTTCAGTCTGTGCAAAGTACTTTCAAAGAGAGTCATGGTATTATCAAGCTCACCCCGAAGTGTCTGCATCTCGTACAAAGTGTTTAATATGGACACTTCTTCGATGCCACGCTGTTGTTGGAAGTCCATTTGACATTTTAACTTTCGGATTCCCACTTCCAGTTCGTGCAGGACTTCTCTTTTGTTTCCATCTTCCTCGCTCTGGTTCTCCTTCTCACATATTGCCTCAACGTTGTTCAGGAGCGTCTCCAGTTGCTTCACTGTGCGTTTGAACTCGGCTTCTTCCACGCGACATTTCTCTTTTGCCTGTTTGCTTTCTGCTTTGTGGGTTGCTCTTACTCCCAAACCGGCAGCAGCTCCAGAGATACCAGCGGATGCTCCTAATGCCAGTACGGCCAAACTCGCTCCTCAGGTCAGCGGGGCAGAGGCCACGGCTAAAGTTGCTGCAGTCGCTAAAGTGGCCGTTGCAGCAATTTTCCCAGTAGCTGTTTTGGTCTCAAGTTCTTGAATTTGTTGTAATATATTCTCTACCTCACTGATGTTATGAAGCAGCAAGTCTCGCTTTTCTTTATAGAGCTTTAGGACCGCGGTGATTGACTGACATAATAATCCATAATCCTTGGACCGTTTCAATTCAAAAGGACGCTTTCTGCTGGAATTGAACAAAAAGGACAAGACAAAAGGAAAAGAGTGAGCTGCAGATCCAAGAAAGTTTAGCTCATTCAAAGCGCACTTTAGACCAATGCATATAAATGAATTACATGAGGCATATTAAGCAAAACTGAAATGTAAAAGTGTCTAAACAGTTTGGTGGTTCCACACAAGAAAGACAAAAATTATTACACCTTTAGTGACCATTTAAAGGGGAGTAAACACCTAAACTCTGCTCACAACCACATTTCAAACGGACCTGCTAAAGTGGGCGGGGTCAGGAGGTTTAAAGGGGAGAGTGGGGGGGGCATCTGGAGGTATAAGATGCACATTTAACAAGTTTGCTCTAAAATTGCCAAAAAATTAGTAGGAACAGTAGATAATACCACTGAAACACCATATACACCCCGAGGTCGCATTAACTGAATATTCTCCGTCACTGATCTGAATCTGAAGGTGTCTGTCATTTTGACAGATTACACATACTTAACTTGGCACGCCCCAGGGAAGCTGACATCAGCTGCAAAGTATCAATAATTGACTCAAGAGAAACTGCTGCTAGCGCCATTTCTGTAACAGGCAGCCGATTTTAACTTGTATGTTTTTAATTTTTAATTTTGAATATTTATAATTAAGAGCAGAGCTGTGGGCGGGGATAGGGGAGAGGTGGAAACAGACATTTTCTGAGCACTCAAGCCTCAAACACAGGACATTACAGGAGTACTAAACAGGCAGCAATCAACATACAACTTAAATAATAATGAAATAATAACCCCCATGTGTATCTGCTTATAATGAGTACAAGAGACAGAGGAACACTAACCTGCTGTGGGACCCACCCATTTGGAGTTTTTAGAGCGCCACCTACAGACACACAGCAGAACCACACATTAGACTGAAACATTATTAAGTTTAAAGTGCATGTGACAGCTCAGACCTCTCATTTCTCTTATATGTTCACTAAAAAAAGTTATATTTTTCCTTCCTGTTTGGACACAGGCTGTAGATAAGAAACCATAATGTAAAAAAAGTTAAATAATGATGTTAAATAAGACAAGAGTTATAATTAGAGTAATAAAATAAATGACAACACCTTTATAAACCTTAATTTTGTTAAATGAGGGTTTAAACTGTCAGAAAAATGTCTTATGTGTAAACTTTCTGGATGGATGTTTCCATGTTGTGACAGGCAGAGAGATTCTGTTTTTAACTCAGAGCTACTTCCTGTATTTTCTAACTGTCAAACACAAACCCCTTAATTTAACTGATGTAAAACAGGACTAAACCAGGACTAAACTAAGACTAAACCAGGACAATATCAGGACTAAACCAGGACTAAACTAAGACTAAACCATGGCAACATCAGGACTAAACCAGGACAATATCAGGACTAAACCAGGACAATATCAGAACTAAACCAGGACTAAACCAGGACAATATCAGAACTAAACCAGGACAACAACAGGACTAAATCGGGACTAAACTAAGACTAAACCAGGACTAAACACAAAATAGAAAAAGCTCACTCTGTGTTGAGCTGAACACTGTCACATAAAAAAAACGCAAATTAACATTAATAAATAAATAAAACAGTTCTCACCTGCCGGGAGCTTAGTGCGTCACAAGCAAAGCAAGTCGTCTGTCAGCCAGTATAAATCCAGATATCTGCTCACTGTGTAACTGTCATAAAAAATAAGTGTCTAAAGTCCAAATGAATTAAGTAATAAACCCATTATTTTTATTACTGACAGTTTTGTTTTTCTGAACCTGCTGATTTTTTTTATTTTACAGATTTGTTCCAGTGATTTACAGAAAACACTCATGAACAGAATATAAAACACTGTGCCCACTGTGTTCATTCTCCCCTGGGACAAGTAAAGTTTCTCTTTTCTTATCATTCCTCTGTACATTTGCCTTTCCATAACAGAGTTGCTTCTCAGTTTGAAGCCTGATCAGGATGTTTATCATTCAGTCTTCTCAGAATACGTTCAAACACAGTTCTGATATTGTCAAATTCACTCAGAGTTGTCTGCATCTGGTCTATGGACGCCTGCCTGATGTCACACAGCATTTGGAGGGAGCTCGTTTGACCTTTGAACTTTTGGACTTGAAGTTCCAGATAAAACAGGTGTTCTCTTTCGTTTTCATCTTTCTCATCGTGTCTCAGCTTCTCGCAGATTTTCTTCACATTGTTCAGGTTTTCTTCAGTTGATTCACCGTGCACTTGAGCTCTGCTTCTTCTGCCTGCCATTTCAGTCTCGTTTTGTCCGAGACTATTCCGTAACCGCCTCAAACCAGACAGAAAATTATAGAAAACGTTTGTATTTCGTTTGTGCTGTGACAGTTTTCATTTGTGAAAGTCTGTATCAGTCCTTAGTCATTTGCTTTTGATTCATATTTTATAGAATAATACAGACTTTTCCACAGCCTCAGATCACTTCTTTTCACTAGTTTTGTGGAGTTTGTCACCATCAGCTGAGCGGAAATTATGTCCTATAATTACCACAGAAATAATAATGAATAATTTTAGAAATAAACTCGCACAAATGAAACTGTCACAGCACAAAACAGCACAAACCAAATACAAATGTTATCTATAATTTTCTGCTGTTTTGAGGCTGTTTTACATTCTGAGGTTCTGGACGACGTCATCAACCAAAATAAAACTGAATATCTGAAGAACCAGAATCGCACAAATGAAACTTTTTGCAGCACAAACAATTGACATTTTCGTTTTTGTGTAGGTTTGCATTTGATGGGGCAACTTCACGCTGGTCCTGATCATTTCTCTGGATGCACCAATACCGATGCTGGATTCAAATGTTGGCGCCGCCGATACTGAACATTTTTGCTGGATTGGATATTGGTTTCATAACAGCGTTTAAGCAGAGAATGTGTCGATGTCGTCCGAAACACAGCAATAGTCATCTACTCTACCGATCAAAAGCCTGGACGCACCATCTCGTCCAGTGTTTGTTTCACTTTCTACATTTCATGTACAACAGAAGACGTCAAATATATGAAGTACTGTATTTTTCGGACTATAAGGCACACCGGATTATCGCCGGGCGCCAGGCATCCTCGATCCATTGGCAGATCGTGGTGTAACTCTCCCGCTGTTGCCTCTGTCTTGGTGGATTGTGAGTTCTTCTGTCGTCCAACGGTCCCACAGCTGCAGTTTAACTCTGAACAACCTGATGACACCGAGATCTAATGTTTGGAGTTCGCTGCTCTATATACCTAGTCTATATATATTGAGTAATAATGTGTTTAATGCAGCTTTGGCACATTTGCTTACATTTTACACAAACCAAACTTCAAACCACATGGCTCATTTGCATACAGTATAAGCGCTGATAAAAACAGCTCATGCGCTCAACTTCTGTTAGACTAAAGGACACGACTCAGTGGATTATTTGTGTTAATTCTGTGACAGAGGATGTTCTGCTGATGGTGAGTCTGTTCTGTGCGTATGTCGCGTTGGAGATGGTTCATGTTAAACTTTTGGAGATTATACGTCTGCAGTAGCACAGGTCAGTTTAGAGTTGTCGCAGTGAATTACTTTGCGGCACACAGACCTCAACGCGGAACCATAAACCAAAAACGACGGCGACGCAGAGTTGATGCGTTGAGGTGACACAGAACTATAATTCAGTTGTGCACATATGTCAACACGTCTCTGAACAGGGGCCATTTCGGGTCCTTTTACTCGCACCATAACATGATGTAGAAGCTCAGGACGTATCACTCCGCCTCAGCTGCTACAAATATGCTGCATTTCTGTCTCTGCACGAGTGTTTCTGAGGCTTTCGTGCTCCATGTAGCGATACATCCAGCGGAGCAGCTTCGTAGTTTACAAAAGAACTAAAACATTTGGACAGATTTTTGAGCGCCGTAGATCACATAAAATCAGTTTGAGGTCAATAAGCGCAGCCATAATTAACACACACATAAAACGCACTGGATTATAAGGCGCACTGGCGATTTTTGAGAAAAATAAAGGATTTTAAGGGCGCCTTATGGTCCAAAATATACAGTAATTAAGTAAGTAATACGGAATTATGTACTAGAAGAAGTGAAATATCTAACTTTTTTTTTTTTCGGGGAAAGAAATCGTCCTGATTTTTTATTAATGTCGTGATTTAAGGACAAAATAGTGAAATAAAAAGGATCCAGAAAACGTAAAGGAGGGAACAGCATTAGAACATGACCTTTAAAGCCAGTAATGGAGTCCAGAATTCACACTTCTTTAACACTTTTGTGAGTCTGGTCGTTGATGAATCTCAGAGTTCAAATGGACGTGATTGACAGGTGGATCAGCCAATCAGGGACACACACGGTCCAAATACGTCCGTTTACAGGAAACAAGAAAAATGCCAGGGCTGAATTTTGCTCCCAGTCCGACCCTGCTTGAACCTTCCTGATTCACTGGTTCGTGACATTGGTCGTGTGACGCTATTGCAGAAAACAGTTTAAACAAACCCGAGACAAATGGGACACAGCATTGCGAGAAACTGAACCCCGTCGTTGGTCCACGAAAAGACTCATACCATACCATTCCATACCATCTTCTCGAAATCGGCCGCTCCACTTCCTTGTTTTTACCGCCCAGCCGAGTCATGTGACTAGAGTTTCTGGTGGTTTTGCGGACACAGAAACGACTTGTCTGGACGTAAATCGTTTACGGTGATTAGTTTCAGTGTAAACGTGACCTTATGGTCGTGGCCAAATGTTTTGAGAATGACACAAAAATTAATTTTGGTACCAGAACGTTCTCCGAGAGCAAATTCCCCCAACTGTCCAAGAGCAGTTTGGTGATGAACAAAGACTTTTCCAGGATGCAGCACCTTCCCATAAAGCAAACAGAATAACTAAAGGTCTCGGGGAACAAAACATAAAGATTTTAGGTCCATGGCCATGAAACTCCTTATTGAAAACTTGTGGTCAATCCCCAAGAGGCAGTGGACAAAAAAAAACACAAATTCTGACAAACTCAAAGCGTTGATTATGTAAGAATGGAGCCGTCAGTCAGGATTTGGTCCAGAAGTTGATTGAAGCTGCAGGGAGAATCGCAGAGGTCTTGAAAAAGAAGGATCAACACTGCAAATATCGACTTGTTGCATGAACTCAGTGTAATTGTCCAATAAAATCTTTTGATATTCATGAAATGCTTGTAATTGTATTTCAGTAAACCATAAAACATGTGAGAAAACACCTAAAAACAGTGAAGCAGCAGAGCCTGTGAAAATCTAATATTTGTAACATTCTCAAAACTTTTGGCCACGACTGTAGCAGCTAAGGGCGTAACAATATCCAAGTGTCACAATATCGACATAGTATGAACCTCACGGTAGGATATTTACTGCGATATCGTGGCCAAACCTCCTTGTCAAAGCCTGATCTCGTCAGAAGCTCAGCAGGGCCTGGTCAGGGCCTGGTCAGGACTGTGGAGACACAGTTCCCAGTGGAGACACTGGGAACACCAGGAGCCACAGGGGGGCGCCAGTCACAAAAACTGTTGTGTCCTTAGGCAAGACACTTCAGCCACATTGCCTATTGTGAAAGTGGAGTGTGTGAGTGTTGTGGTGGTGCAGACTGGAGCCTCACTTCAGTCTGTCCCAGGAGCTGTGGCAACAACAGGATTTTACAACAGAATGTTACAGGATTTTAGGCCTGGAGTGAATGAAGAATAAAACTGTAAAGTGTCTTTGTGACCTGTCTGTGAAAAGTGCTGTATAAATAAAATACAGTGAACCGTCGCTAAAACGCGGTTCACCTTTCGCGGCCTCGCTGTTTTGCGGATTTTTTATGCTTTTTTTTTTTTTTTTTTTTTTTTTTAACAGTGCATTGTGTTCTGAATCCTGATTGGCTGAGGTCATCTAGAAGTGAAAAAAGTCACATTGGTCTTTCACTTAGGCCAATGTCAACAGTTTCTGTGCCTCGTCTCTGTTCAGCCCGACAATTTACCTTTACAAATTTTCTCCATGACAAAACCCACAATGTCGAGGAAACGTTCTGCACCGACAAAGGCAAAAGGCCGAAGAAGATGCAAACTATCGCAGAAAAAGTGAAACTTCTGGACAGGCTGAAGGTAGAAGCTCTGCGGCTGTAGGCGCCTTTACGGAATAAATTAATCTTCGGTTCATTCTGAGAAAAAGACGCCTGCACCACAGGCTTCAGTAGAAAAAGACGCTACAGGAGTCAGGACGAAGAGGCTCAGTCAGAGGGACTGTGAAATACGCCTGAGTCACAATGTCCAACCTCCTATTCATTATTAAAATGATTATTTTACACTATTTTAAAAAAACTATCATAGTTATTTGTAAGAAAACATTTATATTTTTATTTCTTAAACAAATGTTTGGGCCTGAAAACAGGTTTTGATCTTTGGTTTCATTCTATAGTTCAGTATTGTATTGTAGAATAATTGTAAAAAATAAAGCTGACACTCAACGGATCTCGCGGGTCCTTTTTGGAATGTGACCCCCACGATAAACCAGGGTTCACTGTAATCTGTATCATGCAATGTGAAATTTAGCATCTCGATTATATCTGTGTGTTGGAGTTTGCTAACGCCTCTGTGCTGTGTGTTGTGTGTGTGTGTTGTGTGTTGTGTGTGTGTGTTTTGCAGATGGTTCGCACGTTCTCGCTCAAAGGCGTCACAAATAAACTGTTTGGTGCAGAGGCTCCAGAGCAGAGAGAGTCTCGCCTGAAGCTCCTGGAGGATCTGATCTGTGAAGGACAAGACTCCGTGAAAGAGAAGACTCTGGAGAGACAGTGAGACGCACACACAACACACACACACAATGCACAACAAAACAACAACACAAAAAACTGGGAAAACTGTATCGTTGTGTCCCTAATGATGTCCCGGACCTCTGTTCAGGGAGCACGTGGAGCGGGGACTCGTGGACATGCAGCGTTTTAAAGAACAGAAGGACAAAGACCTGAAGGAGGCGCTCCTGAGCTACGCCCTGATGCAGGTTTCCATGTGCAAGAAGGTACAGACTGAGCTGAGGACGAGATCTGCAGACGAGACCAAAGACTAAAGACGAAAGACTAAAAACCAAAGACTAAAGACCAAAGACTAAAGACCAAAGACTAAAGACCAAAGACTAAAGACCAAAGACTAAAGACCAAAGATGGTGTCGTGCTCTTTCAGAGGCTGCTGTCATTAGGGTTAGGGAATTTTGCATTCTGAATTTTACGCTCTAAATTTTACACTGAATTGTACACTCTGAATTTTACATTCTGAATTTTACACTCTGAATTTTATGCTCTGAATTTTACACTCTGAATTTTACATTCTGAATTTTACATTCTGAATTTTACACTGAATTTTATGTTCTGAATTTTACACTCTAAACTTTACATTCTGAATTTTACACTCTGAATTTTACATTCTGAATTTTACAGTCTGAATTTTACGCTCTGAATTTTACACTCTGAATTTTATGTTCTGAATTTTACACTCTGAATTTTACATTCTGAATTTTACACAGAATTTTACGTTCTGAATTTTACATTCTGAATTTTACGCTCTGAATTTTACATTCTGAATTTTACACTGAATTTTACATTCTGAATTTTACATTCTGAATTTTACACTCTGAATTTTACACTCTGAATTTTATGTTCTGAATTTTACACTGAGTTTGAGGGCTTGGAGAGTTTGAAAAAAATTCAAAATAAAAAGTGAGAAATTTTGCGTTTTTTTTTATTCAAAATGTGATGAAACAAACAATCTTCCATAGGAGAGTCTTATCTGTTTCGTGTTATAGCCCCAGGCTCTGTGGAATATTTACTGTCTGTATGCAATATTTACAAAATATAATGTGTTTGTACAGAAAAAACTTTATGACTTGATTAGTGAAGCTTCTGTTTCGTACAAACAGGATTTTCCTTCAGGTTCAAACTGTTTTAATGTTTTGTGTTTGTGTTTTTCTGCAGGGCATCCAGGTGTGGAGCAACGCCAAAGAATGTTTCCTCAAAATGTAACTCAAGTCCTGAATTTAGTCCTGAATTTAAAGCTGCACCATCCTATTTTAACCTATTTAATGAGCGCCGCCTTTTATTTTGCCGGCACAAATCACCTCCATGAAGTCGCCCCATCAAACTAAACCTGCACAAAAACTATGGTTTGTGCTGTGACAGTTTTAATTTGTGCAAGTTTATTTCTAAAATTATTAATTATTATTTCTGCGATAATTATAGGACTCCACAAAACTAGTGAAGAGAAACGATCTGAGGCTGTGGAAAAGTCTGTTTCAGTCTTTAGTCATTTGCTTTTGATTCATATTTTATATAATAATACAGACTTTTCCACAGCCTCAGATCGTTAATCGCCATAAGTTTCGCTCAAGTCGCTGCATCAGCTGAGCGGAAATGACGTCCTATAATTACCGTAGAAATAATAATAAATAAATTTATAAATAAACTCGCACAAATGAAAATTGTCACAGCACAAACCAAATACAAACGTTTTCTATAATTTTTTTTTTCTGTTTTGAGGCAGTTTAACATTTTGAGCAACTGGATGATGTCACCGACCCAAAATAAAACTGCAAATACCTGAAGAACCAGAATCACACAAACAAAACTTTTTGCAGCACAAACGAAGCACAAACGACTAACACATTTTGGCCGTTTTCGAGCATTTTGAAGCTTCCCATGGGGCTGATCCCAATTTGACCTGTAAAAGAATCGTTAATTTCTCCAAAACTAAAGCAGCACAACGATTGACATAGTTTTTGTGCAGGTTTGCGTTTGATGGGGCGACTTCAGGCAGGTGCACAAATATATTTATTGGTTTTGTAGCAGAACCAAAACTGTATTTAATGAAGTCAGGATAATTATACAGCAACGTCCAGCGGGTTCTGTTCGCGGCGTGGATCTATAATCAAAAGGTTTTATTTGAGTTTTTTAGATTTTATAATAGTTCTATGGTTCGTTTATGTACAACAGTTTTGTTTCTGTATATTTACATGGACATGGCCTGTACATTTTTGTGTGTCGTGTTACAGTTTTACAAAAAAAATAATTTACAAAGAGAAAAAACGTCAGTAAAGAAAAGTCTGGACTCTCTTTTGTTCGTTCGCGCTGGTGCTGAGGACAGAAGAGTGAGTTTAGATAATTTCCTTTGTGAATCTGTAACATTTGTTTGAATAAATAAGAGTCTAAATCATGAATAAATTCTTAAATCAGACCTGGAATCAGAACTCAAAAGTCCTTCCGTACGTTTTGTCCAAATCGTGTTCAGTTGGAGGTGATAAAGTCTGGAACCATAGTAAAAGTACAATACTCAAGTACAAATGTTAGGTATCTGTATTTTACTTAAATTCATTTTACAGTTTACTCCTGGTTCAGTCATGGTTTGGTCCTGGTTCAGTCCTGGTTTAGTCCTGGTTTAGTCCTGGTTTAGTCCTGGTTTAGTCTTGGTTTAGTCCTGGTTTAGACCTGGTTTAGACCTGGTTCAGACCTGGTTTAGACCTGGTTCAGTCCTGGTTTAGTCCTGTTTAGACCTGGTTCCGTCCTGATTTAGACCTGGTTTAGTCCTGGTTTAGACCTAGTTTAGTCCTGGTTGAGTCTGTCCCTTTAAATCCCAGAATGCACCGCTCTTGTCTTCACTTCCTGGTTGGATCCACGTGAGTCTAGCCGGTGTGAAACATGTCAACAACAGAACCAGACCCTCCGCCCGCCGCCACGGGCACCGCCGCCACGGGCACCGCCGCCACGGGCACCGCCGCCACGGGCACCGCCGCCACGGGCACCGCCGCCACGGGCACCGCCGCCACGGGCACCGCCGCCACGGGCACCGCGGAGGTGAACGGGGACGGAGGGGCGGGGGACCGGGAGCAGCCGGAGGGGTTCGCGGAGTTTGAGGCTCTTCACTCGGCCGCGCTGCAGGCGGCGGGTCTGCCCCGGATCCACTGGAGGAGTTTGCACCGCAAGATACGCGACGAGGTGCGTGACCACAGAGCGTGAGTGTGCGTGAGTGTGCGTGTCTGTGCGTGACCACAGACCGTGAGTGTGCGTGTGTGCGTGACCACAGACCGTGAGTGTGCGTGAGTGTACGTGACCAAAACACGCGGGACACAAGACAACAACAAAACATCACACACGAGAAATTACGTGCCTTTTTTGTCTTTATTATTAGTTTGCACCATAGACTGTATAAAAGATATATACGGTCTATGGTTTGTACAGCCATAAACGGAAAAAAACAAATCCTTACTTTTTAAAAATATTCTGATTGTGATTTATATTTATTTATAAACGATTTTTTAATTATGATTATTAGTTTATACGATCATAAAAGTTAAAAAATCATTTAAAAAAATCCTTACATTAAAAAAAATCATTCTCGTGGTGTATTTTGATACGATCAAAAACGATTAACTTTTGTGCCTTCAACAATATTTGTCGTTTGTACGACGAGAAACAAAACAAAAAACTGTCATTTAAAAAAAAATAAGAAAAAAAGTGATTGTATTTCTGTTTGAGAGGTGAGTTCTGAGTGATGATTTTAACAAGTCTTAACACTGCAGAAGCCTTAAAAAAAAAAAAAAAATGGTATAAAACATTCTGTTTTGACAGGTATAGAGCTCGATCTCGGTCGGGTCGGGTCGGGCCTCGGTCGGTGCCTCGGTCGGGCCTGGGTCGGGTCTCGGTGGGGTCTCGGTCGGGTCGGGTCTCGGTCGGGTCTTGGTCGGGTCAGGCCTCGGTCGGGTCTCGGTGGGGTCTCGGTCGGGTCGGGCCTCGGTGGGGTCTCGGTCGGGTCGGGTCTTGGTCGGGTCTCGGTGGGGTCTCGGTTGGGTCGGGCCTCGGTGGGGTCTCGGTCGGGTCGGGCCTCGGTGGGGTCTCGGTCGGGTCGGGTCTCGGTGGGGTCTCGGTTGGGTCGGGCCTCGGTGGGGTCTCGGTCGGGTCGGGCCTCAGTCGGGTCTCGGTCGGGTCGGGCCTCGGTGGGGTCTCGGTCGGGTCGGGTCTTGGTCGGGTCTCGGTGGGGTCTCGGTTGGGTCGGGCCTCGGTGGGGTCTCGGTCGGGTCGGGTCTTGGTCGGGTCTCGGTGGGGTCTCGGTTGGGTCGGGCCTCGGTGGGGTCTCGGTCGGGTCGGGCCTCGGTGGGGTCTCGGTCGGGTCGGGTCTCGGTGGGGTCTCGGTCGGGTCGGGCCTCGGTGGGGTCTCGGTCGGGTCGGGCCTCAGTCGGGTCTTGGTCGGGTCGGGCCTCGGTGGGGTCTCGGTCGGGTCGGGCCTCGGTCGGGCCTTGGTGGGGTCTCGGTGGGGTCTCGGTCAGGTCTCAGTCAGGTCTCGGTCTTGGTCTTGCTTTGGGCTGATGCTGTTCTGTGTTCCAGGTTTTCGACGCCGGGGACGTGTTCGGGATTGTGCAGATTCAGGACGACTTGGACTCGGCCCCTCGGATCATCGGGTCGAAGGTGGTGGTGACGCGGGCGAGCGGCCTGCAGACGCACGACCCAGACAGGTGAGGGCGCCAGGGCAGAGGAACGTTTTAATTCTGAATTAATCATTCTGAATTAAAATCTTCTCCTTGGACTTTCCCTGGAAATAATAATTCTGAGTTGAGGTTTCCATGGAAACAGGTTTAGCCTCTTACCACCTGCCCGCAAGCGATTACACAACATTAAAAAGTCAAGCCAGATATTCACCTTAATTATTTTCCACTAGTGACATGCTATACATCGGCTGAAAGCTTAATTCCTCAGTAAAACAACCATATCATTCATTTTATGCTGCACAGCCCAAAGAGCCATAATTTATAATTCCAGAAAATCAACCCGACAATACGCATTTCTTACCTTTGAGCCGGTTCTGTCAGTCTGAATCTGTTTCAGTCCAGGAATTGACTGAAACAGATTCAGACTCAATTAGTTCTTAACAGTCCACAGAAAAAGAATATCCAGTTGTTTTTTTCATAAAATAATTCCATGTGGGGAAATAATCCAGAAAGTCTGTGTTAGGATGAATGATGAATGAAAACACATCTCGTACACTTCTCATCTTTTCAACATCTTATCTTTCATTTCTGTTGGTGCTGTTGGGTAAGTTTGTTTTCCTCACACTCTCATCTTCAAAATGAGACCATCCCCGAGACGATACAGGGTTCGGTGTAGCAGGCACAGCCCGTTGAATAGAAGGGGCACAGCCTCTTAGCGCCGCTTTTACGCATGGCCGAGCTGTTTGTGTACAGCAAAGCTCTTCAGTCACTGGTTCTTCCAGAAAGTGATTGACATATTGTTTGAGCCTATCATCAGAGCTTTCCAACTATGGGCGGGAATTGTGGCAGAGGTGAGAGAGCAGCTCTGTGTGGAGCTGCGTAAAGCTGTTTCCAGAGCCTCTCGTCTGGGGGAGGGCATCTGACGCATCTTGAGACATTTTTGGCTTGTTTTAGGTTTTTATCTTGAGAAACCATGCCTAAAGTTCAGAAGAAGATTTATTTATTATACATTACATCTTATTACAGTTTGGAACATCTGGTACATATTTGGCACTTGTGCCAAATTGACATATTTTTACAAAAAAGGGTCACAGCACCAAACCCTTAGGCCTAGAGGTCTGAAATTTTACACAGTTGTTGCAACAACTTCAGCAGTGAGTGTAGTGAGCCACAAATGCCTAGGATGAAGTATGCCTAAGTTAGAGCCTTTATTATTTTGTTTGGGTTTTTTTCCGAGGCAAAAAAACAAACATTTTTAGACATTTTTGAATGTCTGTACTGTAAGTTAGCTGCACTCACAGTCTTCATATGCATATCTACAGAAACTAGAAGGTCTAAGCTTTAAAATGATGCATCACACAAGTATGTGGGGTCTAAGATTTTCTTTTAATAAGCTGTGACATTTGGGTTTGTGTTACTGTTGTGCACAGACAAAATTAGGCGGGTGGCAACAGGATAAATGGTCTTTGTTTAATCGGGCTCAAAGTCTGGGGGTGGGGAAGGTTCTGATTGGATAGCGACAAACATATTAACGAATGAATGAAAGAACGAAAGAACAAACAAAAGAAAGAATGAACCAAAGAACGAAGGGAAGAAAACCCACACTTCAGCTGCTCCCAGCTTTTCTGTCATCTCGGTTTGTCGTTTTGCCGCCGACACAAACATGATCCAAACTTTTTCCGCAGTGGTTCTGATGATAATGAAGCAGCAGGTGGAGAATTCTCTCCTCACACTTTACGTCTGTGAGCTGAGAAGGAGAAGGGAAGAGTGTCGGAGAAGGAGGAAGAAGACAAACTGAGTCTGAGGCTGCCACACCTCAGCCCACTCCCACATCCCGCTCACAAATCCAAAGAGCAGTGGAGGAAAGTCCGAAGAGACGACTGGAGGAGCCGGATCGTCTGGATCACGTCAGAAGGACGAGCTGATGAGCACAAACCACCGGGATTATTTTGAAGAAGAAGAAACGTTTACATGATCCAGGAAGAAATTCATTCGGCTTTAAAATCAGAATAAACCCACTGACTTCAGGATTAAGTTTAATTCTCAAGAATGATTTTCATTAGAATTAAGTGTTTACATGGACTTTTTAAAGCGGAATTCAGTTTTTTTCAGAATTAAAGCTCTCATGGAAACGGGGAGTTGTTTTATTTCATTGACATGTTTCACATGTCTAAACCAGGTCTAAACCGGGTCTAAACCGGATCTAAACTGGATCTAAATCTGATCTAAACCAGGTCTAAGTCTGGTCTAAATTTAGTCTAAACCGGGTCTAAATTGGATCTAAGTCTGGTCTAACCCGGGTCCATCCCTGTGCGCAGCGTGTTCCTGGTGGACCACGCCTGGACTTACCGCTCGGCGTCGGCGCGGCAGCAGCTGCAGGAAGTGCCCGGACTCATGTCCAGGATGGCGGCGCTGATGGGCCTGGACTTCCACGGGGAAGTCCCTGATCCAGAGTCCGAGGACCAGGTCCTGGACGAGATGTGGAAGTACAATCAGACCTACCAGCTCTCCCAGGGGGTAAGGACCGGGACTGGACCTGGACCAGGATTGGACCGGGATTGGACCGGGACTGGACCGGGACTGGACCGGGACTGGACCGGGACTGGACCGGGACTGGGCTGGGACTGGGCTGGGACTGAAGCAGGATGGTAGGGCATCTGACACGTTCTCCTCTCAGTCCGCAGAGCAGAAAGTCCCGGTCTGGTACGTCCTGGACGAGTTCGGGTCTCAGGTGCAGCACTCGGACTCTCCGTCCTGTGGACTGGCTCCGATTTTCTGCCTCCCAGAACAGATCACGTACTCCATCCTGTGGCCCCTGGAGGAACTGCAGCAGGGCGGTGTGTGTGTGTGAGAGTGTGTGTGTGTGTGTGTGTGTGTGTGTGTGTGAGAGTGTGTGTGAGAGTGTGTGTGAGAGTGTGTGTGAGAGTGTGTGTGAGAGTGTGTGTGAGAGTGTGTGTGTGTGTGTGTGAGAGTGTGTGTGAGAGTGTGTGTGTGTGTGTGTGTGTGTGTGTATTTTTAGCATGTTTTTGCATGTTTTTGTGTGTTTTGAGCATGTTTTTGTGTGTTTTTAGCGCGTTTTTACTGTGTTTTTGTGTGTTCAGATGAGGTGACGAGGGACTACGCGTATGGAGAGCCAGACCCGCTGATAAGGAAATGCCGACTGTTGCCATGGAAACCTGCCGACCTCAGTGACGTCAGCAGCGAAACGACGGAGCCTCCGGACGAGTATTACCTGGTAAATCTGCAGCTCCAAACTCACAGTTCTGACCGAGGGTCAGGGGTCAGTGCTGCAGGGACAGAAGTTCAGGACAACGGATTTTAAAGACGGTTTTGTTTCACGGCCCAAAGTTTAATGTGAGGTTTGTGTTTTTCAGGCGATTGCTCGAGAAAACGGAGAGCAGCTCCCGGTGGAGATCGAACCCTTCAGTGTTCCTCAGGACAAAGTTTTGAAGTGAGAAACGGCAGATTCAGAAACACTTAAAACGATCAGGAAATGACTTAAAAGTTCCTGTCTTCTGTCTCCTGTCTCCTCTCTCCTGTCTCCTCTCTCCTGTCTCCTCTCTCCTCTCTCCTGTCTCCTGTCTCCTCTCTCCTGTCTCCTCTCTCCTCTCTCCTGTCTCCTCTCTCCTCTCTCCTGTCTCCTCTCTCCTCTCTCCTGTCTCCTGTCTCCTGTCTCCTGTCTCCTGTCTCCTCTCTCCTCTCTCCTGTCTCCTCTCTCCTGTCTCCTGTCTCCTCTCTCCTGTCTCCTGTCTCCTCTTTACTAGTACTAGTGTACTCGTGTGTGTTTCAGGGTGTATTTTCGTGTGTTTCAGCGTCTATTTTGGGGTTTCAGGGTCTATTTTGGGGTTTTAGGGTGTATTTGTGTGTTTCAAGGTGTATTTGTGTGTTTCAGGGTGTATTTTCGTGTGTTTCAGGGTCTATTTTGGGGTTTCAGGGTCTATTTTTGGGTTTTAGGGTGTATTTGTATGTTTCAATGTGTATTTGTGTGTTTCAGGGTGTATTCGTGTGTGTTTCAGGGTGTATTTTGGTGTTTCAGGGTGTATTTTTGAGTTTTAGGGTGTATTTTTCTGTTTCAGGGTGTATTTTTGTGCTTCAGGGTGTATTTTTGTCTTTCAGGGTGTATTCATGTGTGTTTCAGGGTGTAATTTGTATGTTTCAGGGTGTATTTTTGTGTTTTTCGGAGTGTATTTTGGCATTTCAGGGTGTATTTTTGTGTTTCAGGATGTATTTTTGCATTTCAGGGTGTATTTGTGTGTTTCAGGGTGTATTTGTGTGTTTCAGGGTGTATTTGTGTGTTTCAAGGTGTATTTTCGTATGTTTCATTGTCTATTTTGGTGTTTCGGGGTCTATTTTGGTGTTTCAGGGTCTATTTGGGGGTTTTAGGGTGTATTTGTGTGTTTCAAGGTGTATTTGTGTGTTTCAGGGTGTATTCGTGTGTGTTTCAGGGTGTATTTTGGTGTTTCAGGGTGTATTTTTGTGCTTCAGGGTGTATTTTTGTGCTTCAGGGTGTATTTTCATGTGTTTCAGGGTGTATTTTGGGGTTTCAGGGTGTATTTTGGGGTTTCAGGGTGTATTTTGGGGTTTCAGGGTCTATTTGTGTGTTTCAGGGTGTATTTTGGGGTTTCAGGGTGTATTTTGGGGTTTCAGGGTGTATTTTGGGGTTTCAGGGTCTATTTGTGTGTTTCAGGGTCTATTTTGGGGTTTCAGGGTCTATTTTGGGGTTTCAGGGTCTATTTTGGGGTTTTAGGGTGTATTTGTCTGTTTCAAGGTGTATTTGTGTGTTTCAGGGTGTATTTGTGTGTTTCAGGGTGTATTCGTGTGTGTTTCAGGGTGTATTTGTGTGTGTTTCAGGGTGTATTTTGGTGTTTCAGGGTGTATTTTGGTGTTTCAGGGTGTATTTTGGTGTTTCAGGGTGTATTTTGGTGTTTCAGGGTGTATTCATGTGTGTTTCAGGGTGTAATTTGTATGTATCAGGGTGAATTTTTGTATGTTTCAGGGTGAATTTTTGTGTTTCAGGGTGTATTTTCGTGTGTTTCAGGGTGTATTTTTGTGCTTCAGGGTGTATTTTTGTGTTTCAAGGTGTATTTTGGTGTTTCAGGGTGTATTCATGTGTGTTTCAGGGTGTAATTTGTATGTTTCAGGGTGAATTTTTGTATGTTTCAGGGTGAATTTTTGTATGTTTCAGGGTGAATTTTTGTATGTTTCAGGGTGAATTTTTGTATGTTTCAGGGTGAATTTTTGTATGTTTCAGGGTGAATTTTTGTGTTTCAGGGTGTATTTTCGTGTGTTTCAGTGTCTATTTTGGTGTTTCAGGGTGTATTTTGGTGTTTCAGGGTGTATTCATGTGTGTTTCAGGGTGTAATTTGTATGTTTCAGGGTGAATTTTTGTATGTTTCAGGGTGAATTTTTGTGTTTCAGGGTGTATTTTCGTGTGTTTCAGGGTGTATTTTTGTGCTTCAGGGTGTATTTTTGTGTTTCAAGGTGTATTTTGGTGTTTCAGGGTGTATTCATGTGTGTTTCAGGGTGTAATTTGTATGTTTCAGGGTGAATTTTTGTATGTTTCAGAGTGAATTTTTGTATGTTTCAGGGTGAATTTTTGTATGTTTCAGGGTGAATTTTTGTATGTTTCAGGGTGAATTTTTGTATGTTTCAGGGTGAATTTTTGTATGTTTCAGGGTGAATTTTTGTATGTTTCAGGGTGAATTTTTGTATGTTTCAGGGTGAATTTTTGTATGTTTCGGGATGTATTTTGGCATTTCATGGTGTATTTTTGTGTTTCAGGATGTATTTTTGCATTTCAGCGTTTATTTGTGTGTTTCAGGGTGTATTTGTGTGTTTCGGGGTGTATTTTGGCGTTTCAGGGTGTATTTTTGAGTTTTAGGGTGTATTTTTGTGTTTCAGGGTGTATTTTGGCGTTTCAGGGTGTATTTTGGCGTTTCAGGGTGTATTTTGGCGTTTCAGGGTGTATTTTTGTGTGTCAAGGTGTATTTTTGTGTTTCAGGGTGTATTTTTGTGCTTCAGGGTGTATTTTGTGTTTCAGGGTGTATTTTTGTGTTTCAGGGTGTATTCATGTGTGTTTCAGGGTGTATTTTTGTGTTTCAGGGTGTATTTTGGCGTTTCAGGGTGTATTTTTGTGTGTTTTGGGGTGTATTTTGGTGTTTCAGGGTGTATTTTTGCGTTTCAGGGTGTATTTTTGCGTTTCAGGGTGTATTTTTGCGTTTCAGGGTGTACTCCGAGCTGTCTCAGGTCACTAATCATCTGAGCCACCCTCGGTTTGAGCTGACAGACGATCAGGATGAGGCAGACGTCATCTGGGCCTATAACCACATCAAGGACTTCAGGTCAGACTCGTTTCGTTGCTAAGTATGTTCCCTTCCCGCTTTCCCCCAAGTGACGATTTCTGAAATAAAATGACAAAATATCTCAAACAATTACAACAGCTAATGTTACTAGAATCTGAACTAGCATAAAGTAAAGTGAATTTGGTTAAATTGCGACTCTATTGTTGTTTGCACGGAACAGAACATACAACATAAATCAGTGACTTAAGCTATTTAAAGTTTGATGCTAAAAGCTCAAATTTTCCTTCTTATTCAGCAGAATCAGATAAATCCAGTGTCCTGCAGGTGCAGAGGATCACATCCATAGTCCGTATGCATCGCAGCTCTGCCATGAGGAGGCGCCACATTTAACCTCCTCACTCCTGATTGGCTCTTGTGGTTGCTATGATACTCGCGGGAGGATTTCCAAATATGGACCTGGCTCCAGATTCGCTCCTGTAACCGTGGCAACAGGAGCCTCATTTGAGCGACGCTGTGGAGACGACACTCACTTAGACACTCAGATATACGACCTGCGTGATGTCGCCTCCATCAAACACAAACTTGCACAAAAACTGTGTCAGTCGTTTGTGTTGCAAAAAGTTTCGTTTGTGAGATTCTGGTTGTTCAGATATTCAGTTTTATTTTGTTCTGATGACGTCGTCCAGAACCTCAGAATGTGAAACAGACTCAAAACAGGAAGAAAATTATAGAAAACGTTTATTTGGTTTGTGCTGTGACAGTTTCCATTTGTGCGAGTTTATTTCTAAAATTATTCGTTTTTATTTCTGTGGTAATTATAGGACGTTATTTCCGCTCAGCTGACGGCGACAAACTCCACAAAACTCGTGAAGAGAAATGTTCTGAGGCTGTGGAAAAGTCTGTATTATTCTATAAAATATGAATCAAAAGCAAATGACTAAAGACGATACAGTAGGGCTGGGCGGTAAACCTTTTGAACCGGTATACCGGTAATTTTTATTTTTATGATATGATTTTTTTATTTACCGCCATACAGTGTGTGCGCGCATATGTCAGCAACACAGAGTGGCGGAACGTCGCACAGCGGTAGATTGAGCGGGGGCTGTTTTTCAGTGTTACACCAAACAAGCCAACTCTGCAGGAGAGTGTGGTAGTGGCAGAGACTAGGGTGGTAAGGATAGCGAGTTGAGCGGTGAGTATGGAGGAAGAAAATGACACAGACGCAGACACAGAACTCATTCCGAAAAAGGGAGCCGTGTCTGTTGTTTGGAAATACTTTGGTTTTAAAAAATCTGACGCGGATCAAACACGCATCATCTGTAAGTGCTGTTGAGCTAATGTTTTAGCTGCAGGAGGCAACACAAGCAACTTGCTTCACCACCTCCGCCACAATCATATCCTGGAATACGAAGATTGCATGAAAGTAAAATCTGCATCTTCTCCCCAATCTCTGCATAACGTTGGTACTGCAGCACAAAACACTACACAGACGTCTCTGGTAGGCGCGTTTGCTAAAGGGACCGTCTATGACAAGAAAAGCAAACGTTGGAATGATATTACCAACTCTATTACAATTTTGAGTGCCTGGCACTCAATTCTTTTGTGGGATCATTCAAACCAGGGTAATTTACTGCAGTAAGTATTCTCTAAACAATTAGGAATTGGGGTTAACACGTAAACATCCACGAAAAAAAAAATACCATTAAATACCGTGATACCGTGATAATTTAAAAAAAATACCGTGATATCAATTTTTGGTCATACCGCCAAGCTCTACGATACAGACTTTTCCACAGCCACAGATCGTTTCTCTTCACGAGTTTTGTGGAGTTTGTCGTCATCGACTGAGCAGAAATGATAATGAATAATTTTAGAAATAAACTCGCACAAATGAAACTGTCACAGCACAAACCAAATACAAAAGTTTTCTATAATTTTCTTCCTGTTTTGAATCTCTTTCACATTCTGAGGTTCTGGACGACGACATCGACCAAAATAAAACTGCAAATATCTGAAGAACCAAAATCACACAAACAAAACTTGTTGCAGCACAAACAAAGCACAAATGAGTGACTCCATTTTGGGCATTTTCGAGCATTTTGAAGCTTCCTGTGGGGCTGATCCCAGTTTGACCTGTAAAAGAATCGTTAATTTTTTCAAAACTAAAGAAGCACAAATGAAACTTTTTGCAGCACAAATAATTGACATAGTTTTTGTGCCGGTTTGTGTAGGTGTATATATACGCTCTGTGGTGTAAACGCAGCCTAAATATGTGATGTGTTACAGTTAATGCCCCTCAGACGTCACTTACCCCCACAGCAGCTGAAAAAACGGCTCCAGTTTCACAGCGCTCTCTGTCCCCCCCTGCAGGACTCTGAGTGAACAGCGCCCTCACGTCATCCTGAACCAGTTTCCGTGCGAGAGCCTCCTCACGGTCAAAGACTGTCTGGCCGCCGTGTCTCGGAGGGTCAAATCTGACTGGCTCCCGCTGACCTTTAACCTGCAGACGGAGCTGCCACAGTTCGTCCGCTGCTTCCAGGCCCGAGCCCAGAGGTAAGTGTCGCTCCGGGGTACGACTTTAGAATCATCTCTCAGTCATTTCCTCTGTAAGTACGGGCTTCTCCACAGATCTGAGCTGTAATGTAGCCTGCAGTGGTCTCCCATGAAATAGATAAGATTAATCTACCGTGGAACATTAACATCCATTAAGTTATTTAAAGTGAGTAACGTAATCTGATTACTTTAGATTACTTGATATTGTCATGATTTTTAAAACTACATGAATGTAGCAACCAACTCCTGCAAATTCTGGTTTGGTTTTAGACCTGGTTTAATGCTCGTTTAGTCCTGGATTTAATCCTGGTTTTAATCCTGGTTTTAGTCCTGGTTTAGACCTGCTTTAGTCCTGGTTTTAGTCCTGGTTTTAGTCCTGGTTTTAGTCCTGGTTTTAGTCCTGGTTTTAGTCCTGGTTTAGTCCTGGTTTAGTCCTGGTTTTAGTCCTGGTTTAGTCCTGGTTTAGACCTGGTTTAGACCTGGTTTAGACCTGGTTTAGCCATTCTTGACCAAATTAAAACATGTGGGTTTATACTTGGCCACAATGCTTTATGGGAAGGTTTTCGGACCAAGAGTGAGGAGACGTGTTCAGGATATAGTTTTATCCCTGGGCTTGTGCTACAGGCGCATATGGATAATTTGGCCCCATGTATCAATATATCTGGAATCGCCATCTATTGGGAAACTCCAGAATTGCAGGGAAAATAAAGCTAACAAGTTTTATTTCAGTTTATTCAAGTTTGGCGGCCGGATTAAAAAGGTTAACGGGCCGTAGTTTGCCCACCCCTGTTCTAGACAAAGCAATAATATCTATTTTTTTCTTTTTTTTTTTGAGTCCTTATTGTGCTGTCTTGTGGCTGCAGAGGTGAAGACAACCACTGGATCTGTAAACCCTGGAACTTAGCGCGAGGTTTGGACACACACATCAGCAACAGCCTGAGCTGCCTCATCCGACAGAGGGAGAGCACGCCCAAGGTATGGAATATTATCCAAATATGAGCCAAATATGAGCAAAGATTTAAAGTCTCATAAGTTTCTCCTCGTGTCTGTGGTGTTTGCACTTTTTGTCGCATGTTTAAAAATCATTTAAGACCGAAAAATCTTGTAGTGTAGCGGCCTTTAGGGATAACGCACTCCCTCATCAGACAGAGAGAGAGCAACAATATAATATGATCCAAAATATGTAAGAAAAATTACACTACAATAAATGATCTGCTGAATGCCGAGTGTCGGGGTTTCTATACAAAGGACATCCCACTCTGACATCTGGAGTTGATCAACATGTTTTGCACAAAACACCCAACCATATATGACCTGACATGATCAATTGTCACCATGGTACCAGTTACCAGATGTCTCTGGAGTGCAGTGTCTCCTAAACTCTGACCCTTTTAGGCTCCAACTAGTCTGGAAGCCCCCAACAGTAACAAAGAATCTTCCTAAGAAAGTCCAAGTTAAAGTAACAGTATGAAGTATAATGCAGTAGTATAACAGATACCACAATTTTAAATATGATCTTAAGCAATTACAAACGATATAATACTGATTCATATAATCATAAACAATTAGGAATGATATAATACTGATTCATACAATCACATCAATGGATTATATTTTTGATTGTGATTAAAATAATCATGTCTCTTCCCTTTATTATAATATTATTGATTATAAATTCATGTATCTTCCCTTCAGCCTTTAATGGTAAATGTGTGTGCGCCACGGTAATTAATGATCTGCTAAATGCCGATAATTCACACCTCTATTCACAGCTCATTTACATATCAGTAACATATATACGGCCACTATAGTCACTTTACAGTCGCTAACCGAAGAGAAAACAGCCTGTTTATGTGTGCGAGCTACAGCAGCTAATCGCTAACCAGTGAGAAAGAACCAAAACGAGCTTCAAACCGACACATTTCAACACTCAGCCTCACACAGGCTCCTCTCAGATCACAAGTTTGCACTAAGAACTGTCCTTTAATCCAGACTCACACTGAGAGGCTGCAAAAACAAGAGAATCTGTGTTGTGCAGGTGGATCTGTGGCTGCGGCTGTAAACAAACGCACATGGTGATGCGTTCAGGGGCAGGACGGACACAGACAAATGATTCCTCAGATAAATCCTGATGCCCCGCCACAGATCAGGACATTTATCTGTCTGTAAACTGGATTAAACGGGCAGAATATAGAGTCTGAGCGTTAGAACAAGGGAAAACATCCACGTGGAATATCGGCCCAGATCGGCAAGATTTTGTCTCCATGAGCCCGTATCGGTCGGGCCCTACATCCCATTTCTTGACCATTTACCAGTGAAAAACATGTTTTGCTGGATACTTTTCCCTTCACAGTGTAACATAGTCTCTGCCAGATGCTGTTAGAATGTGGCCTAAGTGCCTTTCTCCTGCCTCAAGCCTCCCTTCGGTCTGGAGCATGAAAGGCTCTTTTCACACTTATGGTCTGGGTTCTGCTTCGACTGTGATGATCGATCATCTTTATGTCCATGGAGAATGTGCAAAACATGTTTTTTTGCTGATCCAGATGCTCAAGAGTGGGATGTGCTTAGAGAAACTATAAATGTAACTCAGACATGCTCTTCTGGGTCAGAATCAGAATCAGAATGTTTTTTATTGCCATATGAGTGAACAGGTTTACAACATTAGGAAATTGCTGCGGTACTTGGAGCAGGATGTAGACAAACACTGACATGCAACAAATAAAATAAAGTAGAAAAAAAAGCTATAATATAACAAAATTTACAAATTTACAGGAATATAATATTATAGAGTATACGAGTAGAGCTGCAACTATCGAATATTTTTGGAATCGAGTATTCTGTCGATTATATCATCGATTAATCGAGTAATCGGATAAATCACACTTTTTTGTTTTTATACAACTATATCAATAGTGTGTAACGCAACATGAAAGGCCTCTTAAAATGAGCAAGCAATTGCTGTTATTCCTCACAAAAAAGGTTTTTATTTAAAGTCAACATTTTTTTAAACAAGTGTAAAACCTTTGGCTTATTGGCTTATAAGACAGGAGTTTTCTAAGTGACAACGTTAATCCTTTAACTAGCCTAATTAATAAGCTAAATATAGAACTAGCGAACACATAAGTGTTCGTAAACGTCGGTAAAATATTTCCTTTCTCTGATATTGGAATTATTGATGCCAGCGGTTCTAGATTAAATCAGATTTTTGGTAAAAGTAGAACAACGAACTAGACGTTTCTGATATGGGGAAACACCGAGTGTGTGTGCGTGTGTCTGTGTATACGTGAGGAAGGGAGCGATTTGAGTGAGATCATTTGCTCTCTTGCTGCTCATTATGCCTCGTTACTATCGACTCATAACACAGGTTACAAATAATTACAAATACTGTACATTCTAATAGGCGTTACTTTTCATTTCAGTTAGCAATCGTAAAAGTATATTACCTCGTAGATTCTCCGACTCCGCTTAGAGAAGTACAGTTCACATGAGGATGCTTTCGCTTTAAGTGCTGCAGCATTGAAGACGTACTGTTGTGGTACATCAGGTTGGCTTTGCCAGTGCACACTGGCACCGGCCACATCATTATCTGCCATTTCCACACCGTGGAATAAATCGCGCCGCTTCAAATCTTTGAAATGTACGTCATTGATAACTGTCCGTGTGAAACAGTGATCCCAGACTGGCGCAGCAGTCTACAAAGGAGGAGTGATACGATAGCAGAGACATTTTAAATAAATTGACTTTGGTGACATGAATTAAACGAAGCCTCGAGGCAAAGAATTTGCCCCGAATATTTTTTGTAATCGAATTATCCGAGTTACTCGAGTAATCGTTTTCAGCCCTATATACGAGTATAAGAGTATAACAGTGCAGGTAATGATCAGTGCAAAACAGGCAGGTGCGAGAACACAGGGTCATGTGACAGAAGCAGAGTGGGGGGTGGGACCAGTCCTAGTGTTATTATTTATGAGTCCAACAGTAGAGGGGAAGAAACTGTTTTTGTGGCGAGAGGTTCTGATTCGAATGGACCGTAGCCTCCTGCCTGAGGGGAGTAGGTCAAAAAGTCCATGTCCAGGGTGAGAAGGGTGCAATTCGACCTGCACGTGTCCGAGTCCTGGAAGTGTACAGGTCCTGAATAGATGGAAGGCTGCAACCAATCACCTTCTCAGCAGAGCGCCCAACACGCTGCAGTCTCTGTTTATCCCTGATTGTTGCTCCAGCATACCACATGGTGATGGAGGAGGTGAGGATGGACTCGATGATGGCAGTGTAGAACTGCACCATTGTCCGTGCTGGCAGGTGTAATTTCTTCAGCTGCCTCAGGAAGTACATCCTCTGCTGGGACCACAGTGGTGATGGGGGTGTTGGTCAGGATGATGGAGGGGAGTGGGGCTGTGCTTCCTAAAGTCCACAATCATCTCCACTGTCTTCTGGGCATTAAGCACCAGGTTGTTCTGGCTGCACCAGGACACCAGGCGATCAACCTCCATCCTGTAGGCAACTCATCCCCGTCTGAGATGAGTCCGATGACCGTGGTGTCATCTGCAAACTTCTGTCTTTGGGCTTTAAGAAGATCCAGACTCTGTCTGTTAATTGGCCGAGTCTGTTTTTCTGTAAAATAAATCACATTTACCGTATTTTCTGGAGTATAAGTCGCACCAGGCAAAAAATGCACAATGAAGAAAAAAACATGTGTAAGTTGCATCTTTTGGGGGAAATTTATAAAATCAGAGCCCAAGAACAGACATTTCATCTTGAAAGGCAAGTTATAGAAGTTATAGTAATAAAAAAACGGCTTGTCAAAGCCTGATCCCATCAGATCTCAGGAGCTAAGCAGGGCCGGGCCTGGTTAGTACTTGGATGGGAGACACTGGGAATTCCAGGTGCCACAGTGGGGCGCCAGTGGCAAAAAAAAAAAAAAACTGTTGTTGTGTCCTTAGGCAAGGCACATCACCCACATTGCTCAGTATGAAAGTGATGTGTGTGTGGCAGGACTCCCTTGAAAAAGAGATTAGTGATCTCAATGGGACTTTCCTGGGTAAATAAAGGTTAAAAAACAATAGAGAAGAATCCGTGTGTCATTCGTTTGTTAGTTTTTCAATATAAAAACAAAAAACTCTATTATTTGTCTCTAAAACCAAAATGAAAAAATGGATAACGATTTGTTTTTTCATTTTTGATTCATTTATACGATTCATATATTTGATCTATGAGCTCAGTGTGAAAAATGTAAAATATAAGTCGCACCTGAGGATAAGTCACAGGAACCACCCAAACCCTGAAAAAAGTGTGACTTATAGTCCGAAAAATAGAGTACATTTATTCGAGTTTTTTATTTTATTTATTTAAAAGGGACAGTGCATATTAATGAACATATATTACATATGTAAATATGGCAGATTTTAGCCACAGGCTCATTTCCCTCTGTCGTCCCTCGACAGGTTGATGGTGTCTTTAAAAAACAAAAAACATAGAACACAAGACAATACAGACAAAATAGATTAAGAACAAACTAAAACCAGGACAGGAGCGATTCATGATCATAAACACTTAAGATTACAATTCACATTTCATTAGTTGATTGAAAATACTGTTGTTGTTAAATCATTTCTCAACCATCTGCCTCCTGCGTGGTATCGAAATGAACAATTATCGAAAAAGCTACTGGATTCAGTATCTTAAACCACAGACTTTTTTATTTAACCAGTCGCTGCTGTTTTGTGGTGACGTCTGTAATGTGCCAGAACCCTCAGTGGGGTCAGAAGGGCAATAACGTCTTTCCCCTCGATAAAACTCACCAAACGTTCTCTTTGTTGTTGGAATATTCTCTAAATATAATCCTAAATATGTAGGAAAAATAACTGTACAAAGGGAGAACAAACACGCCAATGGTACGGAATAATGTCCAAAATATGTGTGAAAAATAATAAATATATGGAAACAAAAAGATGTGGAACAGTATCTAAATAATCCAAAATATGTGTGTAAAATATATAATATAAGGGTATAAGATAAGGCAAGTTTATTTGTACAGCACAATTCGTACACAAAGTAAATCAAAGTGCTTTACAGAATAAATAATACATTAAAATCACAACACAAACAAATGAAAACATAAATAATCATAAAATTAAAAAGAGACACATTAAATTAGAGTATAAAAGAGTGCGGAATGAGAAATGAAAAAATAAAAACTACAAAAAGATATGGAAAAATATAATGTAATATGATCCAAAATATGTATGAAAAATTACTGTACAAACAGAGCGTGCACGCCCAAGGTACAAAACAGTATAAAAATATAAATAATAAATAATAATAATCCAAAATATAGAGGCAAAATAAGTGGATCGAAGGGAAAAAAACTATAAAAACCATGTGGCTTATTCATTTTATAACCAAGTTTGGACACTTCCTCATTTATTCTGTGTTTTTTTCTTTATTTTTACTTTCTTCTTTTTATAAACGCACAGAAGACCTCAAATATATGAAGAATGATATATGGAATTATATAGCTAGATTTTTTTTCCTTAAACAATTTTTTGACAAATCAAAGAGTGGCAACTTTTTGGATTTGAGCATAAATAAAAACATAGATCTGCAACTTATTTTCTTTAGTATATAATTCCATGTATCTTGGCTGTTTGTTCTTTAAAATGTAAGAAAAAAGGGGAGAATGTGTCGTGTATTAATGTTTTTATTCATCGTTTTGTTTACCATCTACAGTCTTTTCGTGCTTTCTTCTTTATCGAATAAGCTGTAGAAAAATAAGGTGATTAAATAAAAAAAGCAAAACCCTCTCATCTCAGTCAGTTTTAGTTTTAGCAGATTCAAACCCAACGCTTGATGAAATAAAAAGTGAAAAAACACAAACGTCCAGTGGAAAGAAGTTTAAGATGTCATTATGAGTTTGACCAGAGGAGGGGAGCAGAGACGAGCCGCAACTCAGAATTTTTTTTAGGTTTGTTTTTTTCACTGAGATTTTTCTTTTTTTTCCCACTGATTGTTTTTTTTTCACTCTGAGATTTTTTTTTTTCATTCTGAGGTTCTGTTTTTTTGTTTTTTGAAATTTTTTAGTTTTTTTTTTCACTCAAATTTTTTTTTGTTTTTTTTTTCACTGAGATTTTTGGGTTTTTTCATTCTGAGATAGTTTTTTTTCATTCTGAGTTTTTTTGTTTATTTTTTCACTCTGTTTTTTGTTTTTTGCACTCTGTTTTTTTCACAGTTTATTTTTTTCACTCTGAGATTGTTTTTTTATCTGAGATTTTTTTGTTTTTTTCTTTCACTCAGATTGTTTTTTGTTTTTTCACTGAGGTTTTTTTTTCCACAAATGTGTTTTTTGTTTTTTTCATTCTGAGATTTTTGTTTTTGATGTTTTTTCACTGAGATTTTTTTCACTCTGAGATGTGTTGTTTTGTTTTTTTCACTCAGACGTGTTTTTCAGTCTGAGATGTTCCGGCTGTGTCTGTGACCCCGGTTCACATGGTCTCGTCTTATCTCTGTTGCATTTTTGAGTCAGGAGGAGGAGACGAACGAGGGAGGAGGAGGCGAAACAAGGAGACGAGGAGGGGGAGGGGAAGGAGACAGAAACAAGGAGGAGGAAAAGGAAAGAAGAGGAGTAGAGGGAGAAAGAAAGAGGAGGTCTAACCATGGTCTAAACCCGGTCTAAAAGCTTTTTTAAATTCTCATCGTGGGATCAGAATCGGTATCGAGCTTATTCCTTAATATCAAAGCTGAGTTTGATTTGAGAATCGTGGAAAAACATGTTTATCGTTTCGTGCTTTAAGTTTGAATCCTGCAGTTTCCGTTTCACGCTCCTGATGTGACACCTGGAATGTTTAGAAAAGCAGAAAAATTGTGAGGAGGGGTCTAAACACGGTCTAAACCTGGTCTAAACGCGGTCTAAACCTGGTCTAAACCTGGTCTAAACCTGGTCTAAACGCGGTCTAAACCTGGTCTAAACGCGGTCTAAACCTGGTCTAAACGCGGTCTAAACCTGGTCTAAACCTGGTCTAAACGCGGTCTAAACCTGGTCTAAACCTGGTCTAAACGCGGTCTAAACCTGGTCTAAACGCGGTCTAAACCTGGTCTAAACGCGGTCTAAACCTGGTCTAAACCTGGTCTAAACGCGGTCTAAACGCGGTCTAAACGCGGTCTAAACGCGGTCTAAACCTGGTCTAAACGCAGTCTAAACCTGGTCTAAACGCAGTCTAAACACGGTCTAAACGCGATCTAACCCTGGTCTAAATGCGGTCTAACCCTGGTCTAACCCTGGTCTAACCCTGGTCTAAACGAGGTCTAAACGTGGTCTAACCCTGTTCTAAACGTGGTCTAAATTTGATCTAAACGTGGTCTAACCCTGGTCTAACCCTGGTCTAACCCTGGTCTAACCCTGGTCTAACCCTGGTCTAAACCTGGTCTAAACGCGGTCTAAACCTGGTCTAAACCTGGTCTAAACCTGGTCTAAACCTGGTCTAAACCTGGTCTAAACCTGGTCTAAACGCGGTCTAACCCGGTCTAAACGTGGTCTAAACGTGGTCTAAACGCAGTCTAAACACGGTTTAAACGCGATTTAAACGCGGTCTAAACCTGGTCTAAACGCAGTCTAAACACGGTCTAAACGCAGTCTAAACACGGTCTAAACGCGATCTAACCCTGGTCTAAATGCGGTCTAACCCTGGTCTAACCCTGGTCTAAACGAGGTCTAAACGTGGTCTAACCCTGTTCTAAACGTGGTCTAAATTTGATCTAACCCTGGTCTAACCCTGGTCTAACCCTGGTCTAACCCTGGTCTAACCCTGGTCTAACCCTGGTCTAAACGAGGTCTAAACGTGGTCTAATCCTGGTCTAAACGTGATCCAAACATGGTCTAATCCTGGTCTAACCGTGGTCTAAATCTGGTCTAACCCTGGTCTAAACGTGGTCTAACCCTGGTCTAAATGTGGTCCAAATGTGATCTAAACCTGGTCTAATCCTGGTCCAAACATGGTCTAAACCTGGTCTCTCCGGTCTAAACCCGGTCTAAACCCGGTCTAAACCCGGTCTAAACCCGGTCTCAACCCGGTCTAAACCCGGTCTCAACCCGGTCTCAACCCGGTCTCAACCCGGTCTCTCGGTCCAGGTGGTGTGTAAGTACGTGGAGGAGCCGGTTCTGTTCTTTCGGGACGACTTGGGGCTGGTGAAGTTCGACATCAGGTACATGTTGATGCTTCGGTCAGTGCAGCCGCTGCAGCTCTACGTCTACGATGTGTTCTGGCTGCGCTTCGCCAACAGGTACGACACACGCACACAGACACACAGACACTATACACACACACTATACACACACACACTATACACACACACACACACTATACACATGCACACGCACTATACACACACACGCACACACTATACACACGCACTATACACACACACACTATACACACACACTATACACACACGCACACTCACTATACACACACGCACTATACACACACACTCTATACACACTATACACACGCACTATACACACGCACTATACACACACGCACTATACACACACACACAGACACACACACACTCTATACACACACTATACACACACACTATACACACGCACTATACACACGCACTATACACACACACACACTATACACACGCACTATACACACAGACACACACACACTCTATACACACACTATACACACACACTATACACACGCACTATATACACACTATACACACACACACACACACTATACACACACGCACACTATACACACACTATATACACACTATACACACACACACATTATACACACACACACTATACACACACTATACATATACACACACATTATACACACACACACTATATACACACTATACACACACACTATATATATACACACACACACACACACTATACACACACTATACACATACACACACATACACACACTATACACACACACACTATATACACACACACACACTATATACACACTATACACACACTATATACACACACACACACACTATACACACACACACACACTATATACACACACATTATACACACACACTCTATACACACACTATACACACACACACTATACACATGCACTATACACACACACTATACACATGCACTATATACACACACACACTATACACGCACACACTATACACACAGACACACACACTACACACACACACTATACACACACACAGACACACACACACTATACACACACACTCTATACACACACTATACACACGCACACACACTATACACACACACACACACTATACACACACACACACACACACACTATACATACATACACACACACACACACTATATACACACTGTTGAGATTCTGTGCGTTTAAGTAGGGCTTCTTTAATTGTCACTACCTGCATCAGACTTTTACCCTCACTTAGCACATGGAGATACGCAACCCCCCGTTACTTGTCTTAAGATCAACATTCATTCCTTCAAAGACATTGATTACAACCTTGTGTAAACCTTTGACTGGAAGCATTTCTCCATCCTGTTATTTAAATGATTACAACCTTGTGTGAATCTTTGATAATAAACATTTCTATTCTGTCACTTTCCTTAGTCGTAGAGAATAGCTACCCCCAAAATTAAAACACCTCCCCTTCATAACCCTGCACCACTCAGGCTTAATTATTCTATATAGTCTACCCCTTAATAAATCTCTATAAGATACACTTAAATTGCGCTTGCCTTTAGGTGGACACCGGTACCTTTAACTGCTAAAATGTGTGCGTGCTTTTGCAAATTTTTAGATCAATGCTTGAAATTGTCTTTATCGTGATTTTGCACCACGGATTTATTTATCTTATTTATATATTGTTTCCACCATTCATACAATCATCATTGCATACATGAAAAGACAGACAAACGTATAAAACTTATGCCAGCTCGAAGATTAACTGACTCTTGATATACCAGCTATTAGAACAGACTGGTTTTCTTTTTTCACAGGTCAGCTCGAAGATTAACTGACTTTCTATTATATAGACAAAATCAGACAAACAACAGTTCATTCAGAAATTCACTCAAAGAGAGGAAGCTGAGAAGTAATAAATGCATATAACATATGATTACTCACACTCTCACAAGCCGTATCAATATATCAGGCAATTAATCATTCATACTCACATATCCGTGTAGAACAATTTCAAGCAGACGAATATTTACAGGAGATATTGTAGAGAAATCGGGTGAGGGAAGTTGGTCTCAGAGCACCCAACAAGCCAGGTTTCAGTTCAGAGGACTTCGATGGCACCCGATTTGTCTTCACAATTTATACCCTCAGGTCACATGTACATGACACGTTTCCATTGTAGACCAGTTTTTTTTTTTTTCTGCATTGTGCCTCTAACCCATGGGTACAGCACGGGTATTACATAAGGAAGCTTATACAACCATAGTTCCGTATTTCCATAAGGGCCTCTCGTTGCCTCGCCTCTTTTAATGCTTCCTCAAATCATGCAGGTCACCTTATCTCTGACCTGAGACATGCACACACCACATCCTCTTTCACCCCTCTATCCTATGGCCGTTGCAGACAACAGCAGACAAACGTTGCAGAAAACGGCAGACAAACAATAGTATTGGATATGCAATCACGCGTCATGGGTGGTGCCCAGCCAACCTTTCCATCTTATTTTTCACACACACACACTATATACACACACAGATTATACACACACACTATATACACACTATACACAGACACTATATACACACACACACACTATACACACACACACACACACACTATACACACACACACACTATACACACACACACACACACACACTATACACACACACACACTATACACACAGACACTATACACACACTATACACACACACACATTATACACACACACTATACACACACACACACACTATATACACACACAGATTATACACACACACACTATATACACGCACACACACTATACACACACACTATACACACACTATACACACACACACACTATATACACACACACTATATACACAAACTATATACACACACACTATATACACACACACTATATACACACACACTATACACACACTATACACACACACTATACACACACATACACTATACACACACACTATACACATGCACTATACACACATACACACACACACACTATACACACACACTATACACACGCACTATACACACGCACTATACACACGCACTATACACACACACACTATACACACACACTATACACACACTATACACACACACATTATACACACACGCACTATACACACACACTATACACACACACACACTATATACACACACACACACTATATACACACACAGATTATACACACACACACTATATACACACAATACACACACACACTATATACACATACATATATACAAGCACACACTATATACACACACACACACACTATATACACACACACATACTATATATACACACACACTATACACACACACACTATACACACACACACACACACTATATACACACACTATACATACATACACACACACACTATACACACACACATATATACATATACACACACACTATACACACACTATATACACACACTATATACACATACACACTATATACACACACACATATATACATGCACACACACTATACACATACACACTATATACACACACACACATATATACATACACACACACTATACACACACACTATATACACACACTATATACACATACACACACATATATACATACACACACACACTATACACACACACACTATATACACATACACTATACGCACACATATATACATACACACATACACACACTATACACACACACTATATACACATACACACTATACACACACATATATACATACACACACACACTATACACACACACTATACACACACACACACTATACACACACACACTATATACACATACACACTATACACACACACACACACACACATATATACATACACACACACACTATATACACATGCAGATACACACTATACACACACACTAACCTGGGACTAAACTGGCTCTAACCTGGGACTAAACTGGGACTAATCTAGGACTAAACTGGGACTAATATGGGGCTAATCTGGGACTAACCTGAGACTGGATCTGGGCCTTTAGTTTTTTCATATGTTTAATTTAGTTTTATTTTGTTCCAGAGAATTTTCGTTGGATCGTTTGGACGAGTACGAGAAACACTTCACCGTGATGAACTACGCCCCCGGAGTCGAGCTCAAACAGGTCCACACGAATCCGGACTTTAAAAATCTGTTTTTCTTCCACACAAAGCGATAAATATTTATCGTTTATTTGTCGTGTTTTTATGTTTTTGTTCCAGATTCACTACGACGAGTTTATTCCTCTGTTTGAGAAGCAATATCCACAGTATCCCTGGAAGGACATTCAGGTGAGAACTAAACCAGGGCTAAACCAGGACTGAACCGGGACTAAACCAGGACTGAACCGGGACTGAACCAGGTCTAAACCAGGTCTAAACTGGGACTGAACCAGGACTAAAATAGGACTAAAACAAGTCTAACCCGGGTCTAACCCGGGTCTAACCCGGGTCTAACCCCGGTCTAACCCCGGTCTAAACCCGGTCTAAACCCGGTCTAAACCCGGTCTAAACCCGGTCTAACCCCGGTCTAAACCCGGTCTAAACCCGGTCTTTACCCGGTCTTTCTCAGGTCCAGTTGTTCCAGAGTTTCCGGGAGCTTTTCGTCGCCGCTTCGTCTCGTCCGGCACCGTTCGGTTTCCACCCGAACCCGTCGTCTCGGGCCATCTATGCCCTGGACCTCATGCTCAAGTGGAGCACCGGGCCCCGAGGTGAGCCAGATGCCCTCCCACTGAGCCACACGCCCTCCCGCTGAGCCAGATGCCCTCCCGCTGATAGATACGATAAAATATGATGATAAAGTAACTAACCTTTCTTCTCCTCTTTTTCTCTCTTTTTCTCTTTCTCTCTTTTTCTCTGTTTCTCTCTTTCTCTGTTTCTCATTTTTCTCTTTCTCTCCTCTCTTTCTCTCTTTCTTTTTCTCTTTCTTTCTCTCTCTTTCTTACTCTTTCTCTCGCTTTCTCCTCCCTCCTCCTCTCTCCTCTCCTCCCTCCTTCAGGGGAGCGAGTGATGCTTCCTCAGATCCTGGAGGTGAACTTCAGTCCGGATTGTGCTCGTGCTTGTCTCTATCATCCCGACTTCTACAACCACATGTTCCAGACGCTGATCCTGGACCAGCCCGAGGACTGTCCCGTGACCCGCATCGCCTAGACCGGGACTAGACCAGGACTGATCCTGGACCAGCCCGAGGACTGTCCCGTGACCCGCATCGCCTAGACCGGGACTAGACCGAGGACCGGACTAAGGACCAGACCGAGAACTGGACCGAGAACCAGGCCGAAGACTAGACTGAGGACTGTCCCATGACCCACGTCGCCTGGTCTGGACCAGGTCTGGACCAGGTCTGCCTCTTGTTTCTCCACTTGGATGAAATGAAAAAACAAATAATGTCATTCCTATTTAAAAATGTGAAAAATTTTCACCAAATAAAAATATTTTTTTTCAACTTTTGTTCTAAGTTTTTGTGTGTGTGTGTGTTTTTTTTAAATTGTGTTTTTTACATGTCGCCGTGTGAGACTTTCTCTTTGTTTTTGGGGTTGACATTTCACTGGTCTAAACCAGGACTAGACCAGGACTGAACCAAGATTGAACCAGGACTGGTATTTGGTGTTTCAGCGCTTTTAGAGTTTCCTGAGGAGCTGCTTCAAACGACCTTCAGTTTAGTTTGTTTTTGTCTCTGTCCAAGGACAAATCCTACAGAACTACAGATACTGTGAATCTACTACAGAACTACTGCAACACTACTGCAAAACTACTGCAACTACTGCAAAACTACTACAGAACAACTAAACCAGGTCTAAAGAATAATAATAATAATAATAATATTATTATTATTATTATACATTTGATTTATAATGCACTTCACATTTGGGAACAAATCTCAAAGTGCAATACAGAATTTTAAAAGCACAAAACAGAAAATTAAAAAGGCAGCGGCCTCTGAATGTGCTGAAACAGAAAAGTCTTGAGATGTTTTTTAACAGTCCACAGTCTGTGGGGCAGGACATTCCAGAGCCCAGAGCAGCTGCTGGAAAAGCTCTGTCTCCGTCAGTATTTGGGGGGTCCCCAGCTACGAATACAGATCTACATTTTCAATATGCAGAAGCCTGTGCAGAGTTGTTTTACAGTGTGAGCAAACGAGTGAATAAATGTTACCGACACACAGTCAGTGCAAGTGTCAAGGACCAGGGTTTAAGACAATAACTCCGAACAGTTATTGTGATTAATGTCATGAATGTCATAGTTAACTCACGATTAATAGCAAATTAATTGCATATTTTTGTCCTCTTGAATCATCATTTTAATCCTCTTTGTTCACATAGAAAAGTGCAGAGGCTTTGTGCAGATTTTTTTTTTTTTTTTTGTAAACCAGAACAATCGTCAGTGAGACTTTGTGCTCTGCATCAGTGTGAGTGAAGTGTCTCTTCTGTCATCAGAACAGTCGCATAACGGGTGAAATAATGTGACCTGAGGTAGTTCTCATTACTGAGGGATGTCCAGTGATCTGCAGTTAGTCTGTGTTTGTCGCTCTAACTCCTGCTTTAACCGGGGCCTCGCACTGGGACATTTGGGCTGTGCTCAGATGCAGTTGTCTGGAGTTCTGCATTCGCACCTGTCGGGCTGTGGACAGGGCATCATCACACGGCGCTGTTTGTGGGTGGAGCTGGAGAGGGTGGGTCCACCAGCCTGAGGTGTCTGTTGTTGGTGAGGCGGGTGTGGGTTCTGCTCCTCCGTGTGCTTGTGGATGTGGGGGCGGCGCAGAGGGAGAAGGTCCGTGGTCCTTGTTGCGGATTCTCCGTATGTTTTGAAGTGGACTTTGTTTCTTGTTTTCTGGGGCATCGGTGCAGATGTACCGCACTTTGGCCCACCTCCTCCAAACGGGACTTCTCAGTTTCATACAAATTGTTTCTGTGGTTTAGATCCCCAATCCATGAGAAATGATTTAACAACAATTCTAATAAATGTAAATATGATTTATTTTACAGATAATAGAGTCAGCCAATTAACAGACAGTTTAAGTCTGGATCCTCTTAAAAGCCCAATGCAAGAAAGACCCCGAAGAACATCTTAGGGTTATATTTATAGTCTCCTATACCAGGACATCCCACTCTTGACCATCTGGAATTTCAGGAGAGAAAATATTTTACACAAAACAAATATCCATAGATTACCCATTGATGACTGAATGATACCATCAATGATTGAATGATACCATCAATGATTGAATGATACCATTGTACCATTTTCCAGATGTATTTGGAATGCAGACCTCCTAAGCTCTGTCCCTTTATGGGCTCCAAACTGGTCGTCCCAGACTGAAGGCCCCAAAAATAAGAAAGAAATCATCCTAGGAAAGTCTATATGTAATAACAGTATATGACTGTAACAGTATATAATACAGTAGTATAACAGATACCACATGATGGGTTATGATGGGCACCCCCGTATTTCACAGGTGGGCATAGGCAGTAAGTGTTTGTGGAGTGGAGGGATCTTGTGGTGGACTGAGCTGTGAGGAGTTCCTGTAGATATTGTTGGCATTTCCATGGATGCACTGATAGGTGAGCAAACAGATTTTATCTTCAACGCGGTGACGGATCAGAAACCAGTGAAGTGTTCGGAGGACGGGTGTAATATGATCAATCTTGCCCCCATCAGGACCCTGGCAGCACTATTTTAGATGTTTGGATGTAAAGAAGGACTAGACCAGGTCTAAAGCAGGTCTAGACCAGGTCTAGATCAGGTCTAAACCTGGTCTAGACTGTAGCAGGTGCAGCTTTATCTGTAGAGGTGTTTGCTGAGGAGGCCTCATGTTCCAAAGTCCTGCAGTTTGTGTATTTCTACAAATATTCTGTATAGTCTGTTTGTTTTTCCTCTTATCCCTCTGGGTTTGGAGAATCCGTCTGGACTGTTTAAGTTTTCGTTCCGTAAAAGAGAAAGTTTAAGTTGGTGAAAAACAGAAGGAACTTGTCTGTGCTGATATCGACATCACAAAATTGATTTTTAATTTTAATTCTAGAATCAGTCTGAACAAGTTCCTTGTTTCCTCCAGGACCAGAACATTAGTGTTGCTCAGTCGTTTCACTGATGCTCATCATTGTTTCCTTTAAGTTTTCATCTTTCTTCCCTTGATCTTTGTGGATAAATTCTTCATGGACAGAATCTGTTCTTTGTCAACCTTGTTGGATGAAGATTTGGTGTTGGGGCAGATTTATGAAGCTGCTCAAAAATATGACACACTTTTCCACAGGGATTTTGCCAGAGAAAAGCATCGACCTGAATCTGCGTGACGCTTCCTACCGTTGTGATAATCGTCTGTTATACACTCTTTCCCAATTTTATTATTACCAACCACCCAAAAAACGGGGACATCCCAGTTTTTTTATTTTGAAAAACCGTAGCTTAATTACAGGCTTATTACTATTGTGCATGGATCATTTTGAAGCCCAACTTTGTGCACTAATAAAGGGACGGTGGTTTTATGTTTTATCGGCATCTAACTGTGCCCAAAGGCTCTCCCTCTTTCTTATAATCGTCTCAATTTCTTGCGGCCGCTAAAATAAGAAGCTCTGTGGTGTTTTTTTGTTTTGTAAAGGAGCTCACCAGAGGAAACAAATAAATTCAACCAAATAAAATATATTTAAAGTAACGTGTGTGGTGATTAACTTAACCCTTGAAGACCTACGACATCGTACACGACTCCGAGGAATATGTTTTCTATAACCGTGCAGAACTTTCTAACCATAAAAGACAAAAACTTATTTTTTCCCTCTGAAAGTGCAGACATAGAGGTTTATGTACATTTCTGCGGCTTTATCCTACGTCACACTCACGCTGTGTGATGACGTGAACAAAACGAGGGTCCAATAGGAACTTTGTTTTCCCCAAACTCATGCGCTCCGTCCATTTTGGTCGACCCAAACTTTGCCAAAGAGTGAAGTGAGTCAAGATGGTCGACTCCTCTGAGCGTGTGAAAAAGTCACTCTAAGTGGAGTTAATTCACACATAAATGGCAAATTACACATCTTGGTCTGTGTAATTGCACATCCCTTTGCTATTTTTATTTAAAGGTTTATTTCAGTCCAAATGAACAAATCCAAATGTCATTTCCACCATGGAAATGCAGAAGTGCTGTGGCTCTGGCCCTGGACCTGACAGGAGCTGTTTCCAGGACTGGACCAGGAAAGTCATGGGGCCACTGCACTTTTTTTTGTTTTTAGGGAAATAAGGAGATTTTTAATTTACTTACAGACTTGATATTTTGCATTTTTGTAGCTAAGGCCCTAAATTAAGCATTTTTATGTCCCAAAAGTTGTTTCTACATGTTTGCTGTGTGTTTTGTATAAAAGAGTGTGAATTTTATTTTCAGGTTTTTTTTTCATCTCTATTTCTGGTCCTGTAGCTTTTATCACAGCCTCATGACACAACTACAGCAGCAGATTGTGAGGTAACAGGTTGGACTGAACAAAAGGATGTAGAACACTTCATTAGGGGGTAAAAGGGGCAGTTTTAAAAGCAAAATTAAGAAAAAAAATCCAGGCGAGGAGAAATGTACTAAAATTGCCCTTAGATCTTCAGGGGTTAAAGTAAGTAAACTGTGGTATCTGTTATATTACTGTATTATACTTCACATACTGTTTCTATATATGGACTTTCCTAGAATAGTTCTTTTGTTATCTTTGGGGCCTTCAGCCTGGGACCACCGGTTTGGAGCCCAAAAAAGGGTCAGCGCTTGGGGGGCATTGCATTCTAAAGGCTCTGGCAAATGGTACGATGGTGGCAATAAATCATTATTAGGTAATATATGGAGAAGTGTTCTGTGCAAAACATGTTTTGAGAAATTCCAGATGTCAAGAGTGGGATGTTCTATAGAAACTATAAATGTAACTCAAACACGTTCTTCGGGGTCTTTCTTGCATTGGGCTTTTAAGAGGATCCAGACTTAAACTGTCTGTTAATTGGCTGACTCTATTATATGTAAAATAAATCATATTTACATTTATTAGAGTTGTTGTTAAATAATTTCTCAAGCAGCTGCCCTCCTGTGATATATCTGGGGAAACCAAAAAGGGTAAGTTCCTGGATTGGGGATCTAAACCACAAAACAACACTAAATAAAACAGACCCGGGATAGTTGTATTTGTGAACACACAGGCACAAAGGCGCTCTCTGACACGCTGTAATCCTGTTATCCTGTCGCTCGCTCTGGCCTCGTTTCGCTCATATTGTTCTTAACTTGTTACTCTCCTGATTCCAGTCTGACCTTGTGTGTCTGAATTATTATATCACAGTTTAGGGACAGAAGAAGATTCTGTTGTAGTATCTGTTATATTAATACTGTTTACTACATGTTACTTTAAGGGTCTGTTATTTGAATTGTTTCTAATAATATCGTCTCTGTCAGAGCTGGAGGAGCAGGAAGAGGCCCCTGCATTAAGCATCTTGTAAATGGGACCCTTGTCAGAAGTAACATGATTAGGACAAGTATAAAGAACTGTCCAGGAAAAGCATCATGATTGTCTGATAAACCAGATGGTTAAAAAGTGTGACGTCCTTGTAATGTAATGTAAGGTTTGTGGTCATTATTAATTATTCTTTTACATCATGTAATCTGTATTAAGAGATGATCCTGTGGTATTGATTTCTCCCCACACGCTGTACCTGTCAGGGTTTGGTGTCTGTTGTGTGTTCTCCCTACCGTCTGTGTCTGTCTGCTCCTCTCGGGGGTGTGGCTGGGCTCATGCTGCAGTGTGGATCACCTGCTCGGTGGTTCACCTGCAGCTAATTGTCTAATCAGCTCCACTACTTAGTTCTGTCCTTGTCCTTTGTTTGGTGTCAGTTCATTCCTCCTCTATCCCTTGTCTACGTCTACGTCCACGTCCTCGTCCTGCCTGTCCATGTCGTCCTGCCTGACCTTGTTGTCCAGTCTGTCTACACGTGAGTCTACCCCAGTGTCTTCCCTCCGTCTATGTCTCCAGCCAGTTTCCATCACCACATCCTTCAATCCCGGCAATAAACCTGTTTAACATCTACCTGCGCTTATGTCTCTGCTTTGGGGTCCTCAACCACACTCAAACCATGACAGTACCTAGGAAAGTGAACTTTGGTTCCTTTGAACTCGCTAACCTGAGAATAACGCCAGCAGTTCCACATCTGTGTTTACCTTTGTGTTACATAAATGTGCTTGAATCAATATTCTTTTCTGAAATGTACAAGGCGGCACGGTGGCTGAGTGGCAACACTCAGGCCTCACAGCAAGAAGGTTGTGGGTTCGATCCCCGGGTCACCCGGGCCTTTCTGTGTGGAGGGCCTTCAGTGTTTGCATGTTCCTCCCCGTGTCTGGATGGGTTTCCTCCAGGTGCTCCGGTTTCCCCCATCAACTCAAAAAATGCAGCACCTGAACTAACATCAAGGACCATGTTGTCCACCCTCCTGTGGGCTCACCACCTGCAGAGGGGTTCATAGGGGGGTCAGGTGCTATGAGCATTGGGCAGCAAGCTGCCCCCGCGACCCAGTCGGATTAAGCGGGAGAAGATGGACGGATGGATGAAATGTACAAATAAATAGAGGCATCTCTGGTGCTGTTTAGAGAGAGATCAGAGACACATCTCATAGAATCAAATGGTCCTCAACCGGAGAAACTCACAGGTTCTTGTACATAAATAGGATGCAGTGAATGGTTAAAGAGAGTCAGAGGCAGATAAACTTTTAAGAATGATTTATTTCTATTTATGTTTCAGTAAAAAGCACCACAGTTCACCAGAAAGCAGCGACTAAAGGTGACAAAAAAGGAGCTCTGGGCCCAAACTTTAGGAGACAGAACAACCCACCACACAAATAAACACAACTTCCCAGGAAAATTAAAACGTGCAAATGTGAAGTAAGTGCAAAAAATACCACAACGAACAAGGAGTGATGGAGCAGAAGTGAGGAACCCCGTCACCACAACCTCCACCAGACGAGGGCCCACAAATCGACCAGCCCTAGAGCAAACAGATGTGGGTGAAATAAATCCCAGACTAATATCCCCCAAAACAAACCAAAAAGGACAAAATCACAGACTAATATCCCCCAAAACAAACCAAAAAGGACCAAATCACAGACTAATATGAATGGGAAACCTGTGCACTACAAAAAAGGATTTTCTAGCATAGTTAAACTGACTTGAATTAAGCAGATTCATCTTAAAAGACCAATTTTAAGATTTTTTTTTACTTAATAGATGAGTTTTTTTGTTTGTTTCAAGATATTCTATCCTGATTTATCTTATTTAGATATTATAACTTATTCTAAACACTTTTTATATTAAATCAAGCCAGGTTAAGCCTCTTTAACTTAACTCAAACCAATAAGGTGAAAAATCTTGCCATAAATACTTGAAACTAGTGTTTTTTCCTTAGAACAAGATTTATATTTCATCTTGTTTTAAGAAAACTTGGTAAGTGAAAATTTCTTACTGCACTGGCAGAAAATGTCACTTAAAATAGTGACATGTACATTTAGGTATCACACAGATATGGAACTGCTGGCGTGTTTCTCAGATTAGTGAGTTCAAAGGAACCAAAGTTCACTTCCAACAGTACAGCATGTATAGATACCACAGGTTCATCTCTCAATACAGATTACATGAAGTAGAACAATCATTAATAATAACCACAGTAAAAATAAAACTAAATTAGAAAAAGGAAAAGGGGACAGCAGTCTATGGGCCACTCAAATTGATGTATGGGCTCCCATATACTGAGGATTTGGAAAAACAGAACTAAATAGAGGGCAAAAACATGTAGGTTACGGTTGAAGCCATTCTGATTATAAATGCTGATTAAAGACTGCGAAGAGCGTTTCTTCCTGTCTAACGCAGGCTGCGAAATAATCAGGTGAAGCCCCAATAAACTTGCCGACTTTCGTGTCCCTCCATGTTTTATGTCTTGTGCTGATAGAGCAGGAAAGAGTATTTTTAGAGCTGTGCAGTGAGGCTGAAGTCCTCCCCCCTCTTGTGTTGCTCCGATGAAAGTTGTAAAGTGGTGTGTGTGTGTGTGTTTGTCTTTGTGTGTGTGTGTTTGTCTTTGTGTGTTTGTCTGTGTGTGTGTGTGTGTTTGTCTGTGTGTGTGTGTGTTTGTCTGTGTGTGTGTGTGTGTTTGTCTGTGTGTGTGTGTGTGTGTGTTTGTCTCTGTGTGTGTGTGTGTGTTTGTCTGTGTCTGTGTGTGTGTGTGTGTTTGTCTGTGTGTGTGTTTGTCTGTGTGTGTGTTTGTCTGTGTGTGTGTTTGTTTGTGTGTGTGTCTTTGTCTGTGTGTGTGTGTGTGTTTGTCTGTGTGTGTGTGTAGGTGTGTGTGTGTGTGTTTGTGTGTGTGTGTTTGTCTGAGTGTGTGTGTTTGTGTGTGTTTGTCTGTGTGTGTGTGTTTGTCTGTGTGTGTGTGTTTGTCTGCGTGTGTGTGTGTTTGTGTGTGTGTTTGTCTGTGTGTGTGTGTTTGTCTGCGTGTGTGTGTTTGTGTGTGTGTGTGTTTGTCTGTGTGTGTGTGTGTGTGTGTGTGTGTGTGGCAGACGTTTGTGTATTTGATCATATTGTCCCAATTCAATAATTTGAGTTTGTGTAATATTTCACGATGATGATATTGGATTGGTTTCTTGTCAAGTGTTTTTATTGTTCTTTTATATAATGACTGCAGTGGTTTGAGGGTGGTGTTGCTTGTGTTTGACCATGTGGTTAAACAGTATTTGATATGGGAGAGTATCATGGCATGCATATAGACTGCATGCCATGATTGGGGGTCAGGTGCTATGAGTATTGGGCAGCAAGCTGCCCCCGCGACCCAGCCGGATTAAGCGGGAGAAGATGGATGGTGTCACGGTATGAGTGTGGTTGAGGACCCCAAAGCAGAGACATAGGCGCAGGTAGATGTTTAACAGGTTTATTGCCGGGAATGAAGGATGTGGTGATGGAAACAGGCTGAAGACATAGATGGAGGGAAGACACTGGGGTAGACTCACGGGTAGACAGACTGGACAACAAGGTCAGGCAGGACGACGTGGACAAGCAGGACGACGACGTGGACGTGGACATGGACAAGCAGGACGAGGACGTAGACAAGGGATAGAGGAGGAATGAACTGACAAAGAACAAAGGATGAGGACAGAACTAAATAGTGGGGCTGATTAGACAATTAGCTGCAGGTGAAACACCGAGCAGGTGATCCACACTGCAGCATTAGCCCAGCCACGCCCCCGAGAGGAGCAGACAGACACAGAAGGGAGGGGGAACACACAACAAACACCAAACCCTGACAGATGGATGGATGGCATATAGACTGTGGCGGCATTGAGTGAGAGCTGTGGTCTTATGAAATGGTAATAAATGGTAATTATGGACTCAGGGGGACTGAGTGCTGTACAAATGTTGGGAAAATGTAATCTGATACTCTCAAAAGAAATTGATAAGTTTTTGAAAAAGTGATTTTCCACCACACATTGAGAAGGGAGTGTATCTTGATTCGATTGGCCAACCGCGAGGAGTTCCTAATGAGTTTAAGGTGAGACATGAAGTTGCATCAGGATTTGAGTCTATTCTGCCATGGATAACAGCCAACAAAAATACAGAATGGATAAATTACATTTACTATAATCAACAGTGATTTATCAATCATACAATAAGTGCACTGGGAGAACAAGTTGATGCCAATAGTGCAGTAGCATGGCAGAATCGACAGGTCCTGGACTGGATGTTGGCAGAGGTGCAGGGTGTGTGTAGTTTGATAGGACCACAATGTTGTACTTACATCCCAGGTCACACAGCCCCTGATGGTGCCTTTACAGAGGCTATGAATGTTCTCCCAGTGCACTCATTGTATGATTGATAAATCACTGTTGATTATAGTAAATGTAATTTATCCATTCTGTATTTTTGTTGGCTGTTATCCATGGCAGAATAGACTCAAATCCTGATGCAACTTCATTCTAAGGGGACCCTCCCCTTAGAATGATGTTTGTAGACAGGGGCATGAAAACCTAATCGCATCACTGAGTGACAGAGACTCAGATCGTGCAGAGTGAATGTTCTCAGCGCATTGTAACTGAGCTTCTCTCTTTTCGCTCTTGGTGCACCTAAAAGAACCAATCTGTCTTGTCTTCCTTTCCTTATTACAGTGTTATGTTGGGTTTAACCAGCACCCATCAGAAAGCCACCACAAGGGCAAATTTCTCTGCAAAAAACTGCCCCACGGGACTTTAGATAAACTACAGTTGTTGGATTGAGTGCGTCTAAGTAGGGTTCTTTAATTATCTAATAGGCATCAGACCTCTACCCTTCTTAGCACTAGGAGATACGCAACCCCCTGATGTTATCCTATTATTTTTTCACTATACCCTAATTAACCACAACACTATATAATATTAACAGGAACATCCTCTTACCTTGATAAGTCTTCCTGGAGGCAGCTACCTTTAACCTTCTATCTGGTAAATTATTCACTTTTACTCTGAAGTTGTCTTTCTCGTAGTTTATCACTACGGATTTATTCACCCATATATGACGATAAAGACTATAACATACAAACACACATAGATTACACCAAGTATGGTATCCCCTCAGTGTGCGCCGAGTATTCCCTCAGTGATCTTAAAGACAAAGACAATGCCACACAAACACACATAGACAAACACACACAGACAACTTCAGGTAAAATTAAAATTACTTATTCAAAGAGAGAGATTGAGAGTGGACGTATCTCCTCCCGCTTTAGAGCTAGTCTCCTCAGCGTGTCCTCAAATATGAGAATCATTGAGATACTCCGAAGTATCATTCACTCTTTCTGCATATATATACACTTGGTCCATGCAAAGGGAGATTTACAACATCCAATCAAATCAAAAAATCAAAAACAATACCATAAATGTCAAAAATGCTTCTATGCTCAAAAGGTTACATTTCCTGGGGCGGTCAACTCCCCAGTTTTTATTCTGTTACTTTAGAACTTCCACAACAGATTTTTCTAGAAGCAAATCCAGACGCTCCAATAAAATGAACACATTTTTAATTGGTTTTAATGAGAAGTGTAATGATATCCAAGTGTCACGATGCGATATCATTACAGTCTGAACCTCATGGTACGATATTTATTGCGATATCGTGGGAAAGCTCATGATATTACGATATTCTACAGAATAACAAGACTGACATTGACCATCTCAGACTTGACTGAAAAAAATCAAGGAGCTTCACACAGTTTATAATAAGAAAAGTCCCAAATCTTAGCTCCTACTCCTTATAGGTTTGTCATCAAAATATTTTGTCCACTCCCCCTGAGCTGTTTTGAGCGTTTTCCGAGGAGCCACTGTGATGGAAAATTTCTGGCTTTGCTAAACTAACAGAATGCATTGTTTGGGTTTAGATAATTAGTAACTCATAAGTGCTAAAGCATCTCTGTATTCATGGTCACAGGCAGTGGTGTGATCTGCTGTATCTGGGCCTCTTCAAGGCAGGTCATTATGTTCAGCCATTATCTACCAGGGTTTAAACAATAGGTTGTTGTTGTTTTATTCATTCTCATCATTATTCATTATTGGTACACTTGTGTTCATCTAATCAATGCCCCAGTTTAACCCAGATAAATTGTCTCCTTCCGAAGGCTGTTTAGACTAATACTGTAGTATGTTTTGTCTCATGTTGATATGATGACGTCTGTAAACTGTATAAGAAGCTTGTTTTTGTTTTGCTGGGGGTTCAGATTAGGGAGAGATAGACCTTACGTGAGGGACAGATAGGTTTCTTTTTTATTTTCTCTGTAATTGTGCACAATTGCTTTAATAAATCCAGACTCTTTGATTGAAGACAACTTCTCTCCAGTTTTTATTCTTCTCAGATTTAAAAATCCACAACAACACAGATACAGATTTCTGTATTATTAACTATTTAAGGTCCTTCAAATTTTCAGGGGTTAAAATTGGACAAATTTACTTGTAGAATCTGGACTTTTACACATGTGCTCATGGTTTATCACAGATTTCTCGGGGCTTGAATTTGTTCAAAAAGTTCTCCTCTTCAAATGTGTGGGCATCTTTCAAGGACTGAGGAAAGTTTCACAGACAGAGGTTTGATACTGAACACCTTCCCACACACACTGTGGACTTTACCTGCGTGAAGTCGCCCCATCAAAGTCAAACCTGCACAAAGACTATATCAATTTTTGTGCTTCGTTTGTGCTGCAAAAAGTTTGTGCTTCTTTAGTTTTGGAGAAACGATTCTTTCACAGGTCAAATTGGTGCAGCCCCACAGGAAGCTTCAAAATCAGAATCAGAATCAGAATCAGAATTACTTTTATTCATCCCCGAGGGGAAATTTTCTTTGTTACAGATGCAACCGACCAAGAGCATGTACATCGAAACAAGTTACAAAAATAAGATAAATACAATAAGATAAAAGATAAAATACATCAGTGACATATTTATGACTATATACATGTGTGAGCAGGGAATAGGATGAAAAGGATTGAGTAGTTTGTGATTTAAAGTGCAGCGTTCAACAGTTTGATGGCGACAGGCAGGAAAGATTTCCTGTGTCTCTCAGTGGAGCAGCGCGGCAGCCGCAGTCTATGGCTGAAAGAGCTCCTCTGATTGGCCAGCACCTTGTGGAGGGGGTGGGAGGGAGAGTCCAGAATAGTCCTGATTTTGTCCAGTATTCTCCTGTCCAACACCACCGCCAGAGAGTCCAGCTCCTCCCCCACAACATGTCCAGCCTTCCTAATGATCTTCTTGAGTCTATTAGGGTCCCTCACGCGCAGACTGCTGCCCCAGCAGACTACAGCATACATGATGGCACTGGCCACCATAGACTCGTAGAACATCCTGAGCATTGTCCTGCAGATGTCAAAGGACCTCAGCCTCCTAAGGAAATAGAGGCGGGTCTGGCCCTTCTTGTAAACGGCGTCCACGTTCCTGCTCCAGTCCAGTTTATTGTCCAAGTACACCCCCAGGTACTTGTACTCCTCCACCACGTCCACACTGACCCCCTGGGTCAGTGTGGACGTGGTGGGACAAATGCTCGAAAACGCCCAAAATGGAGTCAATCGTTTGTGCTGCTAAAAGGTTTGTTTGTGCAATTCTGGTTCTTAAGATATTTGCAGTTTTATTTTGGGTCAATGACGTCGTTTCTCTTCACTAGTTTTGTGGAGTTTGACGCCGTCAGCTGAGCAGAAATGACATCCTATAATTAAAGCAGAAATAATAATGAATAATTTTAGAAATAAACTCGCACAAAATGAAAACTGTCACAGCACAAAACAGCACAAACTAAATACAAACATTTTCTATCATTTTCTTCCTGTTTTGAGACTGTTTCACATTCTGAGGTTCTGGACGACGTCATCGACCAAAATAAAACTGTGAATATCTGAAGAACCAGACGCACAAACAAAACATTTTGCAGCACAAACAAAGCACAAACGACACTTTTTGTGTAGGTTTGAGTTTGATGGGGCGACTCACGGAGGTGTGGACTTTGAATCACGGAGGTGTGGACTTTGAATTTTAAATCCGTCCCTCTGTGATGAACGCTTTAGAAGATATTAAGGTTTAAAAATGGTAAAAAATTAATTTGGTGCCATCGTTGCCATGTTATACCAAAAAAATGACAGCGCACCAACATTAAATGGACGGTTATAGAAAGATTAGATTCTGTTTTTTAACATATCCAAAAATTGTGATGGTTTTTCTGCCTTATTTTTGCAAAGTATATATTTTTAGTACAGTGTAACATTACTTTTACTTCAGTAGTATATAGTACAATGTAACAGTACTTTTACTTCAGTAGCATATAGTACAGTGTAACAGTACTTTTACTTCAGTAGTATATAGTACAATGTAACAGTACTTTTACTTCAGTAGTATATAGTACAGTGTAACAGTACTTTTACTTCAGCAGTATATAGTACAGTATAACAGTACTTTTACTTCAGTAGTATATAGTACAGTATAATAGTACTTTTATTTCAGTAGTATATAGTACAGTATAACAGTACTTTTACTTCAGTAGTATATAGTACTGTGTTGTATCTGGGCTTAACTTTCTGAACAGAGTGACAAAAATCTGGAACTTTTTTATGATTTGAGACTCTGATTACAAGAACATTACTCACACTTCTCTCAGATTTCCGCCCCTCTGCAGGACGCCTCTGTTTCCTGTGTGTTTGTGCTTTTCTGTGGTTGTGTCTTGTTCCAAAGTGACACTGTGAATGTTTATCATATTTAACACTGATAACAGCTTCATTTTGTATTTCTTATGCTCCAGAATGCTCAGTACAGGCTGAACGCATGGTTTTATACATTTATTTATTGAATATATAGAAATAAATCAGTTTTATAGTTGAATTTTTGCTCTTTGTGTTTGCTAAAACTCACCATCCTCTCTCTGTGTGGACCTGTATGTGTTTATCTTCTAGTGCTGTCAAAATCCCGTGTTATTAACAAGTTAACACAAAACATTTTTATCGCAAACTAGTGTTTTCATAAGCTTGGGCCATTGCTGTAACGTTAGAAACAGGATCTGACTGTAAACAGGAAGGAAAACAAGAGAAGTCCTGTGTGCGCTGATGTTATTCATACGAGGAAAACAGTCACTCCAAAACACACAGCGAATCTGCACTTCGATTACAGACTAATCCTGCGAAACGTGGAAGTAGAGCGGAAATAAACCAGCGCCGCCATTACTGCGTGCATCTGGTGTTGGTCCTGTAGCTGCTCAGACTTTAACCGAAGTCCTTCTAGCCTGAACCTTCAATGTGACGACCTCCTCAGCGATGGCAGAATCTGACCCAGGGGTCGGCAAACTTTAACCCCTGAAGACCTAAGGGCAGTTTTAGTACATTTCTCCTGGCCTGGATTTTTTTTCTTAAATTTGCTTTTAAACTGTTCAGTCCAACCTCTTATTTCACAATCTGCTGCTATAGTTGTGTCATGTGGCTGTGATAAAAGCTACAGGTGTCATGGTTTGAATGTGGTAGAGGACCCCAAAGCAGAGACATAGGCACAGGTAGATGTTAAACAGATTTATTGCCCGGATTACAGGATGTGATGATGGGAGCTGGCTGGAGACATAGATGGAGGGAAGACACTGGGGTAGACTCACGGGTAGACAGACCAGGGGGCTGTTCCAGAAAGTGGGTTAAACAAACTCTGAGTCTATCCCTGAACTTTGAGTGTAATTACTCTGAGACGGGGAAATCTGAGTTTCTGGTTCCAGAACTGCTGATATGAGGTAAATCAACTCTGAGTAGGTTCACCTCGAGTTACGCGCGTGCACGACTACTATAAAAAGCCATAGTCAATGGATCCCGAAACCATGAGTGTCACCATGACAACGATCAAAAAGAGATGGAGTTACTTCAGATGGAGCTCGAGGTCCTCATGGAGGCTACGGGGAGAAGACATTTTCCATCGTAAATCAAACACCACTGCAGCGGCAAAGGAGAGAGAGGCGCATGGGAGGAAATTGCGGCCCAATGCGTAAGTTTGAACTGTTCAGTTGAGGTAACATTCAACTGTAAGATCATCGCTTATTAGCCTAGTTGAATAGGAATAAAATCTGATTTTCGTTTAGGTGCAATCCAACAGGAGAGAGAAGAACTTGGAAGCAATGAAAAATGAAATATAAAAATATCATCCAAAGTGGTAAGGCATGTTTTTTTAATGCCTTAGGTTGTTAAGGTAAATGTAAATTCAGTGGCTACTTCAAATAGTAATGCAAATTATTAACAAAATGCTGTTTTAACATGCCCTCCCATTTAAAACCTCACTTAGGAAATGAAAACTTGATATGTTTAGCCTATACATTTATAGTTTTCAAATGTGACTGTGCACATTAACACTCAATAAAATACTATTTGAGAAAAAAATAACATTTGAGTTCTGCTCAGCCAACAGAAAGAAGGCAGAGGCCAAAAAAAAAAACCAGGTGGAGGGCCACTCAGGCAAAAACACTAAGCAGCCAGTGACTGAAGGCCCTGGGGGAAGCTCTTCTGAGCCCAGCGCCCCCATGGACACAAGGGCCTCCACCATCATCACCGGCAACAGGCGTTTCAGTGCCAGGGGAACTGTCCTCACCGCTCTACACTGTGGCCTTGCCATAGTTGCTCCGTGTCGCCAATATTATAAAGAAAACTTCAGTTGGCATAAAAACATAGCACTATGCACAAAATTTGAAGGGAAGTGAGCGCATGTCCGCGGTGTGTTAAGTTTGTATTGTGAGGCCGGAGGAGGCTTTAAGATAAATTATACCGTTTGACAAAAAGCGGTAGCGCTCAAACAGATATTCATCTGGAAAAGAGAGAATATCCAGCCTGGGGCCAAAGATTCTCTCGCAGCGCAAAGAGTTTCTAATAATTTGTGCCTCAGTGTCAATCGGGTTTGGGAGGAATGGAAAAGCCATGTTGTCTCAAAGCGATTTTCATGCGAGACCGCATGACGTGTGCTCACTTGACTCGCTTGACTCACTTGACTTGTTGCACTTCACATTTTGTGCATAGCGCTACGTTTTTATGCCAACAGAAGTTTTCTTTATAATATTGGCGCAGACACACATGTGTAAACAATGTTTTGAACATAAAAAATGCTTAATTGCTTAGGGCCTTAGCTACAAAAATGCAAAATATCAAGTCTGTAAGTAAATAAAAAATCTCCTTATTGCCCTAAAAACAAACAAAAGTGCTGTGGCTCCATGACTTTCCTGGTCCAGTCCTGGAAACAGCTCCTGTCAGGTCCAGGGCCAGAGCCACAGCACTTCTGCATTTCCATGGTTGAAATTACATTTGGATTTGTTCATTTTGACTGAAATAAAACTTTAAATAAAAATAGAAAGGGATGCACACCAAAATGTGTAATTTGCCATTTATGTGAGAATAAACTGCACTTAGAGCGACTTTTTCACTCATTATAAACACACACAGTCAGAGGAATCGACCATCTTGACTCACTTCACTCTTTGGCAAAGTTTGGGTCGATCAAAATGGACAGAGCGCATGAGTTTGGGGAAAACAAAGTTCCCATTGGACACTCGTTTTGTTCACTTCATCACACAGCGTGAGTGTGACGTAGGATAAAGCCGCAGAAATGTACGGAAACCTCTATGTCTGCACTTTCAGAGGGGAAAAAGTAAGTTTCTGTCTTTTACGGTTAGAAAGTTCTGCGCGGTTATAGAAAACATATTCTTCAGTATCGTGTACGATGTCAAGGGTTAACGTTGTCTTCCTAACATGGTTAAAACCAGAGGGTTAACAGTAGTTGGGGCTCTCTCGCTCTCTCATCTCTCTCACTCTGTCTCTCCAAGTCTTCCCTCTTTGAGGATTCTCTATAGTTCAATTAATATCAGTGCTATGCATAGTTTTATTCAGACACACACAAAAAAATAAATATTATCACAGTCACATACACAGGATTTGTTCATTGGCTGAAGCTTATTTATGCCTAATTCCACATATAAAGATCAATAAAAAAAAAAAAAACAAGAGAAAATACAACGATTTCAAATAATTTTACAATGCAGAAGAAATACTATTATTTTTATATTCTTTCTTGCGGTTACCTCTAGGTTTATATTTATATATATATATATATATAATGATTATTAGTTGTCCTTATTATCATGATCATAGGTGTTATTTGTAATCATCATATTATTTTTTTATTTTTCTTATTACATTATTTATATTACATAGACGAAGTTTATACTCTGTTCATTAATGTTCAGTTCAGCGGTCATAGTAAGAGTTATACTATTTTTTTTTAAACTTTTTTACTTTTTCCTTTTACTTTACCTTTTTAAATCATCATCCAGACAATTCCATAAATTAAGTCCCATAACTGAGATGCACATACTTTTTATTGTAGTACTTTAAAGTGGGTTTCCTTTGTTTTCTGGGACCTCCAGTCTGGAGCAGAAGGGACAGAGTTTAGGAGGTGCTGCATTCCAAACTCGTCTGGATATGGAAATGGTAGCAGTAGTAGCAGTATTAGTAGTATTAGTAGTATTAGTAGTAGCAGTAGCAGTAGTAGTAGTAGTAGTAGTATTAGTATTAGTAGTATTAGTAGAGGCAGTATTAGTAGTAGAAGCAGTAGTAGTAGTAGTATTAGTAGTATTAGTAGTAGCAGTATTCGTAGTAGAAGTAGTAGTAGTAGTAGTATTAGTAGTAGTAGTAGTAGTAGTAGCAGTATTAGTAGTAGAAGCAGTAGTAGTATTCGTAAGATTAGTAGTAGTAGTAGTAGTAGTAGTAGTAGTAGAGGCAGTACTAGTAGTAGAAGCAGTAGTAGTAGTAGTGTTAGTAGTGGTATTAGTATTAGCAGTATTAGGAGTAGAAGTAGTAGTAGTGGTAGAAGCAGTATTATTATTATTATTATTATTAGTAGTAGTAGTAGTAATAGCACAGAGCTGGAGTCGTGTTTGTTTCATTCACATGTTTGAGTGACTCTTTATTATTTGTCTGTTACATCTGCAAAGCTCCAGACGCTCTGTTCCACCCTGTGATGTCATGAAGTGTTAATTCTCATACAGCAAGACACAGTTAGCGTCTGAGTGGGGTTAAACAGGAGCTGAGACGAGCCCGAAGAGATAAACCGGGGAGAGAGACGCAGACGACCGTGAAACTGATCATGCAGAAGAACAAACTCTGCAACAGTTTGGATGAGATAAACACAGAGAAATGTCAACAGTGAACTGGAGGCATCCTTGAAATTTAAACATGTGAATGAAACAAAACACGACTCCAGGTCTGTTTGTGACAGAGGCCGGCAAGTGCAAAACACTTTTACAGTTCACAACACACAAAATCACAGTTAGAATACACATTTACATCTTGAATACAAATTTCAAGTTTCGTAAAACACTTTTACAAAGGCATAAACAAATTTACAAAACACAAAACACTTTTACAAACGCGCGAACAAATGTACAAAACACAAAACACTTTTACAAAGGCGCAAACAAATTTACAAAACATGAAACACTTAGTAGTAGTAGTGAAGAGTTATAACTTTGATTTCATTGTGCCATATATTGCAATATTGAAATGAAGTTGTTTGTAACAAAATGTCTTCAATGGCTTATGAAGTTACTCCTGTCTCTTCTCGCACACACTTTTGGTTGGTTGATTCAAACAACTTCCGGTTCCGGTTGGAGAATGCTGGCGCGTTTTTGGCTGCCGCTGCTCCTTGGCGTTATTTTTCGAGATAATCTCGCCAAATGACTCTGCATTTGTGGTCTACAAGTGGATTGTGCTATACTTTAAAAAACCCTCCACAATATATAAACTGTCACTGAGGTGTCGTGTATTTTCGTGCGACTTTAGCTTACCTGTTGCACGTCACCTAGCAACAGCTCCACGCAGAAGTCGCAGCCCTTGCAGCAATGTGGAGGAACTATGCGTGGCTGGTACTCCTCTGGTTCATCCTGTCAATTATCCACCATCCTGCTACAGCACTGTTCCAGTATTCTGCCTCTGAGTTTAAGCTCCATATACATCCACACAACGCACCAGCGCCTGCTCTGCTCCAACACCCGGACATTCTGTACGTGCCTCGCCGTAGACCAGTCCACCGGGGCTCACGTCGGAACTACCAATACGACAACTCCAGCTCCATCCCGTCGCTTTGGTCCACTGCCCGCCGTCCAAAGAGAAACACCTGTCGCCGTGCCGAGCGCGTCTTGGCCCGGGTGCAGAGAACGGCGAACACGGCTAGCGGCAGCGGCACTACTACAGTCAGCTTCGGTCTTCTTAACACCCGCTCTCTGACCAACAAGGGCCATCTCGTCCAGGAACTTCTGGCGGACCGTAAGTTAGACTTTTTGTGCTTGACGGAGACGTGGCAGCCTAAAAATGACTTCAGTCACCTCAACGAGGCTACTCCCCCGGGGTTTGTTTACCTCTCCCAGCCTCGTGTCACCGGTCGAGGGGGCGGTCTCGCGGTAATCTACCGCGAGAGTTGGAAAGTAGCTCCTGTGACTGTGCCTGTCTATCAGTCATTTGAGGCCACTGTATGTCAGCTCTCTGGACCAACTCCTACTATCATTGCCACCATCTACAGACCTCCAAAACAAAACAAGGATTTTATAACAGACTTTGCAGCTTTTTTAACACATGTTTCCACACTCTCTTCCAATGTCATACTATTGGGGGATCTAAATATTCACTTGGACATTGTTAATAATTCACTCACCAGCGATTTTATATCCTGTCTGGACAGTTTTGGTTTGCAACAGTTTGTTAATTTTCCCACACACTCAAAAGGACATACTCTGGACTCAATCTGCTGCTCAGGCGTTACACCCATGGACTGCAAAGCCAACTTCATCCCATTTTCCGATCATATGCTCCTTACATTTTTTGTCAATCTGCCTTTTTCCAAATACAACCCCACGCGCACCATAACATTCCGTAAAATTAAGGACATAAATTTGGACAATTTATCTTTTCACATCAATAATCTACCCAGTACAGACAGTTTTGCAACTCCTGATCAACTTGTGTCACACTACAACACCCACCTCCACAACATCCTTAACACACTTGCTCCACCCAAATCCAGATCGGTCTCTTTCACTCACACTGCACCCTGGTACACCCCCACTCTCCGACAGTTAAAAGCAAAAGGCCGCCAACTTGAAAGACTTTATAACAAAACTGGACTAACTATTCACAAGGACATGTACACACACCACACCCTCCACTACAAAGATTGCATCTCCAAAACTAGATCTGCATATTACTCCGGTTTAATCAGTACTAATGAAGGAAATTCCAGGACCCTCTTCTCTCTTGTTTCAACCATCACCAAACCTCCTGACTCCCTTCCATCTCATCTCTATTCATCCGACTTCTGCAATACCTTGGCTTCATTCTTCACCACAAAAATCCACACTATTCACCAACAGCTCAGCCCCTCTTCTGCTCTAACTCTACCTGCCATTACATCTCCTATCACCACCACCCCTTTCTCATCATTTACTCTACCTTCTATCAATCAAATTTCCTCTTTTATCCAAAAATCCAAAACCTCTTCATGTCAACTTGACCCACTTCCCACTGTCCTTATCAAAGCCACACTTCCTTCTCTTGCTCCTTTTATCACCAACATAATTCATGCCTCCCTCACCTCTGGTACTGTCCCCTCTTCTCTCAAAACTGCTGCTGTCACTCCAATTCTCAAAAAACCTGGTTCAGATCCCACAGACCTCAATAATTTCCGTCCAATTTCTAACCTTCCATTCATCTCCAAAATTCTTGAAAAAACTGTTTCTGCTCAACTTCACTCTCATCTGTCCTCCAATAACCTGTACGAGTGTTTTCAATCTGGCTTCCGTCCTCTCCACAGCACTGAAACGGCCCTTCTCAAAATCACTAATGACCTTCTTCTCTCTGCCGACTCTGGTTTAGTATCCATCCTCCTTCTGCTTGATCTTAGTTCTGCCTTTGACACCATTTCTCATTCCATCCTCCTGAACAGACTCTCTTCCATCGGCATCTCTGGCACAACCCTCACCTGGTTTCACTCCTATCTTTCCGACCGCACTCAGTTTATTCAACTCAAATCTTTCACTTCTTATCCTGTCCCCATCTCCTCAGGTGTTCCCCAAGGTTCTGTTCTCGGTCCCCTCCTTTTCATCATCTACCTTCTCCCCCTTGGTCACATTTTCCGGAAACACCACATTCAATTCCACTGCTACGCGGATGACACCCAGCTCTACCTCTCCGGCAAACCAAACTCCACACTCCCACCCTCTTCCCTTGTCAACTGTATCAGTGAAATAAAATCATGGTTCACCTTAAACTTTCTCAAACTCAATAGCAATAAAACTGAACTTCTCCTTGTAGGCACCAAATCCACCATAAGCAAGATTAATCATTTCTCCATTCCCATTGATGGCTCCTCCATCTCTCCCTCCCCTCAGGTCAAGAGTCTGGGTGTCATCCTCGATAGCACCCTCTCCTTCGCCTCCCACATAAACAGCATCACTCGCTCCGCCTACTTCCACCTCCGCAATATCCATCGACTCCGACCCTCCCTCACTCCACAGTCCACTGCCGTACTCATACACAGCCTTGTCACTTCCCGTCTAGATTATTGCAATTCACTTCTGTTTGGTCTCCCACAAAAAACTCTCCATAAACTTCAACTGGTTCAGAACTCTGCTGCTCGCATCATCACATACACCCCTTCCATCAACCACATCACACCCGTCTTACAACAGCTCCACTGGCTTCCCATCACACACCGCATTCAATACAAAATCCTGCTCCACACATTCAAAGCCATCCACAACCTCACACCTCCATATCTCTCTGACCTCCTCCATATTGCCACACCTGTTCGCTCTCTTCGCTCCTCCTCCTCTCTCCAGCTCTCTGTCCCCTCTGCCCGTCTTGTTACAATGGGGAGCAGGGCATTCAGTCGCTCTGCTCCCCAGCTCTGGAACACTCTCCCTCCTGATCTCCGCAACACAGACACTCTCACACACTTCAAATCCAAACTCAAAACTCATCTGTTCAAACTGGCCTATTCATTATAACCACAACTGCACTGTCTTTTCATATGCCTGATTTTAATGTAGATTTTAACTGTTGCTTTTACTGTTATAATTGTTATTGTTATACTGTTATATTTTTATATTGATGTATAAACTTGTTGTAAGGCGACCTTGAGTGCCCAGAAAGGCGCCCTATAAATAAAATGTATTATTATTATTATTATTATTACTTTTCTGTTTCTTTCATCCTGTCTCATTAAAAAGCAGACAGCATACACACATATGGCTGACCTTCGTCCACCTGGCGAAGTTATGTGCTTCCTTACAGATAAGACTGATGGGAAACGTACTCCCGGAAACTGGATGTCGATAAGAGCAGCTGCAAAGCAGAAGTTATTAATTGGAATTGTATTGGGTTGAAGGACGGAGGCGGACCAGGAGGCGTTTACAATATTTGCATATTCATGATGAAATGTTTTAAATAGCTGGGTTCGAGTTATGTTCGTGGTCACTCGGTTTGCCCTGCGAGGAATCCACGCTTAGACTGTTTCCCAGGGAACCTCGTAACCCAGCATGCTGTATTAGAAATATTGTGAGGTGAATAAATTGGCTTGAATTGAACTTCACGAATCCTGGTCTTCAATCTGGTATGTGCTAAAATGCGTCTAGGGAGATCTTGTTACGACGTCGAGTAATTGGAGTCCCCTATTTCAGTTTTGAACAGCGACACCTTCTGATTGTATTTGTTTGAGTTTAAGATTGGAGAAAGAGGACAATATTTCTTCAGTAGCAGTATTAGTAGTAGTAGTAGTAGTAGTAGCAGTAGTAGTAGTAGTAGTAGTAGTAGTAGTAGTAGTAGTAGCAGTATTAGTAGTAGTAGTAGTAGTAGTAGTAGTAGTAGTAGTAGCAGTATTAGTAGTAGTAGTAGTAGTAGTAGCAGTATTAGTAGTAGTAGTAGTAGTAGTAGTAGTAGCAGTATTGGTGGTAGTGGTAGTGGTGGTAGTGGTGGCGGTATTAGTAGTGGTGGTGGCGGTGGTGGTAGTGGTGGTAGTTGGTAGTGGTAGCGGTATTGGTGGTGGCGGTTATTGGTGGTGGTGGTAGTGGTGGTAATAGTGGTGGTGGTGGCGGTGTTAGTGGTGGTGGTAGTGGTGGTGGTAGTGGTGGTAGTGGTATTATTGTAGTGGTGGTGGTGGTGGTAGTGGCAGTGGTGGTGTAATGGTAGTGGTAGTAGTTGGTGGTGGTGGTAATAATTGGTGGCGGTGGTGGTGGCGGTATTAGTGGTGGTAGTAGTGGTAGTGGTATGGTGGTTAGTTGTTGGTGGTGGTGGTGGTAGCGGTATTGGTGGTATTAGTGGTAGTGGTGGCGGTGGTGGTGGCGGTATTGGTGGTGGTGGTGGTAGTGGTGGTATTGGCGGTGGTGGCGGTGGCAGTGGTAGTAGTGGTAGTGGTGGTAGTGGTGGCGGTATTAGTGGTAGTGGTGGCGGTGGTGGTGGCGGTATTGGTAGTGGTGGTGGTAGCGGTGGTAGTGGTGGTGGTGGTGGTGGTGGCGGTAGTGGTGGTGGTGGTGGTGGCAGCAGTGTAGTGTTGGTAGTGGTAGTGGTGGCAGTGGTGGCGGTGTTGGTGGTAGTGGTGGTGGTGTAGTGGTAGTGGTGGTAGTGGTAGTGGTGGTGGTAGTGGCAGTGGTAGTAGTAGTGGTGGTAGTGGCAGTGGCAGTGGTAGTGGTGTATTAGTAGTAGTAGTAGTAGTAGTAGCAGTATTAGTAGTAGTAGTAGTAGTAGTAGCAGTAGTAGTAGCAGTATTAGTAGTAGTAGTAGTAGTAGTAGTAGTAGTAGTAGTAGTAGTAGTAGCAGTATTAGTAGTAGTAGTAGTAGTAGTAGCAGTAGTAGTAGCAGTATTAGTAGTAGTAGTAGCAGTAGTAGTAGTAGTAGTAGTAGTAGCAGTATTAGTAGTAGTAGTAGTAGTAGTAGCAGTAGTAGTAGCAGTATTTGTTGGAAAGGCAGTAGGTTGGTGAGGAGCGCCCACTAGTGGTGCTGATAGTTAATACACATTTAAGTTTAGAGCACGCTGCACCGCTGTTTAATTAGTTCACAAGGCTCGAGCGTGCAGTCATCTGTTAGCTCAAGTTGTGCGTCGCTGACAAAGAAAGCACACACACACACACTCATACCCAGAGTGTCCTGTGATGATGCTCGAGTTTCAATAAAACCCTAAAATTACCATATGCATCCTGTCTCCTGTGTCCTGACCGACACTCCAGGGCGAATATCACTCACCGGACTAAAACCTATACAGTCCTTAAGCCTAAGAAGATAGTACCATCTTGAATATTGGTCCTTCGAGCCGGATCTGATATCCTCCTTGGACCTCAGGATGCAGCCTTGTTCGTCAGCCAGTGAATCTACACGCCCCAAGCGGAGTATCCAACCTCCTTCCTACCTGGAGGATTATGATGTGAGCTACCCCAGAGTACTGCGCACTGGTGCAGTACAGCCTCGAAAGGAAACCAGAGAGAGGCCTACACCAGTTGCAGAAGATTTCTACTCACCTATATCCTCACGAGCCTCCAGTCCAGTGAGTCAAGATAAGTGGTGCTATACTGTAGATCAGTGGACATCATCCTTACTTGAGGACACTCATCCAGAGCAGCCTGCCGGAGCCATTGGTGGGTTAACTTACTCATCCTCTTATCAAAGACCAAGTGAGCCATCATCACCTCCTCAGTTATCACGTTTGAACCTGCATCAGCCTCTTCGTGCAATTCCAAGTCAGTCAGTAGACCTTCCACCTCCTATTGCACCAAGACAGCGCTTTCCTTCACGTGATGCTGCATCAAGTTATAACAACACTCAAGGTAAACAATGGCCTCCCGGTATAACTCCTCCAGCATCGTCCACTGACCGTCAGGCGTCTATGATTGCTAAACTGGATAATTTGATGGCAGAGCTAAGACTTTTAAAGGAGCAGTCCTCAGTGCCATCCTGTCCACCTCCTCCTCCCCCCAGTCAAGTGACTGCTAGACAATATTATGGCCCACCGCAGTCAAGGTGGTATTCCTCAAATGACTACATTGCACAGAGATCCCTGCCGCCACAAGGGGGCGCCTATCCACCACTGTTGAGGCCAGAAGCCACTGTCAGATACAGTGCACCAGTCAGATATCAGAGTAAAGGTCCAGGTATGCAGTTTGAGCAGTCGTTTATGACACAAGAGAGAACATACAAAGGCCCTACTCCCTCCATCCCAAACTTCACCAGAAGAGACCCAGGGGAATTTGCCCGTCTGAAAATAGCTCTCAATAATCTGCTCCCAGAAGATAGCACTGAGCTATTCAAGTTTCAAATCCTGATGGATCATTTAAAACTAGAAGATGCTCGTCTAATAGCTGACGCCTACCTTAACTCTCCTATGCCTTATACAGACACTATAGCAGCTTTGACAGAGAAGTTCGGCCAACCTCACCAACTGGCCTTACAGAAAATAGCTAATGTTATGGATTCCCCAGACATCAGAAGAGGAGATGCAGAGGGTTTTGAGAGGTTTGCACTACAGATTAGGGCACTTGTGGGCATGCTGCAGACCTTGGGCCAAGAAGGGGAGATAGAGCTCAGATGCGGGTCCCACGTGTCACGCCTCCTCAGTAAACTCCCTGCTGAGATGAGATCAGAGTTTCGCAGACACATGTGCCGCCGCTCTAATACAGCGTATGACCTGATGGAATTTTCTGAATGGCTGCAGGTAGAGACATGGTGCCAAACAAGTGATGGACAAAGGGGGAATTATGGACTGAAAGAGAAAGCTTCCTCAAAGCCAGACCGCCGTCGTGATTCAAAGCCAGTTCCTCGGCCTGCTACTATACTGCTTGGCGCAGAAGATGCCCCTCCTAAATCAGAGAGTGTCAGCAGTGTACAAACAAATAAGAAAAGTAAGAATGCACCTAAAGCCTATTGTCCTTACTGTGACACCGAGGATCACTTTTTAAGTCAGTGTGCCACCTTTAAGTGCTTTGACAAGGCCCAAATGATTGACTGGATCAAAACTAATAAGCGCTGTTGGCGCTGTGGGAGATCACATCAAGCTGCACAGTGCAACTTAAAGAAACCCTGCAGTAAATGTCAAGGTAAACACCTACTCATACTACATGAGGTTAATAACAGAGAACCAAAGGAAGGTACCTGCCTAGTCAGCTCAGCTGCTGAAACGCTGTTTTTGGACAAGCCTTCTGACCCTACCCGTGTCCTCCTCAAAGTTATCAGAGTGCTCCTGCGAAATGGAGATAAGACATTAGACACGTACGCTGTCTTAGATGATGGATCTGACCGTACAATGCTACTGACTGCTGCAGCTCAACAACTGGAAGTGACAGGTACTCCAGAGGACATATCCCTCAGAACTATAAGACAAGATATTCAAATATTGCATGGTGCCTCAGTTTCCTTTGAGATATCGCCCACTCACCAGCCTAAGAAATCATATAAGATCACGAATGCTTTCACAGCTCAGCGCCTAGGTCTAGCCGAACATTCCTATCCCATTGCCACCTTGAAAAGGAAGTACAAGTACTTGGCCAATCTGCCTCTACAGTCTTTCAGCCGTGTTTCACCATTGCTGTTAATTGGTGCTGACCACCCACACCTACTGTGCCCCATAGAGCGGGTACGTCTGGGCCCTCCAGGAGGTCCAGCAGCCATCCGCACTCGCCTAGGATGGACTTTGCAGGGGCCAGCAAGAACACTAGAGTCACAGTTACCCCATCAGCAGTGCCTCTTCACATCACTCAGCCCAGAAGCCATTGAATTAAAGAGGAATGTTGAAAAGCTGTGGCAAGTGGACATTCTCCCCTTTAGAAATGAGAAAGAGGCCACTAGATCCCGAGACGACATTGAGGCAATGAACCTTCTCCAAGCCAAAACCAACAGGGTGGAGGTGAATGGGATACTAAGGTATGCTACACCCCTTTTAAGGAAGAAAGGTTTTCCTCTTTTCCGGGCATCGAAGGAAGCTGTGTTGCCAAGCCTCAAGAGCATGGAGAGACGCCTGGTGCGAGACCCTGATAAGGCAGTGGCTTACAACGCAGAGATGAAAAAGCTTGAGAACGCAGGTGTAGTAGCTAAACTCAGTCCAGAAGATCAGAATGAGAGCAGTGAGAGCTAGTTCATACCCCATCACATGGTCCAGCACAACGGTAAAAACAGAATTGTTTTCAACTGTTCATTCAACTATAAGGGGCTCAACCTGAACGAGTGGTTACTACCTGGACCTACCCTGAGCCCATCTCTGGTCGGAGTGCTCCTTCGCTTTAGAGAACACAGCATCGCTATCAGTGGGGATATCAAAGGAATGTTCCATCAAGTCTGTTTGGTACCTGAGGACAAACCTCTCCTAAGATTCATCTGGCGCAGTGACAGAGACAAGCCCCCAGACATTTATGAGTGGCAGGTCCTCCCCTTCGGGACCACTTGTAGTCCCTGCTGTGCGTCATTTGCCCTTCAGCAGCATGTGTTCCGACATAGCCAGCCTGAAGAAGATGTGAGGTTCACAGTAGAGCGGTGTTTCTATGTGGACAACTGTCTGCAGAGTGTTAGATTGGTAGAAGAGGCGCGGCAGCTGGTTGACAAGCTCAGAGCTCTTCTGTCCCATGGAGGATTTGATATTCGTCAATGGGCAAGTAACAAGCCAGAAGTCATCGGCCACCTACCTCCTGAAGCCTGCTCTGACAAACTAGACCTCTGGTTATCCCACGACAAGGCAGATGCTCAAGAATCTACTCTTGGATTGAGCTGGCATGTTGATGAAGACACTCTTGGATTCAAGCATCGACCCATCACTTATGGCAAGCCTACCATGCGGAATATCTATCGTACTCTAGCAAGTCAGTACGATCCTTTGGGATATATCCTGCCATTTACTACCAGAGCCAAGATCATTGTTCAGCAGCTGTGGGCTAAGCACAGGGACTGGGATGACACCCATCTGCCTGAAGATCTGTTACAGCAGTGGTTAGCCTGGGAGAAAGAGTTAGAGCACCTACATGAGATTGCTCTGCCAAGATGCTACACTAATCCAAGTATGGACAGACCTGACATGACACGACAGGTGCACATCTTTTGCGATGCTTCAGAGCGCGCATATGGATCTGTAGCTTACCTACGCTCAGAAGATGTTAACGGTAATGTGCACTTGTCTTTCCTTATTGGTCGATCCCGAGTTGCCCCTAAAAAACAGCTCTCTGTCCCGAGGTTAGAGTTGTGTGCAGCTCTCACAGGAGCTCAGCTGCTTAAGCTCCTCCAGAACGAGTTAACGCTTACGATTCAGTGCTACACACTGTGGTCTGACTCTACCACAGTCCTAAGATGGCTTCATTCCACCTCGTGTCATTTCAAAATTTTTGTCGGGACCAGAATCGCGGAGATCCAAGACCTTACAGAGCAGAGCACTTGGAGATACGTGGATTCATCTAATAATCCTGCTGATGACCTGACTAGAGGGAGGACACTTGCAGAGTTAGTACAGTCTAACCGTTGGAGCCAGGGGCCAGGTTTTCTTCTTCTATCTGCAGATAAGTGGCCTTTAAATCCTTCCCTCACAGCTCCAGAGTCACCCTTAGAGGAGATAGAGTTAAAGCGGTCTGCTGTCTGTGGCATGGTGGTCACCAATTCAGATCCACCCTCCTCAAACCAGCCTGAGGTTACAACCTGGCAAGAGTTGATTGGAAACAAAGTCAAGGAGCTTCATGGGGCGGCAGTGCGTCAAGAACCTTCACTATCTGCCATTCCTCCTGCAGAGACATTCAAAACAGCTGAGCAACATCTCTTCCAAATAATACAAAGAGAGAGTTTCACCAATGACTACCACTTACTCAAGAACGGTAAACCAATTCCGGTAAACAGTCGCCTCTCATGTCTTGCTCCACAGTATGATAGAGATTTAGGCCTGATCCGAGTAGGAGGTAGATTGCGACAGGCTGAGAATATTGACACAGTCGTGGCCCATCCTGTTGTCCTTGACCCAAGCCATCCCTACACAAAGCTACTCATCAAGGACTTTGATGCTCGTCTCTGTCACCCAGGGCCTGAACGAGTATTTGCAGAGCTTCGCCGTTCAGTATGGATCCTGCGAGGGAGAGAGGCTGTGAGGCGCCACCAACATGGCTGTTCTGATTGTAGGAGATGGAAAGCTAAAACTGCTTCCCAACAAATGGCTGATCTCCCTATAGCCCGACTTCGGCTGTTTAAGCCCGCCTTTTATTCCACCGGCATGGATTGTTTTGGGCCTTTCCTTGTTAAATTAGGACGCCGACAAGAGAAACGCTGGGGTATATTGTTCAAGTGCCTCACAACAAGGGCTGTCCATATTGACCTCCTGTCTTCAATCGATACAGACTCCTTCTTGATGGCCTTCAGGAGATTCATTGCCCGTCGGGGAAAACCAGCTGAAGTGTACTCTGATCAAGGTACAAACTTTAAAGGAGGTGAACGGGAACTCAGAGAAGCCTTCACTCAAATGTCTACTGACCTCCAAGAACAACTAGCTAAACAGCAGATCAGTTTCAGGCTCAACCCACCAGCAGCACCACACTTTGGAGGTGTGTGGGACAGAGAGATACGATCTATCAAGACTGTGCTGTACACCACCATCGCTTCACAGAGTGTTAAAGAAGAAGTGCTCAGGACTGTCCTAGTCGAGATTGAGAGCATTCTGAATGCAAAGCCACTCGGCTATGTTTCATCTGACATATCCGATGTAGATCCTGTGACCCCTAACTACCTTCTGATGGGGCGACCCGACAGCTCCTTACCACAAGTGGTTTACCCTGAGAGTGAGATGCGGAGAAGACGAAGCTGGAGGCACTCACAAGTCCTGGCAGATCATTTCTGGTTTGCATTTATCCGAAACTACTTACCTAACCTCCAGACCAGAAGCAAGTGGAGAGCCCCAGTGGACAACATCAAGGAAGGAGCTGTGGTTCTACTGGCAGACCCTCAGATACCTCGTGGTCAATGGAAATTGGACAAGCCATCAGAGTTATGCCCGGACCAGATGGCCTTATCAGAACAGCGGAAGTGAAGATCGATGGCAGGACCTACGTTCGACCCATAGTGCGACTCATTGTTCTTCCAGAAGTGAAGGATGAAAATGGACTAACACCCTCCTGATTAGACTGCCTTTCTGGTACCAATTTGCCCTGCAAATTGGGGGGCGGCTATGTTGGAAAGGCAGTAGGTTGGTGAGGAGCGCCCACTAGTGGTGCTGATAGTTAATACACATTTAAGTTTAGAGCACGCTGCACCGCTGTTTAATTAGTTCACAAGGCTTGAGCGTGCAGTCATCTGTTAGCTCAAGTTGTGCGTCGCTGACAAAGAAAGCACACACACACACACTCATACCCAGAGTGTCCTGTGATGATGCTCGAGTTTCAATAAAACCCTAAAATTACCATATGCATCCTGTCTCCTGTGTCCTGACCGACACTCCAGGGCGAATATCACTCACCGGACTAAAACCTATACAGTCCTTAAGCCTAAGAAGATAGTACCATCTTGAATAGTATTAGTAGTAGTAGTAGTAGTAGTAGCAGTAGTAGTAGCAGTATTAGTAGTAGTAGTAGTAGCAGCAGTAGTAGTAGCAGTATTAGTAGTAGTAGTAGTAGCAGTAGTAGTAGTAGTAGTAGCAGTATTAGTAGTAGTAGTAGTAGTAGCAGTAGTAGTAGTAGTAGTAGTAGTAGTAGTAGTAGTAGTAGCAGCAGCAGTAGTAGTAGTAGTAGCAGTAGTAGTAGTAGTAGTAGTAGTAATAGTAAATGTAAGATGATTTATTTACAGAAATGGAGCCAATTAACAGTCACACACAGAACAAAAGATTTATCCTTTCTTTACAGGTTTGTATTTGGACGTCCCTCAGCACAAAACTTTATAAGAGCCTCTGTGAACGTGGAGCTGTGGCCACGTCTGCTTCAGCAGGAACCAGGAACCACTGTGGAACATGTGAATTATTCTCTTTGTGTTAATATTAAGGAATGATTAAACAAGTACGTATATGCTTCTTTCTTATCCTGACTGTATAACCTATGCTCAACTTCAAATGCCATAGGAGCATGTTAACCTTGTGACCCTTGTCTATTTAAATAGATGTGCCGTCTCTGCAAGGGCCTGCTTCAAACATGGCCTAGACCAGGGGTGTCAAACTCATTTTGGTCCGGGGGCCGTATGCAACCTACTTTGATCCCAAAAGGGCCGGATCAGAAAATTTAAGATTATATTCCTCGAGCAACGCCACTTGTTCCAAACACACTGAGCACAGATTTCCCATTCACCTCTATCAACAAATAAGAATTAGACTATTTTTCTTGGGAAATCCTGAACTCAGCATCTGGTTTTCTCATTTTTTGACATTTTGCTGATGAGGGTCACGGCCGACAGTCAGAACGATCGTCCTTTAAGAGCATTTGGAAAGAGGAAAGTCTTCATTTGTGCTGCTCTGGTGGGAGTCGCAACGTACAGAAACACCGGAGACGCTGCTATGCTAAACGGTGCAGAAAATTAACAGAAAAATCTGAAAATTTTAAGTATTTTAATAGAAAAATCAGCCGAGGGCCAGATTAAAGGTCTTGGAGGGCCGGATCTGGCCCCCGGGCCGCATGTTTGACACATGTGGCCTAGACGTTGGGCTAGACGCTCAATTTCGTGAATTTTACGTAAGCAACAACAATAGAATTACACCTGCATGCATCAGCAAGTGTTGTAATCAGCAAGTCCTGCTATAAAAAGGTCTCGCAGAAAGGGCTTTGCAGAGACGGGGGAGCAAAGACCCATCATAAAGGCCGGTATCCTGTTGAATCCTGTTGTGGCTAAAATAAAGATCTTCTTAAAACTGCTCTACGACTTCCACGTGTTTGTTTTAAGGTGCCTCAAGGAGTCAGAAGTTTACAGATGGTGACCGCCGACGTGATCAATGATCCGTAATCTTGGAAGTCAGGCCTTATCATCTCTTATCGTCTCTCCGCAAACCCCCTGAAAAGACATCACAAACGAGCGCTCCAGAAACATACGGTACGACAGTAGCCTTTTGTTCTAAAATTCCTGTCAATTGACTTAATGCTAAAATTACAAATGTGGTGAATTTTTGGGGACTTTGTGTAATATTAAGTGATCATTTTGAACTATGTAAATGAGCCGTGTTTATGTTTATCACGTGATAAAAAGAAAACAGTGTAGTGCCGTATTTAGGCTTAGTAGATTAATTTTTGTATCGTGTATTATGCTAAATGGCACGTTAAAAGAGAGAAAGCAACGGTTTTATAAATAAAAAATAAAAACAGAAACTTTTAATTAAGTTTATATAAAAATACAGGCCTAATATATACATATAAAAAATAAAAATAATAGATTTAAAATGTGTAAAAAACTATATGTAATAATATTATTACTATTGTTTTTTAGAAACATAGGGGGTTCCCGGGACCCCGTTCAAGTGTTTTATATACAACATGAACATGAAAGTGTTTGTCGTTGTAAAGTTAACAGTGGGTTGATCTCGCAGATAGGCGTTATTTATGAACCTTGTGAAACAGGGGCGTTAATTGCTGGGATCAATCTGACAGGTCAAACGGCAGGCAAACAGGAAATTGCTACATACTCACCATATTATGGAATTCACTCCAAAGTTTGTGATTCAGTTAATAGCACTTTGGCACATACAGATTTCAATGTTACTGAAATCACACTTCAATGTACCTGGTATGATAGGCCGGTACGTTCGAAAACTGGATGTTTGTGTAATTCTTTTCCCCATGGCTATGCGGAAATAAGTAGTACAGATAATGATTGTAGAAACAACACGATGCTAAATGCTAACTCGCTTGTCACATATCCCACAGAAGTGAATGTCGTAAATACACTAGACTCGCATGTCACATTTCCCACAGAAGCAAATGACGTAAATACACTAGACATGGACACTGCACCGTCTCTCATGCTGTCAGAACTTGGGGACGAAGCTGAAACATTAACCACAGTGTCTGAGTCTGTAACTGACCCCTTCCGTGCGACTTTACAAACTGAAAAAATAGGTCTTACTCCTGGGTTTAAGAAGACAACTGTTTTAGCTCCGCAATTTGTAATACCACCTGTTACGTTTGCAGATAACAAAACTGAAAAGTTTGTTGACAATCTAGCAAATGTTAATAATATTACTGGGGTTAGTCTATTTGATATTCAATCAATAAAAAGCAAGATTAGTGCTCTTATGAAAAAAGTTATATATACAGTGGGGGTGGTTTCCGAGACAGTTTCCATGCAAAATGCGAATTTACAGCCTGTTGTTGAAAAGCTAAAAAATGAAATAGTAGAAGAAATAACGGTAAAGACAAAAGATATAGCAAAAACCTTGTGTCCGTCCAACTCATCAAATATTGCTAAAATGCTAAGGGATCTAACACAAGAGTATGATGTATTAAAAGCCACTTTGAAGGGAGGTTTTCATTATGCTATGTTATTATTTATTGCGGTCTTCCTAACTTTGGGTTGCGTATTAATAATAGCTGTGTTTTTATGTTTATGTTGGCCGCAGACTGCTAAAATTATGTCAATACGTCCGGGTTCCGCTTCCGTATATAGTTGGGATTGTGAGATCCAAAATAGGGAGGAAAGCTTAGATGTTTAACTAGAGGATAATGGGGTATTTTGTTATTACTGCATTTTGTTTTAAAGGTGGATAGATTTGGTTAGGGGTCAATTACAGTTCAGTAGCTGTTTGGTTATTGTTTTAATTAGTGTTCAATATGTTGGGTAAAATGGGACACTGCTAAAAGTTTAAATTACATAAATGTATAAATCAGTTTTATTGTAATTCATTAATAGTCATTTATTGAAAACACTGACAGCATACATTGCTACATTATGAACAGTGTTATATGTATAACTAAAGGTCATGCAAGTTGACCCATCACAACCCTTGTTTCACAACCGTTGTGATTGGCCAAAAATTAATCATTCTTTATATGACCAATAAGCTGGTGTCCCACTTAACCTGACTATACTTTATAAGTAATTAGGTTAACAAAATATTAAGATTGATTTAAGTTTAAAATAAATAAATACTGTAATGACAAAATGTTGACACATAGTTAAATTCTAAACAATATCTAAAGTCAAAATTTATTTTCCTTTTAGAAATCAGACTAAGGACAGGAAAAGAGAACGGGGAAAAAAGAAGCCCTACTGGATCAAAAGCCCTTAGAGTCTACAGGTAGATGATAAACATTAAACAGTTTATTAGACAGAGACCCAATCAAATTAAAAAACAACATCCAATTTATAATAAACAGTAGCTGAGGGGGTAAATATTAATATACCACAAATGTCCCAATTCACCACACTAAGTCAATTGATGGAGTTTTGGAATGGCAAGGCACTTGAAGAAGAGGCAGATCCGAAAAAGGCCCAAGAAGATCAAACTGCAATTCAAGAAATGGTCAAGAAATATATCAAGAAAAAGATGATACATGGAGGAAAAGATGCAATTGCCCCAACAGAAGATCAATGGAGAAATATAAGAAGTTACTATAAGGAAAAAATTAAGCAGTGTAACCTGGAGCCCACCCAAAATGCTATAATAAGGAAGATAAACCAACTGAAGATACAGAAGCACAAGAATGACATGAGCCGCCAATTAAAAATACAGAAGTATGAAAAGGAGATGAGAATGGCTAAAAAAATGCATCAATGGGCAAAAGAAATGAAAGCAATACAAGAAACGAGAGATTTGTCCTCCATCTTTGTTCTCAAGCAAAAAGAGAAGGGTGTGACCTCAAAGGAGGATATTCGGAGAGAAACTTCAAGAGAACCTGTTGTAAAAATATATCCGATTAATTCAAGGCCTCCAAAGCTTGGAAGAGATAAGAAGAGACTAACACATAAGTATCTCACATGCTCTAAAAGCAGATATTCCTGGGATGAATCTGAAAATTCAGAAGAAGATGTTCCCTGACTGGAGAGTACATTACGATATGCAACAAGCCCACCCCCAGAGGATGAAGGATGCGACTATGATGTGTCAAGAAAAAATGATCCCCCACCATATACCGGAACCACCAGTAAAGCTCAGAAACACAGCATATCCCCTGCTTCTCAGATGCTATCAGATATCGATGTATGTCCCACCCCAAAGATAACTCATAAGGTAATTGGAGGAGAGTTGGCATTAACATCTGTTGAAACACGCCCGAGTGAACTGGAAGAGAAAATAGCAGCAGTTCAAAACCAGGTGACTTTTCTGACTCATATTGTGGAAACCGAGAAAGAGATGAGGAAAAGTGAGGGGAGACACGAGACAAAAGAAAAATTGGACTCTGATCAAGAAACAACAAAAGAGAAAAGCAGAAATTGGTCACCAATGACAAAAAGAAATGAAGCCAGGTGTACTACGGATGAGGGGTTGATAAAACAATATGGTGATCCCTTTTCAGTTAATGGATCGTTCAGTGGAATTGTTGAAGCTGATGAATATGAAGATGCTCCCATTTGTGGAACCATTAGTCCACAAAAACAAGGAGACAATACAGCTGTTTACCCAATAAGGATGGATGGCCAACAAGTAGTATATCAGCCATTTTCACTGAAGGACTGGAGTTCTTTGATGTTTACACTTCCAAGGTTAACGGAGGGTGGAATTCCATGGATGAGAGCACTACTAAAACAGACTGCCGGAGATAAATTGTGTTGGGGAGACATACAAGCTGCCATAACAAAAGCCACTGATGAAACAATTGCAGAAAATATCAAAAGAGCTGTGGAAAGGAGATTAAGGATACAGCTACGGAACAATCATGCTCTTCATATTTTCCGTGACACTCTAGAAGAAGAACTCAGGACAAGATTTCCATGTATTGTCACTGATGAGTTATTGTCTATACAGATGAGAGACACAGAAGATTATTACAGCTACAAGCAACGTGCCACTAATCTATATCATGATGTGACTGGAGAACAAATTGAGGCTGGTACCGGTATGGCTGTATTGCTCAGGTCCACTTTGATTAAAGGAATGGCTGGTCCCATTCAAGATGCTTTGCAGAGTATAATGGGACTGTATAATAAAACGGAAGAAGAATTTGATGCACATTGCAATCATCAAGTAAATAAGTGGCAAAAAGATAAGAAAGACACTGAAGAAAAGAAACAGGAGTTGGAGCTGGCTACTGTGAAATTACAATTGCAAAAGTACCAAACTGAGCTTAAAGAAAAAAAGAAGGAGAAGAATATAAATGTGATGAATATACAGTCAGACTCTCCAGAAGAAGACATGTCACCAATTACAAAACAATTGACGACTGCAATTAAGATGGTGATGAATGCTCAGCAACCACAAGAAACAACGACACCAAAAACTCAGCCAGGCCAGCCTATACAAATACCAAATGTACCAGTCATGATCTATAACGGCCCTCAATCAAGAAATCAAGGAGGGTTTCAGGAACCCTGGAAGAAACAAAAAGACAGGCTACATAAGCAATTTTCAGCAAAATGGTCGATGTCACCTGTGTCAAGGAATAGGACACTGGAGCAAAGATTGTCCAATGGCATTTCAAAGACAAAGACAAGGACAAGGATCAAATAATTTTCAACAATATATGCAACCAACACGGGGAAATAATCAACAATTCATGCCACAACACACAGCTGTTTCAATGCCTCCAGCCCCAAATGGAAGAATAATGAATGTCGGAAATTGCTATCAAGAAAGAAGAGATATTCATGGATGCTTGGATGAATATGGTGATTACTGAAGGGGCCTACAGTCAGGCCATTCGCTAAAACCATGGAAAAGCGAGCCAATGGTGGTCTTAAAAATAAATGGACAGCAGATTAAATTTTTGGTGGATTCAGGAGCTACAGTATCCTGTATACAACAGAAATTTCCACTTTCATCAAAGACGATGTCCATAACCGGCTGTGTAGGAAGACCAGAAGTTAAAATGTTTACTGAACCATTGGCAGTAACAATGAAAGAACAAACAGTGAAACAAGAATTCTTATACTTACCTGATTGCAGTGTCTCCATATGTGGAAGAGACTTGATGTGCAAACTATCATTGTCAGTGGTGTTCTGCCCAGAAGGCCATAAAATACTTGACAAATGTGAGACACTCAAGATGCTGAAGAATGTGACTACATGTAAAACTACTGAGATTCTGTACCTTTCTCCAGACACTGCAAAAGATTTAAAATCGCAAGTTACGATCTATTGGACGCAAATACTCACAGATCCAGAAAAAGGAAATACTGCATCAGCATTATGGCAGAACTACAAGACATGGGCAAGATCGTCATATCCACTCTGTGAGCCTTTTGACCCCCTACATGTCACATTATACTATTCTACGCTTGATGATGACACCTATGAAGAATTATGGCAAAAGGTGGATGGGCAAACCTTTCAAGTGAGCTACTCCTATCTCTATTTGGGTCCTCAAGGCATGGCACTCACTGTCTCCCTCCCAGAAGAACTAAACCCATATTTCATGGGAAATGAAGAAAGTGCACCTCATGTATCTGTGGCTATATCAAAACATCATTTGCCAAGACAACTTGGTCCAATGGTCAAGCTAGCCTCAAGTCTTCAGTATGACGCCACTGAAATCAAAGATGTTTTTTACAATCCACAACACCAAATCTTCAGAATTGTGTTACCTCAAGGCTCAGAAGACAATACAAGAGCATCCAAACAATACAGACAACGGATCTTTGAGAACCATCCAGATACAGAGATGTACCTTGCACAAGTACCACCAAACATATGGATGATGCACCCGAATGATGTGGGTCAGACAAAGCATACTGTTAAAGTGCAACTTACTACAAACAAACCAATATATCATCCCCAATATCCACTCAGAGAAGACCAAGCAGCGGGGATTCAAAAAACTATTAATGGATTGCTGGAATCTGGAGTAATATATGAAACAGAATCAGAATATAACACACCACTTTTTCCAGTGAAGAAATCGGATCTGCAAAACTGGAGGATGGTTCAAGACTTTTGTCCAATCAACGAGGTTACAGCAGGAGAATCATATCCAGTACCAGACCCTTACATCGCATTGAATAATCTGTCACCAGAGCACAGGCATTATACTGTGATTGATTTGGCCAATGCATTCTTCACAATCAACTTGGAGACCTCCTCTCAGAAATACTTCGCTTTCAGACACAGAAATAAGGTCTATTCGTACAGAAGAATGCCAATGGGATGGAAACATAGTCCTGGATTTTTCAGCCACTTCTTAAGACAAGACCTAGCAGATTTGAAATTTCCAGAGATGTGTACTTTGATCACTTATGTGGATGACATTCTCATTGCTGGAAAAACGGCAAAAGAAGTCTTAGAAGCCTCAGTACTATTGCTCACACATTTGTCAAAAAAGGGGTACAAGGTCAAAAAGCAGAAGATACAAGTTGCAAGACAAACTGTGCATTTCCTCGGACGGGAAGTATCAAACGGTACCCAAGGAGTGACGGACAGTAACAAAAACGCTATCTTGAATACTCCAAAACCAATTACGGTACGTCAAATGCTCAGTTTTTTGGGACTCTGTAATTACTCTCGAGAATACGTCCCTGGCTACACTGAATTTACGACACCCCTTCGAGAACTCATTAAGCCTCATGGTATGCATAATCTCTCTGCCGAACTAGTCTGGACGACAGAGGCTGAAGAGGCATTCATCAAGACAAAGCAAGCTATTTGTGCAGCATGTAGCCTGTGTGCTCCAAATTATGACATTCCTTTCCATTTGGATGTGTCAGAAAGACAATCATTTGTCCAAGCCGTTCTTTATCAGAAGCATCATCAGACCAGAAGAGTGCTAAAACACTATTCTTGTAAACTGGATTCTCATGAACAGACTCAACCTGGTTGTGCACGTTACCTGGCTGCTTTGGCAAGGACAATAGAGAAGACTTTGCATATTGTGCAAAATCATCCACTGGTGATACATACTCAACATGGAATACTTGCTTATCTCAACTCTCGCCTGTTCATTACTACTGCACGAAGATCCAGTAATATTTCAAAGACTTTAAAACAGCCACACATCACTTATGAAGGGGGAAACATCGATATGGCAGCAAACATGGAGACCGAAGGAATTCCACATGTTTGTGAAGAAAAAGTCAGAACTGAATTGTATGTTAGAACAGATCTACATACTACACCACTTTCAGATCCAGATATGACTATTTTCTGTGATGGTTGTTCATACAGAGCGGAAGGAGGTCATATTGTGTCATCATATGCAGTAGTGGAACAGCTCCCTTCTAACCAATATCGTTTGATGGAAGCTCAACAGATAGCAAAAGGATCTGCACAAGTGGCGGAGATAACAGCAATGTTACGAGCACTGCAACTCTCAGAGGGCAAGGCAGTAAACATCTACACAGACTCAGTCTATGCATACAAGACCGTGACGATGTCATTGGCTGGTTGGATCAGAAATGGTTTCAAACTAGTGATCGGCCTTCCAATAAAACATGAACAACTAATAAAACAACTGATAGATGCTGTCCAACTGCCATCAAGACTTGCCATCATAAAATGCAAAGCTCACACCAAGGGAACAGATTCTATATCCCTGGGAAATCAAGCAGCTGACCACGCCGCAAAGAAAGTTGCAAATTACAATGCAAGAAATATGCTCATCCACACCAATGAAGAGATTGAGATGCTTCCTGATGCAAATGTGATGGATGCAACATATATAAAAGAAATTCAAGAAGCAGCTGGGGCATATGAACATAGTGCCTGGAAACAACGTGGTGCTACAAAAGATGCTACAGGAATTTGGAGAAATCATGAAGGAAAAATCATAGCTCCAGTTGCACTGCTTCAGATGCTTTATGATGAATACCACACTCCCACTCATCGAAGTTATGAAGCCATCTCAAAGCACATTGATTTGTGGTGGCATCCACAAATGAAGTGTATTATGCAATACTGGATTGATGATTGTCCCATCTGTCAGACTATGAATCCAAAGAAGGCCTACAAACCACCTCCGGGAACTTATACTCTTCCCAATAAGCCTTTTGAAAGAATTGTTATGGATTTCACAGACATGGGTCCGGAGATGAGAGTTCGAGGATTTCGCTATCTACTGGTCATAGTCTGTGAATATACAAAATGGGTTGAAGCATTTCCCTGCAAGACGGAAACGGCTAAGGAAGTGGTGAAACACTTAACTACTGATGTTTTTCCACGATTTGGCATTCCACATGTCATAAGATCTGATAACGGAACACACTTTACTGCTAAAATAGTCCGTGATGTGCTGAAGGCTCTAAATATCACTCAACGTTTTGGAACTGTCTATCATGCTGCCAGTCAAGGAGTTTGTGAACGAATGAATGCCACTGTCAAGAGAAAATTTGCAAAGGTCTGGAAAACCACTAAACTCGATTGGGTAACTGCCTTACCTTTTGTCTTGATGGATATTAGAAACAGTGTGAATAAAACCACGTCATATTCTCCTCATCTACTGTTAACGGGCAGAGAAATGCAAAAACCAAGGGGACCATTTACCGAAGATACTCCATTCATTGAATGGGACAAGCAACATCACTTATATGTTCAAGAACTTCAAGAAATAGTGATGCAGTTGCATAAATGCAGACAGAGAACACATGATCTAGAAGATGGAGTTGATCCAGATGTAGATGTCTCTCCGGGATCTTGGGTGTATGTAAAAGTGCATAAACGAAACAACTGGACTCAACCATATCAAACTGGACCATACCAAGTTCTACAGTCTACTGGGAGATCAGTGCAAGTCCAAAAAGAAACATCTAAAGTGTGGTATCATCTATCACACTGCTTCAAGGCACCAGTAGACCCAAATGAACGAAGTTTAACCCAAATTCGAACTGACATTGCCGTCACATCTGCTATCCAGGATGAAGAAAGCAGACCAAAGCCAGACATTGCTGATAACAGTGCACCAGAAGAGCAACCCCGACCACCCTCCGCCACTGGGGCGAAGAGAAGAAAAAGGAGAGTATAAGCCATGCTTTTTGAAAATATTTCAATGTGCATTTTTGATTATGCTAATTGTAATACCTTCTATCGTTCTAGTGTACTGGTACACTTCACATACCCATAGAAGTATTGAGACTGGCCTCGGACAGCCAGCAATCAAAATGATGAGCCACTACAACCGACTTCAATTCGGCAACGAAAATACAGGTAAGGAACAAGTAGCGCTGAACAGACAAAAAAGGGACACTAGACACACCCCAAAGATTGTAAAATATTGCTATGAGGGACAAACTTGTAACATACTCTTTGATGTATGTGAAGTACTAGATTGTATGCTAGATATACCTGCTATGGATCATGTGCTAAATGTACAAATTGTCTGTAGGGATACTTGTTTGTCAAAAACAGATGACTATGGACAAAGAGTTATAGAGACTGCCAGAGTTATAACAAGTACTGATGGGCAACAAAAGAAGGAAGAAAACATTTTTAAAACTGATCTACAGCAGAAAATTACCTTAACAAAAAACAGAAAGGATGATGCATCCTTTCAAGCAGATCTAAAACATTGTAAAGGGCGTAAATCAATTACTCAACGTTGTAATCCTTTGATATTATCTATTAAAAATCCAACATTCAATGATTCTGGAATATATTCTATAGGGTTCCTGTGCTCCAAAATTATTTCTATACCATGTAATAGAAAGACAAATTTGAATTTTGAAGGTTATATCCAAACGACAATTTTAAAAGCTAATAGACCGGCTCCAGAAAATGATTTAATTTCCTTGACCAAAGCAATAAAAATCGAGACCGGGCTAGAAATGAATGAAAATACTTGGCTGAAATGGGTACAGTACACTGCACACACTTTAACTACGGAAGATTGCATTGTGTGTTCTGCAGCCAGACCAAGGTTAACTACTGCATCCATACCATACTCTACTAAGGAAGACCTGACCTGCATACTTAAACTCTTCACTAAAAAGGAATTTGATAAAACTGATGCATGTTTCCGCCTTCACCATAAATTGCCAGTGGTTTCCTCCAAAGATGTACCTACATTTTGGACTATGGGAACAGCTAAATATACTTGTTTTCTTAAGGACACCATTATACACACAGATACACAAAGTACTGACAGGAACGAAATAGAAAGTTTTGCTGATAATTTCTGTAATCAGACTTTGTCTTCAGACAACTATGAAGATTTTTCCCTTCTGATTAATCATTCTACTGCTCGTGCTGATATTTGGTGGTTGTGTGCAAATTTACGTTTGTATGCTATTTTATCAAAAACATGGTCAGGCATTTGTGCACCAGTAATGTTAATTATCCCGTTCACTATAGGCCCATCAAATTCACTAAGCCTTACACAAACTCAATTAACATACAGAGCTAATTCTAGACATAACCATGTGAACAAGAGGTCATTGTCATCTCAGTCTAAGCCCAAACCTCATGGATCGTTTAATGAGGACATCTACCTCAGTGCTATTGGTACACCTGTAGGAGTTCCAGACGAAGCACAAAATGTAATTACAGCTGGGTTTACCTCAGTTTTATTTGCAGGGGTAACTGCTACTAAAAATGTTGTTTGGATAAATTACCTTTATTACAATCAGCAGAGATTTATTAATTATACAATTGAAGCAATAGAAGGCATTGTGGAGCAATTGGGTCCTACATCACTTATGGCTTGGCAAAATAGGATTTCCCTTGACATGTTACTCGCCAAAGAGTCATCAGTATGCAGCATGTTCCGAGCAGAATGTTGTACTTACATTCCGAATAATACTTCCCCTGATGGAAGTATTGCTAAAGCTTTGAACAAACTTAAGTTATTGTCTGCAGAATTTGTTAAGAACTCTGGTGTGTCTGAAAACACTTGGACAAATTGGCTCTATGGAATATTTGGACCTTGGACTGATGCCATAATATCTGTAGTTGTTACAATATTAACAGTTATCGCTATACTAATAATAATCGGATGCTGCATTATCCCTTGCCTTCGATCACTGGTAGAGCGATTGATTGCTACTGCCCTGACACAGAAAACTCCTACGTCTCAGATTTTGTTACTCTCTGTAGAGTCTTAAAGTCCCTAAGTATTGATTAAACTGCACTGTTTGACCTTCTGACTTAAAGAAGGTAAAATTCATAATTCTAAGGTCCCAGTAAGCGTTCCTTGTTTCTTATTTTGCTGTCCGAGAGTCATATATTAATTTGTGTGTTATATTTGTTTAAGTATTGGGATGTGTTATTATAGAAAAACAGCTAAGGCTAAATTTATTTTATGCATGTATCAGAGTTTAAAGTTAAAATAGAACATTATGTAAAGGAAGCTTTTTGCTCTTCTGATTTTGATTTTGTGATCATAAAAATGATCAAAAGGGGGGAATTGTGAATTATTCTCTTTGTGTTAATATTAAGGAATGATTAAACAAGTACGTATATGCTTCTTTCTTATCCTGACTGTATAACCTATGCTCAACTTCAAATGCCATAGGAGCATGTTAACCTTGTGACCCTTGTCTATTTAAATAGATGTGCCGTCTCTGCAAGGGCCTGCTTCAAACATGGCCTAGACGTTGGGCTAGACGCTCAATTTCGTGAATTTTACGTAAGCAACAACGATAGAATTACACCTGCATGCATCAGCAAGTGTTGTAATCAGCAAGTCCTGCTATAAAAAGGTCTCGCAGAAAGGGCTTTGCAGAGACGGGGGAGCAAAGACCCATCATAAAGGCCGGTATCCTGTTGAATCCTGTTGTGGCTAAAATAAAGATCTTCTTAAAACTGCTCTACGACTTCCACGTGTTTGTTTTAAGGTGCCTCAAGGAGTCAGAAGTTTACAAACACACACACGCACGCACACGCAGACACACACACACACGCACACTCACATACTCACACACACACACACGTGGTGGAAAATCACTTTTAATTGTTAAACAGATGTTATCTGTCATAGTGCAGTACATTCATGGGAGACAGACCTGACCTTCTGATCTTGATCAAAACATATCTTAATGAACAGGAAACAGACAGGGAACAGGGAACAGACACCATTCCAGTAGCCAAATTGTCAGAGTGACCTGATGTGTTTTGGAAGTGTTTATGTAACTAAGAGGTTTGTCTTAACCGATCCTTTGTAAATATGGTCAGGAAGATGGGGCTAGCGCTGGATGGTATAACTAGGGGTCTGCCCCACAATGGGGGCCGACTATCAGTTATTCTTGGGCGAAGGAGGTCAGACCTTGTCGCTTGTCTCTATGCGTCTGTCTCTCTATAAGTGTTTCAGATAGCTAATATAACAGTATGTTATACTTATACCCCCTTCCCCCCCACAAAGATACATATGCATCCTGCCCTAGTGATAAGCTCCGTGGGCCAGCTGTGAGCCAGCACAGTATTTCTTTGTTTCATAGATGTTAAAGGCACAATATGAATTGTATAATGACTGGTAGAAATTATTACATTCTTCATTACAAGGTCACCCTCCGCCTGTCCAGGCGGAGGGTGACCTGCAGTGGGCTAATGATCTGAACCAACACTTCCTGAGGTTTGATCAAGCACCCACCCCTCCCCCCGCACAGTTGCACACCACCACCTCCATGAATGGACAGACAGCTGCTACTGTTCACACCTCTGCACCTCTTCACACCTCTGCTCCAGCTCTGAGACTCTCCACTACTGCAGAGGGAGGCACCCCTGCCCCCAGCACATCACTCCCCTGCCCAGCTCTGTCCTTCACTACAGCCCAGGTGAGGGGAGAGCTGAAGAAGATCAAGGCGAGGAAGGCAGCGGGACCAGACAACATTAGCTCCAGGCTCCTGAGATCCTGCGCAGATGAGCTGTGTGGAGTCATGGGGCACGTCTTCAATATGAGCCTAAGGCTGAGGACGGTACCACAGCTGTGGAAGACCTCCTGTGTGCCAAGGACCTCGGCAGCTTCAGGCCGGTGGCTCTCACATCACATCTGATGAAGACACTGGAGAGACTGGTCCTGGGCCACCTCCGCTCCACCGTGAGCTCAGCAATGGACCTGCTGCAGTTTGCATACCGGCCTGGCATCGGAGTGGAGGACGCCGTCATCTTCCTGCTACACCACTCCCTCTCTCACTTGGAGAAGCCCGGCAGCACTGTGAGGATTCTGTTCTTTGACTTCCGCAGACGCCGCTCCACTGCCTCCCCACCAGTGAACATCCAGGGAAGGGACATTGAGAGAGTGGACTCATACAAGTACCTGGGTGTTCATCTGAACAACAAACTGGACGGGACTCACCACACAGATGCACTGTACAAGAAGGGCCAGAGCAGGCTCTACCTCCTGAGGAGACTCAGGTCCTTTGGAGTGAAGGGGCCCCTCCTGAGGACCTTCTACGACTCTGTGGTGGCATCAGCCATCCTGTACGGTGTGGTCTGCTGGAGCAGCAGCATCACAGAGAGGGACAAGAGGAGACTGGACAAAGTCATGAGGAAGTCCAGCTCTGTCCTGGGCTGTGCCTTGGACTCGGTGCAGGAGGTGGGGGACAGAAGGGTCCTGGCTAGATTCACTTCTATGCAGGACCTGGAGTCTCACCCTCTTCAGGGCCCTGTCTGCTCTGGAGAGCAGCTTCAGTGACAGACTGATCCACAGTCGCTGTGTGAAGGAGAGGTTCCGCAGGTCTTTCCTTCCTGCTGCTGTCAGACTTTACAATGAACACTGCTAACTCTGCTGCCTGTGCAATACTGGGACCCTGTGCAATACTGTAAGATAGTAATTTATTGTATATATAGTCTTTAGATTGCGATTTATTGTATATATTGTTTTAAGATAGCAATTTATATATACATAGTTTTATAATCCTTATCTTTATAGATCTTTATAGCGTTTGTCTATTTTTAACTTAACTGTACTTCTATTGCTGCTACTGTTTCTTGCTGTTCTCTTTACTGTGTGTTGCAACACTGAAATTTCCCCATTGTGGGACAAATAAAGGATATATCTTATCTTATATTAAAGACACACTATGAATTTCATAATAAGTAGTAAAAATGATTATATTCTTCAACACACACACGCACGCACGCGCTTCGGGTTTTTGGAGGCTCCTAAGACAAGAACTCAGAAGGCGTAAATATTTCAGTTGGAGCAGATACAGGCCTCAGATCAGCTGGTCCTCGCTCCCCGTCTCTGAACGGCCCCTGCTGAGATTCCTTCTTATCGCCGGGCTTTCGGACATTACATCATGTGCTGACGCAGGTGTCTGATATTCTGTCTTTGTTAACTATGTATAGATCCCATAAGGTCGAACCCACAAATAGCACAAACCATATACAGCAGCACACACACACACCATATACAGCACACACACACCATATACAGCAGCACACACACACACCATATACAGCACACACACACCATATACAGCACACACACCATATACAGCACACACACACCATATACAGCACACACACACCATATACAGCACACACACCATATACAGCACACACACACCATATACAGCACACACACCATATACAGCAGCACACACACACACCATATACAGCACACACACACCATATACAGCACACACACCATATACAGCACACACACACCATATACAGCACACACACTATATACAGCAGCACACACACCATATACAGCACACACACCATATACAGCACACACACCATATACAGCAGCACACACACCATATACAGCACACACACAGTATACAGCAGCACACACACCATATACAGCACACACACCATATACAGCACACACACCATATACAGCACACACACCGCATACAGCACACACCATATACAGCACACACACCATATACAGGAGCACACACACCATATACAGCACACACACACACCGTATACAGCACACACACCGTATACAGCACACACACCATATACAGCAGCACACACACCATATACAGCAGCACACACACCATATACAGCACACACACCGCATACAGCAGCACACACACCATATACAGCACACACACCGTATACAGCACACACACCATATACAGCAGCACACACACCGTATACAGCACACACACTGTATACAGCAGCACACACACCATATACAGCACACACACTGTATACAGCACACACACCATATACAGCACACACACCGTATACAGCACACACACTGTATACAGCAGCACACACACCATATACAGCACACACACCGTATACAGCGCACACACCATATACAGCAGCACATACACCATATACAGCACACACACCGTATACAGCACACACACCATATACAGCACACACACCATATACAGCACACACACCATATACAGCAGCACACACACCATATACAGCACACACACCGTATACAGCACACACACCATATACAGCAGCACACACACCATATACAGCACACGCACACCATATACAGCACACACACCATATACAGCACACACACCATATACAGCACACACACCGTATACAGCACACACACACCATATACAGCACACACACCATATACAGCACACACACCATATACAGCACACACACCATATACAGCACACACACCATATACAGCAGCACACACACCATATACAGCACACACACCATATACAGCACACACACACCATATACAGCACACACACCATATACAGCAGCACACACACCATATACAGCACACACACCATATACAGCAGCACACACACCATATACAGCACACACACCATATACAGCACACACACCGTATACAGCACACACACCATATACAGCACACACCGTATACAGCACACACACCATATACAGCACACACCATATACAGCAGCACACACTATATACAGCAGCACACACACCATATACAGCACACACACCGTATACAGCAGCACACACACCATATACAGCAGCACACACACCATAAACAGCAGCACACACACCATATACAGCAGCACACACACCATATAGAGCACACACACCATATACAGCACACACACCATATACAGCAGCACACACACCATATACAGCACACACACCGTATACAGCACACACACCATATACAGCAGCACACACACCATATACAGCAGCACACACCATATACAGCAGCACACACACCATATACAGCACACACACCGTATACAGCAGCACACACACCATATACAGCAGCACACACACCATATACAGCACACACACACCATATACAGCACACACACCGTATACAGCAGCACACACACCATATACAGCAGCACACACACCATATACAGCACACACACCATATACAGCAGCACACACACCATATACAGCACACACCATATACAGCAGCACACACACCATATACAGCAGCACACACACCATATACAGCACACACACCATATACAGCAGCACACACACCATATACAGCAGCACACACACCATATACAGCAGCACACACACCATATACAGCACACACACCATATACAGCACACACACCATATACAGCAGCACACACACCATATACAGCACACACACCATATACAGCAGCACACACACCATATACAGCAGCACACACACCATATACAGCAGCACACACACCATATACAGCACACACACCATATACAGCAGCACACACACCATATACAGCAGCACACACCATATACAGCAGCACACACACCATATACAGCAGCACACACACCATATACAGCACACACACCGCATACAGCAGCACACACACCATATACAGCACACACACACCATATACAGCACACACACCATATACAGCAGCACACACACCATATACAGCACACACACACCATATACAGCACACACACCATATACAGCACACACACACCATATACAGCACACACACCATATACAGCACACACACACCATATACAGCACACACACTATATACAGCAGCACACACACCATATACAGCACACACACACCATATACAGCACACACACCATATACAGCACACACCGCATACAGCACACACACCATATACAGCACACACACCATATACAGCACACACACCATATACAGCACACACACACCATATACAGCACACACCATATGCAGCAGCACACACACCATATACAGCAGCACACACACCATATACAGGAGCACACACACCATATACAGCACACACACCGTATACAGCACACACACACCGTATACAGCACACACACCATATACAGCACACACACCATATACAGCAGCACACACACCATATACAGCACACACACCGTATACAGCACACACACCATATACAGCAGCACACACACCATATACAGCACACACACCGTATACAGCACACACACCATATACAGCAGCACACACACCATATACAGCACACACACACCATAAACAGCAGCACACACACCATATACAGCACACACACCATATACAGCAGCACACACACCATATACAGCAGCACACACCATATACAGCAGCACACACACCATATACAGCACACACACCGTATACAGCAGCACACACACCATATACAGCAGCACACACACCATATACAGCACACACACCATATACAGCAGCACACACACCATATACAGCACACACCATATACAGCAGCACACACACCATATACAGCAGCACACACACCATATACAGCACACACACCATATACAGCAGCACACACACCATATACAGCACACACACCATATACAGCAGCACACACACCATATACAGCAGCACACACACCATATACAGCAGCACACACACCATATACAGCACACACACCATATACAGCAGCACACACACCATATACAGCACACACCATATACAGCAGCACACACACCATATACAGCAGCACACACACCATATACAGCACACACACCGTATACAGCACACACACCGTATACAGCAGCACACACACCATATACAGCACACACACACCATATACAGCACACACACCATATACAGCACACACACCATATACAACACACACACACCGTATACAGCAGCATACACACCATATACAGCAGCACACACACCATATACAGCACACACACACCATATACAGCACACACACCATATACAGCAGCACACACACCATATACAGCACACACACACCATATACAGCACACACACACCATATACAGCACACACACACCATATACAGCACACACACACCATATACAGCACACACACCATATACAGCACACACACACCATATACAGCACACACCATATACAGCAGCACACACACCATATACAGCACACACACCATATACAGCACACACACCATATACAGCACACACACACCATATACAGCACACACCATATACAGTAGCACACACACCATATATAGCAGCACACACACCATATACAGCAGCACACACACCATATACAGCACACACACCGTATACAGCAGCACACACACCGTATACAGCACACACACCATATACAGCAGCACACACACCATATACAGCACACACACCGTATACAGCAGCACACACACCATATACAGCACACACACACCATATACAGCACACACACCATATACAGCAGCACACACACCATATACAGCACACACACACCATATACAGCACACACACCGTGTTTCGTGACACAAATCAGGTCCGTGGAGGTAATCACCAACAATAAAGATTCAGACAACAAAAGAGCTAGAATAAATGTGCCTTTTTTATTCCCCACTCAGATGTTCACAAACACAATTCACAGGTTACAACAAAAGAGCTAGAATAACTGTGCCTTTTTATTCCCCGCTCAGATGTTCACAATCACAATTCACACAGGTTAAAGCGACATATGCATATATACATAAAATCAAGTTCTTACCACTGACACGGGGCTGGAGAGCCAGCAACCCTCGGTAGAGTGAGCGCTTCAACCGAGCCGGGCGTCCACGCGTTAGACCCACAGCAGACTCTACCGAGGGTTTCCGGCTCTCCAGCCCCGTGTCAGCGGTAAGAGCTTGATTTTATGTATATATACATATGTCACTTTAACCTGTGTGAATTGTGATTGTGAACATCTGAGCGGGGAATAAAAAGGCACAGTTATTCTAGCTCTTTTGTTGTCTGAATCTTTATTGTTGGTGATTACCTCCACGGACCTGATTTGTGTCACTCAACATTTTGGCGTTGTCGGCAGGATACTGTTGTTTGAAGTTGTGTTGTTAATTGTTGGGGGACTCACTAAAGATGTTTAAGAGAAAGGATAAAATTGAGAAATCAGAGGTGGTTCCGATTCCAGGGTACCTGGGCGGATGTTTACCAATGTTTGTTGGAAAACGGCGGAACGCCGGGAGACTGGGGACCCGGGGTAAAGGCCGGAGATCCCGAATCTGTCTTGGAGACTCTTAAAGGAGTCGTGCCTGCAAAAAAGACGCCCATAGCCGGGGTGCAGCGCAGGATGTGGATCTGTGCTACAGCATGGAAACAATATGTGAAAGCTTTATTTCATGTGTTTCAACATTTAAAAATATCCAAAATTTCTTTATAGCAGATTGTTATTTGGATTGGAGTAGATCTTGATGCTGGTTGCTCATTTAATGTGTGATTTGAAATTAATTTGTCTTTATAGAAACTTGAAAATGGATTTAAATATAATACCAAACTTATGTAAATGTTCTGTACAAGACAAGTTGATGGGACTAAAAGGAATGTTGTGGTATTTTTGTATTTAAAGAAAATTAGGAAAATGTGTATACGCTCTCTAGTCCACTGTTGAGAACCAATTAAATTGTATTTGTATATTTATGTGAATTTCTAAGGCAATTTATCACAGTTAAATTTTTGGGGTTTCATTTATTTCAATCAGTCAATGATTAAGAGGTTTATAGAATCCTCTGACAGTAAAATGTGGCTGGAAGCAGAGTTCAGACTTTGGAGGAAGAACTCTGGCTTTTGTTTTTTTTTATAGCAAGCGATGATTAAAAGTCTGTCTTGTATAAATTCAGAAAATTAACATTGAAAGGCATTTTATTTTTGTTACAAAGACAACATTAAAATGAAATTTGGATTGATGATTGAGAAATAATGTGTCTTTATTACTATTATGATTATTAGTATTATTTTTGTCATATTGTCCAGACTTACGAGGATTATTCGGCGGAAGAAATAGTGCAAATAAACAACAGTTTCAGACGCAGAGCAGATGAGGCACTGGATCTGTGGTTGGTGCGGCTGTATAAAGAAGGAGGGGCTGATGTTTTGGTAGACCAGGGAGATATGAGAAAGTTTGCGGGCTTGGCTCGGGACAGTGCTGTAGACAGTGCTTTCCGGGAAATGACCCGGGATAAGAGGGAGGGAGACCCGCATAGTCTGTTTTTTGAGTATGCGGAGGCGTTGAGAGAGTGTTATCCTGTTCCCGGGTGCTGGCCTGAAATTGAGGGGAATTGGAGATTTATGAGAGACGGAGTCAGGCGCTTGATTCGTCTGTGTGTGCGCGAGGCGCTGGTAACAGCGCAAGTGGATGAGCTGATGTGCCTCCAAGTACCAAAATCGGTGCGTGACAAAATAATCCGCACCGGGCCAGTACAGTAACAGTATCAAAGTATGATTATTTCACTGATGCTAGGACAACCCGACGTGTCGGTGGGTGATATTATTAAAGGAATTACTGTGATCCTTGAGATATTTCCTTTGAGTCTTGTCACAATTTGTAGTTTTGTCTTGTCACAATTTGTAGTTTGTTAAAAGTTGTTTTTGTGTGTACAAATTAGTGGAGTACCGTGAAACATAGTGCTCAGCGCGTTCCCGTGCTCCTCCTCCCATCTCAAAGTTCCACTTTTCTCCTAAGCCCGTGCATGTGAGAATCCCTCAGCCCCTCCCTCCCCTCATTCCTCTCTGAGTGTGCTTCTGAAGTCGTCCTGTGCAGTAATGCGTATTTATAGGTACTTTTTATGTCGATAAGGATAATCTTAAGCAGAATATAACGATATAGCAATGACAATTCGCCTTGTCTAGTCCTATGTTTACTTATTTTGTAATTTTTTTTAGGGAACTTGCTTTTATCGCAGTAACAGTAGCAGCCATTGTTCAGTCCATCCATGTGCATGTATTCCCCATGCCTCAATGTGATATGCAAAGTGCTTCAGTGCATTCTGTACTACATGTTGTCTGTGTCAGCGCTCATTTTATGTAGGAATAATTTTTATACACCAAGTAAAAGATGTTCAAAGCCACGTAGATTTGTTAAAAAATACAGATCCCAAAGTAAAGTAGTGAACCTGAGGTTTGTAATAGACCAATATTTCATCGTGGTTAGTGGGTGGAAGCTAAGGATGTAAACTTTGTTCTTAAAGTTGGTTCATTAATTGGAAAATTTGGAATAAAGGGAATAACCGTAATGGCAGGAGTTATTGATAATGATTATCAAGGAGAATTAGGTGTAGTGTTATTAAATATTAAATCTGAACCGTTTGTAATAAATAAAGGTGATAAAATTGCCCAATTGTTGATAAAACCCTGTGAAATAACCGACCCGATAGAAACCTCGCCCCCTACACAATTAACAGGGAGGGGCCAAGGAGGGTTCGGTTCTACTGATAAGGCTGGAGCCAAAGTCTGGGTTAAGCAACCCAATGGGCCTCCACGTGCGCAGAACTCATTGCGCAAGGCAATGACAGAATTGTGACAGTAATGTACCACGGTGCAGACCGATGGACTAATGTGCCTGGGGGACAAATGTTACCCCAGGCAATGAGCTAACATGTTCTGAAGTGCTTTACGTTTGCAGGATGTCAGCACACACACCGTATACAGCAGCACACACACCATATACAGCACACACACACCATATACAACACACACACACCGTATACAGCAGCATACACACCATATACAGCAGCACACACACCATATACAGCACACACACGGTCACGTTCACATAGAGTAACATGTGTTAACCCCCGTAAAATGTATTCACACAAAGAGAAAAATTTTACAATTTACATTCGCTCCCTGGTTCAGTCCCGATTCAGTCCTGTTTAGTCCTGGTTTAGTCGCTGGTTTAGTCCTGGTTTAGTCCCTGGTTTAGTCCTGGTTTAGTCCTGGTTTAGTCCCTGGTTTAGTCCCTGGTTTAATCGCTGGTTATTTGCTGGTTTAGTCGCTGGTTGAGTCACTGGTTTAGCCCTGGTTTAGTCCCTGGTTTAGTCCTGGTTTAGCCCTGGTTTAGTCCTGGTTTAGTCCCTGGTTTAGTCCTGGTTTAGTCGCTGGTTTAGTCCCTGGTTTAGTCCCTGGTTTAGTCCTGGTTTAGTCCCTGGTTTAGTCCTGGTTTAGTCCCTGGTTTAGTCCCTGGTTTAGTCCTGGTTTAGCCCTGGTTTAGTCCTGGTTTAGTCCCTGGTTTAGTCCTGGTTTAGTCCCTGGTTTAGTCCCTGGTTTAGTCCCTGGTTTAGTCCTGGTTTAATCCCTGGTTTAATCCCTGGTTTAGTCGCTGGTTTAGTCCCTGGTTTAGTCGCTGGTTTAGTCCCTGGTTTAGCCCTGGTTTAGCCCTGGTTTAGTCCTGGTTTAGTCCCTGGTTTAGCCCTGGTTTAGTCCTGGTTTAGTCCTGGTTTAGTCCCTGGTTTAGTCCCTGGTTTAGTGCTGGTTTAGTCGCTGGTTTAGTCCCTGGTTTAGTCCTGGTTTAGTCCCTGGTTTAGTCCTGGTTTAGTCCTGGTTTAGTCGCTGGTTTAGTCCCTGGTTTAATCCCTGGTTTAGTCCTGGTTTAATCCCTGGTTTAGTCCTGGTTTAGTCCCTGGTTTAGTCGCTGGTTTAGTCCCTGGTTTAGTCCCTGGTTTAGTCCTGGTTTAGCCCTGGTTTAGTCCTGGTTTAGTCCCTGGTTTAGTCCTGGTTTAGTCCTGGTTTAGTCCCTGGTTTAGTCCCTGGTTTAGTGCTGGTTTAGTCGCTGGTTTAGTCGCTGGTTTAGTCCTGGTTTAGTCCCTGGTTTAGTCCTGGTTTAATCCCTGGTTTAGTCCTGGTTTAATCCCTGGTTTAGTCGCTGGTTTAGTCCCTGGTTTAGTCGCTGGTTTAGTCCCTGGTTTAGCCCTGGTTTAGCCCTGGTTTAGTCCTGGTTTAGTCCCTGGTTTAGCCCTGGTTTAGTCCTGGTTTAGTCCTGGTTTAGTCCCTGGTTTAGTCCCTGGTTTAGTGCTGGTTTAGTCGCTGGTTTAGTCCCTGGTTTAGTCCTGGTTTAGTCCCTGGTTTAGTCCTGGTTTAGTCCTGGTTTAGTCGCTGGTTTAGTCCCTGGTTTAATCCCTGGTTTAGTCCTGGTTTAATCCCTGGTTTAGTCCTGGTTTAGTCCCTGGTTTAGTCGCTGGTTTAGTCCCTGGTTTAGTCCCTGGTTTAGTCCCTGGTTTAGTCCTGGTTTAGCCCTGGTTTAGTCCTGGTTTAGTCCCTGGTTTAGTCCTGGTTTAGTCCTGGTTTAGTCCCTGGTTTAGTCCCTGGTTTAGTCCCTGGTTTAGTCGCTGGTTTAGTCCTGGTTTAGTCCCTGGTTTAGTCCTGGTTTAATCCCTGGTTTAGTCCTGGTTTAGTCGCTGGTTTAGTCCCTGGTTTAGTCGCTGGTTTAGTCCCTGGTTTAGCCCTGGTTTAGCCCTGGTTTAGTCCTGGTTTAGTCCCTGGTTTAGCCCTGGTTTAGTCCTGGTTTAGTCCTGGTTTAGCCCTGGTTTAGCCCTGGTTTAGTCGCTGGTTTAGTCCCTGGTTTAGTCCTGGTTTAGTCCTGGTTTAGTCCCTGGTTTAGTCCTGGTTTAGTCCTGGTTTAGTCGCTGGTTTAGTCCCTGGTTTAGTCGCAAAATATTTTCTTCTTCCTAGGGGGACGTGACAGAAATTAATTGAGAATCACTAGACTATGTGAAGGACTAACAAGAATAGGCTTTCCCTTTTTCCCTTTTTTTTAAATAATTGTTTATATACTGAAAAAAAGTCAAAATGTTTAATAAAGTTTGAAGTTAAATGCACATGCTTATGTTATTATGAAACACAGTAAACTTAGATATGCATGATAATGTTTTTACTTAAAATTGTAGTCATGTTGTATTTTTAACTATGTGTAGGCTACTGCACTATTGTCTGCACTGTTTGACAGATAGACGATTTGTAGGTGTCTCCGGAAATGTGGGCCCCGTGCAAGGAGGAGAGAACGGAAAGGGGAGGTAGAGTAAAGTAAACATCCCCAAATGAAACCATGGGAACGCAGTAAAGAAGCAGGCGTAACTATATTAACTTATATATTGCATATTCGTATTCAAGGGTCCAGAGAGAGAATCGTGTGTCTACGGGTTCACATCAGGGATAGATGTGCGCACTGTATTAGATTCTCTTTAGGGGAATAAACTTTTTATTGAATTGGAATCTTTTTGAATATTAGTCGTCTTTTCGATAAGAACACGCATTCCAACAATACCTACCGGTAAAAAGCGCTTAGTCACCCGGGAACCAGCAAGAATGAGCAACTATCGGCTGTTCTGGTAAACGGGGCATGAGCCGAGGACACAGGCACAAGAGGCGTCTGTACCGAAGGATCGACCCAGGGCAACGTCGCAAACCTGTGATACAAGGGAAGAAGGCGAGGACCGAAGAATCGCACAGTCTGCACCTTTTCTACAGGACATCGCACCACACGATCGCACCCCAGATCATCACCGCTTAATGTTTCCTTTACCTTTGCCATATAAGGTCACCATCACCAGTCAGGCACACATCAAAGTACAAGAACAGGATATGATTGTGTAATATATTTCTGTTCAAGTGGATGCAGCTACCTGGTGGTTGCAAAGTGACTATATTATTATTAGTATTGATATTATTTTGTATACATCTATACATAATAATAATACTAGTAATAATAGTTCTTAACCCCTGAAGACTTAAGGGAAATTTTTGTACATTTCTCCTCGCTTGGATTTTTTTTTCTTAATTTTGCTTTTAAAACTGCCCCTTTTACCCCCTAATGAAGTGTTCTACATCATTTTGTTCAGTCCAACCTGTTATTTCACAATCTGCTGCTGTAGTTGTGTCATGAGGCTGTGATAAAAGCTACAGGACCAGAAATAGAGATGGAAAAAAAAACAGAAAATAAAATTCACACTCTTTTATACAAAAGACACAGCAAACATGTAGAAACAACTTTTGGGACATAAAAAATGCTGAGCTACAAAAATGCAAAATATCAAGTCTGTGAGTAAATTCAAAAATCTCCTTATTGCCCTAAAAACAAAAAAAGTGCAGTGGCTCCATGACTTTCCTGGTCCAGTCCTGGAAACAGCTCCTGTCAGGTCCAGGGCCAGAGCCACAGCACTTCTGCATTTCCATGGAGGAAATGACATTTGGATTTGTTCATTTGGACTGAAAAAAAACCTTTAAATAAAAATAGAAAGGGATGTGCAATTACGCACACCAAGATGTGTAATTTGTCATTCATTTGAGAATTAACTCCACTTAGAGTGACTTTTTCACTCGTTATAAACACACACACTCAGAGGAATCGACCATCTTGACTCACTTCACTCTTTGGCAAAGTTTGGGTCGATCAAAATGGACGGAGCGCTTGAGTTTGGGGAAAACAAAGTTCCTATTGGACACTCGTTTTGTTCATGTCATCACACAGCGTGAGTGTGACGTAAGATAAAGCCGCAGAAATGTACAGAAACCTCTATGTGCGGTTATAGAAAACATATTCCTCGGTATCGTATAAGATACTGTAGGTCTTCGAGGGTTAATAATGAAATGTTACTGTAAACTGTAAAATCATTGTGCATTAGAGCTTGTGCAATAATTATCTGTGCAATAGGGTTCGTGCAATATTTTGGACCCTTTTTGGTTGTGAGGTGCATAAATGTACCACATGTATCTTGTGACTGTTGTATAATATGTTTGGCCGGGAGCCAGGTCCACTCTTCAGGATGTTTTTTGTTCCTTTTTTCACTATTATTTCCTGTTTTCTTATATCTTGGGCCATCACGAGTTCATAGGGACCAACCCCAACTCAGCCCCGTTTGGTCTGGGGGTCCGAAAAAAAACCCTGTTTAAAAAAGCTATTGCCGGAATTATATAATTGTAAATATTAAGGTGCTGCAACCGGGGCTGGCTGCATTTTACTGTCAATTTTCACCCTCAATATCCCCCAAAAGACAACAAAAATGTTCTAAAATTATTCATTATTATTTCTGCATTAATTATAGGACGTCATTTCCGCTCAGCTGAAGCAGCGACTTTAGCAAAACTAGTGGCGATAAACGATCTGAGGCTGTGGAAAAAATCTGTATGATTATATAAAATATGAATCAAAAGCAAATTACTAAAGACTGATACAGACTTTTTCTCAGCCTCAGATCATTTCTAGTTTTGTGGAGTTTGTCGCTGTCAGCTGAGCGGAAATGACGTCCTATAATTACCACAGAAATAATAGTGAATAATTTTAGAAATAAACTCGCACAAATAAAAATTGTCACAGCACAAACCAAATACCAGGAGATAAGAGTCCAGGCTATGAAGCTCATTTCATTCACACAGTTTTCTAAGTCACCAGAATTGCTAATTCGTGTTGCTGTGTGTGTATTTTTGACCCAGCAGATCTGGTCACCTTTTCTGTTCACCCATAATAAAGTCATAAAAGAACCAAACTTCATGAATGTTTTTTGTGACAAGTAAGTATCTGTTCCAGTCGCTCTATCAGAGAAAAATCAGAGTTGTAGAAATAACTGGAAACTCAAAACACGACTTTACAAGTGTATATAAACTTTAGTCCCTGATTTAGTCCTGGTTTAATCCTGGTTTAGTCCAGGTTTAGTCCCTGGTTTAGTCCTGGTTTAGTCCCTGGGTTAGTCCCGGTTTAGTCCCTGGTTTAGTCCTGGTTTAGTCCCTGGGTTCAGGCCCGGCCCTAACCATTTTGACACCCTAGGACACCCTAGGCAAGATTTCAGGTGGCGCCCCTTGGATTGCAAAAAAAATAAATAAAAATACTGCCAGAGTACAGATACTCACAAGAAATCAAACAGTTCATAGTGACGATGTTTTAGACAGTGGAGGATTTTATGCCCCATCGCCGATTTTTGCGCTCGGCGCCCCCTAGTGGAGCGGCGGCGCCCTTAGCATTTGCCTATGTTGCCTAACGGGGGGCCGGCCCTGCCTGGGTTAATCCTGGTTTAGTCCCTGGTTTAGTCCCTGGGTTAATCCTGGTTTAGTCCCGGTTTAGTCCCTGATTTAGTCTTAGTTTAGTCCCTGGGTCAGTCCTGGGTTAGACCTGGTTTTGTCTTTGGTTTAGTTCCTGGGTCAGTCCTGGTTTATTCCCTAGTTTAGTCCCTGGTTAAGTCCCTGGTTATGTCCCTGGGTCAGTCCTGGTTTAGTCCCTGGCGTTTAGTCCCTGGCGTGTTCATAGAAACAACCAAATGTTACGCAGGGCACATTTAAAACAATTGTAATGTTTTATTTATTTATTATATTTTAGGCTAACTTTCAGTGAGGTGCAATGAAAACGGGCGAGGAATTTGATTTTATGTGTGCAAATAAAAAATAAAAAATAAAATAAATAATAATAAAAATAAAACGTTGACCTGTACTGTACGTAACGTACGCCGCGTCGTGGACCAATCAGCGCGCAGGACGGAGGGTATAAATTCCGCTGCTCCCGCTCGTTACCCACAGATGTGTTTCCTCCGGCGGCCGCAGCTGCTCAGAGAACTCCCCCCAGAACCCGCACCCTTTGCCCCGGAGCCTCCAGACATCCGCGGACCCTCCTCCAGGCCCGACCCGAGGCCCCGAGTGCACCCAGGAAACGGTCTCCGCACCCCGGCCAAGCGCGGACACTTCACCGGAGAGTTCACCGGAGCCACCACTGCGACTCCGGAGCAGTTTTCGGAGTTTTGGCGCAAACACCCATCAAGATTCGACGCAGCAGCAAATACTTTTACTCTAAACTTCCGTGATATAAAACTGTAAGTACGCCAGCGCCGCACTGCACGAATGTAAATTTGGAAGGAGTAATTAAAGTTGCCCCAACGGATATGAATTACTGCAAATATTTACCCGGGACAGTCCCAGTTTTGACCCCCGTGTCCCCGCAGATTTATACAAAACCACTGATTTGTCCCAGGAGTCCCTATTTTGGACTAATTGGAGCCAAACCAGGGCTAAACCAGGGCTAAACCAGGGCTAAACCAGGGCTAAACCAGGGCTAAACCAGGGCTAAACCAGGACTAAAATGGAACTATATCAGGTAGGGATGGGCATTTGATTAAATTTTCTTAATTTATCGTCAACAAAATTAACTATTGATTTTCAATTAATCATTCATATATTATATTAAAATTATCATTATTATTATTCCTGTTACTAATCTGTATAAATAAACTTGACTTTAAACATAAACATCATCACTCCAGAACAACATCAGTGAGAGATTAGAATTTGTTTAATGCAGCTTTGGCACATTTGTTTGTTTTACAGAAACGAAACTTAAAACCACATGACTCATTTGCATAAACTAAGCTCTGAAAAAAGCAGCTCTTTCCTTGTGCTGATGCTTCAGCTTCTGTGGGACTAAAGGACACGACTCAGTGGAATATGAGTGTTCTCCCTGTGACAGAGGATGATCTGCTGATGCTGAGTCTGTTCTGTGCATATGTCTCGTTGGACATTCTGCATAAACGTGCACGTGATGGTTAACGATTAAAAAGTCAATGTGGAGCTGTACTTTGGCGTGTTATTGGACTTTGATATGTTTAGTGAACTCTGTGTGTTTTAAACTAACGTACTCTCAATAACAGGCGTCAACAAGTTATGTAATGTGTTAATATCAGGATGTTCAGGTATAGAAGCCACGTGTAGGGACGAATCAACTTAATCCAGACCTGCATCTGCTTGAGCCAAATAAAGAGACGCATTTGTGAAACTGCACTAACTCTCCTGGACTCTTGTTTGAGCCTCCAGAAGGAAACCAAATCAGGTCTAAACCAGGGTTAAAATAGAACTATTATCAGGTCTAAACTAGGACTATATCAAATCCGGTCTAAACTAGGGTCAAACCAAGACAAAAAACAGGTCTAAACCAAGACTAAACCAGGTATAAACCAGGACTAAACTCGGGTTAAAATAGAACTATTATCAGTACTATATCAGGTCTAAACCAAGTGTAAACCAGGTCTAAATTAGGGTCAAAACCAGGTCTAAACTATGGTTAAAATAGAACTATTACCAGGTCTAAACCAGGTCTAGAGCTAAAAATAGGACTGTCAGGTGTAAACCAGAGGAGCGCTTCTGTATTTGATCTCAGACACGGAAGCACACGCGAGTCGAGAAAACGCTACGCGCTTTTTTTCACTGTTTTATTTACGCCGACCGTCCCAACCCGGGTGTGTCCATCTTTTAATCTCGGAACTCTGGTCACCCTGGTAAATATCGATCATTTCAGTCAATGTTAAAGTTAAAAGTCGCATCCGCAGAACAGGGTTTGGAAAAGCCCCGAGTCGTCCTGCAGTCCCGTGTCTCCCTCTTGTGGCCACAACCGAATATTAGTTTAAATTTGCAGTCACTTTTTTTTTTTTTTTAATAACTAAACTTCTTGTAATTTAACTAAAAAAACTGCTTTTACACAAATTAGAATCATTACTGAAAGATTTTGTTTTTAATTATTGGCTTTTGGTTTTCCTTCTCAAATGCAGTAGATAATTATGTTAATTTTTTTTTTTAATATATACAATTTATTTTCTTAGTTCTTTTGGTTTAAAAAAATTTAATAGCCAAACGCAACTAAAGGAATGAAGTGCAATTGTGATGGTAATAACTGAAAACTAATTCATCTTGGAGATTAAAAGCAGCAGAAATAAATGTTTTGTTTATTTTTCTTCTTTTTTTTTTTAAAGGTGCATTGTGTATCTTTTCTGGTACAGCGTCTGTCAGATGTCTGGAATGTTCCACAGTGTGGCATTAAACATTTCTATCTTCACGGAGACCGAACCAGACCAAGTTACAGGTCAGATTTGCGGAGAGGCGACCCCGCTCACAGTTGGAATGTTTGTTTTTCTCTGTATTTCTGAGCTCTAAAACCATCTGTGATTGAATAAACAAAGTAAGGTGTTTAATGTCGCACTGCGGAACATTCCAGGCAGAGAAACGACGTATCCATAGAAACGAGCAGGCGACGATCAACCGAAAAGCTCTATCGTGCACCTTCAACCTTTTCTTTGGTTTTATGGTTATTTTTCATATTTTACCAAAACTTTTGTTACCAGATGCTACAAATGAAGATGTTTTATATCGACTACAGCGTCTGATTTTTTTTTTTACTGCACGTTTTTATTATTATTTAACACATTATTATTTATCATTATTCTGTTATGGTAGCCTTAAAGTTGTTTTTTTTGAATATCAGGTCTAAACCATCTGAATTGTAAATCAGGTGTAAACTAGGGCTAAACCAGGACTAAACCAGGGTTAAAATATAACTTATCAGGTCTAAACTAGGACTATATCAGGTCTAAATCGAATGTAAGCCAGGTCTAAACTCTGGTCAAACCAGGTCTAAACCAGATCTAAACTATGGCTAAACCAGGACTATATTAGGTCTAAACCAGGACTAAACTATGGTTAAAATGGAACTATTACCAGAACTATTACCAGGACTAAACTATGGTTAAAATAGAACCATTATCAGGTCTAAACCAGGACTAAACAAGGACTAAACCAGGGTCAAACCAAGACAAAACCAGGTCTAAACTATGGCTAAACCAGGTTATTACATTATTATACACTGTTATGGCGGCCTTAAAGTTTTTTTTTTTTTTTTTCTTCTCACTGTTCTGAAATGGTGGGCTGTTTGCAGGCCGATATTTCTAAAGTTTGAGTAGGATTTCTTTTAAAGGAAGGAGCTCATTAGTCACCATAAAATGCAAATATATCAAATTTCTCTCACTTCTGGTTAAGAGTTTAGCGCTTTGCTGCTTGAATCTGCTGAAATCTGCCATCTTTTTCCCTTTTCTCCCTTTTGTTCTGCCCAGACTCTGTGTAATCCCTGGCTGCAGTCATGTAAAATGTCCTGTATTTGTTGCCAAGGAAACGCGCAGGGCCGACCGTCGCTGATGGAGTTTTAATTTTCTGTTTTTCTTCCAAAGTCCTGGAGCTCTAAAGAAACCGGTGTAGGCTCTGCAAGTGAAGAAGTGACCCGCGCACTGGACCACTGCACCTGCCGCACCTGTCGAGCGTTACTCCTGACTAGGGGTGGCACCGTACACAAAATTCACGGTACGGTACGTACCTCGGTTCAGACCCCGCGGTTCGGTACATTTTTGGTACAGTGCAGGAAAAATAACCAGAAAGGCTGTCCTCAAAGGCAGCTTTTTTTGCCTAAATCTCCAGCTGAGATAACTGCAACTTGTAATAAAACAAGTAAATGTAAAACAAGTGAACACGCAAGCCCCACATTGAGTATATTGATTGGTTACTGAGCTGGGTACATCAGTGAAGTTTTAACACATGGTCTTTTTAGGTGCCTTTTAGGTACCTTCTGGGTGTGCGCAGTGGTGGACGAGCCACGCACTGGCGGTACCGCACGGAGTGTCCGCGTGCTCCAGCGCATAGGTCCCACACACCGGCACAAGTTTATTGCTGAAAGCAGCGGCAGTAATGAAATATGACCGCACTCAGTATTCAGACCTTGAGTCCATGACAAGACTGAGTCCAAATGCGCTGGAGTCCGAGAAAAACCAAGACAAAGCTCTCGCTTAAGCGGGAGGAGGAAGTCCAGCGGCACGGGGGTGTCTACTGAGTGGGACAGGTGTGGGTCCTGCTGCGGCACGCCTCGTTTAAGGTGGCGTGGGTGTGTTTTGAAGCGGAGATTGTTCTATGAGTGATATCGTTGCACACGCGGAGCTCGTATGCTGGGGTTGTGCGCGGTCGGAGGTGTTCGGTTGCGCTCGCGCTGGGAAAGCGTGCCGCGCTTTAGGGGTGATCCAGGCTTGGGCACGATTCTGAAGTGTGAGTGCGCCCCTAATGTTTGATACATTTAGAACGTTTAACTTGTCACGTTACGTCTATGCGCAGCTCCTTATTGTGGCTGCAGAAGCACTCGCACAGGTGCCCCTGTTTTGTTTTTCTCGTTCGCACGCTGAAATATTTACTCGCAAATGCGAGTGAAATGGGCGCACTGTAGAGCCCTGCCCACACCACCGACTTAAATGATGGTGGTGGGTCTTCTAACTCCGGGCTTGAATTACTCGCCATCGTCTTTCACCCCTCTCGCAACGACCTAACAGCAGCAACTTTCAACAACAGCAGTTTTGTATTTGAAGGTGGAGTTTGCTAGCTAGACCAATCCAGACATGTATACATGTTCATGGACCAATCAGGGCTTGCACATGGCAATGGTTAAGGAAACCGTCGCAAAAGGAAAGTCCCGTGGTCAGTTCAATATTAAAGTTTTGTACCGTATATTCTCCGGCAAAGAGCGCACCGAACCATGACCCCCGTACCGCGACTGTTCAGTACGAATACATATACCATGCCACACCTACCCCTGACGCACCTGTCGAGGGTGGAGCGCAGAGCCTCGGGACTGAATGAGGGCGGGGTAAATCTCACAGTTGTCGTCCCCGCTGTCATTTAAGAGCCTTGCTGTTCTATTTTTAGGCCCGTCGCAGTCACTTTTGACATGTGGGTGTCAAACTTATTTAGGTCCGGGGGCTGTATACAACCTATTTTGATCCCAAAGGGGTTGGATCAGAAAACTCATGGCCTGTATACCTCAAAAATAGCAATAAATCCAAATATTTGTGCATATATACCCTGAAAATAGCAATAAGTCCAAATATTTGCGCATATGTATCCCAAAAATAGCAATAAGTTCAAATATTTGCGCATATATACCCCAAAAATAGCAATAAGTCCAAATATTTGTGCATATATACCCCAAAATTAGCAATAAGTCCAAATATTTGCACATCTATATCCCGAAAATGGCAATAAGTCCAAATATTTGCACAAAGAAACACTAGTACCAGGATCCAACTGTGGCATTTGAAGGATATCTGTCTGAGCAGCAGCAGTGAGTTGTACTTCCTGATAGAAGCTGGGCAGTGGCGGACTGATATATGAGAAAATAGTCCCTCAACTTGCCACGATTCAGGCGACGCAAGGTTAGTTTTATTTTAGACATGATTCTGTGGACACAGACGTTCCACATGGACAGTCTGGAGTTCTAATAGTTTTTCCTCGGGTCTGTGGAGTGGGTAAGACTGTTTTAGCCATTGACATGCAACACTCAGGGCATCATTTCCGGCTGATCCAATGTCCAAAATTCCGAACTGTCCCTTAAAGTTTCTTGTTACAACGTTAACTTTAGACACAACATAAATCATCAGTCACAAAGAGCAGAATATAAAATAAACCCTTAAAGAGCATTCTGTGCGGTTTCAACTTTGTTTCCATAGAATCATAGTGACAAGTCTCCTCCGAAGTTGCATAGGTACATATGGACCCTTTTAGGGCATAAGTGATTTTAAAAAAGCCCTGTGGTCATTTAAGAGCTTTACTGTTCTATTTTTAGGCCTGTCGCAGTAACTTCTGACATGTGCTGTGTTTTTGTGCTCTGCAGTGAACTTTAGACCAGGGGCGTCAAACTCATTTAGGTCCGGGGGCCGTATACAACCTACTTTAATCCCAAAGGGGTCGGATCAGAAAACTCATGGCCTATATACCCCGAAAATAACTATGTCAAAATATTTGTGCATATATATCCCAAAAATAGCAATAAGTCCAAATATTTGTGCATATATATACCCCAAAAATGGCAATAAATCCAAATATTTGTGCATATATATACCCCAAAAATAGCAATAAGTTAACGTCACTGCTTCCTGTAACGTTTTATCTCTGGTTTTCGTCCTGAAATGAGTAAATATTTAAAGATAAGATGGTGTACAAAGCTGTGGGTGGAATTTACCGACTTGTAAAAGTACAAATAAAATGAAGACTTGAGAAAAAGACATGTTTTAGAGAGACCTTTGTGTGTCAATGCTAACACTAATGCTAATGTTAAGGCATAATAAATATTACAATACCACAAACTTAAGCATTCTATATTTAAAAATAATTGGGTTGTGGTTATTGTAGTTGATTTAAATTTTAAAGTTGTATATTTCATGTTTTACGATTTTAATAATGCCTAGCATGTTTTAGCCACTGGAATTCTCTCTGGCCATGGTTTGGAGTTAATGCTGCGTTCTGTTGTGCAACTCGGAGAAAACTGACCTCCACCCCAGGAAAGTGCAACTCAGAGTTCTGAAACGCCAAACTCAGGCTAGTTTGGAGCAGACAGAGTGGGATGGATGTCTGAACTGCCATAATTGAGTCGCCAACAGTTAACATTATCTAACAGACTCTATAGAACCTTTTAGAGCGGAAGTGAATTTTTTTTTTTTTTTTAAGTTGCGTGTGCATTTTGGCACCAGAAGTGTCATTGTTCCCCATTCATTCTGATTCATTCAGACTGAACACGGACAGAAGAAAACGGCGATAAAAAATTTTTTTATCACCAAAATGTCTGGTTCTGTGTGTGTTTGTTCTACCGGCGGACTAAAGTTTTAAAGTTTTACTCACTGATTGCATAAGGATCTGGCAATCAGACACCGTTTGTCAAAGGCTTGTTGAGGAAATAGTCGCCAAGCTGCCGAGTTCTGTCGTACTTCTGTTGCCAAAATGCGCAACGGAGCCTACGTCACCACTGTTTACGAGCATTAAGAGTCTATAATAAGCAGGAGCTAGCGCTAGCGACCTTACCTACATAAGCTAAAAAAATAAACATTAAACTTTCTCGGGGGCGTCCATATTTTCCCAACTGTTGCAATGCAACTCATTTACATCGGCTGTCGGGAGAACTGACTCGGATTTACCGACTTCCGACATTCAATAGAACACAGCATAAGTAGGGCCGATGATTTTTCTCGATCGTGGAAAACGCGGAATCGTCAGCGTGAAACAGAATTTATACATTTCTTTAATTTTGCACAAAAACCAACTTGAATTCTTTTTGAAATATTTGAAAAAACTGATAATCGATGTGTAGCAGACTTTCTTTTAGCAGTCTTTTTCCGGTTTTGGTAAACACATAGATGGGTACGCTGCGTGAACGCACCGGGACTAGCACCGGGTCTAGCACCGGGTCTAAATCTGTAATCTGTAGGGGAATACATTTTAAAAGTCACCTTCCCAGCACTATCAACAGAATTATCAAATGTCACAGTGAAATGGAAATTAAACGGAATTCAACATTTCTGAACCTGAAAGCGGAAAATCATTGGTCCTACATAAGCGTCACTTCCAGGTTTGTGATTTGATTGAAAAAAATGACCATGTTACCACAAGGTTATAAACATCGAGCCATGGTTATAACTGTGACAGGAAGTAGGTGTAGTCGTGACCGGCAGTTAGTGTGATAAACACTGTTACATGTAATGTTCATTAGGGACGTAACAATAATGTAAATATGGTGATATTGTATTGTCAAAGGTCTCACAATTAGGAGCATTACAATATCTGGAATCACAAGTCTCTTTGCTTAAATGAACAGTTCTGATGCAGAAATAGCTTAAAAAAAACAGGGAACTACATAGACCATGATCCTTTGCTCTGTTTCATTGCAGACGACATGAAGAAATAACTGTTCTAAGCACTTTGAAATCTTCATTCTTTGGATTTCTTGTGAAGCATTTTTAGAGGAAAAAGGAGCAGATTCACAGTCAGAATGTCGTAATAAATATCATACCATGAGATGTTTATGGTGAAAATATCATACAGAGAAATTTTGATATTTTTCCATCCCTAATGACAATAAATGTACCAAATGACAAATGGTCAAAGCATTTTATAGTGTCAGTCTTGTTCTTCTGTAGAATATCGTAATATCATGAGCCTCCCCACGATATCTCAATAAATATCGTATGGTGAGGATATCGTATGTGAGACTTGGATATTATATTTACCCCCCTAATGTTCATGTTTGGTGCAGTTTATGGTTTAACACACATGTTTGAAAGGTTCTTTTGTTGGAATAAGGAACAAAAACAAAGCTCTAAATCAGCTGTGGTTTTATCATCACTTGATACTAATACCTACAAACCTACAGCCCAGATCTCACTGAAGAGCTTTAAATCATTCAAGAATAAGTACAGCTGCGTTAATCATGACGGGTCTACCCCCTGAATAACACGCAGTGACAAACCGTTAACCTTGTAAAAGTCTGCAAACTAATATCGTCTTTCTTTTCTGTTTTCTAGTGTAATGGAGTAACCGCATCATTTGTTCAAAAACTTCTCTCTCATCGCAAAAGATCTGGTCTCTGCCGCATTTTACTGACGTCAGGTCAACGCAAGGGCAGCTGTCTCCCCCTGCTCTGCCGCCATGTCTGTGGGCGCTCTTCAAACCGCGGTGGACTCTTTACGCCTTTCACCGTTGAATGTGCAAAGGTCGACTCATTCAAGCCAGAAAGCTGCAAGTTACAGACAGAGACTATTACCGTTTCGCAAGGAACTACTGCCGATAAGTGATAGCGTGAGTGTTAGGAGGAGCGACAAAAGACTCCTAAATAATAACAGGTTGCTTCAGTTTCCGACGAGCAGTAATGACTTGCAGATCCAGCAGATTAACAGAAGTCTTCAGCTATCAGCCGACACATCTGTTGGCTCGACCATGACCAGCGCACGGTCCACGAGTAGAAAGCCATTCCTGGACGATGACCAGATTCTGGAACTGATTGAGCATAAGCTTAAAAAGTTCAGAACCCAAATGGCGTTGAAACAGAGAGGTCCCTCAGCAAGTTCTTTGAATGTTCAGGCTTCAAGTTCGCCTCAGGGCAGCTCACCTGTCACGTCTTCAGCCTCTGGTGCAGTTGTGAAGGCTGCAGAGAACATGGCTGCGAGGGCAGGAGATGGAGAGAATCCGAATGGCAGCGGGAAAAAACCAGAGGGGATGCCGATGGAGAGCGCGCCGGAGGGGACAACGATGGAGAGCGCACCGAATGACAAGCATTTTACAGGTACAGCCAATGAGACGTATGCCACATTCTTTTGAAAAATCCGAGTCACTTTTGCCGACATCCCGTTGTAAATGTGTCGCAACAGTCGGAAAATACAGACGCCTGAGAAATTTAACGTCCAACTGGCTGCGACGAACTAGCCCGAGTTTGTGTTCGGATTGGCCGTTCCGTTGCACTTTCTCGAGGTGGAGGTCGGTTTTCCGAGTCCCGAACGCACTAGAACGCAGCAATAATAGTGGACAAGAGGGATCGTCGCCATGGTAACCTATAAGTAAAGAATGTTCCATGAAGATCAGGGAGCTGGCATAAACTGTATAAAGAAATGAACTATTTGATTGCGACGTCGCCACCACGTCGGCTCCACTCAAAAGAAGCTCCCGTTGCTACGTTTACAGGAGTGAGTCTGAAGCTCCATATTTGGAAATCCGACCCAGAGTATCATAGCAACCACAAGAGCCAATCATGATTAAGGTGGTTAAATGCACCCGCCCTCCTCACAGGAAAGCATGAAGGGCAACGAAATGCACTAGCTGTCAATCAAACCTGTTGCCAATGCTAGGGGGAGGGACCTCGGGGAACAAAGGCATCTGATTGGTCCGTTATTTATTTTCAGATCTGGATTTGGGGACAAAATGGCGAAATGAAAAATTCAGGATCATACAGAGGGTTAATTTGAGCATTTTAAGACCAAAATGACGAGGCCATAGCAGGTCCAGAGAGAAGGGCCACAAGATCCAAGTGTGAGCCAATGGGAAAGCCGCGTGGAGCACTTCCTGTTTGGAACGCTGCGGCTAGCGCGTTGGCTATGTCCATTCTCATATGGTCTATGGGAGCTGGACATTTTAATTTATCAAATGGCCATTTTCTACTGTGAAAAACTCTTGGGTAAAAAGTAGTGCTGCCACTAACGACTAATTTTCTAACGATTAATCTCTCGACTAATTTTTCGATTAGTCGACTAATCTAAACGACTAATTAAAAAAAAAAAACAAGCGGTTAGATTTTCCCGGGAGGTTACCTTGTGTGTGCGAGTTGCAAAGGTTATTGCTGTTATGTCTGTTGTGTGTGCTCATTCGACAATGTTGAACAACGATATGCACACACAATTTAACGAGTATGCACGAGCAACGGTATTCTCAATACCTCATGCATCGTGGTCGTGCTCCCGTGATAAGCCAAAGAAGTCTTACAGAGTGTACAAACCACTCTATCACCATCTGTCCGAAAGTATTCCCAGACTTTCGAGGCTTTAGGTCTTGGTCTAGAAGAAGTCGCCACTGTTCTTGGATCCGACTCTGACCCACCGGCCGCTGCCATTTTCATACCGCTCTCAAATGCTCAAATCGGGGGAAGGGGGAAGAGAGAAAGAGAGAGACCAGCCAGCAGAGTGCGCACGGCAAATACTTCCTCAAGTTTGTTTTCTTTGGCGGTGCCATTATATACCACTGCTGTTAGCCTTTGGTGAAGCCGAGGTTAGCCACCTCGGCGTCAACCCCGGATGTAGCCGCTGTCAGTGCGCACCGGGATGCGGCGGCAGCGCGAGGGCAAGTAAAAGTCGATCACCGCGGGTCTCTGAAGGACAGCTCCGGCGCCTCCAAGTGCGCACCCCCAGTCGCGGCCGAGAACACGCAAAAGCGAAGTCCACTGCACGCCGCACCGCAGCGCCCGCAGCGCGGGGCCCAGCAAACAAGGAAACAGGTGAGCACGCGTCTTCCCACGTTTTCCCCCGGGGACCGTGCTCTCAGGGACGGACCTGCTCCGTCACAGAGACCAAAAATAAATAAAGGCGAATATTCGACCAAAAAAATTGTAGTCGACTCATTTTCATATTCGATTACGTCGACAACGTCGAATAATCGCGGCAGCACTAGTAAAAAGTATTACATTTTTGTTAGTAATGGGCAAGAGGTAAACAAAACGATTATCAGTGGTAAGTTCCATGTGGTGTATTATCTTGCAATTTAGATTAAGTTGTAAGGTAAGCAAAATATATAGATCAGTGCAGTGTTTTTAGGTCAATGTTCATCCTGCATTATTGGGGCTGAATTACACCATTATATGTCCATTTTAATCAGTTAAATCAATGCATTTTATGGTCGCTGCATTTTCTACGGCAACAGAACCCACTTTTAATGCATCATAAAGCTCTACACCCTTGAGAAAATCACTTTCCTCTTACTAAAACTATAGGTTTGTGTTTTATTGGAGAATTTACATACTCAAACTGTTGGCTGCTACTTTGATTTAGTGAACACTAGCACTGTGCATTATCCATCAACTGCTTTAACAGGAGTTTAGTAGTTTGGATAAAGTAGCAGTAACTATGTAAATTTGTGTTTTTGCAGAAATATTAGAGCCGGAATTGGATAACGTTAATCTTTTTATGCCCACAGAGTGCGATCGGAGTGCGATCATCATCACTGCAGTTCACTCGAACATGGTGGATGAGAACCACGATTCCATGGTTCTCAGGGCCACGTTTGGTTCACCACTGGGAGAACTCGTCACGAAGAATCCAGGCTTCACCATGCACCACAAACCGAACAATCATGAACACAATGTAGCCGCGACTGCTGATTCGACGCTAAGCTGGTTGCCTCCAAAGTTGTTGGCGTGTACCGTTTACAACCAGCAACCCTTTGGTACAGATTCAGACAACGAAACTTCTCACACAGTTGAAACGTCAAACTTGATCAAATCCAACTCCTCTGCTGGTCTTGGAAACTTGACTCTCAACTCCAGTCAGATTTTTAATGTTGACAAAGTCCCTGATGTTACATCCTCTGTCGCAAACTACCGACAAGTAACTGAGCCTGAACCACAACGAACAGAACCGACAGAACAAAGAGTGGATATAGGGGTTCAGGTTGGTGAGGACAGAATAGAAATGGGCAAAAGGGAATGGTCGAGTATCCAAGGCTACCCGGAGTTTGAAGACATCACAGATGATGAGTCCGATATAACGCAGCAGGTTTCCATTCAGCAGGAATCCACACATCATATAACTCCAATACGTGAGTTCATGCAGTCTCCAAAACCGATCACAAATGTAGAAAGTAGCACAAACGTTACATCAGAACCAGCAGAAAGGCCTATACCGAAACAGCAAGAACCAAGAGTTCCACTCACGTGCTCCTGTCCATACTTTGTTGAAACGGACGATGGTTTTGAAAAGGTCCCATGTCCAAAATGTGCCCAAGCGACGCCGTTTACAAAAGAGGAAGAAGAATCCGAGGAGGAGTCCGATTCAGAGGAGGTGATACTGTTTGTGTCCGACTTGGTTCTAGAGGATGAGATCATTGATTTGGTTTCTAGCGACGATGAGGAAGAGGAGAATGTTTCCAGTGCAGAGCAGCAGAATCAAAATGCGATTTTTCAGCCAGTCGAAGAGTTCGAAACATTTGCCAGTTTTTATGAATCAAAAGTTAAACGGCTCAGAAAGGACTTACCAAATCCTCTCATAGCTACAGGAGCCAAACCAGTGGCTCCTGCTGAATCTGAGCCACCCCTTTGCACGTTATCTAAAAATGAACCTGTTGGAAAGGTTGATTCTGAACAGGTGTTGCCTCACTGTAGTTCACAGAAATGGAATTCTGTTGAAAATGCTTCTGAAATTGCACCAGCCCCTAAACTTTTGGGAATTTCTGAAAAGTTTTCTCCCGACTTGATACAGAGCCCTCGCTGGAACAAGGATAACAGCAGCGACACAGACGACAGTTCGGATTACCCTTCACACACGCAATCCAACTATCTCACTGCATCCCTTCGGGCCCCGTCTCCACAGTCCTCGCACTCCAGCATTGAAGAGCTTGGAGAGTCACTTCAGTCCCCTCCTGAAACGTTGGATACTTCTGGTTGGTTTCCTGTTTTGACTCCAGACATTCAGAGTGAAGTAGAAGCAGCAAATCAGCCCACTGTTGCATCCAAAACAACCACCGGACCTGTTGAAAGTACAGACGGGTCTAAAACACCATTCAGAAAGGCAAAGTACAAGTCACGCCGTGTCATAGAGAGCGATTCTGAGTCTGAGGATGATCAAGATGGGCACGAGACAGGTTCTTCAGCGAAGAACATTGTGGATTGGGATCAACGAGATGTTGGACCAGTAAAATCTGTGAAAAAGTCCTCTGGGTTACAAAGATTTGAGAAGTCAAGCTCCAAGCTGCCAGCGATGAGTGGTTCTTTTACTCAGCCACTCAAGTCCAGTTTAAAGCCTCAGTCAAGTTCATTATCTACACACTTACCTGAGCCAAGACCAGAGGCCCATGCTCAGAATGTCTCATCAGTTTCAAGAAAAGTGTTAGACAATGTGGATCAAAGCAAAGCATTCAAACTGAAAAAAACAAAAACAGACCCCAAAAGTAACAGACAAGTTAAAAGGAAAAGGCCTTCCCCAGACACGGGTAAACGATGCTCTCAAATTATGGCAGAGCAGGCCTCAGGGTCGCGCACACATGCTCCCCCTGGTGCAAATGCTCAGAATGCTACTCCAGATTTGTCCAAAGAACCAAACGGGAAGTTGGTTTTGTATTCGGAAGGAAAACCGTACCGTGCATCAAGTCTATCTCCCCAAAACCACAGTCAACTCACCTCAAACTTGATCAGAAAGACTCAGCCAAACCCACAGACTCCACCAAAATCTCACGACTCACCTTTAAGCACCAATGTGAATTCGTACAGTACTGCGAAGTCAGCGCCAGCCAAGCAAGGAGTCGTCAAAGACTGGTCAAACCAATACATCTCAATCCGGAAAGAGCGGAGACGCAGCCACGAAGCAGAGCAGCCAATAAAGGCCCAGAATGTAAAGACCGTGTCCACCCAAGCGACGTGTCCACCCAAGCGACGGAGGAGACGTAACAGTCAAAACCTGCATGGACCTCTGATGAAGAAGAGCAAACGTCAAGCCCAGACGTGGACAAAAGCGGTGCACTACAAAGAGTCCTCCATTCCGAGTGTGTTTTGTTTGATTTCTGTTTATTAATTGCTCATTTTGACTTTGGACCTGACTTACATTGGACTTGAATGCATCTCCCTGATCCTTGTAATTCTAGGTGAAGCGAACATCAGTGATCGGTACAAGTGGAAAGAAAAGAAACCAGTAGAAGATCATGTGGATGGTAAGATGTATACTTTTATTAGACCAAGAAGAACAAAGTTACACAAGCACAAACTAATTTTATTCCAGTGGCAAAATCTGTTTTATTTGTGTGGGAAAAACATGTACATGGAAAGTAAAGCTGAAGAAATGAGCGACGCAATAGGCAGTAACATTGTCTATAGTCATAACATTTCAGTTATAATTTCATGAGAAGAGTCATAGTAATACATTTTCCCAAAAATAAAAGCCAGTTTTAGGGGCCAAGTGACGGCAGACCAAAAGTAATGGTGCTTGGTGTTAAAAGGATTTATAAAAGCCATAAAGGATGTCAGACTATGGCTACGTTCAGACTGCAGCCTGAAGTGACACAAATCTGATTTTTCGCCCCTATGCGACCTGTATCTGATCTTTTAATGATGTCTGAATGACACGTCTGAATTTTTTTTCAAATGTGACCCAGACCACTTGGATATGTGCTCCTAAAAGCGATACATATCCGATCTTTTGACATGCGACTTCAGTCTGAACGGCCGGGTCGCAATCATCTGATGTACTGTTCCTCTATGAACGTTGCTGCCACTGCCCCAAAAAACGCAATGACCAAAAACCTTGTTCTTCTCGATTCCCCTCCTTAAAATAAATAATCTGTACTTGTTCTGACTCCGGCAGCAACTGTAAAATCTCCAAGAGCTCAGTGCAACGTCCATGTTTAGGCGACTTCTGTACTGTAACATCGTTGTGTCTCCAATGCTCATGCAGGACACTTTTGGGGCGTTTGTAGTTCACACTGGAGATTAGGGCACGACCGATATGATGATAAAATGTGAGTTGGAGCTTCCGATATAATTTCCAATATATTTATGATGGAAAAATTCACTGTAAATTTATAAATTGTTTATAAAACTTAGGTTTGGCTCTATTGGATTTTCAGTTGGGTTTGTTTAGGCAACATTTATTGTTCTTCTGCCTCTTTACGTCATAGTTAAAGACAGTCTGTCGGCTTAATGGTGTTTTTGTACGATATTCTAGCCTGTAAAAGTTCTGTAAGTAAACTTCCACTATTAGCCTTTAGCGGTAAATGTGTGTGCACCATGGTAATTAATGATCTGCTAAATGCTGATGATTCACACTTCTATTCACACCTCATTTACATATCGGTGCGTGTCCAGTATACAGCCACTATAGTCACTTTACAGTCGCTAATAGAAAACCGCCTGTTCATGTGTGCGAGCTACAGCAGCTAATCGCTAACCAATGAGAAAGAACCAAAACGAGCTTCAAAACCGACACATTTCAACACTCGGCCTCACACAGGCTCCTCTCAGATCACAAGTCTGCACTAAGAACTGTCCTTTTAATCCAGACTCACACTGAGCGGCCGCAAAAACAACAGAATCTCAGTGTTGTGCACGTGGATCTGTGGCTGCGGCTCGAAACAAACGCACATGGTGATGCGTTTAGGGGCGGGATGGACACAGACAAATGACTCAGAAAAATCCTGATGCCCCGCCACAGATCAGGACATTTATCTGTCTGTAAACTGGATTAAAAGGACAGAATATTGTGAGTCTGAGCTTTATAACAAGGTAAAATATGTCCACATGGAATATCGGCCCAGATCTGCAAGATTTAGGCCGATACCCCATATGTTTCCAAGTGCCCATATCGGCCAACCAATATATCGGTCAGGCCCTACTGGAGATCACATACAAGTCGCATTTATATGGAAATGTGAACATCGCAACAAAATAGGATTTCACACAAAAAAATCCGAATGGAGCAGTCTGAGCCTCGCCTATGACAGAGCTGCCTCCAACACCTCTGTCGTTCAGGAAGTAAATTTCCATTCCGTTTGCTTTTCCCATATACAATAGAAAAACTCAAATTTTAAAGGCATAGTATGGGCTTTCCAGTTTAGTCTTTTTTTTTGTTTGTTTTTTAAGTTTCAGAAAGATTCATTAGTTGGCACAGAGATCATCCCCAAATGCGCTTTAAACCAAGGAGAGGGGCGTCTAAACTAGAGACTGACTGGTAGACAACTGATATATTGGCCAGATATTTTCACTTTTTAGCTTATTGGCTTTAAATCTCCATCAGATGATGTTTTGTTTAGGCCAACCTGCTGCCAAAAGAATATGTGAACATTTAAGAGCAAAGAGGACACTGCACAAAATGCGAGCACAGTTTTCGTATCCAGTTTGTCATGAAACAGAACTGTGGATGAGCTCGTAGTCAATTTAAATAACATAATTTGGGGAAAATAATGATTGGCCACACATCGATCTCAAAAGTGTCTTGAGTTTTTTAGATAAGTCTTCATGTTCGGTAAAATTGTTGCACATTTCTCATGAATGAATCATTTGGTGCTGTAGCTTTGGCTTTGTCTGTTTTGTTTTGTGTTGTTGGCTGTTGTTTTTCGTGCGGCTGTTGAGTCTCATGTGTTGGTTTTGTTGCAGATGAGTGGCTCGACAGGATGCACGGTGAACCCTTCAAAAGGCCCCATTACTGACCACCTGCCCTGACCATTTTAACTGAATATTTGGGTGTTTACATAGATTTGTCTTTTTATTCTTGTTGCCTTTGTTAACATTGTTCTAATATTTTCAAAGATTATTTTTTTATTTTGTTGTACTGTTTTATATAAAGTCCATATCAATACTTGATTTAGATGTTTTCATTGTCGTCTCCCGAATAAAATATACTCGGCATGATTTCCAGTTGAAAGGTAAGCAAGCGGAAACAGTTCAAGTTCTGTCCATTTTTTTTTTCTTTTAAAAAGGCAAAGATTAATCCGGACAGACTAGTGTGCTCTGTTCTGTTCTACACCCTGTTCTCACCCACAGCTTTTTGTTATCCACACGACCGCAGCCTCTGCAGGAGCTGGAACTGAGTGAACCCAACGAGGGGAAGGGCAGAAAATACACGTTAGTATGGATGAGAAACAAACATGACGCATAGGAGTTTGTAGGGAATCAGACTGAACCCAGCAGAGGAAAAAGGTGCCGACAACTCCACTAAGCTGAAGTTTGATCAAACGTGTCTCATTTGCCTTTCCGCGATCCTCCATTTTTCAGTTGTCACTCCAGTGTGTGACGTGAAGCGTTGTCCCAAAGAAAACCACAGAATGAAGGAGTAAACCTGAGGGAGGCAAATGCCAGAAAAAAGAATCAAACTTTATAGACCCTTTGTGTGAGTAAACGGTGATGACGTAGGCTCGGTTGCGCATTTTGGCAACAGAAGTACGGCAGAACTCAGCAGTTTGTTGCACTCTGTGAACAGATTATCCCATCCCAGGTTAACCCATCATACCCCCTAAAAAGCCTTAAAATCATAATTTTGAGGCTGTAACGTTAGAAAAACTACACAATCTGGTTGTAAACAGGAAGGAAAAGAATTTGTACGAAACTGAGATCCCATTTGGTGGGCCAAAGCATGGCACATCTGCATGCATGAGGAAAACACAAAACAAAGTCCACTTCAAAACATGGAGAATCCGCGACAAGGACCACGGACAGCAGCTTCTCTCCCCCCACGCTGCCAACACATCCACAAACACACAGGAACACCACAGCAGAACCAGAACCCACACCCGCCCCATCATGCAATAGACGCCTCCTGCTGCTGGACCCACCCTCCACCAAAACCACAGCGTCGTGCAACGCCCTGTCTGCAGCTCGACAGGTGCAAACACAGAACTCCAGGCAACCGCGTCCGGGCCTGGCACGGCCCAAAAGTCCCAGCGCGAGTGCCCCGGGTACAACAGGTGTTGCGGCAACAAACACAGTTTAACTGGAGATCACTGGACGTCCCTTAGTCATGAGAACTACCTCAGGTCACAGCACATTATTTCACCCGTTATGTGACTGTTCTGATGACAGAAGAGACACTTCACTCACACTGATGCAGAGCACAAAGTCTTACTGATGATTGTTCCGGTTTGCAATAAAACATCTGCATTAGCCTATCCACTTTTCTATGTGGATAAAGAGGATTAAAATGATTCAAGGGGACAAAAATGTGCGATTAATTTGCAATTAATCGTGAGATAAGGATGACATTTATGACAATCACAATAACTGTTCCCAGTTATTGCCTTGAAAACCCTGGTCCTTGACACTTGCACTGACTGGCTGTTGATATCGAACATTTATTCACTCGTTTGCTCACACTGTAATACACAACTTCTCTTCTGCTTCAGCTTCTGCATATTGAAAATGTAGATCTGTATTGCTCAACAGTTCGGAGATGGAGACCCCCCGAATACTGACGGGGATTTTGCACACTGGTCCTTGTCCTGGTAATGGAGAAGTTCAAGTATTTTCATGTTCTTGTACGTGAGATAACAGGAGATGAACTGAATCCCCATCGCTGTTTACACTATGAAAAAGTTGTCCATTTACAAACTGCCTACACAAGAAATGGGAAATGGGAGGGAAGTTTAAAACTTTAAATTATTTCTCTTCTCAAAAATGGAATACATTTCAAGGACTTGCAAAACTGGAAACTAATCACACTTACTCCTATTTTTAATGTTTTAAATGGACCTGTACAGTTGTCCTGTGGTGAAGGACCCGAGACAAAACTTACAGTATATTCACCAGTGGTATGCCATGTAGTTCTGCCTGTGTCTCTGAAGCTGAATAAAGGCTCATAATGGACAGAGTTCCCAAGAGTATCTGGGGAAGTGTCATCATGAAGTGTAACAGACGGGTCCACGGACAGCAGACTTCTGTACCTGGAGCCCACCTCTTACTGGGACAAAATATCGCAAAAATGAAAATAAAAACTGCTTAGATGGTGTATGGTAGGGAGAGGAATATGGTGCTGGCAGTTCCACGGTGGACAGCAAACCTAAGCTAAACGGATCGTAAACTAAGCAAGAAAAAGAAGGGAGCGGAATGAATCATTAACTATAACAAACTGTCATGGCTCTATTCACATTTCAAACCAGGAAGACATTTGGATGTTTGGCTCTGTTCACAGTAGGAAGTCTGACAAAATCTAGGAAGTCGCAGAAAAAGCTTCTCCCAGATCCCGGGGGAGGCTGGGACATGGAGTCCGAGTGGCTTCGTTCTCAGCCTCTATTGTTGATGCGGCCTCTCGTAGCTGTGGCCGTAAGGTCTGTGGTGCCTGTCGCAGCGGCAATCCCCGAACCCGGTGGTGGACACCGGAAGTAAGTGATGCTGTGAGGCTGAAGGAGTCCTAAGCTGCAGCCCGGGCGGTTAGAGGCAAAAACTCGGGTTTGGGAGGAGTTTGGTGGAGAGCTGCTGACCTTGACTGGGGATGTTGTCGGTCGGTGGTAGGAAAACTTTGGGGATCTCCTCAATCCCACCGTCATGTCCTCCGAAGAGGAAGACGAGGCTGGGGACTCAGACTCGTTCATCGCCCTGGCTGAAGTCCCTGAGGTGGTTAAAGCTCCTCGGGGGCTCCGGGGATGGATGAGATCCGTCCTGAGTCTCTGGATGTTGTGGGTCCTGGCTGACACGCTTCTGCAACATCGCGTGACAGTCGGGGACAGAGCCTCTGGACTGGCAGACCGGGGCTGATAGTCGAACCTCGGATCCAAGAGGAGCAGTGTGGTTTTCAGCCTGGTCGTGGAACACTGGACCAGCTCTACACCCTCCATCGGGTGCTCGAGGGTTCATGGGAGTTTGCCCAACCAATCCACATGTGTTTTGTGGACCTGGAAAAGGCATTCGACCGTGTCCCTCGTGGTGCCCTGTGGGGGGCGCTCCAGGAGTATGGGCCCCTTGCTAAGGGCTGTCCGGTCCTTGTATGACCGGAGCAGGAGCTGTGGGGCCGGCAGTAAGTCAGACCTGTTCCTGGTGCAGATTGGACTCTGCCAGGGGCGCCCCTGTTACCGGTTCTGTTCATTGTATTTATGGACAAAATTTGTAGGCGCATCATGGGCCAGAAGGGGTCCGGTTTGAGGCGCAGCCAGGGGCCATTACCACCAAAGACCTTTGTACCATTCATTCATATACAAGTCATGTAAAGGTCAAAATTGCACCATTCTGCAATAAATTAACATCTTAATGTGACTTCTTAGTTAGGTAATTCTTACAAAAACTTTTTCAAAATTGTTCCTCTGTGGTATCTGTTATACTACTGCATTATACTTCATACTGTTATTTTATCTTGGACTTTCTTAGGAAGATTCTTTGGTATTGTTGGGGGCTTCCAGACTAGTTGGAGCCTAAAAGGGTCAGAGGTTAGGAGATACTGCATTCCAGAGACATCTGGTAACTGGTACCATGGTGACAATTGATCATGTCAGGTCATATATGGTTGGGTGTTTTGTGCAAACCAGGTTGATCTACTCCAGATGTCAAAGTGGGATGTCCTTTGTATAGAAACTATAAATGTAACTCAAATACGTTCTTCTGGGTCTTTCCTGCATTGGGCTTCTAAGGGGATCCAGACTCAAATTGTCTGTTAATTGGCTGACTCTATTATCTGTAAAATAAATCATATTTACATTTATTAGAGTTGTCATTAAATCATTTCTCAAGCATCTTTTCCTTCTGTGAGGACCCACTACAAAAAGGTAAGCTCCTGGATTGAGGATCTTAAACTACACCTCCAAAAACAGAAAATTACCTTACCAATGCAGCTTTTCTGAAAATGGCTTCTCTGACTGTTATTAACTGAATACCACAGAAAGTCCACTAGGGGGTGTGTAAAGGAAGTGTTGGGAAGGAGACCCAAACGTGACCTCAGAAAGCCAAATGTATTTTAGGACTGATTTAATTATCTTCAGTCTCCCCAGGTTGTCCAGCCAGGACAGTGAACAGGACAGTGCACATTTAACCACTTTACTGATGAAGATTCTGCAGGTTTATAGTTGATTCATGTCAGGTTCATGGTTGCTATAAAGACAGAAATAAAATACTTGAGTAATGAATAAATGAAACAATGATATATTCAACAATAATTATGACATTAAATAATAACATCTAAATAAACTAAATGCAAATATAAAGAATTAAAATGCAAAGAAATGCTTAAATTAAACTTATTTACAATGATACAGTGTTTAAAAAAAACACTGGTGACGGCTGAAGACATTTCTCGCTAAAAATTCAAAATTCCTATAGCCCCTGAACGCACCACGGGCAGCAATAGGGAGCAAGGAAAAGGTAAACGTCGGCTAGTCAGTGAACGCATCATCAGCGCACATTACGTAACCAAAATGCAATAAACCGGCATAAGATGAATTCATACAGAGTGGCTAAACATCAATGATCTTATAATTAAATAACTTATAATGAAATATCTTCCGAAAGTCCGAAAATGCGAAGACAATACGGGAGCGACTGGCTCCGATGAGTGATACCTGCGCACTGATCATAGACCGTATATATACCGCGTATTAAGATCTGGCATATGTTTTGATAACCAATAATGTAAATCCTCCCAAAATGCACTATTAATAAGCCATTGTTAGAACAGCTTGAGGGTTTTCTTTCACTTCCGTATTGTATTGAGTTTTATCAAATATGCTGAATTTGAGTCTAAAGTTCTCAAATGATAAAACATTTCCTGTCTGGTCCAGCACGTGTGTTACAGACCATATGACTTTTTCTAACCTGTAAATATAAAGATTTGCGTTGGTGTGGTTCATATCGACTTTTCCAAATTGGGGTTTTGTGGGGCTGAAATTGTGTTTGTGAATCAATCTTCTAATTGAAGTTAGTTTTATTTATAGCTTTAATTGAGCTATTAGGTATTGCTAAAGAATAGTCTGGATAAACAAATCGGGAAATGTATTCCATTTTTGTAAGAAATGTGCAACCAATAATGAAATGGTTAGAATGTACTGTAAAAATGCCATTATGCCATTAGGTCGACCTATTGTCTTTAAATATGACGTAAAGAGACAGAAGAACGTCTAAATGTTGCCTAAACAAACCCTATTTAAAATCCAATAGAGCCAAACCTACGTTTTATAACCAACTGAAGATTTACAGTGAATATAGCAGTTATATCAGCAGCTCCAACTCCCGTTGTATCGGTATCATATCGGTCGCAAAAAAACAAAACAAAAACTAAATAAAACTAAATAAAACAAAAAACATATTGGTCGGGCCCTAGTTATTTTTATATCTTGGCAAAAGTGTCCATGATTTAGAAGATTTGAATTGAGTTTCCAATTGTTTCTTTAACATGGGCTCTTAGGCGAAATTATGAGTTTTACCCATGGATGTACAATAAGATTTTATTATAGTTCTATCGTTATACCAGACAATAGTCCAGTGGTGCAAACGATATCATAAATTTGACTGAGGAAAAGCGCAGTATAAAAATGTGATAATTTATAGTATATGTATGTCTTAGTACGTGTTATAGTATATATGTCGTAGTACATATGTCATAGTGCATATGCTATTGTACATATGTTATAGTACTAGCACTAGTACTCATTATCCGGTGAAGAATCCGGAACTTTGCATTTTCTTGTGTTTCTATTTATCAAACCCTGTTCACACACCGCAAGCGTCTGGCGTGAACAAGGTGAATGATTTACATGTTAATAATGTTATGCGGCGCGAATTGAGGGGCGTGAAGTTGAAAATTTTGAACTTTCTGCGGCTATTCGTGTCGCGTCAACCAATCAGAGGCCGTGTTCTGGTGGTGACGCAGGGCTCAGGCCACTCTGTCCTCCAAACGAGGTCCTTTTCTAGTTTGTGAAATAAATATGCTGGTAACAGTAACAATAATAATAATAATAATAATAATAATAATAATAATAATAATAAATTACTACATACACAATACTTTATTTTATTGTATTAATTTGTCTAAACTTGAGTAAAAGATTGTGTTTTCAAAAAAAGTATTCATATTTATTATTAAACATGTGTACTCTAATTATTCTACTTCTTCTGTTACTATTGTTTTGGAACGTTAATATATTTATAATTTTAAATTCAGCGTCAAGTGATTATTTTATGGATTATGATAAGGATCCCCCCCCTTCCAGTTTTTGGGGACATTTGTAATTCCTATTTTTGTTGTCCACATGAGGGCGCACAGGGGCTGAGTATTACAAAATTTGAAAAAATAAAGTATAAAATAGATCTAATAGACTTAACAAATACAATAAAATGAATTAATTTATCTTACAAATCCATCCATCTTCTACCGCTTAATCCGGCTGGGTCGCGGGGGCAGCTTGCTGCCCAATACTCATAGCATCTGACCCCCCCTATGAACCCCTCTGCAGGTGGTGAGCCCACAGGAGGGTGGACAACATGGTCCTTGATGTTAGTTCATAGGGGTCCGGGCATGTTTTGGGTTGATGGGGAAACCGGAGCACCCAGAGGAAACCCATCCAGACACGGGGAGGAACATGCAAACTCCACACAGAAAGGCCCGGGCGACCCGGGGATCAAACCCGCAACCTTCTTGCTGTGAGGCCTGAGTGTTGCCACTCAGCCACCGTGCCACCATATCTTACAAATCATCTTTTATTTTGTGTGCACGATGGCGCCATATTCCAATGAATAGCTTTATTTTAGTCTCTTTTTTTTTAGCCAGTTGAATGACTAACTAAGGGCAAAACGCTTTCAGTAAACAAGAAAAAAACAAATAGATCAAATTTAGAAATATTTTAATGCCAATAAAAAAACTGTAGAGTGATCGATACTGACATTTCAATTGTAAACTTAAACTTAGTTCAATTGTTCAAAAATATTTTACATTTTATCCTCGAATTATTCAACTATTTCTGTTACTATTGTTTTGGAATATTAGTATATGTATAATTTTAAATTCAGCATCAAAAGTGTGTGATTATTTTAAATTGTTAATTGTTCAAAAGTGTTCAAAAACTGAAAAAACCAAGACAAGACCGAGTCCAAACGCGGTCAAGTCTGAGACAAGACCAAGACCGTAAAAAAATGGTTTGGAGGCCAGTCTCAAGACCAAGACTGAACTTGAGTACTACATTATAATCCACCTTGGCGATCTACCGACACTACCTTGGTGATCGACTGGTCGATCATGATCAATGTATTGGGCACCCCTGCTTTAAAATATTTCCACACTGCCAACATTTTAGACAAAGTTTGATTGACTGCGTCATTGCTTCACGCGCCACTATTTGGCCTTACTCTTAACTCACGCCACCGAAAGCCGAATGCTTTTTTTTTGCAGTATTCATCCGAATATATTTGGTGGCCGAATATTCGCAGCATCCCTAATCTGGAACATTTGGACATGTTTCAGATGGTTCCTCACAGTCTTCCCTCTTTCTTCAGTCGACTGGTTTGTCTACTGTGTGCGTTCGGTAGTGACTGTAGAGCTGCTCAGATGTTCTAAAAGCCTCTTCACACTGATCACACTCATATACTATCAGCCAGGAGTGAGTTTTCATGTGTGTATTTAAACTGGATGATCGAGCAAAAGTTTTCTCACACTGGTCACACTCGTACGGCCTCTCTCCAGTGTGGATTCTCTTATGTGATACAAGGATGCTTGACAGTGAAAATGTCTTCTTACAAACGTCACATCTGTATGATTTTTCTCCTGTGTGGATTCTCATATGTCGATGTAGATGACCAGATTGTGTAAATTCCTTCCCACAATGGTCACATTTGTATGGTCTTTCTCCTGTGTGGATTCTCATATGTGATACAAGGACGCTTGACAGTGAAAATCTCTTCTCACAAATGTCACATTTGTATGATTTTTCCCCTGTGTGGATTTTCATATGTTGATGGAAGTCGCCAGATTGTCTAAATTTCTTCCCACACTGATCACATTCAAATGGTTTCTCTTCTGTGTGGATTCTCTTATGTTGACTGAGGGCACCAGATTGTCTAAATTCCTTCCCACACTGGTCACACTCATACGGCCTATCTCCGGTGTGGATTCTCATATGTGTTTCTAGGTTGCTTGCCTGTGAAAATGTCTTCTCACAGACATCACATTTGTATGATTTTTCTCCTGTGTGGATTCTCATATGTTGATGGAGATGAACAGGTTGTGTAAATTCCTTCCTGCACTGGTTACATTTGTATGGTTTTTCTCCAGTGTGAGTTCTGTAGTGTCTTTTCAGTTTGGAAGCACTTGGACACTTCTTTCCACACTGGTCACAGGTGAAGGTCATTCTGGCGGTGGATCTTGTAGCTCTGCATTAGAACAAAGGAAAGTGTCAAGTAAAATAACTTTTTTTTTTAACTGTTTAAAAAGAATCCAACTACATACACATTAAATCACATGTAGTAAATCATATGTAAGAATGTTTCAAGGTGTTTTACAAGCAAGAGTTCAATTTGGCTGAATGAATCATCCAAGTTGGTTGGTGGTGATGGTGCTCCAAGATGGCACCAGTTTAACCCTAATCCTCACAAACAAACGTAAAACAATGTGATAGACTGCACATGTGCAAAGTAGTGCTCATGTACAGCGCAGATAGTCAAGTCGGGACAGATCATGGATGTATTATAAGAGATTTTATCAGTTCTATGGAATGGATTGGGCACTGACACGGCGTGGGAAATGCAGATGGTGCTTAGTGAGGCTACAGACCGGGCAAACTCTTTTCCCGGTCCTGGGTTATGAGCCGTGCTTGTGGCGCCTGCTCCTCGGCGTCCCTCGGCACCTGGCTTGTCCTTATTGCTGGGCTTGAAGACCAGAAGCCTCATCGTCACTTCCTGCACCACTGAACTATGGGCGGAGTGCACCTAGTTAATCTCAAGACACTAAAATGCGTAACCAGTGGAGGTAAATCCCAACTGGCATCTACCAAATGTGCGCTGGTGAACGCAGGTCCATTGGAAATAAAACTTTGATTCTCCGTGACTTCTTCGTATCCCAAGTGGTGGATATTATGTTCATAACGGAAACGTGGATGAGTGCAGCCGAGTCGGCTGTTTTCACTGAACTTCTGCCTACAAATTGTAGTTTCCTGAATGTCCCAGAGCCAGTGGTCGTGGAGGCGGTGTAGCGGTTGTTTTTTAAGGATAATTTGGACATAAAACGGGTGCCTGGTGTTGGCTATTCCTCTTTTGAACTGTGCACATTTGAGCTTGGACGCTTTGGTTAGTTCCTTAGCGCACTCGTCTATCAGCCACCCAAGTACAACTGTGATGTAAAAATATGCTAAACGCTAAGAGCTTTTAGCAACAGAAATACGAGCGCTGATCACAAAAAGAGTTCAGAGACTGATGCTCAACAACTCACCTGGAGGAACAGGCACTTTGGACTCCGAAAAATCCAACAATTCACAGGTTTGTCCCTCACGCGGTCCTGTAGTGGAGCAGTTATGGACCAAAATAGTGCCCGACGTTCACTTTTCTGGTACGTCTGAATGTTTGTCAGATCGGTAACATTCCCAAGACCAACATTTGTGGAAACGGAACCAAGCCTAAACCGACCCTGGAGCCGAGTACTGTGCATGTCACAAAATGGGTACCATGGAAACGAGGCTGGAAGCCTTTTTTTTTTTTTTTTTAATAATCGATTAGGTTATAAGAATATGTCTTCTCAATTTTCAATGCCATATTGGAAAAAGAACAACAAATCTGTTCTATAGGTTCTATAGTTCGCGCACACTGTTAAAAAAGTATAAAAAATGCTCATAAAATATATGAAATAGTAAAAAAAACAACATACTGGGAAAAGTCCTGGGTTAAACCATGAGCAGACTTTGCCTCATGTTTGTCATCACAAATAAATCAGTGATAGTTTTTATGCCATCATTGAATTAGGATGAAATACTAATATTAAGCTAGCTGATAATATTGACCAGCCAGCTAACTGCATTAACATTTCCACCGGAGAAAATAACTCCAATTGAAATGCTAGCTGATAACACTGACAAGCCAACTAACTGCAATAACATTTCCACGTGTCCCCCTCACATTGAATTGATGCGACGCTTATGGTGATGCGTCTTGCCCAACAGCACAATTTACAATGACACCACCAACCATCAAGAAGAAGGGAGAAAATATTTACATCTGTTTTCTCCAGAAAATCTTTATACTGAATGTTTTTCTCCTCAGTTTTGTGGCTGAGAGAATTAACAGGGATACTGGACTCTTCTCATTCAAAGGCAGAAATTGCTCAGTTGGCAGAGATGCTAACCCAGGTTGGTAGTTTGAACCCTGTATCTTGCGTCCTTGGGCAAGACACTTCACCTCCATTGCTGTCTGTCTGCATACAGTATGAACGAGCCGATGCACATTATGTGTGAAATGTGAAGTGCACTTTGAGTGAAAAAACATGATAGAAACGTGATGTATTTATGAACACAACCATACACCCCAAATGTGACATGATTTTGTACATGTGGTTTAGATCCCCAATCCAGGAGCTTACTTTCTCTAGTAGTCCCCTTTTCCCCAGATGCTTCACAGAAGGGAAGATGCTTGAGAAATGATTTAACAACAACTCTAATAAATGTAAATATGATTTATTTTACAGATAATAGAGTCAGCCAATTAACAGACAGTTTATGTCTGGATCCTCTTAAAAGCCCAATGCAAGAAAGACCCTGAAGAACATCTTAATGTTATATTTATAGTCTCCTATACCAGGACATCCCACTCTTGACCATCTGGAATTTCAGGAGAGAATATATTTTACACAGAACAAATATCCATAGATTACCCAACAATGACTGAATGATACCATTGTGCCATTTTCCTGATGTATTTGGAATGCAGACCTCCTGAGCTCTGTCCCTTTATGGGCTCCAAACTGGTTGTCCCAGACTGAAGGCCCCAAAGATAACAAAAGAATCTATCCCAGGAAAGTCCATGTTAAAGTAACAGTATATGAAATATAATACAGTAGTATAACAGATACCAAATACATTTACTGCCTCAGAAACTCTGTATTGGGGCAGTTGCGGTTTGTTTTATGGTGAAACTCACAGCTCTTCAAATAAGACGAGTTTACATGAATGTTTTTTCCTAAAAATCAAATAATGTTATAATTATAGACACATAAACCACGTACTCTTTCACTTCCCTGACATGTTTACTCACAGCTGAAGCTTGAATTTTGGATATGTCACAGCATTTTTGATCAACACAGTGAAGTTTTCAGCTGCAGTTAAAAGAGCAGGTCATTCTCCAGAGGGCTCCATGAAAACACCCGACAGGTTTGGACTGAACCAGAGAAATTCACACGCTGCCCCATCTGGATACCTACAAAATAAATCATATTATTTAGTATTGCTTCATCATTATTGTATTTTAGATGCAACCGCTCATAGGCTCTTTTAACAAATATAGCTTATACAACGCTTATATTCTCTCTTAATACTTTGGAGTTTAGAAAAAAAAGTTGTTCACATTACAAAATTGATAACTAAACAAAGTAGAATATAAGCAAGGGATTATGCAGTATTTCTTTAGGCCAGCCTCGTGTTTTCATGTCCATTTCCAGTCTCCAGTGTTAAATTAGACTTGGCTCCATATCCAGAAATATTAGTCCTGGGGGTGTTAGTAATCTGGCAAAGCTTTATGCTTGTACCATAATAGCAAACTATTTTGGTTCTTAACAGCTCCACTCCTGAGTATGAGCTACAGTGAGGAGGAGCAGGGATGTGTGCTCCGGGGCTTAAAGGAACAAGGCAGCAGAAGTAGACCATCAAAATAAGAGCTTTAGGAAGTGTGGCTGACATATTCACATCCGAACTTGCGTGACTCTAAGTGCAAAATGTCAGAAGGGTAAGTTGTGCTAATAGATGTGAGTGGGGCTCTGTTGGCTTTGGGCCGTTTTCTTGTAAACGTTCACAGACATTACTAAGTCCTCTACATCTTTTTGCATTCTTTGCCAGTAAAATGGGTCCTTTATGAACCCTGAAGTCCTTTCTGCCCCCAGGAGTCCCGTTTCTTTGTGCAGCTCTCTGAAGACAGTGTCGTGATGCCCCTTTGGGAGGTGCTGCGCTCTACCACTGACTTGCCTGTAGAGGGCGCCATCCACATTTACATAAGGTTTGTTCCACTGACTCAGGAGGATTTTTAAGCCTGGGGCCTCTTTGAAAAACGTGTCCTTTGGGTAAATGCTTAGTGTTTGTGTAGTGCAGGACAGGGCCAATAACAGTCTTTTTCTTCACTTGTCCTGATTTCTGTGGGCGATAGGGACTTTCCTGGAGGATCATGTGAGCCTAAAGTCAGAGTCAAAAAGCTGGAGATCAGGCTTCAGAGACTTTGTGGAGATGAGCTCTGTGTAGTGTCAAAAATCACAAACTTAAAATGATATGTTAAGATTTCTTTCTTTCTTTTTTGGTAGAAAGAGGGTTTTAGCTGAAATTTGTCCACCCTTTTCTTCATTATATTGTTTTTCACTTTGAGGTTTCAGAGACATACCAGAAATATATCCATCCATCCATCCATCTTCTCCCGCCTAATCCGGCCGGGTCGCGGGCAGCTCGCTGCCCAATACTCATAGCACCTGACCCCCCTATGAACCCCTCTGCAGGTGGTGAGCCCACAGGAGGTACCAGAAATATATATTTTTGGCCCTCGCCTAACGAAGTGGCGAGGGCTATTGTTCTTCGTTGGTTTCTTTTTATTATTATTATTATTTTCTTCCGCCAAAATGATCGCATTTTTGACCCCCTGAACATCGACGAAAAGTCTCACATGGGGGTATCAGATCGACCGGTCCGGCGAAAAATTTGATAAAACGGGCATCGCGACAATGCCCAAAGTGCCCCCACTCGACAGCGCCCCCTGGAAAAGTCAAAAATTGAAAGTCTATGGGGAGCTGAAAAGCATATTTTGGCGTAGGCCGACAAAATTCAGGACAGTGATAGAAAACAAGGAGACAAGCAGAAAATGTCATTGTCACACCGCCCTATGACCAACAGGAAGTCGGCCATATTGAATCAAAAACTCGCCGCTGTTTTGACTGCGTGTACGCCAAAGTCTTCAAGTGTCTTGGTTTTGGTCCAAACGAGCTCAGATTTGACACGTCACATCTACAGATGTGGGTCCACAAACGCATCATTTTTCTCAGTGCACTTTTTCACGGTTTGTCCGTAGCACGCCGGCGAATAACACCTTCGTTTCCTGTTTCTTTGATGACCTCTCACGGCCACAGGCTTTGGCCTACAGAGCTCAAACTCACATCACTATTGTGTGATCCCAGCCTGAATGTGATGAAATATGAAATATAATAAAAGTGAACTCTGTAGCGCCACCTAGTGTATACGTGAAACGTCAACATTATCGGATTTGTACCAAATTTGGGGATTAAATTCTATGCATGATTTCAAGCAAAATCTTATATTATGGACATGGTGCAATTTTCATCGTTCACAGCAGGGGCGCAAAGACTCCCTAAAAAATAGTTTAAAAATGCCTACACACACAGGTTTTGTCTGATCCTGCTTAACTTTGAATCACTAAGACCTTTATAGGGCTTTATTATATTAAACAATAAATCATATTAAATTTAACTCTTTAGCGCCACCTAGCCTATACAAGAAACGTCAACATTATCGGATTTGTACCAAATTTGTGTATTCAAGTCTCTGTATCAAAGCAGGCAAATAAATATATTATGGATATGGGGTGTTTCCCATGGTTGACAGCAGGGGCTCAAAGACTTCCCCAATAAATAGTTCAAAAATTACTACACACACAGACTTTGTCTGATTGTGCTGAAATTTGAATCACTAAAGCTTCAACATGGACTGAATATAATAAACTATAAAGTATATGAAAAGTGAACTCTATAGCGCCCCTATCCAGACATGAAACATCAACATTATCGGATTTGTACCAAATATGGGTATTAAATTCTATGCGTGTCTACGACCAAAGAAATACATTATGGATATGGGGTATTTTCCATGGTTGGCCACAAAGGGCGCAAATACTCCCCCCAAAATATGTTTTAAGGTGCACTATGAAACTTTTCTGTTGGAGGGTCTGTTTTTATGCACAGTCTTAGTCTGACAGTGCTCTTGATTATAAAAGTCATGTGACCTGTGGCATCGTTTCTATAATTTGGCTCTAGATTGTTCCCATTTTCAAATATTAAAGGTGCCCTATGTAATTTTTTCTGGTGGACGAGCTGTCGGGAGGAGAGAGTCGTGTCAGGGCGGTTGAGTCCTCAGCGGTTGCCTGGGAGGGGCGTGCGCACCGGGCGAGGGGCTATCATTGCCGCGAGCGGCTTTAATTTATTATTAATATTCTGGTTGCTGCCGACTCTTGTGAAGAATCCAGAACAGATGTTTCTTCTGTCCAAAATTTTAAAATTAAAGTCTGTTTTATTCCCTTTTAAAAAAAACGTTTAGACCATTTGTTCCTGCTTGTCTGTCTTATGTCTCACATCTGTATCATGGAACTTTGGAAATGAATGAAATAAACACATAAAAAGCTGAGAAACAGTGTGAGCTTCCTTCAGAAGGTGAAGCACTAAATGTTGCCAGAGGTTAAAAAAAATCATCATCAGAAATCATTAAGTTCTTGGATATGACAATGACCGAAATCTGAAATAAAAACGTCACATGATCAAGTAAAACTGTGGTTTATGAATATTTATTGACCAAGTTAAATAGCATTTAAATATGAAATTATGCAGATAAGTGTAGAATGAGTAAAATGAGGCTGATATGAGCAAAAAGATCATACAAAGGTCTGAGATTACACTTAAGAGTTTCTAAAGTTATGTGTTAAATCCAGATTGATCAAAGAAGCCTTCTGGGACATTTTGCGCATGCGACCAGATTGATGAGGTGGAGTCGCACCAAAGCAGTTCTGCTGCGGGACGGGGGGTGCGTGAGATGGTCTGCTGCGTAATGGGAGGCAAACGCAATGAGGAACACAGAGAAAACTAAAAAGGTTAACGTGTGTGGGTGCACGGGTTTACAGGGGTGCATATGCACGTCACGGACCAATTTGACCTATAAAAGAATTGTTAATTTCTCCAAAACTAAAGAAGCACAAATAAAACTTTTTGCAGCACAAAACAGCACAAACCATTGACACAGTTTTTGTGTAGGTTTGCGTTTGATGGGGCCAACTTCACAGAGGTACGTCACAGTCCATCCAAAATTCTGTATTCCTGGCAGGTACTTGCATCATGGGGCTCTGGACCTCTATTGTACCCATATCCCTCTGTGCTGCTGTAATGAGGCAGAGACATTAGACATTCCCCACACGGGCAGAGTTTTTAAACGCCACAGCCGGCACAGACACCATCACCGTATATGCACCTGTACCGTCCCACCTTGTCTTGTATCAACAGACACTATGCAGTTTTTATACAATAAAACTGGTTTGAACAGGACATCATAAGAATCAATGCATTTGAAATCCACCAAAAGTCAAAAGTTTTTTCGATTTCTCACATGCCCAGTGCACATTTTTGGAGTTCATCAGAGTTAATGTTTACAATTATGCGGAAATCGTGGCAATGGGCGATAGCGCTCCATACTACTGGATGCATTGAGTGTTTGATAAGGGGGAGAGAGCTCTGCACTGTGTTTTTGGGGTGAACAATTACAATTATGTCACTGTCGCGGCCATCGCGATGCTCCGGTGTTCTGCTGTACGCTGTAGGAGCGGCGCTGATGTGTTGTTGTTGTGACCATAGCCTCTTATTATAATTTTACTGATGTTGTTGGAGCAGGTTGTGTGTGGTGTGTTACGGTGGGTTGTTGGGACTCAGATTGTGCTGCTGTGTAAACTTCTAAAATAGCACACTTCATTAGTGAGCTGCATCTAAAATGTTATTTTATTCTGTTGCTGTTCTTTTTTTAATCACTTGCATTTATACAGATTTAAAAACCGCCAAACTTTATTAGTTAGTACCTCAGTTTGGCGTACAAAATTGTTGGCTGGTTGTCGCTGAAAATCGAAATGGTGCAAATGGCGGTGGCTTCGGGGTCTGGGTTGGGGTCAGTTTGATGTGACGTGGTGGACAGAGGGAAACACAAGACCTTTGTTTCTATTTATGCATCTTAGAATGATGAAAAGTTAGGACCATTGTCATAGAAATTAACAATTCAAAACAAAATATAAAATATTTTCAGTGGTCAGACAGTCCTCAGAATGGTCCCAAAATCATGTGTGTGGTGTGTGTTGGTGCACTTGAGCTGGCCTCAGCAGCTCTTTTTCCTTTAGTGTGTTCAAGAGGCTCCACCACCTTCAGATGAGCAGGTTTTCTCAAAGTCGTCCCACATTGGTCAGAGCTGCAGCTTTTCTCTCTGGAACATTTGAACACGTTTCAGACGGTTCCACATACTTCCCCTTTTTCTTCACAGTCGACTGGTTTGTCTCCCGTGTGCATTTGGTAGTGATTGGAGAGATGCTCAGATGTTTTAAAAGCCTCTTCACACTGGTCACACTCATAGAGTATCAGCCAGGAGTGCTTTTTTAGGTGTGTATTGAGATTGGACGATGTAGAGAAAGATTTCCCACACTGGTCACAGCTGTACGGCTTCTCTCCTGTGTGGACTCTCATATGTAATGTTAGGGTGCCTGACCGTGAAAATGTTTTTTCACAAATATCACATCTGTATGGTTTTTCCCCTGTGTGGATTCTCACATGTTTATGGAGGGTACTGGAGTGATTAAATTTCTTCCCACACTGGTCACATTCAAATGGTTTCTCTCCAGTGTGGATTCTCAGATGTGATACTAGAGTGCCTGACTGTGTAAATGTCTTCTCACAAAAATCACATTGGTATGATTTTTCCCCTGTGTGGACTTTCATATGCTGATAGAGGTCACCAGACATTTTAAACTCCTTCCCACACTGGTCACATTCAAATGGTCTTTCTCCTGTGTGGATTCTCATATGTGATACTAGGTTGTTTGACCGTGAAAACGTCTTTTCACAAACATCACATTTGTATGATTTTTCCCCTCCGTGGATTCTCATATGTCGGTGGAAGGTACTGGACTGTCTAAATTCCATCCCACACTGGTCACATCTGTAGGGCCTCTCTCCGGTGTGGATTCTCATGTGTGATTCTAGGTTTCCAGACTGTGAAAATGTCTTCTCACAAACATCACAGCTGTATGACTTTTCTCCGGTGTGGATTTTCATATGTCGCTGGAGGGCACCAGACTGTATGAATTCCTTCCCACACTGGTCACATCTGTATGGCCTCTCTCCAGTGTGAGTTCTGTAGTGCACCTTCAGTGCGGAAGGATTTGGCCAAACCGCTCCACACTGGTCACAGCTGTACGGCCTTTCTCCAGTGTGAGTTCTGTAGTGCACTTTTAGTCGGGAAGCATCTGGACACACCTTTCCACACTGGTCACAGGTAAAGGTCATTCTGTTGGAGGATCTTGTAGCTCTGCATTAGAACAAAGGAAAGTGTCAAGTAAAATAACTTTAACTGTTCAAAAAAAGCAACCAAATAAATACAAGATCACACGGAGTAAATCATATGTAAGAGTGTTTCAATGACTGTTTTACAAGCAATTTGGCTGATGTAATTACCCAACTGTGGTTGGCGTGAACCTTGTTTTTATTTATTTCAACCGTCATGAGGAGGACCGTCGATTCTGAGCTTGTATGAACCACATGAGCTAATTCTGATCAAAGCCAGTGTGGATAGGACAATATTTTTTATCCTACCACATTGGCAGATCTGGGAAGCACTCAATGTAACATTGTAAATTAATACGTGATCAGTCTTATTTCGATTTTACCCTGCAATGAATCGACTATTCAATCAAACGTTATTTATAGAGCGCTTTTCATACCAAAAGGCAGCACAAAGCGTCTACTTCGTGCTGTTGCGGGTGTTGTAGTTACATCACCATTCCTGCAGAGGGCGCGCTGCTCCAGAGGGTTTTTACCGGTCGCATGAAGCTGCCACTGTTTGTTCGGGTTAAGTTGGCTTTACTACTGTTACAAGAGGCAAATAAATGTACGAACCCCTCTAAATACGGCCTCATCTGTGCTGCCCTGCGCCACAGTGAGCAGCGGAGAGTTTAACCCTGAAGTCCCGTCCTTCTTCCGCCCTGTGCGGGGCGTAGCATAAAGGCTAACAGTGCTCCATACAGCTAATGACTTACGTACAGAGCAGCATCCTCAAGCACATCATCACATTAATAATTAAAGTTGCGCAAATTAAAAAAATATTCGTAGCTACGTCAGTTCAATCTTATTTAATGAAGAAAACTAAAGTGGAAGCCTATAGCTTATTTAGCGTGGAGGACGTGTAAAGTGAAGGACAAAATAAATTCAAAAGGAGTGAAACAATGAGTGAATGAATGCTTCTAGCAAACTAAATTGTTATTTACATTTCGGCTTGAATATAAACTCAAAAACGTTCAGTATTTAATTCGTATAATCGATGTTTCCCAAACTCCAGGCGCGAGTAAACGGCGCTAATTTACACAGGGGTTTTGAATGGGAGCGTAGCGGCGCTAACAAACAAGACGCTAAGAGCTTTTAGCAACAGAAATACGAGCGCTGATCACAAAATGAGTTCAGAGACTGATGCTCAACAACTCACCTGGAGGAACAGGCACTTTGGAGTCCGAAAAATCCAACAATTCACAGGTTTGTCCCTCACGCCGAAGTGAACCTGAGCCACAGTGAAGAAGAGGATGAGGAAGAGGAGGAGACAGAGAAGTTTTTTTTAAACATATATTTTAACATAGAAGACATACAAATTGCAATAAATAAACAATACTGGACAGACAGAGGAAGACAGAGGTGATGTCAGGGGAGGGGTTCACGTTTAAAATAAATAATAATGAAAAAAGATTATAAATTAAATTGATCATTGTCCATCTTGTTTCTTTCTCCTTTTCTCCCTTTTTAATTACATTTAGAGCATTCCAACAGTAGCAGTGTAATACTGGACTGTAAACACAAACTACTGAGGTACAAGAACACAACGTGAGTTATCGCAGGTCTCTCTTTCTGCCAGTGCCACTTCAGGAACATAAATGTACTATTTTCTATGTGCTTTTAATACGTGCATGGCGCCTCCTCCCGTGCGCCGCATCGATTATGAACAGGTACTACACTGCTAATTACTAACTCTAATATTTTATTTCACGTTTTTCATCACAGCATCCATGAACAGAATAAACATTTGATGAAAAAAAAATTACACATCATTTGAAACTGTTAATTTGTGACACTACACAGAGCTCATCTCCACAGTTCAGAGTCTCTGAAGCCTGATCTCCAGCTTTTTGAGTCTGACTTTAGGCTCACTTGATCCGGCCTCACCAGCTCTTTTTCTTTTAGTGAGTTCAAGACGCTCCACCACCTTCAGATGAGCAGGCTTTCTCAGTCGTCCCACACTGGTCAGAGTTGCAGCTTTTCTCTTCAGTCTGGAACATTTGGACATGTTTCAGACTGTTCCTCGCAGTCTTCCCTCTTTCTTCAGTTGTCTGGTTTGTCTCCTGTGTGCATGCGGTGGTGATTGGTGAGCTGCTCAGATGTTTTGAAAGTCTTTTCACACTGGTCACACTCGTATAGTATCGGCCAGGAGTGAGTTTTTATGTGTTTATTGAGATGTGATGATTGAGAGAAACTTCTCCCACACTGGTCACACTTGTACGGCCTCTCTCCCGTGTGGACTCTCATATGTAATCTTAGGTGGCTTGACCGTGAAAATGCCTTTTCACAAACATCACATTTGAATGATTTTTCCCCTGTGTGGATTCTCATATGTCGCTGGAGGCTACCGGACTCTGTAAATTCCTTCCCACACTGGTCACAGCTGTATAGTCTTTCCCCTGTGTGGATCCTCATATGTTGATGGAGATGACCAGATTGTCTAAATTCTTTCCCACACTGGTCACATTCAAATGGTTTCTCTCCAGTGTGGATACTCATGTGTGATACTAGAGTGCTGGGTTGTGAAAATGTATTGTCACAAACATCACATTTGTATGATTTTTCCCCCGTGTGGATCCTCATATGTTGATGGAGATGACCAGATTGTGTAAATTCCTTCCCACACTGGTCACATTTGTACGGTCTTTCCCCTGTGTGGATTCTCATATGTGATACAAGGATGCTCGACTGTGAAAATTTCTTCTCACAAACGTCACATTTGTATGATTTTTCCCCCGTGTGGATTCTCATATGTTTTTGTAAGACACTGTGGTGTCTAAAGTCCTTCCCACACTGATCACACTTGTACGGTCTCTCTCCTGTGTGGATTCTCATGTGTGTTTCTAGGTTGCTTGGCTGTGAAAATGTCTTCTCACAAACATCACATTTGTATGATTTTTCCCCCGTATGGATCCTCATATGTTGAACGAGGGCACTAGACTGTTTAAATTCCTTCCCACACTGGTCACAGCTGTATGGCCTCTCTCCAGTGTGAGTTCTGTAGTGCACTTTTAGTCGGGAAGCATCTGGACACACCTTTCCACACTGGTCACAGGTGAAGGTCATTCTGTTGGTGGATCTTGTAGGTCTGCATTAGAACAAAGGAAAGTGTCAAGTAAAATAACTTTAACTGTTCAAAAAAGCAACCAACTAAATACAAGATCACACGTAGTAAATCATATGTAAGAGTGTTTCAATTACTGTTTTACAAGCAATTTGGCTGATTTAATTATCCAACTGTGGTTGGTGTGAACCTTGTTTTTATTTATTTCAACCGTCATGAGGACCGTAGATTCTGAGCTTGTATGAACCACATTAGCTAATTCTGACCAAAGCCAGTGTGGATAGGACAATATTTTTTATCCTACCACATTGGCAGATCTGGGAAGCATTCAATATCCATCCATCCATCTTCTCCCGCTTAATCCGGCTGGGTCGCGGGGGCAGCTTGCTGCCCAATACTCATAGCACCTGACCCCCCCTATGAACCCCTCTGCAGGTGGTGAGCCCACAGGAGGGTGGACAACATGGCCCTTGATGTTAGTTCATAGGGGTAGGGGGGGAAGCACTCAATATAACGTTGTAAATTAATACGTGATCAGTCTTATTTCGATTTTACCCTGCAATGAATCGACTATTCAATCAAACGTTATTTATAGAGCGCTTTTCATACAAAAACGCAGCACAAAGCATCTACTTCGTGCTGTTGCGTGTGTTGTAGTTACACCGCCATTCCCGCAGAGGGCGCGCTGCTCCAGAGGGTTTTTGCCGGTCGCATGAAGCTGCCACTGTTTGTTCGGGTTAAGTTGGCTTTACTACTGTTACACGAGGCAAATAAATGTACGAACTCCCCTAAATACGGCCTCATCCGTGCTGCCCTGCGCCACAGTGAGCAGCCGAGGTTTTAACCCTGAAGTCCCGTCCTCCTTCCGCCCTGTGCGGGGCGTAGCATAAAGGCTAACAGTGCTCCATACAGCTAATGACTTACGTACAGAGCAACATCCTCAAGCACATTATCACATTAATAATTAAAGTTGCGCAAATTAAAAAATATTCGTAACTACGTCAGTTCAATCTTATTTAATGAAGAAAACTAAAGTGGAAGCCTATAGCTTATTTAGCGCGGAGGAAGTGTAAAGTGAAGGACAAAATTAATTCAAAAGGAGTGAAACAATGAATGAGTGAATGAATTCTTCTAGCAAACTAAATTGTTATTTACATATCGGCTTGAATATAAACTCAAAAACGTTCAGTATTTAATTCGTATAATCGGTGTTTCCCAAACTCCAGGCGCGAGTAAACGGCGCTAATTTACACAGGGGTTTTGAATGGGAGCGTAGCGGCGCTAACAAACAAGACGCCAAGAGCTTTTAGCAACAGAAATACGAGCGCTGATCACAAAATGAGTTCAGAGACTGATGCTCAACAACTCACCTGGAGGAACAGGCACTTTGGACTCCGAAAAATGCAACAATTCACAGGTTTCTCCCTCACGCCAAAGTGAAACTGAGCCACAGTGACGAAGAGGAGGAGGAGGAAGAGGAGGAGACAGAGAAGTTTTTTTTTTAAAAATATATATTTTAACATAGAAAACACATACAAATTGCAATAAATAAACAATACTGAACAGACAGAGGAAGACAGAGGTGATGTCAGGGGAGGGGTTCACGTTTAAAATAAATAATAATGAAAAAAGATTATAAATTAAATTGATCATTGTCCATGATCTGTTTTCTTTCTCCTTTCCTCCATTCTAAATTACATTTAGAGCATTCCAACAGTAGCAGTGTAATACTGGACTGTAAACACAAACTATTGAGGTACAAGAACACAACGTGAGTTATCGCAGGTGGAGAGTGGAGGGTTTTCTCTCTCTATATATATATGTAAAGTTCAAAGCTCAGTTCACAAATTTCATAATGAACTCGTTGATTCATAGTTAATAATTGTTCAATAGTTTGTTAAAAAAAACTAGTTCATCGTTGCTGCGAGTGAATATTTTTCAATATCAAAGCCCAGATATAACCACAGACAGCAATTATTTTATCAGTTTTAACAATTAAACTACATGTTAGATTCCATTTCAAAAAATTTTTGCTCCCATTTTTCGTGAGCTGGCCTCAAAAATCTAAAACTTTTTCTACATACACACAAGGTCATTTCCTTCCAATATTGTTCACAAATCTGTCTAAATCTGTGTTACTGAGCATTTCTCCTTTGTCCAGATAATCCATCCCACCTCACAGGTTTGGCAGATCAAGATGCTGATTAGAGCAGGATTATTGCACAGATGTGCCTTAGGCCACAGTAAAAGGAAACTCTGAAATGTGCAGTTTTGCTTCATTGGGAGGGTCATAAATCCAGTCAGTATCTGGTGCCACCATTTGCCTCACACAGTGCAGCACCTCTCCTTCACATAGAGTTGATCAGGTTGTTGATGTGGCCTGTGGAATGTTGGTCCACTCCTCTTCGCTGTGTGAAGTTCCTGGATATTGGCAGGAACTGGACACGCTGTCGTATAAGCCGATCCGGAGCATCTCAAACATGCTCAGGGGGTGACATGTCCGGTGACTCTGCTGGCCATGCAAGAACTGGCAAGTTATCAGCTTCCAGGAATTGTGAACAGATCCTTGCAACATGGGGCCGTGCATTATCCTGCTGCAACATGAGGTGATGGTCGCGGATGAATGGCTCAGTAATGGGCCTCAGGATTTCGTCACGGTATCTCTCCCCAGTGTCTCCCATCCAAGTACTAACCTGGCCCGGACCTGCTGAGCTTCTGAGATCTGACGGGATCAGGCTTTGACAAGTCGGTATGGCCACACCACCATAGCCCCACCGCCACCATGGGCCACTCGATTCACAACGCTGACATGAGCAAACCGCTCACCCACACAACGCCACACACACTGTCCGCCATCTGCGCTCAACAGTGAAAACCGGGATTCATCCATGAAGAGAACACCTCTCCAATTTTCCAGATGCCATCTAAAGTGAGCCCACTCAAGTTGGTTACAACGAGAAACTGCAGTCAAGTCGAGACCCCGATGAGGACGACGCGCCTGAAGACGAGCTTTCCTGAGATGGTTTCAGACAGTTTGTGCAGAAATTCTTTGGTTCTGCAAACTGATTGTTGCAGCATCTGTCCAGGTGGCTGGTCTCAGACGATCTTGGAGGTGAAGATGCTGGATGTGGAGGCCCTGAACTGGTGTGGAGGTCCTGGGGTGGTGTGGTGGTCCTGGGCTGGTGTGGAGGTCCTGGGCTGGTGTGGAGGTCCTGGTGTGGAGGTCCTGGGCTGGTGTGGAGGTCCCGGGCTGGTGTGGAGGTCCTGGGCTGGTGTGGAGATCCTGGGCTAGTGTGGTTACATGTGGTCTGCGCTTGTTAGGCCAGCTGGATGAACTGCCAAATTGTCTGAACCACCTTTGGACACGGCTTATGGTAAAGAAATGAACATTCAGTTCACGGGCAGCAGCTCTGGTGGACATTCCTGCCGTCAGCGCCAACTGCAGCTCCTTCAAAACCTGCAACATCTGTAGCATTATGCTTTGATAAAACTGCACATTTCAGAGTTTCCTTTTACTGTAGCCAGTCTAAGGCACATCTGTGCACTAATCCTGATCGGCATCTTGATATGCCAAACCTGAGAGGTGGGATGGATTGTCTGGCCAAAGGAGAAATGCACTAACACAGATTTAGACAGATTTGTAAATAATATTGGAGGGAAATTGCCTTTTGTGCCTGTAGATGGAAAGTTTTAGATCTTTGAGTCCAGCTCACGAAAAATGGGAGTAAAAACAAAACTGTTGCGTTTATATTTTTGTTCAGTGTATGAACGTGATAGATCGTTCAATGAACAGGTACAACACTGCTAATTACAAACTCTAATATTTTATTTCATCTTTTTCACCACAGCATCCATGAACAGAATAAACATCTGATGAAAAAAAAAATAACACATCATTTGAAGCTGTTAATTTGTGACACTACACAGAGCTCATCTCCACAGTTCGGAGTCTCTGAAGCCTGATCTCCTGCTTTTTGAGTCTGACTTTAGGCCCACTTGATCCGGCCTCAGCTCTGGCTCTTTCTCCTTTAGTAAGTTCAAGAGGCTCCACCACCTTCAGATGAGCAGGTTTTCTCTAGTCGTCCCACACTGGTCAGAGCTGCAGCTTTTCTCTTCAGTCTGGAGCATTTGGACATGTTTCAGACGGTTCCTTGCAGACTTCCCTCTTTCTTCAATCATCTGGTTTGTCTCCTGTGTGCGTTTGGTGGTGATTGATGAGCTGCTCAGATGTTTTAAAAGTCTTTTCACACTGGTCACACTCATATAGTATCGGCCAGGAGTGAGTTTTTATGTGTTTATTGAGATGAGATGATTGAGAGAAACTTTTCCCACACTGGTCACACTTGTATGGCCTCTCTCCCGTGTGGACTCTCATATGTAATCTTAGGTGGCTTGACACTGAAAATGCCTTTTCACAAACATCACATTTGAATGATTTTTCCCCTGTGTGGATTCTCATATGTCGCTGGAGGCCACCGGACTCTGTAAATTCCTTCCCACACTGGTCACAGCTGTATAGTCTTTCTCCTGTGTGGATTCTCATATGTCGATGGAATGCACCAGATTGTCTTAATTCTTTCCCACACTGGTCACATTCAAATGGTTTCTCTCCAGTGTGGATACTCATGTGTGATACTAGAGTGCCAGACCGTGAAAATGTCTTGTCACAAACATCACATTTGTATGATTTTTCTCCTGTGTGGATCCTCATATGTTGACGGAGATGAGTAGTGTGTGTAAATTCCTTCCCACACTGGTCACAGCTGTACGGCCTCTCTCCGGTGTGGATTCTCATATGTGATACAAGGATGCTCGACTGTGAAAATGCCCTTTCACAAACGTCACATTTGTATGATTTTTCCCCCGTGTGGATTCTCATATGTTTTTGTAAGACACTGGGGTGTCTAAAGTCCTTCCCACACTGGTCACACTCGTACGGCCTCTCTCCTGTGTGGATTCTCACATGTGATTCTAAGTTGCTTGGCTGTGAAAATGTCTTCTCACAAACATGACATTTGTATGATTTTTCTCCTGTGTGGATTCTCATATGTTGATGGAGATTACTATAGTGTTTAAATTCCTTCCCACACTGGTCACAGCTGTACGGCCTCTCTCCAGTGTGAGTTCTGTAGTGTCTTTTCAGTTTGGAAGCATTTGGCCACTTCTTTCCACACTGGTCACAGGTGAAGGTCATTCTGGTGGTGGATCTTGTAGCTCTGCATTAGAACAAAGGAAAGTGTTAAGTAAAATAACTTTTTTAAAATCTGTTCAAAAAAGTAACCAACTAAATACAAGATCACACATTGTAAATCATATGTAAAAATGTTTCAGTGAGTGTTTTACAAGCAATTTGGCTGAATTAATGACTCAAGTGTGGCTGGCATGAACCTTGTTATGGTTTTTATTTATTTCAACCGTCATGAGGACCGTAGATTCTGAGCTTGTATGAACAACATGAGCTACTTCTGATCAAAGCCAGTGTGGAATCACATGGAATATGGTCATGGGGGACCTAAAACATTCTCTGACCCATTTCTGTGCCACGTGCCGCTGTTCCCGCTGCACCTCCAGGGAAAAGCAGATGGTACTTAGTGAGGCTACAGACTGGGCTAACTCTTTTCCCGGATCCTCCAGCTGCTTAACTCAGGGTTATGAGCTGTGTTTGAGGCGCCTGCTCCTCGGCGTCCCTGTCACCTGTCGGCACCTGGCTTGTTGTCATTGCTGGGCAGTTTGAAGACCTAAAGCCTCATTGTCGCTTCCTGCACCACTGAACTATGGGCGGAGTCACCTAGTTAATTTCAAGATCATAAAATGCGTAACCAGTGGAGGTAAATCCCAACTGGCGTCTACCAAATGTGCGCTGGTGAACGCAGGTCCATTGGAAATACAACTTTGATTCTCTGTGACTTCTTATTAATAAACCTCCTCAAATCAGAGCGCCACCGCCATCTTCTTTCTTTCTATAGCTGTGATTTTTATGGCCCATGTCACAGTGAAGTACAATAAGTTACTCACAGTATGAGATTTTCATGTACACGTTTGCTGTCCGCACAAATCCCTGGCCAAAGGCTTTTTACATAGATTACTGACACAATATGTCATTGCACCCACTCAAGAGTGTGCACACACTTTAAAACAAAACATATCGATTTATATGAAATAATAATAAAACAAACAGGACAGCAACAGTAAAAGATGGAATTTAGAATTTGTATTATTGTTGAAGCAACAGCTGAATCCAAAAGAATAATATTCCCACTAATAAGTTCAAAGGTCCATATAAAGATGCGTGCAGGTGTATTTTTATCCTACCACATTGGCAGATCTGGGAAGCAATCAATATAACTTTGTAAATTAATATGTTATCAGTCTTATTTCGATTTCATCCTGCAATCAATCGACTATACAATCAAACTTTATTTATACAGCGCTTTTCTTACCAAAATGCAGCACAAAGCATCTACTTCGTGCTGTTGCGGGTGTTGTAGTTACACCACCATTCCTGCAGAGGGCGCGCTGCTCCAGAGGGTTTTTGCCGGTCGCATGAAGCTGCCACTGTTTGTTCGGGTTAAGTTGGCTTTACTACTGTTACACGAGGCAAATAAATGTACGAACTCCCCTAAATACGGCCTCATCCGTGCTGCCCTGCGCCACAGTGAGCAGCGGAGGGTTTAACCCTGAAGTCCCGTCCTCCTTCCGCCCTGTGCGGGGCGTAGCATAAAGGCTAACGGTGCTCCATACAGCTAATGACTTACGTACAGAGCAACATCCTCAAGCACATCATCACATTAATAATTACAGTTGCCCAAATTAAAAAATATTCGTAGCTACATCAGTTCAATCATATTTACTGAAGAAAACTAAAGTGGAAGCCTATAGCTTATTTAGCGCGGAGGAAGTGTAAAGTGGAGAACAAAATAAATTCAAAAGGAGTTAAATAGTAAATGAGTGAATGAATGCTTCTAGTAAACTAGATGCTTATCTACATTTCGGCTTGAATATAAACTCAAAAATGTTCAGTATTTAATTCGTATAATCGATGTTTCCCAAACTCCAGGCGCGAGTAAACGGCGCTAATTCACACAGGGGTTTTGAATGGGAGCGTAGCGGCGCTAACAAACAAGACGCTAAGAGCTTTTAGCAACAGAAATACGAGCGCTGATCACAAAAAGAGTTCAGAGACTGATGCTCAACAACTCACCTGGAGGAACAGGCACTTTGGAGTCCGAAAAATCCAACAATTCACAGGTTTGTCCCTCACGCCGAAGTGAACCTGAGCCACAGTGAAGAAGAGGATGAGGAAGAGGAGGAGACAGAGAAGTTTTTTTTAAACATATATTTTAACATAGAAAACACATACAAATTGCAATAAATAAACAATACTGGACAGACAGAGGAAGACAGAAGTGATGTCAGGGGAGGGGTTCACGTTTAAAATAAATAATAATGAAAAAAGATTATAAATTAAATTGATCATTGTCCATCTTGTTTCTTTCTCCTTTCTCCCGTTTTAATTACATTTAGAGCATTCCAACAGTAGCAGTGTAATATTGGACTGTAAACACATAAACTATTGAGGTACAAGAACACAACGTGAGTTATCGCAGGTCTCTCTTTCTGCCAGTGCCACTTCAGGAACATAAATGTACTATTTTCTATGTGCTTTCAATACGTGCACGGCGCCTCCTCCCGTGCGCCGCATCGATTATGAACAGGTACAACACTGTTAATTACTAACTCTAATATTTTATTTCACGTTTTTCATCACAGCATCCATGAACAGAATAAACATTTGATGAAAAAAAAATTACACATCATTTGAAACTGTTAATTTGTGACACTACACAGAGCTCATCTCCACAGTTCAGAGTCTCTGAAGCCTGATCTCCAGCTTTTTGAGTCTGACTTTAGGCTCACTTGATCCGGCCTCACCAGCTCTTTTTCCTTTAGTGAGTTCAAGACGCTCCACCACCTTCAGATGAGCAGGTTTTCTCCACTCGTCCCACACTGGTCAGAGCTGCAGGTTTTCTCTTCAGTCTGGAACATTTGGACATGTTTCAGACGGTTCCTTGCAGACTTCCCTTTTTTCTTCACTTTCGTCATCTGGTTTATCTCCTGTGTGCCTTTGGTGGTGATTGGTGAGCTGCTCAGATGTTTTAAAAGTCTTTTCACACTGGTCACACTCATATACTATCAGCGAGGAGTGAGATCTCATGTGTCTATTGAAATGAGATGATTGAGAGAAACTTTTCCCACACTGGTCACACTTGTACGGCCTCTCTCCCGTGTGGACTCTCATATGTAATCTTAGGTGGCATGACCTAGAAAATGACTTTTCACAAACATCACATTTGAATGATTTTTCCCCTGTATGGATCCTCATATGTCGATGGAAGGCACTGAGGTGTCTAAATTCCTTCCCACACTGGTCACATCTGTACGGTTTTTCTCCTGTGTGGATTCTCATATGTTTTTGTAAGACACTGGGGTGTCTAAATTTCTTCCCACACTGGTCACATTCAAATGGTTTCTCTACTGTGTGGATTCTCTTATGTTGACTGAGGGTACCAGATTGTCTAAATTCTTTCCCACACTGGTCACATTCAAATGGATTCTCTCCAGTGTGGATTCTCATGTGTGATACTAGGTGGTTTGACTGTGAAAATCTCTTCTCACAAACATCACATTTGTATGATTTTTCCCCCATGTGGATCCTCATATGTTGATGGAGGGCACTAGATTTGTTAAATTCTTCCCCACACTGGTCACAGCTGTATGGCCTCTCTCCGGTGTGAGTTCTGTAGTGCACCTTCAGTGCAGAAGGATATGGATACATCTTTGCACACTGGTCACAGGTGAAGGTCATTCTGTTGGTGGATCTTGGAGCTCTGCATTAGAACAAAGGAAAGTGTCAAGTAAATCATTTTTTTAACACCTAGTTAATCTCAAGACCATAAAACGCGTGACCAGTAGAGCTAAATCCCAACTGGCGTCTATCAAATGTGCGCTGGTGAACGCAGGCCCATTGGAAATAAAACTTTGATTCTCCGTGACTTCTTTGTATCACAAGCGCTGGATATTATGTTCATAACGGAGATGTGGACATTTGATCTTGGATGCTTTGGTCAGTTCCTTTGCGTACTCGTCTGTCAGCCACCCAAGTACAACTGTGATGTAAAAAGAAACAATATTGGAGTGCGGCACTGGGTCAAAATTTACGCATCTTAAGGCTTGAATTCTTGTTGGGAAGAAAGTCAGAGGCACTCTGATGTGCGGTGTATATATTCATGTTTAATAAATAAATTAAACTTCAAGTTTACTGAATTTGTTTAATAAACCTCCTCAAATCAGATGATTTTTCAGACTTTATGGCTCATGTCACAGTGAAGTACGAGAAGTTACTCACTGTAGGAGATTTTCATGTACACGTTTGCTGTCCGCGCAAACCCCTGGCCAAAGGCTTTTTACATCTTATAGATTCTGACATGTCATTGCACCCACTCAAGAGCGTGCACACACTTTAAAACAAAATGTATTGATTTATATTAAATAATTATTAAACAAACAGGACAGCAACAGAAAAAGATGGAATTTAGTATTTGTATTATTGTTGAAGCAGCAGATTAATCCAAAAGAATAATTTTCCCACTAATAAGTTCAAAGGTCCATATAAAAATGCGTGCAGGTGTATTTTTATCCTACCACATTGGCAGATCTGGGAAACACTCAATATAACTTTGTAAATTAATATGTTATCAGTCTTATTTCGATTTCATCCTGCAATCAATCGACTATTCAATCAAACTTTATTTATAGAGCGCTTTTCATACCAAAATGCAGCACAAAGCGTCTACTTCGTGCTGTTGCGGGTGTTGTAATTACACCACCATTCCTGCAGAGGGCGCGCTGCTCCAAAGGGTTTTTACCGGTCGCATGAAGCTGCCACTGTTTGTTAGGGTTAAGTTGGTTTTACTACTGTTACAAGAGGCAAATAAATGTACGAACTCCCCTAAATACGGCCTCATCCGTGCTGCACTGCGCCACAGTGAGCAGCGGAGGGTTTAACCCTGAAGTCCCGTCCTTCTTCCGCCCTGTGCGGGGCGTAGCATAAAGGCTAACAGTGCTCCATACAGCTAATGACTTACGTACAGAGCAACATCCTCAAGCACATCATCACATTAATAATTACAGTTGCGCAAATTAAAAAATATTCGTAGCTACGTCAGTTCAATCTTATTTAATGAAGAAAACTAAAGTGGAAGCCTATAGCTTATTTAGCGTGGAGGAAGTTTAAAGTGAAGGACAAAATTAATTCGAAAGGAGTGAAACAATGAATGAGTCAATGAATGCTTCTAGCAAACTAAATTGTTATTTACATATCGGCTTGGAGATAAACTCAAAAACGTTCAGTAATTAATTCGTATAATCGTGTTTCCCAAACTCCAGGCGCGAGTAAACGGCGCTAATTTACACAGGGGTTTTGAATGGGAGCGGAGCGGCGCTAACAAACAAGACGCTAAGAGCTTTTAGCAACAGAAATACGAGCGCTGATCACAAAAAGAGTTCAGAGACTGATGCTCAACAACTCACCTGGAGGAACAGGCACTTTGGAGTCCGAAAAATCCAACAATTCACAGGTTTGTCCCTCACGCCGAAGTGAACCTGAGCCACAGTGAAGAAGAGGATGAGGAAGAGGAGGAGACAGAGAAGTTTTTTTTAAACATATATTTTAACATAGAAAACACATACAAATTGCAATAAATAAACAATACTGGACAGACAGAGGAAGACAGAGGTGATGTCAGGGGAGGGGTTCACGTTTAAAATAAGTAATAATGAAAAAAGATTATAAATTAAATTAATCATTGTCCATGATCTTGTTTCTTTTTCCTTTTCTCCCTTTTTAATTACATTTAGAGCATTCCAACAGCAGCAGTGTAATACTGGACTGTAAACACAAACTATTGAGGTACAAGAACACAACGTGAGTTATCGCAGGTCTCTCTCTCTGCCAGTGCCACTTCAGGAACATAAATGTACTGTAATTGCAATAAATAATACGGGACAGACAGAAGTAACGCCAGGGGAGGGGTTCACGTTTAAAATAAATAATGAAAAAAGATTATAAATTAAATTGATTATTGTTCATGATATTTTTTCTTTCTCCTTTTCTCCCTTTTTAATTACATTTAGAGCATTCCAACAGTAGCAGTGTAATACTGGACTGTAAACAAACTATTGAGGTACAAGAACACAACGTGAGTTATCGCAGGTGGAGAGTGGAGGTTCTCTCTCTCTCTCTCTCTCTCTCTCTCTCTCTCTCTCTCTCTCTATATATATATATATATATATTCATAGGGGGGGTCAGGTGCTATGAGTATTGGGCAGCACGCTGCCCCCGCGACCCAGCCGGATTAAGCGGGAGAAGATGGATGGATGGATATACATATATATATATATATATATATATACATATATATACATATATATATACATATATATATATATATATATATATACATATATATGTATATGTATAGTTCAAACCTCAGTTCACAAATTTCATAATGAACTTGTTCGTTCATAGTTCATAATTGTTTAATAGTTTGTTCCAAAAAATGAACTAGTTCATTGTTTAAGCAAGTAAATATTTTTCATTATCAAAGCCCAGATAGAACCACAGACAGCGATTATTATCAGTTTTAACAATGAATCTGCATGTTAGATTTCATCTTCAGATCAAATTCTGTATCCTTTTCCAGCCAGGGTTCACATGAGCATTTAGGGAACAGCATTTCCCCAGTGTTGCTCCGTTCAGTCCACACTAAAGCAGCTGCATTTGAGCGGAGAAGAATGCACCACTGTGTGCACCACTGCACCACTGAGTGCATAAGTGACGAGAAGAAATGTCTCAAACTTCAGTAGCCGAACATCCAGAGGCTGAAATCTGACATGAAACCAGACAGGACAGTGGCTCTTTCTGCAGGAGACACGATACCAGACAGGACAGCGGCTCTTTGTGCAGGAGACATGTGAGGTTGAGCACCAAGTGTTTTGTGTCATTTCAGTGACACATGTGGAGATGCGACGCTGGTGCCTCATGTTGCTGCCAGATTGAATGCGTTTCTGCTAAATATTAAGGGCTCTTTACTGTGTTTAGCCGGGTTTTCGCCTGGAACACTACAGAAATCTGGCGCCTATTGAAAGAAGACAATGTTTACAGACACCAGAATGAACGCGTTCAGTTTGTTCATCAGGCAGTAATAATGTGAGTTCAGTTCACGTTCGTCCATAATATGAATGTGATAGATCGTTCAATGAACAGGTACAACACTGCTAATTACTAACTCTAATATTTTATTTCACGTTTTTCATCACAGCATCCATGAACACAATAAACATCAGTTGTGAGTTGCTACCAAGAGTCAAAACAAAATAAAGACAAAATGCAGTTTCAGGTATGTCTCCGATTAGGGAACCGCAGTGAAGCAGGACTGAAAGCTCAAATTTAAAAACAATAAGATGGACAAACTTCAGCTAAAACCTCTTTCTAACAATGAAAAAAATCATATTTACGCATAATTTTAAGATGTTAATTTGTGACACTACACAGAGCTCATCTCTACAGTCCGGAGTCTCTGAAGCCTGATCTCCAGCTTTTTGAGTCTGACTTTAGGCTCACTTGATCCAGCCTCAGCAGCTCTTTTTCCTTTAGTGAATTCAAGAGGCTCCACCACTTTCAGATGAGCAGGTTTTCTCAAAGTCGTCCCACACTGGTCAGAGCTACAGCTATTCTCTTCACTTTGGAACTTTTGGACATGTTTCAGACGGTTCCTTGCAGACTTCCCTTTTTTCTTCACTTTCATCATCTGGTTTGTCTCCTGTGTGCCTTTGGTGGTGATTGGTGAGCTGCTCAGATGTTTTAAAAGTCTTTTCACACTGGTCACACTCATAGTATCGGCCAGGGGGTGAGTTTTGATGTGTTTATTGAGATGAGAGGATTGAGAGAAACCTTTCCCATATTGGCCACATCTGTACGGCCTCTCTCCCGTGTGGACTCTCATATGTAATCTTAGGTAGCTTGACACTGAAAATGCCTTTTCACAAACATCACATTTGAATGGTTTCTCTCCAGTGTGGATCCTCATGTGTGATTTTAGAGTTTCGGACCGTGAAAATGTCTTGTAACAAACATCACATCTGTATGATTTTTCTCCTGTGTGGATTCTCATATGTATATGGAGATGAACAGATTGTGTAAATTTCTTCCCACACTGGTCACAGCTGTACGGCCTCTCTCCGGTGTGGATTCTCATATGTGATTGGAGGCCATCAGATTGTCTAAATTCTTTCCCACACTGGTCACATTCAAATGGTTTCTCTCCAGTGTGGATACTCATGTGTGATTTTAGGTTGCTTGACTGTGAAAATCTCCTCTCACAAACGTCACATTTGTATGATTTTTCCCCTGTGTGGACTCTCATATGTCGATGGAGGCCATCAGATTGTCTAAATCCTTTCCCACACTGGTCACATTCAAATGGTTTCTCTCCTGTGTGGATTCTCATATGTCGACAGAGGGCACTAGATTGTTTAAATTCTTCCCCACACTGGTCACATTTAAATGGTTTCTCTCCGGTGTGGACTCTCATATGTGATACAAGGATGTTCGAATGTGAAAATGTCTTCTCACAAACGTCACATTTGTATGATTTTTCCCCCGTGTGAATTCTCATATGGCTATGTAAGGCAGAGCGGTATCTAAAGTCCTTCCCACACTGGTCACACTCGTATGGCCTCTCTCCTGTGTGAATTCTCATATGGTTATGTAAGGCAGTGCGGTGCCTAAAGTCCTTCCCACACTGGTCACATCTGTACGGCCTCTCTCCAGTGTGAGTTCTGTAGTGTTGTTTAAGTCCGGAAGCATTTGGCCACTTCTTTCCACACTGGTCACAGGTGAAGGTCATTCTGGTGGTGGATCTTGGAGCTCTGCATTAGAACAAAGGAAAGTGTCAAGTAAAATAACATTTTTTGAACTCTTCAAAAAATGTAAGAATGTTTCAAGTGTTTTACAAACTAGTTCCATTTGGCACATTTTTTCTGTCTATAGCAAAAGAAGATCAAATTAAGCAAACATACAGAGATATTTGTAATGAGGACTGGAATAGGTAAAACTTGAATGCTCCAGGGTCACTACAGGGTGTTGGGTCAAGACAGTAACGGTAGATGTTCAGGTGAGTTTGAAGAATGAAGGAATCCACATCCAGGTAACTGCAATAAAAAGTCAAGCCAGATATTCACCTTAATTATTTTCCAATATTAACATTCTTCACTTCCGCGGCGCAGGCGCGAGTCAGCAGCTGGTTTGCAACGCTCCACTCTTTTCGTACTTTTCTTTACTTTTTTGCTGTCTATACTGCTAGTTTTGTGAACACTTTTGTAAATATAGGTGTGTAAAAAATAGGGCGCACGAACGCAGCAGTTTGCACTTTTAATTGGACACCTTTGTGGACTTTACGGGACATTTTTGCGACAATGTGCGTGGGTCCGAGAGCGCCCATTGTCTACACTAGAGGATCAGCTGATGGCCCTCCGCAGCGTGGCGGTTCTCCCCAGAGACTGACACGAGATCCCTGCGGAGATTCTCAGGAAGACGCGACGAGGATGCCGTGCGGGACGAAAAACACCGGGAAAAGAAGCGACGCGCCCGGCCCGTCCTCCCCTCTGTCATCACGGGAACGTGCGGTCAATTCAGAACAAGGCGGATGAATTGACCGCGCTCACGCGGTTCCAGCGGGAGTACAGGGACAGCTGCATCATGCTGTTCACAGAGACATGGCTAACCCCGAACATTACTGACTCAGCCATCGCTATGGATAACTTTCACCTGATCCGCGCGGATCGGACGGCTGAGTGCGGTAAGAGGAGAGGAGGGGCCTGGCTGTGTTTGTGAATGGAGCGTGGTGCAAACCTGGACACTGTACAGTGAAGGAGCAGATGTGTAACAAGGACATTGAACTGCTGGCGGTTAGCATGAGGCCCTATTACCTGCCGAGGAGTTTTCACATGTTATTGTGATAGCTGTGTATGTGCCCCCTCTGCTAACGCTGATAATGCTTGTGAAGCGCTGCTCTCCTGCACCAGTCGACTACAGACCCAGCATCCCCAGGCTCTCTTCCTAGTGTCAGGAGACTTCAACCACAGCTCACCCAAGACGGTTCTGCCCACGTTCACCCAGTACATTAAATGCCACACAAGCGACAATAAAACTCTGGACCTGTTTTTGCAAATGCCAAGGAGGCTTACTCTGCATCTGCACTGCCCCCCTGGGAAGAGCGGACCACAACATTGTCCATCTGCGACCTGTATGCGTTCCTATTGTACACAGGCAGCCTGTTGTGCCACGTGTGGTGAAAAGGTGGACTCCTGAGAGCGAGGAGGCTCTGAGAGACTGCTTTGACACCACTGTGTGGGCAGAGCTCTGTGACCCGCATGGGGAAGACATTAATGCGATGACAGAGTGCATCACGGACTACATCAACTTCTGCTACGAGAACACTGTACCATCTCGCACGGTGCGGTGTTTTCCTAACAACAAGCCGTGGATTAACGCTGACATAAAAGCCCTGCTAAAGGACAAGAAGAGGGCTTTTAGGTCAGGGAACAAAGAGGAGCTGAGGTCTGCACAGAAGAGGCTGAGGAGGAAGATCAGGAAAGCCAAGGCCCAGTATCGGAGGAAGATGGAGCTGCAACTCCAGAATCAGAACATCCAGGGGTGTGGAGAAGCCTGAAAACCATCTCAGGCTTCAAACGCCCCCTGTCCAGGCGGAGGGTGACCTGCAATGGGCTAATGATTTGAACCAACACTTTTGAGGTTTGATCAAGCACCCACCCCTCCCCCGCACAGTTGCACACCACCACCTCCATGAATGGACAGACAGCTGCTACTGTTCACACCTCTGCACCTCTTCACACCTCTGCTCCAGCTCTGAAACTCTCCACTACTGCAGAGGGAGGCACCCCTCCCCCCAGCACACCACCTTCCTGCCCAGCTCTGTCCTTCACTACAGCCCAGGTGAGGGGAGAGCTGAAGAAGATCAAGGCGAGGAAGGCAGCGGGACCAGACAACATTAGCTCCAGGCTCCTGAGATCCTGCGCAGATGAGCTGTGTGGAGTCATGGGGCACGTCTTCAACATGAGCCTAAGGCTGAGGACGGTACCACAGCTGTGGAAGACCTCCTGTGTGGTACCGGTGCCAAAGACACCGCACGCCAAGGACCTCAGCAGCTTCAGGCCGGTGGCTCTCACATCACATCTGATGAAGACACTGGAGAGACTGGTCCTGGGCCACCTCCGCTCCACCGTGAGCTCAGCAATGGACCCGCTGCAGTTCGCATACCGGCCTGGCATCGGAGTGGAGGACGCCGTCATCTTCCTGTTACACCGCTCCCTCTCTCACTTGGAGAAGCCCGGCAGCACTGTGAGGATTCTGTTCTTTGACTTCTCCAGTGCTTTCAACACCATCCAGCCGCTGCTTCTTGGGGACAAGCTGGAGGCAGCCGGGGGTGGACTGCGACCTGGCAGACTGGATCCTGGACTACCTCACAAACCGGCCCCAGTTTGTGAGGACCCGGGACTGTGTGTCTGATGTTCTGACCTGCAGTGTAGGGGCGCCCAGGGCACTGTCCTGGCGCCCTTCCTCTTCACCCTCTACACTGCAGATTTCAGGCACAACACGGACAGCTGCGTCCTGCAGAAGTTCTCTGATGACTCTGCCATTATCGGACTCATCACGGACGACGATGACGCAGAGTACAGGGGACTAACGCAGGACTTTGTGGACTGGTGTCAGCGGAACCACCTTCTCATCAACGCCGGGGAAGACCAAGGAGATGGTGGTGGACTTCCGCAGACGCCGCCTCCACTGCCCCCCACCAGTGAACATCCAGGGAAGGGACATTGAGAGAGTGGACTCATACAAGTACCTGGGTGTTCATCTGAACAACAAACTGGACTGGACTCACCACACAGATGCACTGTACAGGAAGGGCCAGAGCAGGCTCTACCTCCTGAGGAGACTCAGGTCCTTTGGAGTGAAAGGGCCCTCCTGAGGACCTTCTACGACTCTGTGGTGGCATCAGCCATCCTGTACGGTGTGGTCTGCTGGAGCAGCAGCATCACAGAGAGGGACAAGAGGAGACTGGACAAAGTCATCAGGAAGTCCAGCTCTGTCCTGGGCTGTGCCTTGGATTCGGTGCAGGAGGTGGGGGACAGAAGGGTCCTGGCCAGATTCACTTCTATGCTGGACCTGGAGTCTCACCTCTTCAGGGCGCCCTGTCTGCTCTGGAGAGCAGCTTCAGTGACAGACTGATCCACCCTCGCTGTGTGAAGGAGAGGTTCCGCAGGTCTTTCCTTCCTGCTGCTGTCAGACTTTACAATGAACACTGCTAACTCTGCTGCCTGTGCAATACTGGGACCCTGTGCAATAATGTAAGATAGTAATTTATTGTATATATAGCTTTTTATGATTGCACTTTATTGTATATATTGTGTATATATTGTCTTTAGATCCCTATAGTGTTTGTCTATTTTTAACTTAACTGTACTCTATTGCTGCTACTGTTTCTTGCTGTTCTCTTTACTGTGCGTTGCAACACTGAAATTTCCCCATTGTGGGACAAATAAAGGATATCTTATCTTATCTTATTATGCTATACATTGTTTGAAAGCTGAATTCCTCAGTAAAAAAAAAACATATTAATTTTATGTCGTACAGCCCAAAGAGCAATAATTTATAATTCCCGAAAATAATCAAACAAACAATGCGCATTTCTTACCTTTGAATCGGTTCGGTCAGTCCGAAACCGTTTCAGTCCAGGAATAGCTGTACTCAATTTGCCCGTAAGACTCCAAAGAAAAAGAATATCCAGGTGTTTTTTCCATAAAATAATTCCATGTGGGGAAATAATCCAGAAAGACCGTGTTTGGATGAATGGATGAATTATGAATGAAAACAGTCTCTTCTCTTCTCATCTTTTCAACATCTTATCTTTCACTTCTGTTGGTGCTGTTGGATATGTTTGTTTTTCTCACACTCTCCTCTTCAAAATGAGACCATTCCCGAGATGATACAGGGTTTGGTGTAGCAGGCACAGCCCATTGAATAGAAGGAGCACAGCCTCTTAGCGCCGCTTTTACGCATGTCCGAGCCATTTGGTTTGCAGCAAAGCTCTTCAGTCACTGGTTCTTCCAGAAAGTGATTGACATATTGTTTTCGCTTATTATCAGAACATTTGTTCTCCTATCAGAATATTATTATTATTATTATTTTTCTCCTAACGCACTCACCCATTTTTCACCCAGTGAACAATGGCAAAAGTCACGAAATTTGGCCACGTGTTAAAGACTTCGCTTCTCTACTTTTTGGCCATTTCCATTTTCAATAAATAAATAAAATGGCTCGTCAGCGCCCCCTAACGAGACAAAAATACATTAGGGAATACGAATGACACAAAAAAAAATTGCACATAGAATCATGAAATTTAACACAGAAGTCGAACATGACAAGACAAGTAAAAAATATTTACCAGGCCCTGACATGATCCACGCATACTGGCTAAAGAAGCTCACTGCTCTCCACGAGCGCCTAGCAGCACAAATGAACCAGCTGCGAAGGGATGGGACTCACCCTGAATGGCTAACCCAAGGGCGTACGATCCTGAAGGATCCTGCAAAGGGTACAGTCCCATCCAACCATCGGCCAATAACCTGTCTCTCCACAACATGGAAGCTCATATCAGGCATCATCGCGGCTAAGATAAGCGGGCACATGAATCAATACATGAGCGCAGCACAGAAGGGCATCGGCAAAAACACCAGGGGAGCCAAACACCAACTCCTGGTTGACCGAACAGTCGCTCGTGACTGCAGAACCCGTCAGACCAACCTGTGCACTGCCTGGATTGATTACAAGAAAGCCTATGACTCAATGCCACACACATGGATCACTGAGTGCCTGGAGCTGAACAATATCAACAGGACTCTAAGGGCGTTCATTGCAAACTCAATGTGGTTGTGGAAAACCACCCTTGAAGCCAATGGCAAGCCAATTGCACAAGTGACCATCAAATGTGGCATATACCAAGGAGACGCACTGCTGTTCTGCATAGGTCTGAAGCCCCTCAGCCAAATAATCGACCACACTGGCTATGGATACTGACTCAGAAACGGGGCCACCATCAGTCACCTCCTCTACATGGATGACATCAAGCTGTACGCTAAGAGCGAGCGAGACATTGACTCACTGATCCACACCACCAGGATCTACAGCTCAGACATTGGAATGTCATTCGGGCTCGAGAAATGTAGTAGGATGGTGACAAAGAGAGGGAAGGTAGTCCACACAGAGGGGGTTTCACTCCCAGAGGGAACAATAACAGACATTGAGGACAGTTACAAGTACCTTGGTATCCCACTGGCAAATGGCAACCTTGACGAGGCAACAAGGAAAGCGGCGACAGCCAAATACCTGCCAGCTCAATGGCAAGAACAAGGCACAGGCAATAAACAGCTATGCCCTGCCAGTGATCAGATACCCAGCAGGAATCATAAGCTGGCCAAAGGAGGAGATACAGACCACGGATGTTAAGACACGAAAGCTCCTGAACTGCATGGAGGGTTCCATCCCAAGTCCAGCACCCTGAGACTGTACACGAGCCGGAAGGAAGGAGGATGGAAACTGGATGAGTGGTTGCAGCAGATCCCAGGAAGGACAACAGACATCTCAGTCCAGAAAAGCGCAGTACTGGGAACACCAAAGATACTGCGCAGAACTCTCAAGCTCCCAGGCCTCTGGTAGAGGACCCGAGCTGATGAGGGTGAGAGAGACCAACCACCGCGGAAGGTGAGAAACGCGTTTTTTTTTTTTTTTTTTCATAGGTTTAGACCTGGTTGTAGTCCTGGTTTTAGTCCTGATTTAATGCTTGTTTAGTCCTGGTTTTAGGTCTGGTTTAGACCTGCTTTAGATCTGGCTTAGTCCTGGTGTTAGTTCTGGTTTAGAGGTGCACAGGAGGAAGCGCGGTCCACGCAGCATACAAGACACGATCCACGCGCGGTGTTCAAGCTGTACAAGAGGAGATGCGGAGCGCAGCACACTAGATATATACTTAGAAGCAGTGCTTTATGGGAAGGTTTACGGACCATTAGTGAGGAAGACGTGTTCAACATAGAGTTCTACCCCTGGGGGCTGAGCCACGGGCCCATATGGATAAATTGGTTATACGTATTAATGCATCTAGAGTGCGCCATCTAATGGGAAACGCCAGAATTGCAAGGAAAATAAAACTAATACGTTTTATTACACTTCATTTAAGTTTGATGCGGTGCGCCCTTTCTTCATGTCAGAGCAACTGCCCCTCAAAATTCCTGTGCAAGTCCTTGGGCACTTGAGTACTGCCGCCTGCTATCATCGTCTGCCATCTATTGGCTGATAACAATATTACAATAATAATCTAACAATAATGATAATAAATAATATCAACGTTAGACAACATAATATCTCGAAATAACGAGATAATATCTCTCTCTCTTTACACTTGCGGCTCAGAGCCACCGTAAATAATAGATGGTGGTTACATAATAATGACGTGGTTATTTACATAATGCTGCAGATTTACGAAGGGGCCGATAGGGGTCAGTATGGTCAGTATAGTCGGTACAGTTATGATAGAAATGGACATAAATTAATATTACCCAGGTTTAATAAAGTAGCAAAAACATATATATGACTAACGACATGGCTAATGGGGATTTGTGACATAGGGGAACGGGCATTATAAAGTTATAATCTCAAATGCACGCTTAATCATGCGTAACTACACAGTCAAGAGACCAGCTCGATATATAAAACTAAAGTCACAAGACAGAAAAACTCCAAAACTGCCCAAACCACAGTTAACCTACAGCTACAAGTTCTAAACATACTACCACTCATGTACACACAAGAATACTGACATCTAAAGGATGCACACTATTATTATACATTAAGAGACACGGCCGATCCACCATCGCGCAGACTGAAGTGTCCGTGGCACGTACAGTGTGCGCAAGCGCAGCCCTCTAATGGTACAACACGATATAACAAGGAACACGACTAAAACAATAATATAAACAGACAGAAATGGGCTCTGGACAGTCTTTTATACAATATTGAACCACTATGTTGCTCTGAATTCTAATCCACAGGTTCAGTGGATCTGAAATATGTGACACACGTGAAGACAGAAGCCGGAGCTTTGGTGGAACAGAGCAACTTTAATCCTGTAAGGACAGAAAAACAGCTCTGCGGAGTCATCAGGACCGACCCTTATCAGCTCCAAAGTTCATCTGTGACAGGTTAGTGCCATATGAACCATCTGCAGGAGCTCAGGGACCGGCCTCCTGCTCTAGTCCTGCCCTAGTCCTGGTTTAGTCCTGTCCTGCTCTAATCCTGCTCTAGTCCTGTTCTGGTCTAGTCCTGGTCTAGTCCTGGTCTAGTCCTGGTCTAGTCCTGCTCTAGTCCTGCTCTAGTCCTGCTCTAGTCCTGCTCTAGTCATGGTTTAGTCCTGCCCTGCTCTAGTCCTGTTCTAGTGTTGGTTTAGTCCTGCCCTAGTCCTGCCCTAGTCCTGCCCTAGTCCTGCTCTAGTCCTGCTCTAGTCCTGGTTTAGTGTTGGTTTAGTTCTGCTCTTGTCCTGCTCTTGTCCTGCTCTTGTCCTGCTCTTGTCCTGCCCTAGTCCTGCCCTAGTCCTGCCCTAGTCCTGCCCTAGTCCTGCCCTAGTCCTGCCCTAGTCTTGGTTTAGTCCTGCCCTAGTCCTGCCCTAGTCCTGCTCTAGTCCTGCCCTAGTCCTGCTCTAGTCCTGCCCTAGTCCTGCTCTAGTCCTGCCCTAGTCCTGCCCTAGTCCTGCTCTTGTCCTGCTCTAGTCCTGGTTAAGTCCTGGTTAAGTCCTGGTTAAGTCCTGGTTAAGTCCTGGTTTAGTCCTGGTTTAGTCCTGCTCTAGTCCTGGTTTAGTCCTGCTCTAGTCCTGCTCTAGTCTTGGTTTAGTCCTGGACTAGTCCTGCTCTAGTCCTGCCCAAATCCTGCCCAAGTCCTGCTCTAGTCCTGGTTTAGTCCTGCTCTAGTCCTGCTCTAGTCCTGGTTTAGTCCTGGTTTGGTCCTGCTCTAGTCCTGGTTTAGACCTGCTCTAGTCCTGCCCTAGTCCTGGTTTAGTCCTGCCCTAGTCCTGGTTTAGTCCTGCTCTAGTCCTGGTTTAGTCCTGCTCTAGTCTTGGTTTAGTCCTGGTTTAGTCCTGGTTTAGTCCTGCTCTAGTCCTGGTTTAGTCCTGCCCAAATCCTGCTCTAGTCCTGGTTTAGTCCTGCTCTAGTCCTGCTCTAGTCTTGGTTTAGTCCTGGACTAGTCCTGCTCTAGTCCTGCCCTAATCCTGCCCAAGTCCTGCTCTAGTCCTGCTCTAGTCCTGGTTTAGTCCTGCTCTAGTCTTGGTTTAGTCCTGGTTTGGTCCTGCTCTAGTCCTGGTTTAGACCTGCTCTAGTCCTGCCCTAGTCCTGGTTTAGTCCTGCCCTAGTCCTGGTTTAGTCCTGCTCTAGTCCTGGTTTAGTCCTGCTCTAGTCTTGGTTTAGTCCTGGTTTAGTCCTGGTTTAGTCCTGCTCTAGTCCTGGTTTAGTCCTGCCCAAATCCTGCTCTAGTCCTGGTTTAGTCCTGCTCTAGTCTTGGTTTAGTCCTGGTTTAATCCTGGTTTAATCCTGGTTTAGTCCTGGTTTAGTCCTGGTTTAGCAACATAAATACGAGCGCTAATCACAGAAATAATTCACCGATTGATGCTCAGGAACTCACCGTGGAGGAAAATGCAGTTTGGAGTCCGACAAACAGACCGAGTCTGAGGTTTGACCCTCACGCCGAAGGGAACTTGAGCCACAGTGAAGAGGAGGAGGAAGTGATGTCACCACAGACATCACAAAATAAAACAGACATTACAAAATAAAACATTACAAACGTATAAAAAGAAAACGCCACATAAAGCCAACAGAGCCTCATTCACATCTATTAGCTAAAGTGACCCGGACTAAACCTGGACTAAACCAGGACTAAACCAAGATTAGAGCAGGACAATATCAGGACTAAATCAGAACTAAACTAAGACTAAACCAGGACAACATCAAGACTAAACCAGGACTAAACTAAAATTAAACCAAGACAACATCAGGTCTAAACCAGGACTAAACAAAGACTAAACCAGGACTAAACTAAAACTAATCCAGGACTAAACAAAGACTAAACCAGGACTAAACTAAAACTAATCCAGGACTAAACTAAAACTAAACCAGGACAATATCAGGACTAAACCAGGACTAAACTAAGACTAAACCAGGACAATAGCAGGACTAAACTAAGACTAAACCAGGACTAAACTAAGATTAAACCTGGACTAAACTAAAACTAATCCAGGACTAAACTAAGACTAAACCAAGACTAAACTAAAATGTATCTAGGACTAAACTAAGACTAAACCAGGACTAAACTAAAACTAATCCAGGACTAAACTAAGACTAAACCAGGACTAAACTAAGACTAAACCAGTACTAAACTAAAACTAATCCAGGACTAAACTAAGACTAAACCAGGACTAAACTAAGACTAAACCAGTACTAAACTAAGACTAAACCAGGACTAAACTAAAACTAACTCCAGGACTAAACTAAGACTAAACCAGGACTAAACTAAAACTAACTCCAGGACTAAACTAAGACTAAACCAGGACTAAATTAAGACTAAACCAGGACAACATCAGGTCTAATTCAGGACTAAACTAACATTAAACCATAACAACATCAGGTCTAAACCAGGACTAAAGGACTAAACCTGGACTATCACAATTTTTGACTAATCTGATCCTCGCCGACAGTAAAGAGGAGCATAAATTGTCATTTGTTCTGCCAAAATACAGAAAACTGTGTTTGTGAATGAGCATAAAGCAAAAAAGTACAGGTACAAATCCCACAGCTCACGACTGACACGAGAATGCACGATGTTCCTCTCTTTTCACTATTTTATTTATACCAAACATCCTAACCCGAGTGTGTCCCAGGTTAGGACTTTTAAAATGCGTTTAGAGACGTGTAATCCTGGATATGAATATGTCAGCCACACTTCCGGAAGCTTTTATTTTGATGCTCCACTTCCGCTTCCTGACGGCGTGAGGGACATACCTGTGAATTTGTGGATTTTTTCGGACTCCAAACTGCATTTTCCTCCACGGTGAGTTGTTGCGTATCAATCGTTGAATTATTTTTTGTAATTAACGCTCGTATTTATGTTGCTAAAAGCTCTTATCCAGACAGCAAAAGGTTCCGTTTTGCGTTCGCGTTAAGAACCGGTTGTTCTGTCCCGGTTTATTCAGTCGTTAGGAGCCTAAATGTGCTTCAGATTTGATACCAATCCATTTCATACTGACCTAAACACAGACGAGCAGCATTTGCACTGAAATTGTCCAGAAAACACATTTTACAGAAAGTATCGCCACGAGGATGAAGAGACTTAAAGTTAAAAACATGAACCTCAACACTTCAGAGTTGGATCAGTGATATTCTAACATTAAATCTCATTAGTTAACAAAAGAAGAAGCAGATTTTTAACAATGTAGACACTGTTTATTTAAATCATTCATCAGAGATCTTGAGTAATTATTATTAACGGTATAGGACATGTGTTCCCTTCAAGTTCACCAATTTCAGATTTTAGATTATTTTATTTGACATCCGTACATTAAAAACAATTGACATATTACAGACAAGAAGATAAGTTGGTACACAAAGATATGACAGGAAAAAGAGATTAGAAGAATGTCAGGAAACCCTAACTAAGACCTAACATCACTACCGTAAGGGCCTCAAACAGATCTACTTTTCTAGTTCTCATATATGCAAACATCATTTTGGAATGGCATTTTCTTCTTTCTATGAATGGTAATATGAAAATGACAATGTACAGTCTTTACTAAGAACTAAAAACGGTCAAGTACAAATCAGAATCAGATCAGGTTTTATTGCCATCTGAGGGAACAGGTTCACAACATTAGGAAACTGCTGCAGTACTTGGAGCAAAACATAAGACAAACACGACTAAACATGCAATAAATAAAATAAAACAAAGTAGAAAACAATAAACTCTATAATGTAACACAAAAAATGACAAAATTACAAGAATATAACAAGCAAGTAATGATTAGTGCAAAACAAATCTAAGCCAAATGCGTAAAAGTCTGGACAGATGTATGGACAGATATCCATGTTTTGAGTTGATGGGGGAAACCGGAGCCCGGAGGAAACCCATCTCCAGGGGAGAACATGCAAACTCAACACAGAATGGCCCGGGTGATCCGGGGATCGAACCCACAACCTTCTTGCTGTGAGGCATGAGTATTGCCAGTCAGCCACCGTGCCGCCAAGATATGAGAACCGCAAGCATCTGGCCAGTGTCCGTGTGGTGCAGAGAAACCTGGTGTTTGTGGTTGGTCTTTCACAGCGACTCGTCGACTCAGAGGTTCTAAAAAGACCTGAATATTTTGGCAAATTTGACAAAATTCACAAAGTGGGCATCAACAACAGTGCATCTTATGCAGGTTCACAGGGGCCCAGTGCAAGCGCGTATGTCACCTACATCTGCCCGGAGGATGCTCTTAGAGCAATACAGTGTGTAAACAATGTAGTGGTTGATGGCAGAACACTCAAGGCTTCCTTGGGTACAACAAGATAAACAACAATTAAAATAAAAAATAAAAACAATAAAACAACAATCAATTAAGATAAATGACAATTATGAAAGTAAAGTGCAGTGAGTGCAGAAAATATTTCAAAAGTGCAGTAGCTGTGACAATTTAAAAGGATAAAGTATAGAAGCTGTGACAGTCTAAAAAGATAAAGTGCAGTAGTTGTAAGCAATAGATGATAAAAGGCAATAAAATATATCACAAACAGCACTTTCAATGACAACTTAAAAACACAGACACTGATGAATAGACACTTTTTGCCTATTGAGTAACAAAGAACGAAAAGCTTTAAATGAGACTAGATCAGATGTTTTCAGTTCAGTTTGGAGGGTTTTCCAAGCTGAAGGAGCAGAGAAGCTAAAGGCTAAAGGTTTTCCCAGCTCAGTCCAAACACGCGGAACCTGCAGATGGTAAATGCTGCTAGACCATGCGGCACAGTGGCTGATGGTTCTGTGAAGAAGAGTGCAGAGATAAGGTGGCACCAAACCCAGTAGTGTCTTATAAACCAATGACATCCAATGAGTGAACTTTCTTATACTCAGGGAAGGCAACTCAGCTTTGGCTACAGTTCACAATGATGCATGAGGCAACTACGACCTGTCACAAACCTCAGAGCACAAAGGTAAACAGTGTTCAAAGACTGAAGGCATTTGGATGACGCCGTCATGTAAACATCCCCATAATCCAGCAGTGGTAAAAAGGTTACAGATACAAGAAGTCTGCAGGCTCTAAGTGAAAAACAACATCTGTTCCCAAAATAAAAACGAAGCTTGTGAATTATTTTCTTGTGTTAATATTAAGGAGGCATGAGTGCTTTGTTCTATATTAACTTGAACATATGGACCTTGTGACAGCTGAAGGGTGCTATTGAAATAGATGTGCTGTCTCTGCAAGGACTTGTGTGATACCTTATATGGTGGGCTGGAAGCTCAGCATATGGGATCTATATATAGACAACAAAGGATAGAATAGCAGCTGCATGCTTCAACAGGTGGGGTGAGGACTTCTGCAGTGTGCTGGTTCAGAGATGGGGGTTTAGCACTGGCTGATTCAGAGATGGGGGTTTAGCACCGGCTGATTCGAGGCCTGTCCTACTCAAACCAAGAATAAAGATCTTCCTGTGGACCGCATTATGCCTTCTGAATTTTTGTTCAAGTGCCTCCAAAAATCTAATACCCACAAGCTTCACCTTTAATTTGCGTACAACGTTTGAGATATGTGCTTTGAATGAAAGCTCAGAGTCCAGTAAAAAAACAAGATATTTATAACTGCTGACCACTTCAGTTTGTTTCCCATGAAATGTTGTTATTACTGGCAAATTCTCTTGTAATTGACACTTAAGTGAAAATGCAATGCCTTTTTTAGCCACATGTTTTCTCTGTGACGGCCCAAGGGTTCGGGGTAGTGACTGTCATAAAGCCCATACAGAACAAGCACACAGCAGATCCACAGAGGACTGAGTGTGGGGCGGATCTGATGGACCGAAATCCCGATGGATCTTGATGCTCAGACCTGCGTGAAGTCACCCCCATCAAATGCAAACCTGCACAAAAACTATGTCAAGCGTTGTGCTGCAAAAAGTTTTGTTTGTGCTTCTTCAGTTTTGGAGAAATTAACGATTCTTTTACAGGTCAAATTGGGGTCAGACCCACAGGAAGCTTCAAAATACACTACAACAAAATGGTGTCAATCGTTTGTGCTTCGTTTGTGCTGCAAAAAGTTTTGTTTGTGCAATTCTGGTTCTTAAGATATTTGCAGTTTTATTTTGGCTGATGATGTCGTCCAGAACCTCAGAATATGAAAAGAAAGACTCAAAACATGAAGAAAATTATAGAAAACGTTTGGATTTGGTTTGTGCTGTTTTGTGTTGTCTCAATTTTCATTTGTGTGAGTTTATTTCTAAAATTATTAATTATTATTTCTGTGGTAATTATAGGACGTCATTTCCGCTCAGATGACGGCGACAAACTCCACAAAACTAGTGAAGAGAAACAATCTGAGGCTGTGGAATATTCTGTGCTATTCTATAAAATATGAATCAAAAGCAAATTACTAAAGACTGAGACACAAGTGACTCATATGATATTTTAGGTGGGTTGGCGTGGAAAATGTCTTCTCACAAAGATCACAGCTGCTTCTTTTCCTCTTTTCCCCCATGTGGATTCTCATGTGATTCTTGAAGGAACTGCGCTGTCTAAAATGCTTTTTATTTTCGGCCGAAGGAAAAGTCTGTTTCAGTCTTTAGTAATTTACTTTTGATTCATATTTTATATAATACAGACTTTTCCGCAGCCTGAGATCATTTCTCTTCACTAGTTTTGTGGAGTTTGTCGCCGTCAGCTGAGAAGAAATGACGTCCTATAATTACCACAGAAATAATAATTGATCATTTTAGAAATAAACTCGCACAAATGAAAATTGTCAAAGCACAAACGAAATACAAACGTTTTCTAAAATTTCCTTCTTGTTTTGAGGCTGTTTCACATTCTGAGGTTCTGGACGACGTCATCGGCTGAAAATAAAACTGCAAATATCTTAAGAACCAGAATCACACAAACAAAACTTTTTGCAGCACAAAACAGCACAAACAATTGACTCCATTTTGGACTATTTTTGTGAATTTTGAAGCTTCCTGTGGGTCTGACCCCAATTTGACCTGTAAAAGAATCATTAATTTCTCCAAAACTAAAGAAGCACAAAGGATTGACATAGTTTTTGTGTAGGTTTGTGCTTGATGGGGCGACTTCACGGAGGTCTTTTAATGAACCTTTTTTTGTACATCACCTGTAACAGATGATATTTGAAATAACTGTAGTTACTAAAGTTTTAGTGCGCAGAGCCACAGACCAGACGCAGTTCAGGGTAAACTGTTGTTAACCGTCAGTCTGTTTTTCTGTCCTTACAGGATTAAAGTTGCTCTGTTCCACCAAAGCTCCGGCTTCTGTCTTCACGAGTGTCTTATATTTCAGATCCACTGAACATGTGGATTAGAATTCAGAGCAACAAAGTGGTTCAATATTTCTGTGTATGTTTGCTTAATTTCATCTTGCTTGAAAACACACATCAAAACATTCTTAAATATGAGTTACTATGTGTGATTTTATTTAGTTAGAGTTATTTTACTTGAACTTTTCTTTGTTCTAATGCAGAGCTACAAGATCCACCAACAGAATGACCTTCACCTGTGACCAGTGTGGAAAGAAGTGGCCAAATGCTTCCAAACTGAAAGTGCACTACAGAACTCACACTGGAGAGAGGCCGTACAGCTGTGACCAGTGTGGGAAGGACTTTAGAGAGTCTGGACATCTCCATCAACACATGAGAATCCACACAGGTGAAAAATCATTCAAATGTGATGTTTGTGACAAGACTTTTTCACAGTCTGGAAACCTAGAATCACATCTGAGAGTTCACACCGGAGAGAAATCGCACAAATGCGATGTTTGTGAGAAGACATTTTCACAATCAGGCAACTTGGAATCACATATGAGAATCCACACCGGAGAGAAACCATTTGAATGTGACCAGTGTGGGACGGGATTTAGACAGTCCAGTGCTCTCCATCGACATATGAGAATCCACACAGGAGAGAGGCCACACAGATGTGACGTTTGTGAGAAGACTTTTTCACAGTCAAGCCATCTTGTCTTGCATATGCGAGTCCACACAGGGGAGAGGCCGTACAAGTGTGACAAATGTGGGAAAAGTTTCTCTCAATCCTCCAGTTTAAATACACACATGAAAACTCACTCCTGGTTGATACTATATGAGTGTGACCAGTGTGAAAAGACTTTTAAAACATCTGAGCAGCTCACCAATCACCACCGAACACACACAGGAGACAAACCAGACGACTGTAGAAAGAGAGAAGTCTGCGAGGAACCATCTGAAACATGTCCAAATGTTCCAGATTGAAGAGAAAAGCTGCAGCTCTGACCAGTGTGGGACGACTTTTAGCATTTTCAGGCCGACAACCACAGAGGTTCCTGCACCTAATCTCGAATCAGAGCGTTTGGGAACCCAAAAGTTAGTTCCCCATCAGAATGGACGGCACATCCAGACCTGCTGATGCAAAGAGATTTAGTGCGTTTTCATGTTTGACAAGAAAAGTACCATATTTATATATTGCTGCAGAAATAACTAAAAAAACAGAGGGAACTACATAGACCATGATCCTTTGCTCCGTTTCAGTGCAGACAACATAAAGAAATAACTGTTCTAAGCACTTTGAAATCTTCATTCTTTGGATTAAGTCTTGTGAAGCATTTTTAGAGGAAAAAGTCGCAGATTCACAGTTTTATATTGTAAGAAATCTGATGTGGTGAGATGTTTATGGTGAAAATATCGAACAGAGAGCTTTGGATATTGTTACATCCCTAATGACAATCAATGTACCAAATGACTGGTCAAGGGTTTTAGAATGTCAGTTGTGTTATTTGGTAGAATATCGTAATATCGTGAGCCTCCCCACTGTATCTCAATGAATATCGTACCATGACAATATTGTATCATTAGACTTGGATATCGTTATGCTTCTAATAAAAAGGCAATGCTAACCAGACCCATAGAAAACAGTGGAAGCAGCTAAGCTAAGCTAACCCATACAAGGAAATAGGAGATGCTAAAGCTAAAGCCTGAAGCTCCTGTGAGTGAATATTCAGCACAATAAATTTGGCAACTTGTGGAAGGGAAGTTAAAAAACACACGCAAGGGGACGTAAAATCAAAGTACATTCTAATTATTGTAAACCTGTTGAATAATAATATTTTTGAAGTGTTTATGGCCCTATTACAGAACATGAGCTTGTAGAGTTCGGCCATTACAAACGAGTGGGAATGTTGCTGTTAATGAATGAATGTGCAATAATCGTCAATTTAACCCCCCAAACATTCCATTTGTGTTTCAAGTGGACATGAAGAGTATAAACGTTTGTTGCTAGCACGAGTCAGCAAGGGGAAAAAATTAAGGTTTATCTCTGGAAAGCTCAAAGTGAAAAACAATATAACCATGAATAACAAAATAATATATATGTGCTATTAATAACGAACACGCGGGATACTGAAATAGTACGGCGGTCTTTGGCGCCCTCTAGTGGATTAATGGTGCAACTGCAGCCTCCGCTTCTTTCAGTTTTATTGGTGTCGGGATAAACGCGACTCTAACAGTGAGGATGCGCTGGACAGATGCTCAGATACATACAGATGCATTGTATACAAATAGAACAGGAAAACAGCACAGAAATAATATAACTTCACACAAATACTCGCTTATTATAAACGCACACAGAGGACACCACTGGGAAAACCACCGGTACCAGAGAAGGTTTTTGTTCTTTTTATTACAAATTACAAATATACAATGGTATAAACCAGGGGTCACCAACCTTTTTGAAACTGAGAGCTCCTCACGAAGGCACCAGTTTCATTCTTCTGAAATAACAAAGTTGCTCAGTTAAACTTCATGTATAATGAACATATTTTTAAGATATTGAGATATATTTTTAAATCTATATAAATGCAAGAGTGAATGAATGAATACCTCTATTTGTCATTTCCTTCACATGTACAAAACATGCAAAGCAATCGAAATTGGACCTGTCACCCCATCCGTACATTACAACATACAAAAAACAGTATTACATGGGGAAGACAACACGGACTGGACAGGAAGGCAGGTAGCAGATAGAAATAAACAAGAAAACAGCATCACATGAGGACAGGGGGAGGAGAAAAAAAAAGAGGACTGCCCCAGACCACGGGGCATCATATGGAATGAGTACACAAAGTAAAAAACACCTCCGAGCATCAGCAATAGAGTCAAAACACAGTACTGTGATTAAACTAAAATTGAAAAAATAAATAAAGTAGTGATTAAAAGAGAATAGCAATGGAATAACTAGTGAGCTGCATCTAAAATAGTTGTGCTCTTTTGTGCCTATGCCCGTCATTCATGGGGCGTCTCGTGGGCCCTGTGTTGGTGACCCCTGGTAGATGTAAACAATGACATTGCTTGAGGCTTAATTAATATTCACAGCTCTCATCATGTGCACAAATTATGCATTCTACAAAGATAGAAAAAACAATGACTACATTCACATTTTATATTTCAAATTCCAGACAAAGTGCTTTTGTTTTCATGGTTTTCATGGCTGGGTGCGATAATTTAGAAAATGTTTATATATATAAGAGGTCAAGAGGGTGTGATGATAAATCAAGCCAAATAAATAAAACTATAACAAAGGGAACTAAATAGCAGAGGACTGAATTGGGTGAGGGAGGGGTCATCTTACTGTGTATTAAATCTTTTTAATCAACAGAAAGTAAGGTTCAGATTATGAGAAGTTAGCTCTGTGGATGTGGTATTTGCCAAGGAGTATAAATAAATTGATGAGATTTTCCAATTTTGCATTTTGAAGTCAATAAGTAATGATATTTTCTTCTTTAATGGTTATTAGCAAACTGGGCATGAGAAAAGCGGATGGGTGATGTTTTCACAGAAATTGCAATTTAAGTCTATTTGGAGAAATCTAGATAAAAATGTGTTTACGCGGTAAAATGTATGCAAAATCTTAAAATGAAGTATTTTATTGATGATTGGCTATTACGTAGAGAAAGTCAAAGAAAAGACAACCGGGAAGTGATGCTACGGACTTCAAACACAAAATAAAACTACACACAAGCTAAGACTTTCCGACAGAATGTGTAAAAAGAAAAGGCCAAAAACCAACAGAGCCTCACTCATCTCATCATCTAGTAGCACAACTTACCCTTTTGCCTTTTTGCACTTAGAGACGTGTAATACTGGATATTACACGTCTCAAGCAACAAGCAACAAAGTGGTTCTGTGTATGCTTGCTTAATTTGATCTTTTGCTACAGACAGAAAAAGTGCCTTAAAATAAAATAGACTCTGTAGATTCAACCAAATGGAACTTTCTTGTAAAACACATAGAACATTCTTAAATATGAGTTACTATGTGTGATTTTATGTGTATTTAGTTAGTTTCTTTTTTGAAGAGTTAAAAAAAAACTAATTTTACTTGACACTTTCCTTTGTTCTAATGCAGAGCTCCCAGATCCACCAGCAGATTGCCCTGCACCTATGACCAGTGTGGAGCGGTTTGGCCAAATCCCTCTGAACTGAAACGACACTACAGAATCCACACGGGAGAAAAACCGTACAAATGTGAGCAATGCGGGAAGGGGTTTATACAGGCTAGTGCCCTCCATCGACACATGAGAGTCCACACAGGAGAGAAGCCGTACAAATGTGATGTTTGTGAGAAGACTTTTACACAGGGAACTCACCTCGAAACACACACGAGAGTCCACAAGCCACCAGAGGAGAGAGAGAAACCGTTTGTCTGTAACGTGTGTGAGAAAACATTTTCAGAGTCAAGAAACCTAAAGCTACATATAAGAACTCACACTGGAGAGAGGCCGTACAGCTGTCACCAGTGCGGGAAGGAGTTTAAAGTGGCTGGTTATTTAAATAACCACGTGAGAATCCACACGGGAGCGAGGCCGTACGAGTGTGAGCTGTGTGGGAAGCATTTTAGACAGCGCAGTTCCTTCAAGAATCACATGAGAATCCACACGGGGGAAAAGAGGAAAAGAAGCAGCTGTGATCTTTGTGAGAAGACATTTTCCACGCCAACCCACCTAAAATATCATATGAGTCACTTGTGTCTCAGTCTTTAGTAATTTGCTTTTGATTCATATTTTATAGAATAGCACAGAATATTCCACAGCCTCAGATTGTTTCTCTTCACTAGTTTTGTGGAGTTTGTCGCCGTCATCTGAGCGGAAATGACGTCTTATAATTACCACAGAAATAATAATTAATCATTTTAGAAATAAACTCACACAAATGAAAATTGTGACAACACAAAACAGCACAAACCAAATCCAAACGTTTTCTATAATTTTCTTCCTGTTTTGAGTCTTTCTTTTCATATTCTGGGGTTCTGGACGACATCATCAGCCAAAATAAAACTGCAAATATCTTAAGAACCAGAATCGCACAAACGAAACTTTTTTCAGCACAAACGAAGCACAAACGATTGACATAGTTTTTGTGCAGGGTTGTGTTTGATGGGGCGACTTCACGGAGGTGATTTTGGCTACTAGTCAGTGTTAGATCAGAACCACCAAACATGAACAACGCGACAGAAACAGACGATAAAACAGAGCGTCAGGGGCAGAGGAGCGACGGACACAGAGACGCAACAAACAAACTCAGGATAGAGCAAAAATAAAGACTTTATTACTCACCTAATGTAAAGTGGAACATTTAAAGTGCAGCGTCTCATCCACATTATCCAGAGAAATTATCCTCCACAAATAATGACCCCAGTCCACAAAACTGCGCTATTAATCCAGTTTGAAGCGTTCTCTAACAGTAAAAAGGTGAAAGTTGTTCCTTGTGTTTGTTTACGTCCACAGATCGAAAAGCTGCAGATCAGCCACAGTGACTCTACTTCCTGAGGACTTTATCGCCTCTTTTATGCTTTAAAAATCCTGGATCTGAAGAATTGCTCCACATTTCACACATAATAATCACACAGTTTGACTTGTGTCTAAAGTGGAAGTGCAGAGCTCTGATCTTTGAACACTTCAGAGTCTCAGAGCGAGTGGTTTTACTGGAGACAGGAAACAGCTGACGCCATCGCACTCAGCTTTATATCCTGTGGTCCACACACAGATCCCACTGCATCTGGGAGAGCAAAGATTTAAAGTCTCATCAGATTCTTCTCGTGTCTGTGCTGTTTGTGCTTTTTGTCGCACATTTAAAAATCGTTTAAGACTGAAAAATCTTGTCCTGCCGGATCACGTGAGCCTAAAGTCAGACTAAAAAAGCTGGAGATTAGGCTTCAGAGACGCTCCGTGTACTGTTCGTTCTTTTGAATTTCAATTAAGAATGAAAGACAATAAGAAGGGAAAATGGTTTATTTCATTTTTCCGTTTTAGTGTCAAACAAAAAAACTGATTTCGACCTCTGTTTCCAATGTTTAATGTAAAGTTTATCTCAAATAAACATTGTGACTATTTCAGTTTTGATATTTTATTTTCTCTGTATCTTCTGCAGATCTGCCGCGGTCTGTTTATTCTGTCATTAGGAGCCTAAATGTGCTTCAGATTTGATACTGATCCACTTCCTGATGGATTACTGCTCACACTAAGAAATCATGTTTTTCAATATATTTTTGGGACAAAATCTGTTTGTGCATTTACTGTATTTTTCGGACTATAAGTCTGAATCTCATTTCACCCCTTTCCCCTTCCCTCTGTTTTAGTCGTTCTCCTGTAGGTTTAGGGGGTCCCAGGGACTTTATACCAAACGAAGATTTTTCAGAGGCTCACTCCAAACTTAGGGGTCAGATACTGTAGTATGTTCTACCTCATGTTGATGTTATGACGTTTGTCGACTGTATAAAAGTCTGTTTTTGTTTTGCCGTTCATCAGATTAGGGAGAAACGGACCTTGCGCGAGGGACAGAAGGTTTTGTTTTCATTTTCTCTGTAACTGTGGCACAGTTGCTTTAATAAATCCAGACTCTTTGATTTAAGACAACTTTTCTCCAGTTTTATTTGTCTCCAATTTAAAAATCCACGACAGAGACTTCTGATGACGTATGTGATTGCTGAAGGTTTGTCCCAATTCGTAGGGGTCGACTTTCAGCCCCGACCTCTTGTTGCTCAGATTCAAGAGGTAGAAATTAGAAATGGGATTGGCCCTAAATCGCTCCAGAGTATAAGTACAAAAATACACAATGAAGAAGAACAAAACATGTGTAAGTCGCACTTTTTGGGGGAAATTTATTTTATAAAATCAGAACCCAAGAACCGACATTTCATCTTGAAAGGCGAGTTATAGAAGTTATAATAAAAACAACTGAACAGAGAACAATTCATGTACACTGCAAAAAACAAAATCTAGTGAAGCTAAAATGACTTGGATTAAAAAAAATGTACCATGATTTGATGTAAATTTCACTTGACGAGTAAAATGATCTGTTAGTACATGAGGTATGTACTTAAAATATGAAAATACATCTTGCTACACAATATTAAGAAAAACAACTTTTTGCACTTAAGAAATAAAATCAAATGTTGCTTGAATTAAGAAAAAAACACGTATTCCACTGGCAGATAGTTTTTACTTGTCAAGTTGAATCTACTCAAAGTAAAATGTTTAATTTAAGTCATTTTACCTTACCTAGATATTGTTTTTTTTTCCCAGTGTATCATTCATTAGTTTTTCAATATAGAACCAAAAACTCTTTTCTTTATTATTTGTCTCTAAAACCAAAATGAAAAAATGGATAATGATTTGTTTTTTAATTTTTGATTCATATATATGATTCATATATTTGGTCTATGGACTGTTGGGGTGAAAAATGTAATATATTAGTCGCACCTGAGTAAAACGTGCGACTTATAGTCCGAAAAATACGGTAAATATAAATGATTTAATGTCATTTAGACTCTTACTTCTCTTAAAGTAGATCTGGGGCGTTGTTGCAACATTCCTCGAATGCTGCACATTGGAAACACTTAAACATTCTGCTAATGAAATTCCAAATTACAATATTTTTATTAGTTAGAGTTTAAAAAATGTAAATGAGAAATTCAACAGTGTTTAAAATCCAAAATCATCTAAAAAAGTGTTTTCCATGAGCTTCTCTCCACTCAGAACTGTTTAAACTGTCACTGTTTTGTCCTCATTTATTTCTCTGTCTATGCATTTTATTTTTAAGTTTATACTCAAAAGTTTTCAAAGGCTCAAAATGTCCCTCACTGAATCACAGATGACAAAGTCGTCATTTAACAAGTCTCGAGTACCTTTGTGAAGTTGCCCCATCAAACTCAAGCCTCCACAAAAACTATGTCAATTGTTTGTGCTTCGTTTGTGCTGCAAAAAGTTTCGTTTGTGCTTTTGGAGAAATTAACAATTCTTTTACAGGTCAAATTGGGGTCAGTCCCACAGAAAGCTTCAAAATGCTCTAAAACGCCCAAAATGGAGTCAATTGTTTGTGCTGCACAGCACAAACAGCCTCAGTTTGTTTCTCTTCTCTAGTTTCGAGCAAAAAACCCACCGGCAGGTGCAGTGTGGGAAAATTCTCTCCAGACACTGTTGCTAAAAACTTTAAATAATCGGCATCAGATTTCCAAAGTTTTTTGCATTTTACAGCGAATACACAAATGCGCAATCACCCAGATCAACACGGCTGCAGATGTGGACTGTTATTTTTGGGTTTTTTTCATGTGTGCCTCCGCGCCTCCAGTGGCACCAGTTGAAAATCTCAGCTCTAAAGTTTTCTAGATTAATCTAACGGAAAACATATGAATAAAAAATGGAGAAAAACCCCTTGTGGCTGACTTTGAAAACAAAACTTTTGATTTATATTTCTGAGAATAAGAGCAAGCGCTTTGTGTTGCATTTTTGTATGAAAAGCGCTCTATAAATAAAGTTTGATTGATTGATTGATTTGAACTAGGGCTACACATGCTGCACACTGGTTTAGTACATTCACAATATAAAATATATATAAATATGGTTTAATGAGCCTAACTTTTTTAATGTATTTGTGTCTGAAGACTAAAATCTAACCGTAGGACTTGGACCCGACTTGGACTTGTGGACTACTGACTTGGGACTTGAATCAGACTTGAGGCCAACCACCTGGGATGTACTTGAGACTTACGCCAAAAATATTCATTATGTCATCTTAGTACTTTAACTTCTTAGGTTTTTTTTAAGACAATGTGGTCAAGTGTATTTACCTTATTGACATGTTTTTGCTGCTGCATCTTCAGAACTGTCCCCAGAAACATGTCAACAAGGTAAAATACATTTGACCACATTATCTAAAAAAGGGCCTAAGAAGTTACTTGAGGTTCGCTAAACAACAACTTGGCCCTAGTTTGCCTGCTTCTGTGAGAAAGTAAGGTAAAAACAGAAGGAACCTAAATGAAAATGTCCAAACTTGTGCCGGGTCGTGCCGGCGTGAGGGTGTTTTAGGGACTTGGTGCTTGGTGCGAGGAACTGTTGAGCAATGTGACGGGGAAAAGAGACAAAAGAAATACAAATGTTTGATTAAATAATTTTTATTTATAGCAGGCGGCTCTTGGTGCACTGGTGGAGTTTGTTGCTCATGATGAGTAGTTTATACATTTGTATTTCTGCCCTTAAGGGTTCGCCCTTTTCAGACCTTTTTCCTATTTGAATGACAGAATATCCTTCCATCTATTTTCTTAGACTTATCTGGGGCCGGGTCACAGGGGCATCAGTCTCAGCAGGGACTCCCAGACTTCCTTCACCCCAGACACTTCCTCCAGCTCCTCCTGGACCCCGAGGTGTTCCCAGGCCCTCCAGCGTGTCCTGGGTCTTCCCTGGGGCCTCTCTCTAACTCTAAAAGGCCTTTGCGTCATATTTGATAAACCATATTCTGAGACCTCTGCCCCACCCACATAATCGATATTTTTCCAGGAAAACCTGTTGCAATTAAATTCTTGTCAGCTGCTCTGTTGACAAGGGTCTAATTGTACTGAGTGTGTTTAGTGTTTGTTTTTTTTTAACAACACCCCAGCAACCATTTCAGCCGATCAGAGCTCTCCTCCCAACTTCTCCACCAATCAGGATCCACCATCCACCAGCGCAACTTTCTTTCACCATCAGTACCACAGACCGTATATATACGGTATTAAATTAGAAAATGATATGTATGGCTTCATTGCAAATAATTATCAGAATGAGTCTAAACTTCCAAGGTTTTTACATAAAGAACTTTTTCCCCCTGTATATTTATGTTGCTACTCGTGCCTCTTGTACATCTCGTTTTGCTTGTGTGAAAATTACTGTAAAAAAAAAAATTGAATTTTTTCATTAAAAAACAGAAGAAAACGCTCCTGATTGGCTGCTGTGGTCCAATCAGAAGAGTGGGGAGGAGCGGAGGGACACGGAATAAACTGCAGCAGTTCAGAAAGGAAGGAGGACAGCGACCGGACACAGAAAAACAAATTTATTTCCCAAGAATTAACCAGAAGTTTCGACACAGTGGACTATCAACAATCAAGTATATCCAGGGTCGGAATGGGAACAGAATTCGGCCCTGGCGTTTTCCGCTGTCCCGGTCCACAAGCCGAATTTGTGGGTAAAAGTCCAGGGCTTTTTCATTTGGCCACGAAAACATCATCTCAGGTTCAGGGCTGTGGGCTCGTGTTGCGATGCTGTAGGTCTCTGCCGTCTTTACGTCTTATTCATGCACACGCTTTGTTTGGTATATAGTAACGGTTTTACTTGTAATCATTTGTGCTGTACTACTGCGTTTAGATTGTTTCTAATCATTTAAAAACTCTAGAACTGACTGCTTCATGACCCTCATGCCGTTGTAAGTGCTGTTAATCAGGACACAAGTTAGAACACCTCTGTCTCTCGCATAGGCCGTGTTCATGAGTTTGCCGACGTGTGCCTCACAGGAAGTGCTTCAGGAGGAAGACGAGATGACGTCACGTCCGGGGTACATTGGTAAGCGGTAAACTGTTGTGCATCTGTTTGTGGCTTGAGCGATCTATCAGCCAGCCTCCTCCAGAGAAAATGGCTTGGGGAGATCAATGCCTTTATCGGCGAGTTTTAACTTTTCAAAGTCACATTTTTGATCCTCAACATTCACTGTCTTAGAGTAAGACAATGAAGTCATGTCAAAACAATTAAATGCAAAACCTACTTCAAAATAAGACGAGTTATACGGCCGCACAGACTTTTTGCTTACCAGCCACTGCGCATGTGTGGAAAAGCCGGATGTAAAAGAAAAAAAAAGTTTTTTCATATTGACTCACATTGGGATCTTGTGGCTCCTCTCTCTGTAACTGCTGTTGTGGCCTCGTCATTTTTGTTTTAAAATAGAAGTGGGTGTGGCATTTGTGCGCATGAACCATGCCCCTTGACCTCACGTTATGTTATAAATTGGACGGGTTCGCGGTCCTTTGGTGTGCTGTTCTCACTAAATAAATGTAGGGGACACGTTTGTCCCTCGTCTCCAAAGATTCCTGGAAAATTACCTAATTACTACAACTTGGTCCGCTACCTTTGTATTAACCCACTCGGCATGATTCTATATCTTTTCCCCACTATTTTCTCCATCCAAAAATGCTCTTTATAACATAGAGCCTGGCTGCAGAGTCACTCCTGTAACCGTGAGCATCACGAGCCTCATTTGAGCTGAACGCTGTGGTGACGTCACACTCCTTCATACGGACTGTGATCTCTCATTTTAAACGCCTGTCGATTTGAGCTCCTGAGGCACAGATGGGATAAATCTCCCTCCCTGGATCATGTGTATATATTTTTAAAATAAATGTTTGTTATAATGTTCCTTCTTGTCTCTTAGTCCATCAGGACTAAGAGACAAGTCCATTGTTATTGCTGCTGTATACAGGGTTCCCACTGTTTCGCTGACAAAATTTCTTCAAAAAAATTTTGGATGACTTAAAGTGAACTTTTCATGACTTTAGGGAATCAATATGTGTAGAATTGAGCATTCTTTTTGGGCAGTTTTAAACAAAACACCTTATTGTGTATTGTTCTGCCTGAGCGGCTGCACAGACATTCAGAAATAATCAGAACATCCTCATGAGAATTTAACAACGCTGGAGTTGCATGAAAGCGATACTAAAATTCCATGGCTTCTCCAGGCCTGGAAAATGACATTTTCAATTTCCATGGCTTTCCCAGGATTTCCATGACTGTGGGAACCCTGTATATAAATAAAACTGTTAGTTGTCCCATCTTCAGTGTCCCCAGTATCACAAAGGTGAGGTGTGCGCCCCCTAGTGGATGAATTATTTGGGAGAAGATATAAGATTTGCTACCTCTGCCCATATTCATATAAATGAGTGAATAATGATGATTCTACAGTGGGAGCATTATTCGATGGTTTACTTGGCCTGTCGATATGTGCTCCTTTAGTCTGAGCCTGTTTGAGCAGAATATATCCAAATTAACTATGCAGATTCATATAAATGAGAGTAAATGTGATGTAACTAAGGTATAAAGTGTGATCACTGTGTGCAAACAGCATCGAACCCGCTGTCTCTAATCCAAAGGAATATGTTGGCAAACTGGGGAGGTTCATTAATTGGATCTAGAAAACTGTAAACTGAAAAACGGAAGGGAGCTCATTTCGACAGAACACCATAGCCCGTCCTGAGTATATCATATCTGTGGTCCGTAAAGGATTCACAACAAAAGATTGTTAACTATCTCTGCATATGTTACCATAATTTGATATTCTCTTGCTACAGACAGACAAAAGTATGCCTTTCAAAGAAAATACAGCATTAACTGATTCATGTAACTTGCTTGTAGAACACGCGTTGAAACATTCTTATATATAAATCAGTATGTGTTATTTTGTGTATTTTGTTATTTTACTTGACACTTTCCTTTGTTCTAATGCAGAGCTACAAGATCCACCAACAGAATGACCTTCACCTGTGACCAGTGTGGAAAGGTGTGTCCATATCCTTCCGCACTGAAGGTGCACTACAGAATTCACACCGGAGAGAGGCCATACAGCTGTGACCAGTGTGGGAAGAAATTTAAACAGTCTGGTGCACTCAAAACACATATGAGCATCCACACCGGAGAGAGGCCATACAGCTGTGATGTTTGTGAGAAGACATTTTCACTGTCAGGCCACCTTGTTAAACATATGAGAATCCACACAGGAGAGAGGCCATATAGCTGTGATTTTTGTGAGAAGACATTTTCACTGTCAGGCAACCTTGTAAAACATATGAAAATCCACACCGGAGAGAGGTCATACAGCTGTGATGTTTGTGACAAGACATTTACACTGTCAGACCACCTTGTAAAACACATGAGAATCCACACAGGAGAGAGGCCGTACAGCTGTGATGTTTGTGACAAGACATTTTCAATGTCTAGCAGCCTTGTAAGACATATGAGAATCCACACAGAAGAGAGGTCATACAGCTGTTATGTTTGTGAGAAGAAATTTTCAGAATTAGGCAGCCTTGTAAGACATAGGAGAATCCACATAGGGGAGAAATCGTACAGATGTGGTGTTTGTGAGAAGACATTTATACTGTCAAGACACCTTGTAAAACATATGAGAATCCACACAGGAGAGAGGCCGTACAGCTGTGATGTTTGTGATAAGACATTTTCAGAATCAGGCTGCCTTGTAAGACATATGAGAGTCCACACAGGAGAAAGGCCGTACAGATGTAGCGAATGTGGGAAAAGTTTCTCTCAGTCCACCCATCTCAATACACACATGAGATCTCACTCCTCACTGATAGTATATGAGTGTGACCAGTGTGAAAAGACTTTTAAAACATCTGAGCAGCTCACCAATCACCACCGAACACACACAGGAGACAAACCAGACGACTGTGGAGAAAGAGGGAAGGCTCTCGACCTGCGAGGACCGTCTGAAACATGTCCAAATGTTACAGCCTGAAGAGAAAAGCTGCAGCTCTGACCAGTGTGGGAGGACTTTGAGAAAACCTCCTCGTCTGAAAGTGGTGGAGCCTCTTGAACTCACTAAAGGGGAAACAGCTGCTGAAGTCGGATCAAGTGAACCTAAAGTCAGACTCAAAAAGCTGGAGATCAGGCTTCAGAGACTCCGGACTGTGGAGATGAGCTCTGTGTAGTGTCAAAAATTAACAATGTTTTTAAACTTGTAAGTTTTTTAAATTCCTTTTTTATGACAGAGGTTTTAGATGGAGTTTGTTCAACTCATTCTTCATTGCATCTCATTTGTATTTCTTCCTTGCTTTGAGTTTTTAATCCAGCTTCACTGCAATTTTGTAATCAAAGACGTACATGATGTTGTATTTTGTAGTTTAAATTCTGCTTTCGGTTTATTTTTTTCATAGATGCTGTGGTAAAAAAGTAAAGTGAAATCAAATAAACACAGGTAGAATTTATTTCCTTTTCTTTTCCTTTTATTTTAGACCAGTTGTACATGCTTATCTTGTCTTATGTCTCATATATATATATCGAGGCACTTTAGAAATGAAACAAACACACACCCGTTGAGAAACAGTGTGAACTTCTTTCACATAAACTGGTAAAGCACTAAATGTTGTTCATCAGAGGTGAGAGAAGGGTAGAAGCTGGCTCTGAATGACGCAGAAAATACAACAAAACCTTTTTTTTTACATTTAATCCATGTCCTAACACAGGATTTGTTGGCGTGAAGCTAAATGAGTAGTTTTGTGCCTTAACAGTAGTAAATATGTTAGCTTGTCTAATTTCTCTAAGAAAGATAATATTCTGAATTTATGGGCTCATATTACGCCGTTTTATGATCCGTTTCAATGTCGTTTCCTCATCACAGACGTTGCCTCTTTTTTCATTCAAACATGTTTAACTCAAGCTGCAGATGTAGGCTGAGTTCTTCTCTCAAGCAGAACATGCTTTGTTCCACCTTGTGATGTCACGTGGTGATACAGGAAGTACTCCACTGTGTTATTAAACTTCATACACCTTCATTAGAATAATTTGAATAATTTTAGCCCTGGAAATGACCGATTCTCTACTTAACTAACGGTAAAAGAAGTTGTTCACTTGGAAACTACATCTTCATGACATCACAATGTGGAACAGAGCGTTTGGAGCTTTGGAGATGTAGACAGATTATTAATACTAAAGAGTTATTCAAACACGTGTGAATGAAACAAGGCACAACTCTAGGTCTGTTTTTGAGGAGGGAACAGTGTTATAACTTGGCTTACAGCTCACAAGAATCAGTTGTGTATAATATAGGCCCTTTTAATTAATTTATCATATATGGACCATCTTGACCAGTGTGTTCCACTAACACAAGGAGTATAGTTAAAATAATGAGTTGTAAGCAGAAGTGCAGTGATCAACTGTGACTTGTTTTGAACACTGATGGCAAAGAACCAACACATGCCTGAAAAGGACAGAATGCTCTCGATAAAAGCATAATAAAAGGTTATCGTGATGTTTTTACTAATATCAAAAAGACCAGGGCTGATGGAAGTCATTTTTAACATGGGGTGCTGTGAAAGTTTTTTTTTTTTTTTTACCTTATCCTATAGGCCCATTTAAAATACATTTTAAAAATAAACTGAAATTCAACATTTTATTGACAAATACATTTTAATATAGTCTGACGATTTAAGAATGTTGTCAATGACATATTAAGAATTTGAAAAGAAAAAAATCTGCCTCTCACCACTAGAGGACGCTGCAGCACCCCTGCTTCCCATGGCCACAGACTGGTTTGATGAAACTTACACAACACAAAGATTCACTCAACCAATGATGTTTCTGTCAAGAGCAGGATTCGAACCACCAACCTTCAGATGAATGGACAGTTCTGCTTCTATCAGAGTCTGGAGTTTAGGTTTGGACTCTGATCACATGCAGCCGATTAATAAAATAATTCTAAATACCTGTAAGAACATTTATTTTACTGCTACAACTGTTGGTGTTTTTTTTCCATCTTGTGGAGTGTGTGAACACCTATGACAGCATTTGGTTTCCATGGGCCGCTCACAGTCCATGTCAACACAGTAATGGCGGCAGGCAAGATGGCGACGCCCGTAGATTTCTCACAGGATTAGTCTAACATGTACACGATAACATACATACTGTAACATATATAATTATAAAATATGTACTGTAACATATATAGTATAACATATAACCCAACCCTTTTCTACTTCACTTAATCCCACTCCATCCTCATTAACTCTGGAAGCCATATCTGCTGGTTCTGTTTTATACAGACTATGCTGAGGTCACCTTACTAGTCCTGCACTATTGCATGATATTGTACTGCATTCTGCATTTTACTCTATATTTATACTATTTTTGTATTTTATTGTATTGTATTGTTTTGTATTGTTTTTGTATTGTATTTATTGACTGCACCCAGCACTACGTGCCCAAGACAAATTTCTCCCTCGGGGGACAATAAAGTTTATCTTATCTTATCTTATATGTACTATAACATACTATAACATGCACTGTAACATATAATTATGACATATCTACTATAACATGTACTGTAACATATATAACATATATACTATAACAGATGTACTAAGGCCTGACCAATATATCGGTTGACCGACATTATTGGCAGATATGGACACTTGTAAGCATATTGGTTATTTGGCTAAATCTTGCTGATATGGGCCAATAGTCCATGTGAACATGTTTTACCTTGTTATAAAGCTCAGACTCTCTATATTAAACTCATTTAATCCAATTTACAGACAGATAAGTGCCCTAATATGTAGCGCTGCATCCATATTTATCTGTGGAGTCATTTGTCTGTGTTTGTGACGCCGTATGGTACTGAACGTACAACCATGTGCGCTTGTTTACAGCCATAGATGGTATGTTTATGGCCTTCAGCCATAGATCCACGTGCGCAAGACTGAGATTATATTCTTTTTACGGACGATCAGTTTGAGTCTGGATTAAAAGGACAGTTCTTAGTGCAGACTTGTGATCTGAGAAGAGCCTGTGTGAGGGTGAGTGTTGAAATGTGTCAGTTTTGAAGCTTGTTTTGGTTCTTTCTCATTGGTTAGCAATTAGCTGCTGGAGCTCGCACACATAAACAGGCTGTTTTCTCTTCAGTTAGCGACAGTAAAGTGACTATAGTGGTCGTATATATGTCACTGGACACACACTGATATGTAAAGGAGCTGTGAATAGAGGTGTGAATTATCGGCATTTACCAGATCATTAATTACCGCGGCACACACACATTTACCACTAAAAGCTAATAGTACAGTACTTTCTTTACTGGCTAAAATATTATACAAAAATGCCATTAGGCCGACTGACTGTCTTTAAATAGGACGTAACAATAAATGTCGCCTAAATAAACCCGACTGAAAATCCAATAGAGTCAAACCTAAGTTTTATAAACAATTGAAAATTTACAGTGACTTTTTGCATCATAAATATATCGGCGATTATATCGGCAGCCAGGGCTCTACAGTGCGCCATTTCACTCGTGATTTATGCAGTAAATATTTCGTCGTGCGAACGAGGAAAATAAAACAGTCGCACCTGTGCTAAAGTAGTGCTTCTGCAGCCACAGTAAGGAGAACTGCGCACAGACGACCACTGACAAGTTAAACGTTCTAAATGTATCAAACATTATAGTCCGTCGATAGATGCAGATTTTCATGCGAATCGATCACTTTTGGCGATAAAAGGCCAAATTTGGTATGATGACTCACAAAGGGGTTCTGATCAAATTTGGGACCGTAGGCGCCAAGATTTGGGTTCTGGGTTATGGCGCCATTTTCCCAAAATGGCCGTCATGGAAATGGGAAAATGGATTAAAAGCACCCAGAAACATCATATATTTGGATCAATTTTGGTAGGAAGGTTCCAAAAGGGATCTGATTAGATCTAGAACCATAGGTGTTAAATATGGCGGCCATTTTCCAAAATGGCCACCAAATATTTATTTTGTATGGTAAAATTATGGATGAAAATAGATGAAACAGCCAGAAACACAACATATTTGTATCAAATTTGGTAGGAAGGTTCACAAAGGGCATCCAATTATATTAGGAACCATAGTTTTTCAATCTGTGGCCATTTTCCAAAATGGCCACCAAATATGGATTCCATAATGGGAAAATGTATGCTAGAAACACAGCATGCACAACATATTACTATCAAATTTGGTAAGTATGTTCACAAACTGGGACTCATCAGATTTAAAGGTGTATGCTACTATTTGGGGCTAGATATATGGTTAAAATTGTTGCTCTGGGTTTATAAAGGTGGTAGACAGTCTTATTTTTTCATGTTAGGCGTTGTGTTGTTTTAAACTGTCTTGGGGAGTATGTAGCTCAGCTAGCAAGAGCCAATGGATTACACGTAGCAAGACCCACTACAAATTATTTGGGAAACATAGATTGTCAGTAATTGTAAATCTTGCATGATCTCTGAAATGTTCTCTGTGCTCAACCAAGTCATGAGCTAGTTTTCATGCAGTAATTAATTCAGCGAATATTGTGCTAACGAGCTAACGTGCTATGATGCGTTTTGTCAACAGTCGCTGCAGCCAATTGGAATGCCGGACAGTGTTGAAAAGTCGCAGAAAGTCGCTACTGGCTCTCTGAAAAGTCGCTAAGAGTCGATAGATCAGGAAAAATCGCCTCCGCAATTTCGCTCCACCGTGGACGATTTTTCCGCTTTAGCATTTTTCTCATTTTCGCTCGCATTTTCGCTCTCCGCTCGAGGTCTGAACTGTCCTTTAGGATGAAAAAGTACAGTAATTGTGAACTGGGAAACTAACTTCCATGGAATATGGAATATAAGCAGTAACACCTTTACATTTCATTCAGTGACACATTGTGATGGTGTGAGCAATAGAGTCAGTGAGATTTTTTTCTTTCATGTAATTTTGCTTTTGATAATGTTAATATTCATTCTAAATTTCATTTAGTTGTAGCTTTTAGGGGTGTGAGAGGTCAGTCTTGAGAATTTAGTTTTCATTTATTGTCTACTAATTCTGCATAGTCTTTACCTACTGTATTTCATCCAGTGAAGAGGTGTGAAGTTAATTGGTGACATTTCTTACTTTTCACATTATGTTGACTTGTTAAAGTGCAAATCTGCACCCCAAGTCCTCTAGCTGACGCCTAAAGCCTGTAGTCCGTACAATATTTCAGCACTCCCTGGGTAGCTTAATCGAACGAATTAGAAGGTATAGAGGTATATGTGCAAGACTTTGCTGGCATTTCGGAGAACGTTAAGAGAGGAACAGGAAATTGAATACTTTTTTTGTTTTTCGGTTATTTTTCGGTTAAACTTAGCAACCCAATCAGTAACATACTGCGACCCAATGCAATGGCAAAAACATTTAAAGTATACAATCTCAGGATACACCGACTCCCCCACAAAAACTGACAAAACAATGACATGTTGTGAGTTCAATCTTGTATGAATGTTCAAAACTCAACTGGTGAAGGGTTGAGCCACTTGTTCTTCGCTCTGTTTGTTGTTATGCAGTCCCACATCAATATCTAAAAGTAAAAACAAACAAAAAACAAAACAAAACAACCTAATCCTAATGAGCTGGCACCTTGCCGTGGTGGATCAGCTTTCATGCGTGTCTCTTAACATGCCAACAGAACTTTCTGTTTCACCATTTGTGAATTTCTTTGGCTGAGACAAAGATCAGCTCTTAATCAGTTTTCATGGTGATCACATTTTCCATGATTTGGATCACATAAATAATTTAAAGACATATCAATAGCCATTTTTGTGAAGTATGTTTATATTGACATGTATTTCTGTTGTATTATTGCACTGTTTTTAATCTGTTTTCCAATTAGGAACTCCATTTATGGTGGCCATTTTGGAAAATGGCCGCCATATTGGATGTCGATAGTTCTAAATCTATTCAGTCCCCCCTTTGTGACATCCTACCAACTTTGATACAAATATGTTGTGTTTCTGACCCCAGCGTACGAGCTCCGCGTGCGCTGATATCACTCATACGAACAAACTCCGCTTTCAAAACACACCCACGCTAAAGCGAGAGCTTTGTCTTGGTCTTGTCTCGAGCGCATTTGGACTCGGTCTTATCACGGACTCAAGGTCTGAATACTGGAGTGTGATCATATTTCATTACGGCTGCTGCAATAAACTTGCACCGGTGTGCGTGACCACGCGGACGTCTCTCTCTGCGCCTGTGCTCTGGAGCCCGCAGACACTGTGTCAGCACAGGCTCCGCAGCGCGCGGCTTGTCCACAGCGCGCACCCTCGTGTACCAACGTGCGTCACAGGGCAGGTATCCCACCTATCCTTCCGCCTCACGTCAAATACGCCAATACTAATTTTCTGTCAGTGTCCACACAGAGCAGACCCACAGCACAGAGCAGGCGATATGTGGGCTGAAGTTTGCCTAAGAAAATGCCAAATAACTCTGTCAATGTGTGTTTAGTTTGGTAAATGTGCAGAGGCTAAAACACTGTAAACCAGTAAGAGAATGTAACTTCACCTAGGAATTTGAAAATACAGGTTTAAAAATCTTACCTATGTTTTTCAGTTTGAAGCAGTTTTGTGTAAAGTGCCAGTGGAGGTTCTTAAACAGTGGGTGAAGGCTCAAAAAGGGCCACAGAGTGTTTCAGTGCAGAACAGTTTGTTTGGCTTATTTTAAGTCTAAATATTAATCAGATAAAATGAAGATATATTTATAAAAACACTGCAATCATGCAGGAAAAGTACAGTCGTAATAATTCTTTTGTTTTTTGTATTAAATTAATTCAAATAAGTTGGTGTGTGCAAGTTCTGCACTGCAATAATCGTTCGAAATGAAAACCTATTTGTGTCCCCATTTTTTTTTCTGTGCTCCTAAAATTTTTAACTTAGGGCACATGTGCTCCTGAAAAAAAAAGTTAGCGTGAGAGCCCTGTCGGCAGCTCCAACTGTCATTTTATCGTGTCATATCAGCCGCAACAAAATCCATATCGGTCGGGTCCTAATATGTACTATAACATAAAATATAACATATGTACAGTAAGATTTACATGTACTATAACATATATACTGGGCCAGTGACATGAGGATGCGAGAGGCAAACCAAAAGCACAAAATGTCCAACTTACGGTCTGCTAGAAGATCCTGGACAAGAAGGACTTTGTTCATCAGCGTGCGGATGTTGAGTAAACAGAAGATGACTGCAGTGCTGCTGACAGCATTGTTATTCTTTATTATTCTTATATTATTCTTGGGGTCCACAAAAAATAAATAAAAAATGCAGTTTAAAATACATTTACAGTGAAAAACTCAAGTCACATTTCCATGATGCCCATTGACCTGTACAATAATAGAGACACTGTCATAAAAACAATGATTATGAAAGACACTGATCGTTCCTATTCTTTAAAAACATTTATTTAAGTTTCCTTTTGAAAGAAGTTCTCCTTTTAATTGATCTCATATTAGTAAAGAGTGAGTTCCAGCTAGCAACTCCTCTAAAGAGGAGAGTTCTTTTCATGAAGTTACTTCCGGGTTTGGGGCCAGTGAGTTCACATGAGGTCACTTGGCGTGTCGCATGTGTGTGGCAGAACTCACTGTATAAAAGTCTATTGTTAAAAAAGCTGGGTTCTTTTCCCCTCATTATTTGATGCATGAACATCACCACGCTTATTTGCAGTTTTTCTTCCACCATCAACCAAGACAGTCTCTTATGCATCTCATGAACATTAGTGCGATAGGAACAGCGAAGAATGACTCGGGCTGCTCTGTTCTGAGCATTCTGAAGCTTTTGTAGATGTTTCTGTGCAGCATTAGACCACACAATTGGACAGTAATGTAGATATGATAGAACAACGCTTTGTACAACCATTTTCAGCACAGCGGTTGAACAATAAGCAGAGCACTTTTTGGACATGGCAATACCTTTCCCCATCATACTGACAATGTGATTAATTTGATCTACCCAGGACAGTGACTGGTCTAGTCTAATACCCAACAGTTTGACTTTTGAGACCTGGTCCACTAGTGCTCCCTCTAGTGTCAAACTGAGAGCAGTAGCATCAGTTGGCACCTGTCTGTTACTGAATACAATGCACTTGGTTTTAGAAGACTTTAGCACCAGTTTATTCATTTTTACCTACTTCACTGTCAAGTTTAGCTCCTCTTGTAAAATGCTGCTCAGTTCAGATATTGTTGGTGCCGAAGTATCTAATGTAGCATCATCAGCATACATTACAATATTGGCCTTTTTAGCTATCAATCATTTATAAATATAGAAAAAAGAAGTAGGCCCATACAGTTCCCTTGTGCCAGTCCACATGCTGTCATGGCTGTATTAGACAAGCTCCCATTAAAAAATACTTGTGTCCTATTGAAAAGATAACTGTTCATCCATGTTAAAGCCTCTCGGGAAAAACCATAAGACTTAAGTTTGTTAATCAGAATGCAATGATCGATGACATCAAAAGCTGCCGTAAAGTCCAGTAGCACAGCTCCTACTAACTTTCTTTCATCCAGACACATAAGCCAATCTTCTGTCATATGTGCCAAAGCGGTACTGGTGGAGTGGCCCTTTCTGTATCATGCTGAGCTGGTGTTAATAGTGCATTAGTCTTGAAATATGATATATGATATAATCTGGTCAGAAACTAACTTCTCCAATAACTTACTCAACAGTGGTAGCAAGTTGATTGGTTTACAGTTAGAACCAGTAAAAGGCAATTTTGGATCTTTGGGAAGGGGTATGATTTTTTTACTTTTTCCAAAGGTCAGGAAAGGTTCCACTGCTTATGGACAAGTTGAAGATGTGACAAATCGGTTTGGAGAGCAGAGTAGCCGCAACTTTAATTATCCTGCCATCTAAATTGTCAATTCCAAAAGATGTATCATCTGGGAGACTGCGTAACATCTTTTCCACAGTTTCCAGCTTCACTGGCTCTAGGTTAAACCTACACGTTTTGTCCTGCATAAAATCTTGGTTAATTTTGCAGCAGTTCTCAATAAATTTCCTCTGAGACCTTAAGTTGTCAACTTTACTTGTGAAAAACTTATTAAAATAGTTTGCTACATCTAATGGTTTGGTAATGTATTTACCCTCATTCAAGACGTATTTGGGAGTTTATCTACTTTTACACATTAACACAAGTGTTTTACATAATTTTTTACTGTCATTGGCTGCACTATGGATTTTTTGTTTAAAATAGTTTCTCTTTTTGCTATTATTTAACTTAGTAACTTTGTTTCTCAGCTTGCAGTAGGCTTTTCTGTCCATAAAGCAGGCAGATTCTTGAGCAGCTGTTTTTGCCCTGTCCCTCTGAAACATCAGAGATTTTAGTTCTTTTCCTGAGAGGAGCGTGTTTGTCCACAAGTTCCATTAGTTTGTCCATGAATATTTTGAGAACATTATTTACATCTTGTTCCTCATAAATTTTGGTCCACTGCAAGTTGTTCACCTCACCTAAGAATAAATCTGTGTTGAATCTTCAAAATGACCGGCGCTGTACAATTTTGACCCCAGACTTAGGCATTTTTGCTTCTTTTAATAAGGCCACCAAATTATGATCACTACACCCTACAGCTCTTGACACTGTTTGTGTACATAGCTCAGGCACATTAGTGAATATAAGATCAATACAAGTACTGGTTTTTAAACCCTCCTTATTAAATGAAATTCTGATGGGCTGTGTGACCACCTGGGTTAAATTTGAAATATTAGTAATAGTGGACAATTTTTTAAGAAGCCCACAATTTTTGGAAAACCAGTCAATGTTTAAATCCCCTAATAGAAAAATATCTTTAGCTTCATCACAAACCTTATCAATATTTTCAGATATTCCATCCAAATAACATGCATTAGAGCTTGGAAGCCTATAACAGCAGCCAATTAACATGGGCTTGCTCTGGCTGATATGAATCTGTGCCCATATAATTTCAATATCAGAATTCATGAGATCCTCTCTTAAAATCACTGTAATATTTTCATGAATATATAAGGCTAGATCCCCACCATGTCTGTTACAATCTCTTCTACACAGATTATATCCATCAACATTTAAAAGACGACTGTCAAAACTCTCATCCAATTGGGTTTCTGACAATGCCAATATATGTACACTGTTTGTTGAACAAATTCTGGTTATCTCATCAATTTTATTCCTAAGGCTACAAATGTTTAAGTGTGCTATGATTAGGCCCTTTTTTGAATGACCAAACAGAGAGTCAGTTATATTTGTAGAGATCATAGCCAAGCTCGGGACGCGGGTCAGGACCATAGATGATATATGAATGGACAAAGCTAACCCGTTAGCCGCCGTGTGCCAAACAGGAAGTGCTCCAGGAGGCTTTTCCGGCTCTTCTCTGCCTTTTTCCCTGTGACTCACACTGAGATCTTCTGGTTCCTCTCTCTGGACCTGCTGCTGTGGTCTCGTCATTTTGGTCTTAAAATGTTCACGTGAACTCACTCTGCAGGAGCTACTTTGTTCCTAAATCAAGATATGAACATAAATAACGGACCAATCAGACGCCTTCATTACCGGAGGTCACTGCCACCTAGCGTTAGCAACAGGTTTGATTGACAGCGCGGCACGGTGGCTGAGTGGCAACACTCAGGCCTCACAGCAAGAAGGCTGCGGGTTCGATCCCCGGGTCGCCCGGGCCTTTCTGTGTGGAGTTTGCATGTTCCTCCCCGTGTCTGGATGGGTTTCCTCCGGGTACTCCGGTTTCCCCCATCAACCCAAAAACATGCCCGCACCCCTATGAACTAACATCAAGGACCATGTTGTCCACCCTCCTGTGGGCTCACCACCTGCAGAGGGGTTCATAGGGGGGGTCAGGTGCTATGAGTATTGGGCAGCACGCTGCCCCCGCGACCCAGCCGGATTAAGCGGGAGAAGATGGATGGATGGATGATTGACAGCTCCTGCGTTTCGTTGTTAAGTAAGTAAGAAAGTAAGCTTGACTATTTTTTAAATAAAATGACAAAATAAATCAAAATACAAAAATGCCATTAGACCGAGCGACTGTCTTTAAATATGATGTAAAGAGGCAGAAGAACAATAAAAGTCACCTAAATAAACCCGACTGAAAATCAAAATAGAGCCAAACCTAAGCTTTATAAACAACTGACTTAAATGACTTAAACTTACTATTTGAAGTTTGATGATAAAAGCTCACAGTTTCCTTATTCTTCTGAAGAATCAGTAAATCCAACAGTCCGTGCAGGTGCAGAGTATCACCATACTGAGGGCGGCACATTTAACCTCCTCATTCATGATTGGCTCTTGTGGTTGCTATGATACTTATGGTCGGATTCACTCTTGTAACAGTGGCAACAGGAGCCTCATTTGAGCAGCACTGACTCTGTGGAGATGTCACACTCACTTAGTCCACTCATTTTATACGCTCTATGGTCGGGACACGGTGATCAGCCCGGTGACTGGTGTTTCTCCATGGGTGGCGAGCAGTGGATCAAAACGACGTGATGGGGACTGAACCTGTTGTATTGGAAGTTCCGACATGAGCCTCGGTGGATGGGTCTGCGGTGAGGTACGAAGAGAATGTCCAGGCGTGGGAGCAGATCAGGCGCTGGCGCATTGAGTGGATGTATATGTAGCTGAAACCAAGAGGCAGAGGACTGGAGCAGAGCTGTCGATGGATGGTGGATGAGCAACAGCACAATCCAGTGGAAGCTCAAATACGCACACAGACATGACGACACTTCGTGTATCATGGTGGGATGATGATAGTGGTGTATGATTCCCACATAGACCACAACTGCAGTGCTGCAGACGGTTAAACATACTAAAATTACTAAAAAACGTACGTTGGAGCAGTGGCAGCCAAAACGCTCCAGCATGAACCCAGACAGGGTAGTATAACATACCAACTATAACATATATATCTATATATATCTATATCTATATAAAATAACATATGTACTATAACGTATATATTATATCTATTATAATATATATTATAACATATGTATTATATGATATGTATTATAACGTATATATTATACTACAGGACAGAGGAGGGTGTAATTAAATTGTGGGGAAAGACCACAGACCAGTTTTTGTTTGACTGCTGGTTTCTTGTCCACAGCTTTCTTAGCAGCACCAGCACCTTCTTCATGGTCAAAGTCGCTCCGTATTTGCTGGTTTGGTGATTTTCTGGGCGACAGACACAACAAACACACCTGCGGACTCTTCGTCAGGCCGTAAACAAAAGACAGGACACAGTTTGGAGTGAGTCGGCTTTACCCCTGTGACAGACGTATAAATACTCTATTAATATGTGTTCACACATGTCAGGCACAGTGGCGCCCCCTGCATTCTCCAATGTGCTACTGATGAGAGGGGAGTTCACAGTCACATACTGGCCGTATTATTACCATATTACACAGAGTTTACAACTCATGTGACTCTCAATGACAGAAATCATGTTTGAACAATAAAAGTATTTTAAATTTACACAGGCTGCACTGGAGTCATTATTTGGAGACAGAAATGCACAATCTATAACTTTGCCATAAATAAATGAAAAAAAACATACCTGTGACAGCCGTATAAATGTGAATCTGTCTTGATTGCTTTTAAATTGATTTTTAATTGTCTTCTGTTTTTAAAGTATTTTTGCACTGTAGCACTTTGAGATTTGTTGTCAAATGTAAAGTGCGTTATAAATAAAATTTATTATTATTATTATTATTATTTGACATATTTCAGGCTCCGGCTCCTGTAAGAATGAGAACAGCGCGTGAAATGGCCGCGCATTTTCGCGCCATTCAGGACCATGTTAAATAAATATCAAGCTAACGTCAACATTTTACAATCTAAATAAAATGTACAAAACTCAAAATGAGCCCACCACAATACATTCATTACATGTGACAACGCGGTCTAATCAACATGTGTTCTGTATTTATGCTAAAAGTCCGTTGTTTTTGTGAAATATATTCTTTTGAGCGCAGACAGAACTCACCCTCTGCAGTCTCCAGCGCGCTACTGAGAGGGGAAGTGGAACTGCCAAAATAAAACACGGGAGCGGAAAGCACTTCCGCTTATCAAAATAAAACGTCAAAATGATAAAATTCACATCATAGATTGTAATCAAACATAAAACACAACCAGGAAATAGTAATAAATGCATTTTCAAGTCTGTTACAGTCGCACATTTCTTACAAAAAATGGAATGCATTTCCCGATTTATTTATCCAGACTATTCTTTAGCGATACCTAATAGCTCAATTAAAGCTATAAATAAAACTAACCTCAATTACATTTGGAAAGGAAAAACACATCACATCAAAAAAAGAAATATGATACAAGAATATGGAGAAGGTGGTGTAAAGGCTTTAGATTTTGAACGCATTAATGACGCAATCAGAACAAACTGGTTACGTTTTTAAAACAACAAAAACATTTCTTGTTTTATATTCCAAATTAAATATTTATGAAATTAGGTGGCATTGAATTTTTACTTCAATGTGATTGTGACCTTAAAAAACTCCCCCAAAACTCTCTTTCACAGGTTTGTTTTACTGGAGAATGATTCACAAACACATTTCAGCCCCACAAAACCCCAATCTGGAAATGTCGATATGAACGACCAACGCAAATCTTTATATTTACAGGTTAGAAAAAGTTATATGGTGCTAGACCAGACAGGAAATGTTTTATCTTTTGAGAACTTTGGACTCAAATTTAGCATATTTGATAAAACTCAATACAATACGGCAGTGAAAGCAAAACCTCAAGCTGTTCTATGGCTGGCTTATTAATAGTGCATTTTGGGAGGATTGGTTATCAAAACATATGCCAGATCTAAATATTAAATTAGAAAATGATATATTTTGCTTGTGTGAAAATTACTGTAAAAGAATTTAATTATTTCATTAAAAAACGCTCGTGATTGGCTGCTGTGGTCCAATCAGAAGAGTGGGGAGGAGCGGAGGGACACGGAATAAACTGCAGCAGCTCAGAGATAAAGGAGGATCGCGACCGGACACAAAAAAACAAATTTATTTGCCAAGAATTAACCAGAACCTACGACACAGTGGAATATCAACTATTGGCTGAAGGACTTCCAGAACTTCCCACCACTCCTTTTGTAAGTATATCCAGGGTCAGACTGGGAACAGAATTCGGCCCTGGCGTTTTTTCACAAGCCGAATTTGTGGGGGGAAAGTTCAGGGCTTTTGTCATTTGGCCACGAAAACATAATCTCGGGTTCTTTACATCTTATTCATGCACACGCTTTGTTTGGTGCATAGCGATGGTTTTGTTGTGTGATCGTGAAAAGGCTGAAGTCCCGCGCACACCGGAAGTGCAGAGATCCGCTGTCAGAGCTTTTCTACAGCGTCAGTGCAGCAGATGACGCTGTGCGCACTGTTCGCGTTGGCCAGTACAAATGCACAACAAAAACACAAATTTTGAAGACATTAATTGGAAATATATCACAAATGAAATGCCAAAATTGTGTCTGTATAACAAAACCAAGGAAGTAACATTTAAAATCATACGCGACATTCATCCTACAAATGTATACTTTATACAAAACACACAGCAAACATGTATAAACAACTTTTTAGACATAAAAAAAATACTTAATTTAGGGCCTTAGCTACAAAAATGCAAAATATCAAGTGTGTAAGTAAATTAAAAATCTCCTTATTGCCCTAAAAACAAAAAAAGTGTTATCGCTCCATTACTTTTCTGGTGCCAGTCATGGAAACAGCTCCTGTAAAGTCCAGGGCCAGAGCATAGAACAGAGCCACATCACTTGTAATGCATTTCCATGGTGTTTACTACATTTGTATTTGTTAATTTTGAGTGAAATAAACCTTTCAAATAAAAATAGAAAGACACAGAGTCAGAGGAGTCGACCATCATGACTCACTTCACTCTTTGGCAAAGTTTGGGTCGATCAAAACAGACGGAGCGCATGAGTTTGGGGAAAACAAAGTTCCTATTGGACACTCGTTTTGCTCACGTCATCACACAGCGTGAGTGTGACGTAGGATAAAGCCGCAGAAATGTACGGAAACCTCTATGTCTGCACTTTCAGAGGGAAAAAAGTAAGTTTCTGTCTTTTACGGTTAGAAAGTTATACGCGGTTATAGAAAACATTCCTCTGTATCGTATACGATGTCGCAGGTCTTCGAGGGTTAATATTGATGTTGACTTGAGTTGTACCATTTGTAAAATGCTCCCAGAATCCACAATGCATCTTTTGTTTGAGTGTATCTTTGTAAGATTTTTCTGGCTTGAAGTTGAAAACTTTATCAAAAGGAAGACCCAAAACAACCTTGTAAAAGAAAAAAGAAATTGTACTACAGTTCTCAGAACATACAAATGCCAAAATAAGATATTTAATCAACCTAATTATCATTCTAGGCAGAAACTACATTCATAAATCAAAGTGATCACAGAAAATTCCAAGAATTCCTGAGTTCCTCATCGAAGTACAATTTTATTTCAGAGCACTAAAGGAGAGCAAAAACCTAAAAGCATTAAGTATATATAATTATTATAAACTGTATATGTGAAATGTTGGTTGTAAATATGTAATTTCTTTAAAAGCTTAATGAGAGCCTGTTGTAGCTTGTTAAATAATAAAAGCCCCAAGCCTTTTTTCTTGTTTGGTTATTTTGTTTTTGTCTTCTCCGTTTCTTTTTCCTATTTACCTTTGTTGTATTATGTATGAGTTTGATTTGCACTTTGTATTAATTGTACAACTTGTATAAAAAAAAGGATGGCACGGTGCGCCCATATATCATTTATATGATATATCATATATACCGTACAGAGGTACAGCAGCATCCCTCATATTTAATACGCCTACTTGTAGCAAATACAGTAGCGTGACTAACTCAAAGTCAAGAAAACGATTGTGCTAATGTAGTGCAGGGTGACCAGATGTCCCTATTTCCCCAGGACAGTCCCAGTTTTTAGCCCTGTGTCCCCTGTCCCATCACATTTATCTAAAACCACTGATTTGTCCTGGTTTTGTTCAAGAAATGTCCCTATTTTTGTCCAATCTGATTCCTGCCAACAGTAAAAAGAAGCAAACATTGTCATTTGTTTAAGTAAAATATAGAAAAGCTGTTTAAAAAATTACCAAAACACAAAGAAAATGTGACTATATTGACTCAGAACAAGTTTCCTTAATTACGCACTCGTTTCACTATTTTATTATTATGTGTTCACATTACCCAACCCAAAACCTGCACTGTAGGTGTGAAAATGGAGTGTGTGAGTGTTGATGGTGGTTTACACCATCGGGGGGTCTGGAGTGAATCATAGACTGTATATATGAGTGGACATAGCTATCCCGTTAGCCGCCGCGTGCCAAATAGGAAGTGCGCCAGAAGGCTCTTCCGGCTCCTTCTCGCCCTTTTTCCCATTGACTTAGACTGAGATCTTATCGCTCGTCTCTCTGTCTCTCTGTTGCAGTGAGCCTCGTCATTTTGGTCTTAAAATGTTCGTATGAACCCGCTCTACATGGTCCTGAATTTTTTCCCGCTATTTTGTTCACCAAAAAAACCCTATTCATAACATAGTGCCTGGCTCCAAATATGCTCCTGTAGCCGTTAGCATCGCGAGCCTCATTTGAGCTGCGCTAAATGCTATGGGTGACGTCACACTCACTTACTCCACTTCTTTTATACAGTCTATGGAGTGAATGAACAATGCTGTTAATAAAGCTCTGTAAAGCATCTTTGAGAACATGTGTCTGTGAAAAAGCGCTATAGCTGTTATTGTAAGAGGACTTTGGGTGTCCAGAAAGGCGCCAAATAAATAAAATGCATTATTATTATTATTATTATTATTATTATTATTATTATTATTATTATTATTACAAGATTAATAATAACCAAAGAATATTTACAGTCATTGTGAAACTTCTGCTCTGTACAGTATCATTCAGCTCCTCACACACTTGGACATGAAGAGACCTACATGTCTATGACATTATAATAACACGCAAAGTCTGTGCTCGTACTCAACATATTTCTTTTCTTTCTTTATTTGGATGGGACAGTGCATATTAATGAATGTACAATTTGTACAAAATCACACAAATTGACGTAAATCTGACGGATTTAGCACAGTGCTAATTTCCATCCGTAGTCCCAGACCTAAAATATAACAATCATTATTACAATATATTACAGTCACAGACATAAAACAAATGATTATATATGTATATAATATATGTACAATAGTGATGCATGACATAATAGATTTATAATACAGTTCACTGCTGATGGGCTTGACCTAAAGTGCGGATTGAAAGACATTATTAACAAATTAATACATATGCAATAGTTATGCATGATACAATAGTACAATATTATGGTACTTGGCCTTGTATTAATTTCTGAAATTAAATTAGTTTCGGATGTTATTTTTAATGGCTGCCTGCTGGGCTCACAGCGTTACTTATGTTCCACAGTTAAGTCCTAATGAAAGACTAACAGGAAGTGAAAAAGGACTAACTTTCTAAATTTGGAGAAGAGGTGGGATTTAATAAGTTTTTTTTTCTTCCTCCCACTCCTTTTCAGGCATGTAAACAAATTTGATCATACTTGTTTAAATGTTCTTTCTTTTTGTTTCTTGTATTTGGAGTCTATACATGTCTATGTCGATACATATGATTTTGTGGACTATGCTCAAAATAAACCAACCATTAAAAAAAAACATATGTCGTAATAATGATGACATTATGAGTTCTGATAGGAATGTCCTCATTGGAATACACAGGCATGGCTGCCCTCGTGCTTTGAGGAAACAAAAAATATCTGAAAAACATTAGTTTAAGCCCTCCTGTGGGCTCACCACCTGCAGAGGGGTTCATAGGGGGGTCAGGTGCTATGAGTATTGGGCAGCAAGCTGCCCCGCGACCCAGCCGGATTAAGCGGGAGAAGATGGATGGATGGATGGACATTAGTTTAAGGTAATTGTTTAACGCTTTTGGGCAATGGTGAAACAGGCACATTTGGACTGCTCTAACAATAAAAAGTCTTGTTTGCAGCAATTACCATTTGGACATGTACAAGGACGACATGTGAATGCATTTTAGATAAATAAAAAATATCTGATTTGGATTTTAACAATAAAAGCTCATTTCATAATGCCAGACAGGTACTTTCCGGTTTGAATTAAAACACATTTCCTTGCTTGCGTTAGGTAATTATCGATTGGACACACAGCCAGTATTGCTCTGAATGTTGGTTAGAGAAATCAAAAACATCTGATGAGTATGTGTTATTTTATGTGTATTTAGTTATTTTACTTGACACTTTCCTTTGTTTTAATGCAGAGCGACAAGATCCACCAACAGAATGACCTTCACCTGTGACCAGTGTGGAAAGGTGTGGCAAAAAGCTTCTGTACTGAAAGTGCACTACAGAACTCACACCGGAGAGAGGCCGTACAGCTGTGACATTTGTGAGAAAACGTTTTCAGTGTCGGGCAGCCTTGTGTCACATATGAGAATCCACACCGGAGAGAGGCCGTACATCTGTAACCAGTGTGGGAAGGGTTTTACGCGTTCTGATCTTCTCCAGCAACATAAGAGAGTCCACACTCGAGAGAGGCCGTTCAGCTGTGAAATTTGTGAGAAGACATTTTTACAGTCAGGCCACCTTATAAAACATATGAGGAGCCACACAGGGGAGAAATCGTACAGATGTTACGTTTGTGACAAGACATTTTCAGCATCAAGCACCCTTGTAAATCATATGACAATCCACACTGGAGAGAAGCCATTCAGCTGTGACATTTGTGAGAAGACATTTTCACAGTCGAGCAGCCTTGTATCACACATGAGAATCCACACCGGAGAGAAACCATTTAAATGTGAACAGTGCGGGAAGGAGTTTGGACACTCCAGTGCCTTCCATCGACATATGAGAATCCACACAGGAGATAGGCCGTATGAGTGCGACCAGTGTGGGAAAGGTTTCACTCAATCCGCCCACCTCAGTCAACACATGAAAACTCACCCCTGGCTGATACTATACGAGTGTGACCAGTGTGAAAAGACTTTTAAAACATCTGAGGAACTCTCCAGTCACCACCGAATGCACACAGGAGACAAACCAGACGACAAAAGTGAAGAAAAAGGGGAAGTCTGCGAGGAACCATCTGAAACATGTCCAAATGTTCCAGAGTGAAGAGAAAAGATGCAGCTCTGACCAGTGTGGGAGGACTTTGAGAAAACCTGCTCATCTGAAGGTGGTGGAGCCTCTTGAACTCACTAAAGGAAAAAGAGCTGCCGAGGCCGGATCATGTGAGCCTAAAGTCAGACTCAAAAAGCTGGAGATCAGGCTTCAGAGACTCCAGACTGTGGAGATGAGCTCTGTGTAGTGTCACAAATTAACAGCTTTAAATCATATGTAAATATGATTTTTTTTTTTTATTCGAGCTTTTAGCTGAAGTTTGTCCATCTTATTCTTCATTGTATTGTTTTTAACTTTGAGCTTTCAGTCCTGCTTCACTGCAGTTCCCTAATCAGAGACGTACCTGAAATTGCATTTTGTCTTTTTATTCTGGTTTGACTCTTGGTAGCAACTCACAACTGATGTTTATTCTGTTCAGGGCTGATGTGATGAAAAACATGAAGGAAAATATTAGAATTGGAAAATAAAATCTGTTTTTAGATCATTTGTCCACGCTTGTCTTGTCTTATGTCTCACATCTGCATCAAGGAACTTTAGAAATGAAACAAATCTAAACACACAAAGTGCTGAGAAACAGTGTGAGCTTCTTTAACACTAACAGCTAAAGCACTAAATGTTCATCAGATTTGAGAGAAGGTTTGAAGCCGTCTCTGAGTGACACTGAATAACTGAATATTAGAAGAGGGAGCACAAGAGGGACTGGTCACTGTTACCGAGGGAAGGTCACTATATGTTTACATCTCCATCGCTCATACAAATAAACAAGAACTTGCCTTGTCTCCTCATACCATCCTGGGTCATCTAGAAGGAATAAAAGCTGTATATTCAGGCTTTTTAAAGAACCTCTTTTATTTACACAGTGGCACAATCTTCCTCAAGCTTTGGGAGACAAATGGAACTTTTTTGGGGGTAAATTGGCGATTATTATTGTATTGGGAAGGAGACCCAAACTTGTGACCATCTTCAGTCTCCCCAGTTTGTCTGGCCAGGGCAATTAACAGGATACCAGTGCACATTTAACCGCTCTTTATTGATGAAGAAGGGTTGATTCATGTCAGGCTCATGGTTGCTTTAAAGACATAAATAAAATACTACGAGTGATCAATAAACGAAGCAATCATATAACTGTATGGAAAAAAAAACACAGTACACTAAATCAATCAATGTTGAATGAATGGACAATAATACATATGTGGTGCACCCAAATATTTGACACCACATTTGGTAGATGTTATTGGTAATTGTTTTCCGTTAATATTCTCTAGTAAATAAAAAATTATTATTTTGCGTTTGTGTTGTCTGATCCTGTGTGGATATTGGGGAGCAGAGGGGCGGAATCGCGGGCGGAACTTTAGACACGGTGGTCGCTCGTTCCCCCCCTTCTCTATGGCGGACCAACTTCCTGTTCCGTTCAGACGCATCTGGGAAAGAAAAACGAGTGTCCGTGTGGTTCTGTTCCTGAGAGTCTGTTCCACAGGTTTGTATTCGATTATAAAAGCCATGAATGAAGCCTTAAGCTTCGACATGCTTCCATGTTAAATGATAGTGTGGTAATGATTTGTGTCGCTTTGGGGTTTGTTTGGGTTTTGTTGAACCACGGCTGTGCGGCGCTGGTCTCGCGAGAGTTCGGCGGCTCGCGCTGTCATAGACCGCTTAAAAGAATATACGGTCTATGCGCGCTGTTCATCTTAATTTTAAAGAAATAGTTGTAATTAGCTTGTATGCTTAGTGTAAATACCTCCACCAATTGTCAAAGGCCTCCTGCAGTGATTTTATTGTTAAAGGACTCGTTGTTGTTGCATCAATGCAAAGTCCAGTTCAGTTATGGCAGAAGTGTAGAGTGGAGGTTATACATATATACATACACATATACATGCACGTATATGCATACACGTATATGCATACACGCATATACATACACGCATATACATACACACATGTACACACACATACACACACAAATATACATACACGCATATACACACACATATACATACGCACATACGCACACATATCCATACACACATATACATGCATACATACACACACACATACATATAGCTGAAAGCCAAAACATTAACAAATTGACATACATGTAAACTTAAATTGAGGCAGACCCTGTCGATCTGTCCCTAACTGTGCGTTCAGACCAAATTCGTCAGATCATGTCAAACTCCCCTAGTTGGACATTTGACTTTTTTTTTTTACCCCCCATTGTTTCATTTGCACGAAATGGACGAGTTTGAGAATTTGGTCACGTAAGTAAATTTGCTATATTTGCGCGAGGAGAAAAAGAATGCACTAAATGTGTAAATGTGTGTATTTAGTTAAAAAAAACAAATTTTACTTGACACTTTTCCTTTGTTCTAATGCAGAGCTACAAGATCCACCAACAGAATGACCTTCACTTGTGACCAGTGTGGAAAGGTGTGGCCCGACGCTTCCCGACTAAAAGTACACTACAGAACTCACACCGGAGAAAGACCATACAAATGTGACCAGTGTGGGAAGAGATTTACACAAAATGGTGCACTCAAAGCACACATGACAATCCACACAGGGGAAAAACCACACAGATGTGATGTTTGTGAAAAAACTTTTACATTGGCATGCCACCTAGAATCACATATGAGAGTCCACACAGGAGAGAAGCCGTATGAATGTGAACGGTGTGGGAAGAGATTCAGAATGCCCGGTCATCTCCAACACCACGTGAGAATCCACACAGGAGAGAGGCCTTACAAGTGTGCCCAGTGTGGGAAGGACTTTAGACACCCCAGTGCCTTCAATAAACATTTGAGAATCCACACGGGAGAGAAACCATTTGAATGTGACCAGTGTGGGAAGGGATTTAGAGAGCCTGATTATCTCCATCGACACATGAGAATCCACACAGGGGAAAAATCATACAAATGTGATGTTTGTCAAAGGGCATTTTCACAGAGAAGCCACCTTGTATCACATATGAGAATCCACACTGGGGAGAGGCCGTACAAGTGTGACCAGTGTGGGAAAACCTTCGCTCAATCATCCAGTTTAAATATGCACATGAGAACTCACTCCTGGCTGATACTATACGAGTGTGACCAGTGTGAAGAGGCTTTTAGAACATCCCAGGAACTCTCCAGTCACTACCGAACGCACACAGGAGACAAATCAGATGACGAATGTAAAAAAAGTGGGGAAGTCTGGGAGGAACCGTCCGAAACATGTCCAAATGTTCCAGACTGAAGAGAGAAGCTGCAGCTCTGACGAATGTGGGATGACTTTGAGACAAATGAGCCTAAAGTCAGACTCAAAAAGCTGGAGATCAGGCTTCAGACTCTGGAGATGAGCTCTGTTTAGTATCAAGAATTAAAAAGTTAAAATGATATGTAAATATTTATATATATATATATTTTATTGCAAAGACATTTTAGCTGAAGCTTGTCCGTCTCATTCGTCATTGTATTGTTTTTAACTTTGAGCTTTCAGTCCTGCTTCACTGCAGTTCCCTAATCAGAGACGTACCTGAAATTGCATTTTGCCTTTTTATTCTGTTTTGACTCTTGGTAGCAACTCACAACTGATGTTTATTCTGTTCAGGGCTGATGTGATCAAAAACATAAAGTAAAACATTAGAATTAGAAAATAAAATCTGTTTTTTATACAATTTGTTCACGCTTGTCTCGACTTACTTCTCACATCTGCATCAAGGAACTTTAGAAATGAAACAAATCTAAACACACAAAGTGCTGAGAAACAGTGTGAGCTTCTTTAACACTAACAGCTAAAGCACTAAATGTTCATCAGATTTGAGAGAAGGTTTGAAGCCGTCTTTGAGCCACACTGAATATTAGAAGAGGGAGCACTTCTATATTTAATCCATGTACTGTTCAGATACAGTTTGTTGATTCAGAAATGCCAGGTCGTTTTCGCTCTAACAGTAGCTTGTCTAATTTCTCCAAGAAAAATTATATTCTTAACTGAAGTCATTTAACATATGTGGATTTTACCAGTATGTTCCCATAACACAAAAAGCATAGTTCTGAAATAAGTCTGATTTTATTTTGGTGAAATCTTTTAGTTTGAGGCTCTTGGAGCTGAGAGAGCAGAACCAAAGAGACAGAGCCACATGTTCGGTTCATGTGCTCAATAGAGCTGATGATATTCTGGAAAATGGGTAGTTCAAATTGAGGGCCTGGTCACTGTTTCTGTAATCTACACTTTCTGTAAAGTGTCACCACAAAGTTTCTCGAAAAATAAATAAGTTAACTGTCGGGCACCAAGTGTCACAGGGTTTATTTTGTGAACGAAATGCATATGCATTAAGATATGGCTGAAAAATAATAAAAACTGTAATCATCCAAACACACAACAGCCATAACATACAAGAAACATACACACACTTACATGCAGACAATGGAAATAGAATAGGCACTTTAATAAAATGCACTTTATTATGCAGACTGTGAGAAGCACCTTTCAATCTACACTTTAGGTCAAGCCCATCAGCAGATGAACTGCATTATAAATCTATTGTGTCATGTATCAGTATTGTATATATATATATAATCATTTGTTTTATATCTGTGACTGTAATGTATTGTAATAATGATTGTTATATTGTAGGTCTGGGACTACGGATGGAAATTAGTACTGTGCTAAATCTGGCATATTTACGTCAATTTGTGTGATTTTTTTTTACAAATTGTATGTTCAGTAATATGTACTGTCCCATCCAAATAAACAAAGAAAGAAAGAAAGAAAACTGTTACAGAATTATAAAACACCATGATGCCTTTTGTCTACGGAATGCACACATGAATTGCCATTGTGTTCACAAAATGATAAAGACAGTGTCATTTTGTGAACAAAAAAATTAAAAAATGCATTTTGTGCACATATGCACCCCAAACTTGAGTGGCTGTGACAAAGGCTCGTGCAGTTCAAGTCAGTGTAGGTAAGGGGTATGGGCTGAATCATTTCACGACATCTTCTGGGCCTTCGCTTCCTGTGATACGCCCGGGAATACCCCTGTGATACCCCCGGAATACCCCTGTGATACCCCCAGAATACTCCTGTGATACCCCGGAATACCCCTGTGATACCCCCGGAATACCCCTGTGATACCCCCAGAATACTCCCGTGATACCCCCGAATACCCCTGTGACACCCCCAGGAATACCCCTGTGATACCCCCAGAATACGCCTGTGATACCCCGGAATACCCCTGTGATACCCCCGGAATACCCCTGTGATACCCCCAGAATACTCCTGTGATACCCCGGTAATACCCCTGTGATACCCCCGGAATACCCCTGTGATACCCCCAGAATACTCCTGTGATACCCCGGAATACCCCTATGATACCCCCGGGAATACCCCTGTGATACCCCCAGAATACTCCTGTGATACCCCAGAATACCCCTGTGATACCCCCGGGAATACCCCTGTGATACCCCCAGAATACTCCTGTGATACCCCAGAATACCCCTGTGATACCCCGGAATACCCCTGTGATACCCCCGGAATACCGTTTTACCCCGGGAATACCCCTGTGATACCCCCCGGAATACCCCTGTGATACCCCCAGAATACCCCTGTGATACCCCTGGAATACTCCTGTGATACCCCGGGAATACCCCTGATACCCCCGGAATACTCCTGTGATACCCCCGGGAATACCCCTGTGCTCCTCTGGTTTAGACGTGGTTTGGAACAGGTATAGTCCTGGTTTAGTCCTAGTTTAGACCTGGTTTAAACCTTATATAGTACTGATTTAGTCCTGGTTTAGATCAAAATGGTCTAAAACAGGGACACCTGGGACATTTCTTGTATAAAACTGGGACAAATCAGTGATTTTAGATAAATCTGCGGGGATAGGCTAAATATAAGCGTATATATACGTATAAATAACTAGAATTGACAGGTACTATGACGGTGGAAAAATAAAATATCTCAAACAAGTCTTAAAAAGAGTGTTTCGTTTATTCAGTATGAGGTAATATAAAGTCTTTTCACACAATCATTTCAAATGTACCTGGTAAATGCTTTTATTATTTACAAATGCACCATGTTATAAATAAACTATAACAAACGCGTGGTTTGACGAACACTTTAACTTAAAAAGATAATTGATGTAGCCTTCCATCTGCCGGCGAAAATAGACACACGAAATAACAACCGGATGCTAATAACTCCGGAAGTTACATTTTCTCTTTGTTGGAGCATAACAGCAATAATGTGCAGTTCCGATTTTTGTCCACATGAGGGCGCACAGGGGCTGAGCATAACCTCAGGACATTTTTATTAAACTAATTTATCTTACATCTTTTGTATCGTAATAATATTTTCTCATAATTACTTACAATGAATACATACATTCATAAATAAACTAGTTTAGCAGTTTGCACTCCCTCTAGCGGCCACATGGGGGAACTACAAGCGCTTTTGGGGATATGTGCAGTTCCCACTTTTGTCCACACGATGGCGCCATACTCCAATGAACAAAACCGGAAAATGAAACAAAACAACGCAAATTAAAAAGTTAATTACATTTTGCCAGTTGAATAACTGTAAATAAGGACGAAATATTTAAATAAATAAATAAATAAAGTACCATTCAAAAATATTTTAATGACGATAAAAAAAACTAAGACTCTAGAGTGATGATGGATACTGACATTTCAATTGTAAGCTTAAACTTTGTTCAATTGTTCTAATTATTCAACTATTTCTGTTACTGTTGTTTTGGAATATTAATATATTTATACAATATATTTATAATTTTAGATTCAGCATCAAGAGTGCCTGATTATCTTAAATGTTCAAAAACTTAAAAATACGCAATATACGCAATACAATAAATCTGAACAACCCATTTTCCAGAATATCATCAGCGCTATTGAGCACATGAACTGCACATGTGGCTCTGTCTCCTTGAGCTCTGATTGTCTCTTTGGTTCTACTCTCTCAGCCCCAAGAGCCTCAAACTACCGGTAAAAGATTTCACCAAAATAAAATCAAACATTTAACTCCAGTTACATCATTTCAGAAAGACAATTTCAACGCCCCCTTCACTGTCACTACAAATACTAACAACGCTACAATTACCGATCACTGCACTTCTCCTGGACTTATTTCAGAACTATGCTTTTTGTGTTATCGGAACATACTGGTAAAATCCACATATGTTAAATTGCTTCATTTAAGAATATTATTTTTCTTGGGGAAATTAGACAAGCTACTGTTAGAGTGAAAATGACTTGGCATTTCTGAATCAACAAACTATATCTGAACAGTAGATGACTTCAAACCTTCTCTTAAATCTGATGAACATTTAGTGCTTCAGCTGTTCATGTTAAAGAAGCTCACAGTTTCTCAGCACTTTGTGTGTTTAGATTTGGTTCATTTCTAAACTTCCTTGATGCAGATGTGAGACATAAGACGATACAAGCGTGAACAAATGATCTAACAATAGATTTTATTTTCTAATTCTAATGTTTTACTTTACGTTTTTCATCACAGCGGTTCCTCACAGTCTTCCCTCTTTCTTCAGTCGTCTGGTTTGTCTCCTGTGTGCGTTCGGTAGTGACTGGAGAGCTGCTCAGATGTTCTAAAAGCCTCTTCACACTGGTCACACTCGTATAGTATCAGCCAGGGGTGAGTTCCCATGTGTTTTCTGAGATGGGATGATTGAGCGAAAGTTTTCCCACACTGGTCACACTTATACGGCCTCTCTCCCGTGTGGATTCTCATATGTGCTTTGCGTGTACGAGACTCACTAAATTCCTTCCCGCACTGGTCACACTTGTACGGCCTCTCTCCGGTGTGGATTCTCTTATGTTTTATAAGGCCGCCTGACTCTGAAAATGCTTTCCCACAAACGTCACATCTGAATGATTTTTCCCCCGTGTGGATTCGCATGTGTCTAATGACGTTGGATGATGTAAAGAAACCTTTCCCACACTGGTCACACTTGTAGGGTTTCTCTCCTGTGTGGACTCTCATATGTGATACTAGAGTGCTTGACGCTGTAAATGTCTTCTCACAAACGTCACATCTGTACGGTTTTTCCCCTGTGTGGATTCTCATATGTGCTTTGAGTGTAGCAGACTGATTATATTCCTTCCCACATTCGTCACACTTGTAGGGTTTCTCTTCGGTGTGGATTCTCATATGTTTTACAAGGTGGTTTAACTGTGAAAATGTCTTCTCACAAACGTCACAGATGCACAGCCTCTCTCCGGTGTGAGTTCTGTAGTGTTCTTTCAGCGCAGAAGCATCTGGACACACCTTTCCACACTGGTCACAGGTGAAGGTCATTCTGTTGGTGGATCTTGTAGCTCTGCATTAGAACAAAGGAAAGTATCAAGTAAAATAATAAAATGCACATAAAATAACACATACTGATTTATATGTAAGAATGTTTCAACGCGTGTTCTACAAGCAAGTTACATCAATCAGTTAATGCTGTATTTTCTTTTAAAGGCATACTTTAGTCTGTCTTTTGTCTGTCTTTTGTCTGTCCAGGGACAACAGATGAAAAATATCCTTTTGGCTATTCTGGTGCATTTACAGCTATGTTAATTAATGTACATTGTCCCTGTCAAATAAACCAATAAATAAATAAATATCAAATTATGGTAACGTATGCAGAGATAGTTAACAATCTTTTGTTGTGAATCCTTTACGGACCACAGATATGATATACTCAGGACGGGCTATGGTGTTCTGCCGAAATGAGCTCCCTTCCGTTTTTCAGTTTACAGTTGTCTAGATCCAATAAATGAACCTCCCAGTTTGCCAACATATTCCTTTGGATTAGAGACAGCGGGTTCGATGCTGTTTGCACACAGTGATCACACTTTATACCTTAGTTACGTCACATTTACTCTCATTTATATGAATCTGCATAGTTAATTTGGATATATTCTGCTCAAACAGGCTCAGACTAAAGGAGCACATATCGACAGGCCAATTAAACCATCGAATAATGCTCCCACTGTAGAATCATCATTATTCACTCATTTATATGAATATGGGCAGAGGTAGCAAATCTTATATCTTCTCCCAAATAATTCATCCACTAGGGGGCGCACACCTCACCTTTGTGATACTGGGGACACTGAAGATGGGACAACTCCTACAGTTCAATTTTATTTATATACAGGGTTCCCACAGTCATGGAAATCCTGGGAAAGCCATGGAAACTGAAAATGTCATTTTCCAGGCCTGGAGAAGCCATGGAATTTTAGTATCGCTTTCATGCAACTCCAGCGTTGTTAAATTCTCATGAGGATGTTCTGATTATTTCTGAATGTCTGTGCAGCCGCTCAGGCAGAACAATACACAATAAGGTGTTTTGTTTAAAAGTGCCCTAAAAGGATGCTCAATTCTACACATATTGATTCCCTAAAGTCATGAAAAGTTCACTTTAAGTCATCCAAAATTTTTTTGAAGAAATTTTGTCAGCGAAACAGTGGGAACCCTGTATACAGCAGCAATAACAATGGACTTGTCTCTTAGTCCTGATGGACGAGGACAGAAAAAGAGACAACAGAAGGAACATTATAACAAACATTTATTTTAAAAATATATACACATGATCCAGGGAGGGAGATTTATCCCATCTGTGCCTCAGGAGCTCAAATCGACAGGCGTTTAAAATGAGAGATCACAGTCCGTATGAAGGAGTGTGACGTCACCACAGCGTTCAGCTCAAATGAGGCTCGTGATGCTCACGGTTACAGGAGTGACTCTGCAGCCAGGCTCTATCTTATAAAGAGCATTTTTGGATGGAGAAAATAGCGGAAAAAAATATAGAATCATGCTGAGCGGGTTAATACAAAGGTAGAGGACCAAGTTGTAGTAATTAGGTAATAGACCAGGAATCTTTGGAGACGAGGGACAAACGTGTCCCCTACGTTTATTTAGTGAGAACAGCACACCAAAGGACCGCGAACCCGTCCAATTTATAACATGATGTGGGGTCAAGGGGCATGGTTCATGCGCACAAACGCTACACCCACTTCTATGGCTTACGCGAACATTTTAAAACAAAAATGACGAGGCCACAACAGCAGTTACAGAGAGAGGAGCCACAAGATCCCAATGTGAGTCAATATGAAAAAACGTTTTTGTTTACATCCGGCTTTTCCACACATGCGCAGTGGCTGGTAGGCAAAAAGTCAGTGCGGCCGCTTTGCATATGTCTGTCATGAGATAACTCGTCTTATTTTGAAGTAGGTTTTGCATTTAATTGTTTTGACATGACTTCATTATCTTACTCTAAGACAGTGAATGTTGAGGATCAAAAATGTGACTTTGAAAAGTTAAAACTCGTCAATAAAGGCATTGATCTCCCCGAGCCATTTTCTCTGGATGAGGCTGGCTGACAGATCGATCGCTCTGGCCACAAACAGATGCAAACAGCGAGTTTTCATGTTTACCACGTACCATTGTACCCCGGACGTGACGTCATCTTGTTTTCCTCCTGAAGCACTCGTGGCGTGTCTGCTAACGAGTTATCTTTGTCCACTCATGTACACGGTCTATGTGAGAGACAGACGTGCTCTAACCATCGACCATATATATAAGTGGACTAAGCTAATCTGTTAGCCGCCGTGTGCCAAACAGGAAGTGCTGCAGGAGGCTCTTCCGGCTCCTTCTCTCCTTTTTCCCAGTGACTCACATTAGGATCTTATCGTCCCTCTGTCTGTACCTGCTGCACTGAGCCTCGTCATTCTGCTCTCAATTGTTCGTCTGAACCTGCGACACAGGATCCTGATTTTTTCATTTCGCTGTTTTGTTTCTAAATCAAGATATGAACACAAATAACGGACCAATCAGAAGCCTTCATTCCCCGGGGCCCCTCCCCCTAGCATTAGCAACAGGTTTGATTGACAGCTCGTTTCGTTGCTAAGTAAGTTCCCTTCCCCGAGTGATGATTTCTGAAATTAAATTACAAAATATCTCAAACAGTTACAATATCTAACGTTACTAGGATCTCAACTAGCATAACTTAACTAGCATAAAGTAAAGTGAATTTCGTTAAATTGCGACTCTATTGTTGTTTGCACGTAACGGAACATACAACATAAATCAATGACTTAAACTATTTAAAGTTTGATGCTAAAAGCTCAAAGTTTCCTTCTTATTCTGCAGAATCAGGTAAATCCAGTGTCCTGCAGGTGCAGAGGATCACATCCATAGTCCGTATATGATGCATCGCAGCTCTGCCATGAGGAGGCGCCACATTTAACCTCCTCACTCATGATTGGCTGTTGTGGTTGCTATGATACTCTCGGGCGGATTTCCAAATATAGAGCCTGGCTCCAGATTCGCTCCTGTAACCGTGGCAACAGGAGCCTCATTTAAGCGACACTGTGGAGACGACACTTACTTAGACACTCAGATATACGCTCTATGGTTCTAACTTGTGTCCTGATTAACAGCACTTACAACGGTATGAGGGTCATGAAGCAGTCAGTTCTAGAGTTTTTAAATGATTAGAAACAATCTAAACGCAGTAGTACAGCACAAATGATTACAAGTAAAACCGTTACTATATACCAAACAAAGCGTGTGCATGAATAAGACGTAAAGACGGCAGAGACCTACAGCATCGCAACACGAGCCCACAGCCCTGAACCTGAGATGATGTTTTCGTGGCCAAATGAAAAAGCCCTGGACTTTTCCCCACAAATTCGGCTTGTGAAAAAACGCCAGGGCCGAATTCTGTTCCCAGTCTGACCCTGGATATACTTACAAAAGGAGTGGTGGGAAGTTCTGGAAGTCCTTCAGCCAATAGTTGATATTCCACTGTGTCGTAGGTTCTGGTTAATTCTTGGCAAATAAATTTGTTTTTCTGTGTCCGGTCGCGATCCTCCTTTATCTCTGAGCTGCTGCAGTTTATTCCGTGTCCCTCCGCTCCTCCCCACTCTTCTGATTGGACCACAGCAGCCAATCACGAGCGTTTTTTAATGAAATAATTCAATTCTTTTACAGTAATTTTCACACAAGCAAAACAAGAGATGTACGAATAGCGACATAAATATACAGGGGGAAAAAGTTCTTTATGAAAAACCTTGAAGTTTAGACTCATTCTGATCATTATTTGCAATGAAACCATACATAACATTTTCTAATTTAATATTTAGATCTGGCATATGTTTTGATAACCAATAATGTAAATCCTCCCAAAATGCACTATTAATAAGCCATTATTAGAACAGCTTGAGGTTTTGCTTTCACTGTCGTATTGTATTGAGTTTTATAAAATATGCTGAATTTGAGTCTAAAGTTCTCAAAAGATAAAACATTTCCTGTCTGGTCTAGCACCATATAACTTTTTCTAACCTGTAAATATATATATTTGTGTTGGTGTCGTTCATATCGACATTTCCAGATTGGGGTTTTGTGGGGCTGAGGTTGTGTTTGTGAATCATTCTCCAGTAAATCAAACCTGTTGGTGAAATGAGGAGAGTTTTGGGGGAGTTTTTTTAAGGCCATAATCACATTGAAGTAAAAATTCAATGCCACCTAATTTCATAAATATTTAATTTGGAATATAAAACAAGAAATGTTTTTGTTGTTTTAAAAACGTAACCAGTTTGTTCTGATTGCGCCATTAATGCGTTCAAAATCTAAAGCCTTTACACCACCTTCTCCATATTCTTGTATCATATTTCTTTTTTTGATGTGATGTGTTTTTCCGTTCCAAATGTAATTGAGGTTAGTTTTATTTATAGCTTTAATTGAGCTATTAGGTATCGCTAAAGAATAGTCTGGATAAATAAATCGGGAAATGTATTCCATTTTTTGTAAGAAATGTGCGACTGTAACAGACTAAAAAATGCATTTATTACTATTTCCCGGTTGTGTCTTATGTTTGATTATAATCAATGATGTGAATTTTATCATTTTGATGTTTTATTTTGAAAAGCGGAAGTGCTTTCCGCTCCCGTGTGTTTTATTTTGGCAGTTCCACTTCCCCTCTCAGTAGCGCGCTGGAGACTGCAGAGGGTGAGTTCTGTCTGCGCTCAAAAGAATATATTTCACAAAAACAACGGACTTTTAGCATAAATACAGAACACATGTTGATTAGACCGCGTTTTCACATGTAATGAATGTATTGTGGTGGGCTCATTTTGAGTTTTGTACATTTTATTTAGATTGTAAAATGTTGACGTTAGCTTGATATTTATTTAACATGGTCCTGAATGGCGCGAAAATGCGCGGCCATTTCACGCGCTGTTCTCATTCTCACAGGAGCCGGAGCCTGAAATATGTCAAGACAGATTCACATTTATACGGCTGTCACAGGTATGTTTTATTTCATTTATTTATGGAAAAGTTGTAAATTGTGCATTTGTGTCTCCAAATAATGACTCCAGTGCAGCCTGTGTAAATTTAAAATACTTTTATTGTTCAAACATGATTTCTGTCATTGAGAGTCACATGAGTTGTAAACCCTGTGTAATATGGTAATAATACGGCCAGTATGTGACTGTGAACTCCCCTCTCATCAGTAGCACGTTGGAGACTGCAGGGGGCGCAACTGTGCCTGACATGTGTGAACACATATTAATAGAGTATTTATACGTCTGTCACAGGGGTAAAGCCGACTCACTCCACACTGTGTCCTGTCTTTCGTTTACAGCCTGATGAAGAGTCCGCAGCCGTTACACGGTGTGTTTGTTGCGTCTGAAGCGCCGTCTTGTGGAGGTCTGCGCAGGACAGAATTTTCAGTCCCGCTCCCGCAAAGGATTGTGATTTTTCAGTCCCGCTCCTGTCCGCATCTATAATGTTTTGTCCCACTCCCGCCCACAAATCCCGCAAGATGGGGACAAAAGGTTGTTTCATTGGCCAGGAGAAAAAAAACACACGCACACATAATTCCTTAAAGTGGTAACTGGGAAACATTTATTGTTCAGCGATACAAACATTAAATATGCTTCAGTAACTGACATTTGACATTTTGATAGGCCTATAATGGGCCATGAACATTCCTAAAATGAGCCTATTTAGGCTTGAGTCTCCGTTGTTCACTGTTGAGGGCTTCAGTCTCTCCTCCAGTCTGTGACCACAGACGCTGAACGCCCTCGGATGGTGCTGGAGCCTGGAACACAGCGCGTGCCGTGGACTGTATATTTTACTTATATACTTACTTTTTATCTTACTTTTATTTCACTCAATTTAGTTTGCGGGACTGCTGTTTATCGTCCCACCTGCCCGGTCCCACATAGTGCGGTCCCACCCGCACCCACAATGAGCTTGAATTTAGCATTTTCTTGTGCTTCTATTTATCAAGCCCTGTTCATGTTCTTATATTTGTTTAATTTCTAAAGTTCCTTGATGCAGATGTGAGACATAAGACGAGACAAGCATCAACAAATGGTCTCAAAACAGATTTTATTTTCCAATTCTAATATTTTACTTTACATTTTTTCCCACATCAGCCCTGAATAAACAGAATAAACATCAGTTGTGAGTTGCTACCAAGAGTCAAACCAGAATAAAAAGACAAAATGCAATTTTAGGTACATCTCTGATTAGGGAACTGCAGTGAAGCAGGACTGAAAACTCAAAGTTAAAAACAATACAATGAAGAATAAGATGGACAAACTTCAGCTAAAACCTTGAATAAAAAAATTTAAAAAATCATATTTCCATATAATTTTAAGCTGTTAATTTGTGACACTACACATAGCACACAGTCTGGAGTCTCTGAAGCCTGATCTCCAGCTTTTTGAGTCTGACTTTAGGCTCACTTGATCCGGCCTCAGCAGCTCTTTCTCCTTTAGTGAGTTCAAGAGGCTCCACAACCTTCAGATGAGCAGGTTTTCTCAAAGTCCTCCCACACTGGTCAGAGCTGCAGCTTTTCCCTTCAGTCTGGAGCATTTGGACATGTTTCAGACGGTCCTCGCAGGTCGAAAGCCTTCCCTCTTTCTTCACAGTCGTCTGGTTTGTCTCCTGTGTGCGTTCGGTGGTGACTGGAGAGTTCCTCAGATGTTTTAAAAGTCTTTTCACACTGGTCACACTCGTATAGTATCAGCCAGGGGTGAGTTTTCATGTGTTGACTGAGATGGGCGGATTGAGTGAAACCTTTCCCACACTGGTCGCACTCATATGGCCTCTCTCCTGTGTGGATTCTCATATGTCGATGGAAGGCACTGGAGTGTCCAAACTCCTTCCTGCACTGTTCACATTTAAATGGTTTCTCTCCAAAGTGGATTCTCATGTGTGATACAAGGCTGCTCGACTGTGAAAATGTCTTCTCACAAATGTCACAGCTGAATGGCCTCTCTCCAGTGTGGATTGTTGTATGATTTACAAGGGTGCTTGATGCTGAAAATGTCTTGTCACAAACATCACATCGGTACAATTTCTCCCCTGTGTGGCTCCTCATATGTGTTATAAGGTGGCTTGACTGTAAAAATGTCTTCTCACAAACTTCACAGCTGAATGGCCTCTCTTGAGTGTGGATTCTCATATGTGATACAAGGCTGCCTGACTGTGAAAACGTTTTCTCACAAATGTCACAGCTGTACGGCCTCTCTCCGGTGTGAGTTCTGTAGTGCACTTTCAGTACAGAAGCTTTTTGCCACACCTTTCCACACTGGTCACAGGTGAAGGTCATTCTGTTGGTGGATCTTGGAGCTCTGCATTAAAACAAAGGCAAGTGTCAAGTAAAATAACATTTTTTAAACTACACAAATAAAATAACTTTCATAATATACTCGTACCCGTTAAACATTTACCGATACCACGCACTGATACCACTATTACCCGACACATTCTGCAGTATCCCGGTTATGAGAATCCAGAGCAACACAAATAAAGTGACTGTAGCGACATCAGTCAAAGAGCTGCTGCACTCGTACGATCTCGGAAAAGTTTTAACATGAACCATCTCCAACGCGACATACGCACAGAACAGACTCACCATCAGCAGAACATCCTCTGTCACAGAGAGAACACTCATATTCCATAGTCGTGTCCTTTAGTCCCACAGAAGCTGAAGCATCAGCACTTATACTGTATGCAAATGAGCTGTATGCAAATGAGCCATGTGGTTTTAAGTTTCTTTCTGTAAAATGTAAACAAATGTGCCCAAAGCTGCATTAAACACATTATAATCAATATTCAGAAAGTTTATTGTCAATTTTTCCATATAACGTATGAAAAGATGAAATGACGTTCTTCACTTTCAATCAAAGCTAATTTACATAATAATAAAATGAAAGAAAAGTTCAAAGTTCTTCTTAGGGAGACAGTCTGGTGTGTAGAGAGAATATCAGGGTTGTTTGTATTTTTTCCAGGTTTATTATATATTTTTGGAGCAGTTGTAAGATTGGTATAGTATCGGTACTTGGTATCAGCAAGTACAGAAATGACTGTACTCGTACTCATTAGTCATATTATACTCCACCACAATAATGTTAGAAGTCAAACTACCGTTGCTTTTGAAGGATTTCTGTCTGAGCAGCAGCAGTTGTACTTCCTGATAGAAAACTCGGCAGCAGCGGACTGATATATGAGAAAATAGTCCCTCATCATGCGATGCAAGGTTAGTTTTATTTCAGACATGATTCTGTCGACACAGACGTTCTCATGGACAGTCTGGAGTTGTAATAATTTTCCTCAGGTCTGTGGAGTGGGTAAGACTGTTATTAGTGGCAAGACGACTATGGCCATTGACATGCACTAGCCAGGCACCAGCAACCACTGCAAATACAAGGACTGGAGGAAGATTTTAAAAAGTGTCTCCACACATCTCCAACACCAGGAAATGAGGAACTATGTCCAAAATTCAGAACTGTCGTATTAGGAGGCTTTTTAAACGTTAAAGTGTCTCATGCTCGAGCGACAAAGAAGTTTTTGTTGTTTGTTTTGTAAGAACATGATTCTCTTCTGCTCTTTGTTAACTTGGGACCGTAGAAAAAAGGGGGTGGGGTTAAATAACTATTTACTTCCTTACACAAGAAAACATGCGTGGAATTTATTTTTGTTTGTTATAGAAAAGAAGTATTTATTTTTGCATTATATCTACGTATTTTCTATGTGTTCCGGGTCCCACGTGCAGCGACCACAATAAACAAATGAGCATCTGTGGAATAAAGAGAGTGTCTTCGGAACAGAACGACAGGGACACTCGTTTTTCTTTCCCAGATTTATCTCTTTCAATTTAACATCAATACAATTTACATTAACAACATCGCTTAAACAAATAATGTCTACGAATCCTTTAACAATAAAATCACTGCAGGAGGCTTTTGACAATCAATGGAAGTATTTACACTAAGCATACAAGCTAATTACAACAATTTCTTTAAAATAAAGATGAATAGCGCGAGCCGCCGACCTCTCGCGAGACCGCGCAAACTCCCGTGAGAACACCGAAACCCAAACAAAACCCCAAAGCTACACAAATCATTAAGCCACACTATCATTTAACACGGAAGCATGTTGAAGCTTAAGGCTTCATTCATGGTTTTTATAACCGCATACAAACCTGTGGATCAGAGTCTCAGGAACAGAACCACACGGACACTCGTTTTTCTTTCCCAGATGCGTCTGAACTGAACAGGAAGTTGGTCCGCTATAGAGAACGGGGGGAACGAGCGACCACCGTGTCCGTGTCAAAGGTTCCGCCCCTCTGCTCCCCGATATCCACACAGGATCAGACAACACAAACGCAAAATAATAATTTCTTATTCATTAGAGAATATTAACGGAAAACAAATTACCAATAACATCTACCAAATGTGGTGTCACATATTTGGGTGCACCACATGTGGATTACTGTCCGAATAAACGTTCATTCACTCATTCATTCCCTTACTCATGTCCTAAGATTTCTGATGAATGATTTAAATAAACAGTGTCTACATTGTAAAAAAAAATCTGCTTCTTTTTTTGTTAACGAATGAGATTTACTGTTAGAATATCACTGATCCAACCCTGGATTGTTGAGGTTCATGTTTTGAAAGTCTCTTCATCCTCGTGGTGATACTTTCTGTAAAAGGTGTTTTCTGGACAGTTTCAGTGCAAATGCTGCTCATCTGTGTTTAGGTCAGTATGAATTGGCTCAGTATCAAATCTGAAGCACATTTAGGCTCCTAACGACTGAATAAACGATAAGTGGCAGATAACCCAGTTCTGAACGTGGATCCAAAACGGGACGATAATTTCCACAAAAACAATTAATCATTTTTAATGTTCTGCGTGTTTGAGGCTGTTTAACATTTTGAGGGGCTGGACAACTTCATTTACTTTTATGAAAGCTGTGGATGCCATGTCAGCCGAATATAGGCCATTTTATTTATCAAAAAATGCATGCTGGTTCCTGCACCAGTTCCACTGGAACCAAAGTTCTCACCGGTGAACGAGCTGCATTCAAACCATTTAAGTGAACTCAGGACGCCTCATCGAAAAAGGGCGTAGCTTTGCCACTAAAAACAAGGCCGTACGAAAGAGGATGTCAGAGCATGGAAAATAACAATCATGGATCACATTTGGATCGATATAACTCGCCTTTTCTTGTGCTGCTGTCGAGCTTCTGTTGAAATTCTGCTGAAGTCCACATGGCAAATATTTGGTCTCCTCCACTGACCACTGCACAATCTTTTTGTCACTTTTCTCCGTTTCCTTTGTTTATTTTACTGCGTGTGACCCAAATGAACCTGCTCACGTCATCTGTGATGTCACGGTTCTCTTGGAAGAAACAAGTTTTACCTGGTTCCGGCGGTTTTGTGGGCGGGCAAGATGGCGGAGGGATCAGACACTCAGTAGCCGCTCTCCGGAGCAAAACCTGAATAAATTCAAACTGGACCAATTTTCATCATTAAGTTAAACTCGCTGACAAACTCTAACAATATATCAACCTTCGCCAGGACCCGAAAAAGTTAAACTAAATACTGGTCAAGTTTAATTACTGTACCGATGGCGAAACCTAACGCTAATGTTAAGGGGATGGCTAAAGCTAAAGCGCTCATCTCCCATTAGTACTGTGGATTTATGAAAATTGAAACTGACCCTAAAGGAGTCAAAAACGCTCTAACCTCACCTACGAAACTACAAATATCCGCAACCTCGAAAAAAGATTAAGCTGAACGAAAGTGATGCTCCTTCTTCGCACAGCAGAAGCAGAGAGATACAAGAGAAGATGGAATTTAAGATTAAACAGCCTAAAGGAAGACAAAGAAGAGAACACCCGAGATCTTGTTGCAAATCTTTTCATAAAGATTGCCCCGCACTGGAAGGAGAAAATGGGTTTCATCCTGGACTCTGCTCATCGCCTGGGTCCACACACTGTCAACCACCCCCAACAGATCATCATGCAGTTCACCATGAGAATCTACAGGGATGAACTGTGGCGAGTGACAAAAAAACAATCACATCTGCAAAGACCTCAATATTTGCTTCGTGGAGGATCTCAGCAAAGAAGATCGAGAAGCAAGAAAAGCGGTCTGGCCTAAGGTGGAACAAGCTAGGAGGGAAGGTCACAAGACTATGTTTCGTGGTCCTTATGCCTACATCAACGGTCAGAGGGTTATGCCTTATCAAATGGTCCTGTGGGTATTTTCTATTAAAAGTATTCAGGTTTTGCCGACACCCACTGGTGACACTTTTGACAACTTAGTTGTTTGTTCTACTGTTTACACTAAATTGCTTTTATTCAGTATTATATGTTTGATACTAAAAGTTTAGTTTCTCTTTTATTTGTTAATGTAAGGGGACTTAGAGATTTAACAAAAAGGGAAAAGGGAAAAAAGTTTACTTTTTTTTCTTCAGGAAACACACTCAAAAAATGATGATGTTTCATTTTGGACTCAGCAATGGGGGGATAAAGCCTAATTCAGCCATGGCACCTCTAGATCAGCAGGGGTAGCTATCTTCCTAAAAAATTTGCAGGCCAGATAATTTATAATTTGGCGGATGTTAATGGCCATTGGCTTATTCTTATTGTAAATATTGACAATCTCAATTTTATATTGGTAAGTGTCTATGGGTACAATAATAAAAATGACAACAAAAAATATTTGAAGAATTAACTTTACAACAATCTAAAAGTGGCACATTCTACTGAGAATATTTTGTTAGGGGGGTATCTGAACTTGGTTAATGATGATATTCTTGACAAATATCCCCCCAAATACACCTCAACTCATCCTAATGCAACATTTAATAATTTTTGTGACGAACTTGGCCTAACTGATGCCTGGAGATATCACAATCCTAACCTAATTCAATTTTCATGGTTTCACCAAAATTATAACTCAAAATCTAGAATTGATCACTGGTTAATTTCAAACAACTGAATTTACTCTGACATTAGCTGCCATATTTCTGCATCCCCTTTGACTGATCACAGTGTAATATATTTTCATATGAAATCTAAGAGCAGAACCTATTCAAACAAATACTGGAAATTCAACTCAAGCTTGCTCAAAAATGAGGATTACTGTCAACATATTACAATTTTAATGAATGGTATTAAATGCAATGAGGAACTTTTAACCCCAGTAAGAAAATGGGAATTCCTAAAATTTAAAATCCGTGAATTTTCAATCCTTTATAGTAAAAAAAAGAAAAAGGAACTTGAACAAAAAGAACTTGATATTATTAGCCAATTGAACTTCTACTGTAACAAACCCACTCAGAGTGAAGACGATAAACAAACTATTTTACATTTTCAATCTGCTTTAGATCAATTATATTTTCATAAAGCTCAAGGAGCATTTATAAGATCTAGGGCAAAGTGGATAGAAGAAGGAGAGAAGAACTCTGCCTACTTTTGTGGTCTAGAAAAAAGGCGTCAAGAAAAAAACAACATAAAATCCTTATTAATTGATAACCAAGAATTTACTGATGAAAAAAATTATGTCCTGAGAGATCCTTAAATTTTATAGGCAACTTTATACCTCTAAATTTTCTAAAGTTGACTCTGAAGCCTTTCTTAAAGAGGTTGCACATAACGTTCCAAAAATAAATGAAGACTATAAACAAACCTGCGATAATCTTCTCTCTATTGCTGAACTTGATGCCATAATTGGCAAACTATCTCCCAACAAAGTCCCAGGGTCGGACGGTCTCACTGGAAACTTCTATAAATTCTTTTGGGAAGACATAAAACAATTACTTTACCATGTTTTCTTAGAAATTTTTGAGTCCTGTTTACTTCCAATTACTATGAGGCATGGAGTTATAATTTCTATTCCAAAACCTAATAAAGATCCTAGAATCATAGAAAATAGAAGACTTATTACACTCAGGAATTCTGACTACAAACTCCTAACATACATTTTTGCCTCTCGTCTACAGTCGGGGCTTTCAAATATTGTTGCGGAGACTCAATCTGTTTTTTTAAAGGGCAGATCTATCCATAATAATATAAGGCCGGTTATGGGCCTAATTGAATACAGTGATTTAATTGAAAACCATGGCTATTTTTTCTTTTTGGATTTTTACAAAGCCTTTGATTTGGTAGAACACCCTTTTATTATACAGTATCTGTACTTGAGCATTTTGGATTTGGTATCAAATTTAGAAATTTAATTGCTGGACTATATAAAAACATAAATAGTTGTGTTCTTCTCTCAAAGGGCTCTACTCAGACATTCAACATGGAGGTTGGCATTCCACAGGGATGCCCGATCTCGCCCTATCTCTTCATTTTGGTCACAGAACTATTGGCAATTTATATCAAAAACTGTAATGATATCCAAAAATTGACAGTCATGGGCAATGAAATTGTTATCAGTCAGTTACCAGATGATACAACTTTTTTTTTTTTAAATGAGCATCAAATTAAAAAATCTATTGATAAAATTACTAAATTCTCCAAAGCCTCAGGTTTATTTTTAAATCTGAAAAAATTTGAACTTTTCCCTCTCCATGACACTAAAAGAAATCTGCCACATTCCCGTCAAAACTGAAATAAAATATTTAGGTATTCACCTCTGTAAAGAACAAAAAGTAAGCCAGTTGGTCAATATAGAAAGCAAGCTTAAAGAATGTAAATTAAAATTTAATATTTGGCTCCAAAGAGATCTATCATTATTAGGCCGTATTTATTTAACTAAAATGGAAAGTTTGTCAAGATGTATTTACCCTCTTTATTCAAATGCCATTTCGAACAATGTAATCAAATCCATAAATCGAATTAATTTAAATTTCATATGGAGAAATAGGCCCCATTAATAATAATAATAATGCATCAGTTTTATATAGCGCTTTTCTGGACACTCAAAGACACTTTACAGAGCATTATTCATTCACTCCAGACCCGGTGGTGGTAAACTACTATTGTAGCCACAGCTGCCCTGGGGCAGACTGATGGAAGTGAGGCTGCCAATCTGCGCCATCGGCCCCTCCGACCACCACCAACACTCACGCACACACCACTTTCATACTAGGCAATGTGGGTGAAGTGTTTTGCCTAAGGACACAACGACAGTTTTTGCGACTGGCCCCACTGTGGCACCTGGAATTTGTTGTCGTCTCCCATCCAAGTACTAACCAGGCCCTGCTTAGCTTCTGAGATCTGACGGGTTCAGGCTTTGACGAGCTGGTATGGCCACATTACATGAAGAAAAGTCACTTGGTAAAAGAAACAAGTGAAGGTGGCCTAAACGTAATTGATTTAGAATGCCTCAATGCGACCCTAAAGATCAACTGTCTTAAATCTTGGATTAAACACCGTAATTCCTTATGGTACTGTATCCCTAACTTTATTTTTAACAAATTGGGCGGACTAAACCTTCTACCGTATTTTCCGGACTATAAGCCGCTACTTTTTTCCCAGGCTTTGAACCATGCGGCTTTTACAAAGGAGCGGCTAATCTGTGGATTTTTCTTCCACCGCTAGGGGTGCTCTAACCTGAATTTTAAAAACAAGATAGACGGAAAATTAATGCAAAGAAGAATACGCTACTTTTTATTTAGCAGATATAACACGCACGACAAATTACTAACTGGTAATTATTTTCAAATCCTCGCCCCTTCATTATGAAAAGCACACGAAGGAGTTTGTATGATGCAAGTTTTAAGTTGAAGGCATCGATCTTGCTCCAGGAAGGAAACCATGCTGCACCCTGCACCCGCGGGACCCAACACAAAACAGTGCGGCACGGGACCATGGATGTATATTAAGAAAATTCTGAAAGAACATTCTGAAAGCTTATTGCGGGCGGAAGCAGGACTGAAGACTGTGGCAGCGGGCGGGAGCGGGACTAAGAATTCTGTCCCGCACAGACGTCTCCTGTGCTGCTGCGCGTAAGCTCGGCGTTAGCGGAGATGATTAAAGTGACTTGTGGTTTCACTGCACAGGAGAAATGAAGGTAATCAATTACCTCGTTTTAATCAGCACAGTTGCTGCCGTGTTAAAAGGCACTGTTCGGAAAGAATCTGTTCAGGTACATAAATGTAAATTTACAGTACAAAATCGTTTTGTATATGCAGTAAATATCTTATTTTTCAACATAGCTATCATCATCTTATAGCCCGGTTGCGGCTTGTATAACTTTTTTCTAAATGAAAAAAAAAATTTGAGTGGATGTGGCTTATATACCGGTGCCTCTATAGTCCGGAAAATACGGTACTTATTTGTGACTTTGATATCAATAAGCTTCCTATGTCTTTATCAGAGTTTCACAAACAAATTTTATAGTACTGGAAAATGTTATATGTTCATAACTATTCTCCACACTCCACAATTATATGGAAGAACCGATATATTCTACATCGTAACAAATCACTATTTTACAAAGACTGGTTTGAAAGAAATATTTAGTCTATAACACACCTAATGGATGATGGGGGAAATTTACTAAATTACGATCATTTCTGTGCAAAACATGATTTTAATCCTTCATATTTGGACTTCATGTGTTTATGTAATGCACTCCCTAAAGAATTTGTTTTTCTTTCAAGGAACATTTTGGCAAATCAAACTATACATCCACATATACCTGCCTCATTAGTTCAAGGAGTATCCATAATAGACAAAAAATGTAACAATTATTTCATCAGAAAATGACAAATGACATGACAAATTTGATAAAGATGCGATAACAAAATTAAGAACATTATACTTGGCCTTTCCTGTCGCTCCTAAAGTAAAGGGAAACACATTACAAAATTATGAATAACATATATCCATCCAAAGAACTACTTCAACTATGTTTTAAAATTCAAGAAAATATTGGCACTTTTTCTGAAAAAGAGATAGAAAACACAGATAATCTTTTCTTCTTTTGTATTAAAATCCAACCCTTTTGGTCTAAAATGCAACACTGGACACATCTACATTTCCTTCCTGACCAGTCTTGCTAAATAAAGATGTTATAACTTTTGGTGTACTCCTTCAAAAAAAAAAAGAGGTACTCTGTAAATTTAAAGTGTGAAGTGTGTAAAGTTATGTCTTGCCAAATTTTACATCCACAAATGTAAAATTCAGAACTGTCCCCCTAACCTTATTCATTTTAAAAATGAACTCAAACTCTATATAAAATCTCTGAAACATATGAAAGGACCAAAAGCTCAAAAAGTGTTTTCCTACATGTGTGAAATTCCCTTAGACTATGGACTCAGAATGAATGAACTCTATTCCCCTTGCTACGATCCTTTTTCCTAGATGCACTTTCTGTTATGTTAGTCGATTAATACTATATTATATTATTTTATATAATTTGCTATTTCTGTTCCCTCATCCCAACATGTAACTGATTGCCTGACAGCCATGTTTGTTATATCACTTGTGTATATTTAATATCACTTGTGTATATTGAATAAAAAAAAAAAAAAAGTTTTACCTGGTTCCCATTGAGAAATAACTTTTCGGTTCCTGAACATTCTGATTTTCGGCATGAACACGTCAGTTGGTTTGAGATTAGGTGCGGGTTCTCTGTCGGACTGAAAGCGCCTGGGAGAATTTTTCTTGGGCTGTGGGCTGCAAATCTCGTTTGGCCACAAATCTGCGGTCACGGACACAGGGGGCAGGTCTTACCCAGCTCTTATTATACGTCCATGCACTGTAGTGGTAGAATAGTCGTGGTGCACTGACAAATGTTCCATGTTCTTCTTTTCTTCTTCTGAAGTTGTATTGGCAGGTGGCAAACAACTACTGGTGCCTGGCCTCCGGGAGTGTGAACCTAAATACAACATAAATACATAAATTATACTTGTTTGTTTGTGTTGTGGGTTCTTTATGAAAGACACCGAATACTTGAAGAGAATGAGCTTTATATATAACTTGTTTTAGGGACATACATACATAAACCATGTATCATGTACCATTCTTCACTCCCTGCACTGGCTCCCCATCCACTTCTGTATTCAATACAAAGTCCTCTTGCACACCCATCACTGTCTCCACGGTGCGGCCCCCACTTACCTCACTGAACTGCTCACACCACACACCTCCACTAAGACCCAGTCAGGCCAACAGCACCGTCTGGTCATGCCCAGGACACGGCTCAAGACCATGGGCGACAGGGCCTTCTCAGTGGCTGCTCCCCGTCTGTGGAACGCCCTCCCAGACCACCTCAGGGCTCCACAGACGGTGGATGCTTTTAAAAGAGATCTTAAGACCTACCTTTTTACCCTGGCCTACAGCTAAATACATGATATTGTTTTATTGCTTTTATATTGATTTTTATTGTCTTTGTTTTTAAAGTCTCTTTTTTGCACTGTAGCACTTTGAGATTTGCTGTCAAATGTAAAGTGCATTATAAATAAAATGTATTATTATTATTATTATTATTATTATTATCACACTGAACTCTGTATTGTCGTGTATATGTATATATATATATATATATATATATATATATATATATATATATATATATGTATATATATATATATATATATATATATATATATAAAAACGCATTTCTCACCTTCCACGGTGGTCGGTCTCTCTCACCCTCATCAGCTCGGGTCCTCTACCAGAGGCCTGGGAGCTTGAGAGTTCTGCGCAGTATCTTTGCTGTTCCCAGTACTGCACTTTTCTGGACTGAGATGTCTGTTGTCCTTCCTGGGATCTGCTGCAACCACTCCTCTAGTTTGGGGGTCACGGCCCCGAGTGCTCCGATCACCACAGGCACCACCGATGCTTTCACCTTCCAGGCCCTCTCCAGCTCTTCTTTGAGCCCCTGGTATTTCTCTAGTTTCTCGTGTTCCTTTTTCCTGACATTGCCATCGCTCGGTATTGCAATGTCCACCACCACGGCTTGGTTCTCCCGCTTATCCAGAACCACGATGTCTGGTTGGTTCGCCATCACCATTCTGTCAGTCTGTATTTGGAAGTCCCACAGGATCTTGGCCTGCTCATTCTCCACAACCTTTGGAGGCGTTTCCCACCTTGATCCTGGGGTTTCCAGCCCGTACTCTGCACAGATGTTTCTGTACACTATGCCCGCTACTTGGTTATGTCGCTCCATGTACGCTTTCCCTGCCAGCATCTTACACCCTGCAGTTATGTGCTGGACTGTCTCAGGCACTTCTTTGCACAACCTACACCTTGGGTCTTGTCTGGTGTGGTAGATCTGGGCCTCTATTGCTCGGGTGCTCAAGGCCTGCTCCTGTGCAGCCAGGATGAGTGCCTCTGTGCTGTCCTTCAGACCAGCCCTCTCCAGCCATTGGTAGGATTTCTTGATATCAGCCACTTCAGTTATGTTCCGGTGGTACGCCCCGTGTAGGGGTTTGTCCTGCCATGATGGTCCCTCCAGCACCTCTTCCTCTGCGCCCCACTGTCTGAGACATTCTCTGAGCACGTCATCAGTCTGGGCCTTGTCACTGATGTACTTGTGGAGCTTGGATTTTTCATCCTGGACAGTGGTTCCCACACTCACTAGTCCTCGGCCTCCTTCCTTCCGGCTCGTGTACAGTCTCAGGGTGCTGGACTTGGGATGGAACCCTCCATGCATGGTCAGGAGCTTTCGTGTCTTAACATCTGTGGTCTGTATCTCCTCCTTTGGCCAACTTATGATTCCTGCTGGGTATCTGATCACTGGCAGGGCGTAGCTGTTTATTGCCTGTGCCTTGTTCTTGCCATTGAGCTGGCTTCTTAGGACCTGCCGTACTCTTTGCAGGTATTTGGCTGTCGCCGCTTTCCTTGTTGCCTCGTCAAGGTTGCCATTTGCCTGTGGGATACCAAGGTACTTGTAGCTGTCCTCAATGTCTGTTATTGTTCCCTCTGGGAGTGAGACCCCCTCTGTGTGGACTACCTTCCCTCTCTTTGTCACCATCCTACTACACTTCTCGAGCCCGAATGACATTCCAGTGTCTGTGCTGTAGATCCTGGTGGTGTGGATCAGTGAGTCGATGTCTCGCTTGCTCTTAGCGTACAGCTTGATGTCATCCATGTAGAGGAGGTGACTGATGGTGGCCCCGTTTCTGAGTCGGTATCCATAGCCAGTGTGGTCGATTATTTGGCTGAGGGGGTTCAGACCTATGCAGATATATATATATATATATATATATATATATATATATATATATATATATAAGTATATATATATATATATATATATATATATATATATATATATATATACGTATATACGTATATACGTATATATGTTTTGAATTTGAAGAAAACATTTTATTTTTCCAATTAAGAAGGTTCAGTGAATGCGCAGATGAAACTAATGGGGTTCAGTGCCTCCAACAAGGTTAAGAACCACTGACCTAAACGCTTATAAATTTTGCCTACAATATTTTTGCTACTGGATCCGTTATAAATATCTACTGTATTTTTTGGAGTATAAGTCGCACTAGCTAAAAAATGCACAATGAAGAAGAAAAAAACATATAAGTCGCACTTTTTGGGGGAAATTTATTTTACAAAATCAGAGACCAAGAACCGACATTTCATCTTGAAAGGTGAGTTATAGAGGTTATAGTAATAAAAACAACCCAATAGAGAAGAATCCGTGTATCGTTCGTTTGTTCATTTTTCAATATAGAACCAAAAATAAGAAAACGAAAAAACAAGTCTTTTCTTTCTAATTAGTTTTTTCATTTTTGATTCACATATTTGGTCTATGGACTGTCAGTGTGAAAAATGTAAAATATAAGTCACAGGAACCACCCAAACCCTGCAAAAAACTTAACAACTTGTACTCCGAAAAATACTATAATTTGAATTAAGTTAGAGAGTCTTCCAGTCAGAGCACTTTGCACTTCCTTTTCAAAATAGTGACGGAGCTGAAGATATCAAAAAAAAAAAAAAAAAAAGTTTACCAAATCCAAATTTAAGAGAGAGATTTTGAAAACAATCCATGTGTCCCCTGGAGATAACGCTACATACAGAATACAGAAACGTGCCATTCGTGTCGTAAATGTCTGTGGCTACAGGCCGCCCGCAAATCCAATATTTATACAATTAGAAACGTTAAAATTTAAAGAATTGGTAGAATATAACCTCCTCAAAACTATGTACAAAGCTCACCAAAAAACATTACCAAACAGCAAAACAGATTCAAAAAGAGAGAAAGTCGTTATAAATTAAATGGAACACATTTTTTTTTTCTAAACCTGCATTTAGAACAAAACCAAAGGAGCGAAGTGTCTCAATCCAAAGAGTCCGTCTGTGGAACAGTCTCTCTCTAGTGAATATAGAACTTCAAAGTCTATTCAAGATTTTAAGAAAAGTGTGAAAGTGGCATTAATGAAAAGATATAATACTTTGATTTAAAAATAATATGTTTGTTTGTGTTTTTGTTAAATGTTTGCAGCGCAACCTATCGGAGTTGTAATATAATTTTGAGTTGAAAAGGGGCAGATGTTATAAACTTTTGCTTCTTTCTGTGCCCTTTCATTTATATTTATGTTAAAGTTGTATAGATGCAAGTGTGTTGCATTTGCTTTTGTTTTGTTTTAATGAATGAAATGAATAAAAAAACAAAACAAAACAAAAAAACTAAGGGCAACCACTGTTTAAATCTAGAGTCATTTACTGCTGGTAGAAAGTGTGGATCACACACCGGCCACTCAATAACTTGATTTTTGTCTTTGGAGTCCATGCATCTGTACGACTATAAATGAGTTCTGAATGAGATTTTAGAATATTCTAAGTATTTTTGTTATTCAAAGCAGTGAGTAATGGACATTATTAGAGTTGGATCTGGTGTTTTTCGTCTGCGTAATGGCTGCGATGTTGGTCTTAATTCTTAAAGGTCTTAAAAAAGTCTTAAATTGGAGTAGTCAAACCGGTTAGAATTTTTCTGAGTTCCTTTTGTTTAGAAGATAATTCCGCTGACTTTTTAGCGCTGCTCTGTGAAGCTCTTTGGAAACGGTCTCGATGGTTTGGGGGAAATAGTGAGAGCAGAGTTTTATTTTGAAAGTCCCGGGCTGGAGCTCGGTGGGGCGGGGCCTGCGGGGCTCTGGAGGCGGGGCTCGGGCGCTCCTCTCCGTGCTGAACACGAGCGCCTGTACCCGGGACCCGCGGCTCCTCCAGCGCGTAAAACCCTCCACACACTCCCGGGACTGCGCCAGGACCTGCCCCGGCACCTGCCCCAGGACCTGCCCCGGCACCTGCCCCAGGACCTGTCCCAGGACCTGCCCCAGGGCCGCCTCCGTGCTACGGGCTCTCTCCGGTCATGCCCCGGCGTCTGTAGCGGGATCGGGCTTCACCATGAGCGGCTGGAGCGCTGCGCAGTGCCGCTTCGTGCACTACTTCGCGGTGTGCGGACTGGACCCTCAGAGCGCACCGGAGCCCGACCAGTTAGCGGGTAAGAAACGCGCACTTTTTTACGCGGTTTTGACGCTGTTTTGTGAAGTCAAACAGACAGAAACTCGTGCGGAATTAGCGCTGTTTTCAGGGGGTAACAAAGAGCGGAGCGCGCCGGGGTCAACAACCTGTCACCGCAAAAAAACAAAAAAACACGGACACTTAAAGGGCTCCAATTGCTCTGTTCCACCTCGTGATATCATAAAGTGTCGCTTTTTAAAAAGTTAAGCTACTTTTTATATCAGTAGATATTAGGAATGTGCATTGCCATAAATCTGGCGATACGATACACGTAATGATGAGTCGGTATATCACGATACACCACGATACAAAAACAAAGGACCGTATATTGTGATTTATCAATAATTTTGTCTAATATCATGGTCACGTAAGCCTTCGTGAGAAAAAAATGAAATACAATAGAACGGTAAATGGAATGTGTGGATTTTTCACCTTAAAAAAATCGATCCAGACGCATTTTGAATCGATAAAAGTTCGTTAGTTAGTTTAATTTCTTCAGTCAGTTAACATAATCATTCGCAATGATTAGACACAGAAATTCTGCATAACACAAAGTTCTTCTACAGACCGAAGGTGTTTAGGCTGAAGTTTGACGCTTATTTTGCCGAAACACTATTAACATATAGAATAAGATACAAGACGGCAGAACTATTTACAGATAAAAATCTAACAAAACTCATCTTTTATGAGCGCAAGAAAGAAAACATACTTGTTTCTTTGGTAAACATACATACGCAATGAAGGCTGAATTGATCCGAACGATTCTGGTGAAGGTGTTTTTTGTATTTTAACTTTTTATTTACTTAGATCATGAAACGTACATAACTCTCGATGGGAGATAATGTTACATTGCACGTACAGTTTTGAACTTTCACAATAAAATAAAGAAAAACGGGAAAATTTAGAACGTTATTAGAATTTAGAAGCCATTCCATTCAGCGCATTTACTGTCGTTACACGTTTTTCAAAATGTAGATATTTGGAGATGTCCTCACAGTCATTGTTTAGGAGCGACGTAGAAGCGAAATTTTACAGTTATTCAGATTAAAACCACAGAAGAAACAGGTTTCTGTTTTGCCATTTACTTTTATGTCTTTGGTATTTGTATAATAAGTATAATTCAATTCCAAAGTCTCAAAAGATCATTTGGAAATTGGTTTATACCATAGAGTATTTGCTCCAGATTTAACCCCTGAAGACCTAAGGGCAGTTTTAGTACATTTCTCCTCACCTGGATTTTTGTCTTAATTTTGCTTTTAAAACTGCCCCTTTTACCCTCTAATGAAGTGTTCTACATCCTTTTGTTCAGTCCAACCTGTTGCTGTAGTTGTGTCATGAGGCTGTGATAAAAGCTACAGGACCAGAAATAGAGATGAAAAAAAAAACAGAAAATAAAATTCACACTTTTTTATACAAAACACACAGCAAACATGTAGAAAGAACTTTTTGGACATAAAAATACTTAATTTAGGGCCTCAGCTACAAAAATGCAAAATATCAAGTCTGTAAGTAAATTAAAAATTTCCTTATTGCCCTAAAAACAAAAAAAAGTGTAATTGCTCCATGACTTTCCTGGTCCAGTCCTGGAAACAGCTCCTGTCAGGTCCAGGGTCAGAGCCACAGCACTTCTGCATTTCCATGGTGGAAATTACATTTGGATTTGTTCATTTGGACTGAAATAAACCTTTAAATAAAAGGAGGGCTTTTAAGCAGGGCTCTACAGTGCGCCCATTTCACTCGCATTTGCGAGTAAATATTTCTGTCTGCGAACGAGGAAAACAAAACAGTCACACCAGTGCGAGCGCTTCTGCAGCCACAATAAGGAGCTGTGCACAGACGTAACATGACAAGTTAAACGTTCTAAATGTATCAAACATTAGGGGGAAACTCACACTAGGACTTCAGAACCGTGCCCAAGCCTGGATCGCCCCTAAAGCGCAACACGCCCAGCGCGGGCGCAACCGAACCGTGCCCGGGCACTACACCTCCGACCGCGCACGACCCCAGCATACGAGCTCCACGTGTGCAGCGATATCACTCATACAAACAAACTCCGCTTCATAACACACCCAAGCCCACCTTAAACGAGGAGCGGCACCGCAGCAGGACCCACACCCGTCCCACTCATTAGACACCCCCGTGCCGCTGGACTTCCTCCTCCGCTAAAGCGAGAGCTTTGTCATGGTCTTGTCTCGGACTCGAGCGCATTTGGACTCGGTCTTGTCACGGACTCAAGGTCTGAATACTGAGTGCGATCATATTTTATTACTGCCGCTGCTGTCGGCAAGAAACTTGTACTGGTGTACGGGACCTGTGCGCTGGAGCCCGCGGACACTCCGTGTGGCACCGCAAGCGCGCGGCTTGTCCGCCACTGCGCGCAGCCTCGTGTACCAGCGTGAATCACAGGGCAGGTTAAACATCCCACCTGTCCATCCGCCTCACATCAAATATGGCAATATTAATTTTATGTCCGTGTCCGCACAGAGCAGACCTACAGTACAGAGCAGGCGATATGTGGGCTGAAGTTTGCCTAAGAAAATGCCAAATAAATCTGTTTCTCACAATGTGCATTTTGTTTGGTAAATGTGCAGAGGCTAAAAACCACTTTAAAATCCCGAAGAGAACATAACTCCACTTAGGAATTTGAAAATACAGGTTTAAAAATCCTACCCACTTTTTACACTTTTAAACAGTTTTGTGTAAAGTGCCAGTGGAAGTTCTCTTAAAGAAGAGGTTCTTAAACTGTGGGTGAAGGTCCAAAAAGGGCCACAGAGTGTTTCAGTGCAGTACAGTTTGTTTGGCTTATTTTAAGTCTAAATATTGATCAGATAAAATGAAGATATATTTATAAAAACATTGCGATCATGCAGGAAAAGTACAGTCATAATTCTTTTTTTTTAAATTAAATTTATTCAGTGTTGGTGTTGGTGTGTCCAAGTTCTGCACTGTAATAATCGTTCAAAATGAAAACCTATTTGTGCCCCCTTTTTTTTCTGTGCTCCTAAAATTTTTAACTTAGGGGCACATGTGCTCCTGAAAAAAAAAGTTAGCGTAGAGCCCTGTCACCAAGATGTGTAATTTGCCATTTATTTGAGAAAAAACTCCACTTAGAGCTCCACTTGTTATAAACACACACTGTCAGTGGAGTCGACCATCTTGACTCACTTCACTCTTTGGCAAAGTTTGGGTCGATCAAAATGGACGGAGCGCATGAGTTTGGGGAAAACAAAGTTCCTATTGGACACTCGTTTTGTTCACGTCATCACACAGCGTGAGTGTGACGTAGGATAAAGCCGCAGAAATGTACGGAAACCTCTATGTCTGCACTTTCAGAGGGAAAAAGTAAGTTTCTGTCTTTTATGGTTAGAAAGTTCTGCGCGGTTATAGAAAACATATTCCTCTGTATCGTGTACGATGTCGTAGGTCTTCGAGGGTTAAATGAAGAGTTCTGACCATTTTAACTTTCAACCAGGTCATTAGATTATTCCAAAGAAAAAGAGACGTTCGATTCTAGTTTGGATTCTAGTGAAGCTGTGTGGAATTTAAAAACACAGCGGAGCACTTCCTGTATCACCACATGATGACATCATGAGGTGGAACAGAGAGAACAGTTTGTGTGAGTGAAACAAAACACAACTCCAGGGGTGTTTTTGAGGAGGGAACGACATTGGAGCTCACAGGAGTCAGTTTTGTCTTAATACAGGACATTTAAAATTTATTTATTTTTATTTATTTGTTTCTTTATTTCAGTATAAAAAGACTTTAACAGTGTCACAACATCAAGAAACACACAAGAAATGAATGAAAAGGAGCAGAAAGATTAATCATCTTCCTATCTGCCCCTTTTCCAGACAAAACATCAACACCGAGAGCGACTTTAAAACATTTCATTTCAGAAATCTTCACTTTTATGCGCAACTTCTTAGTTTTCTTTTTCATACGTCCACACTCAGGATGTGACATTAACGTAAATCTGGTGATATTGTTTCATCAAAGGTCTCACAGTAATATCGTGGAGCATCACAATATATCGAATCCCAAGTCTTTTTGCTTAAATGAACAGTTCTGATGCAGAAATATCTAAAAAAAAAAACAGGGAACTACATAGACCATGATTCTTTGCTTCATTTCAGTGCAGACGACATGAAGAAATAACTGTTCTAAGCACTTTGAAATCTTCATTCTTTGGATTAAGTCTTGTGAAGCATTTTTAGAGGAAAAAGGAGCAGATTCACCACAAAATATTAGGGACGTAACGATATCTGAGTCTCACGATACGATATTTATTGCGATATGGTGGGAAAGCTCACGATATAACGATATTCTGCATAATAACAAGACTGACTCTAAAATGCTTTGACCATTCATTTGGTACAACATTTATTGGCATTAGGGATGAATCCGTGTGTCGTTTTTCAATAGAAAACCAAAAATAAGAAAACGAAAAATGACCTGTTTCAGTCCTGGTTTAGTCCTGGTTTAGACCTCGTTTAGACTTGGTTTAGTCCTGGTCTAGACCTGGTTTAGACTTGGTTTAGACCTGGTTTAGACTTGATTTAGTCCTGGTTTAGTCCTGGTTTAGACCTGGTTTAGATCAGGTTTAGACTTGGTTTCGACCTGGTTTAGACTTGGTTTAGTCCTGGTTTAGTCCTGGTTTAGTCCTGGTTTAGTCCTGGTTTAGTCCTGGTTTAGACCTGGTTTAGATCAGGTTTTTCATTTTGGTTTTGGAGTCAAATAATGAAGAAATTTTATTTTTTTCCCATTTTCTTATTTTGAAAAAACGAATAAACAAACGACACATGGATCGGGGACGTAACGAAATCCAAATCTCTCTGTACGATATTTTCACCATAAATATCTCACTGTACCATATTTATTGCAATATTTTGAGTGCGAATCTGCTCCTTTTTCCTCTAAAAATGCTTCACAAGACTTAATCCAAAGAATGAAGATTTCAAAGTGCTTAGAACAGTTATTTCTTCATGTCGTCTGCACTGAAACGGAGCAAAGGATCATGGTCTATGTAGTTCCCTCTGTTTTTTTAGCTGTTTCTGCATCAGAACTATTCATTTAAGCAAAGAGACTTGGAATTCGATATATTGTGATGCTCCACGATATTATTGTGAGACCTTTGACGATACGATATCACCAGATTTACGTTATTGTCATGTCCCTATGAAATATCGAAGTGCTGTTCTTCTGTAGTAGCTGTGCACACGTGACCCTGGGGCCGGTGACAGATCCACATTCTAACACCAACTGCACTGTACTGACTGTAGAGCCCAGATAAAACCGGGACTGAACCAGGACTAAACCAAGACTAAACCAGGGCTGAATGAGGACTAAACCAGGACTAAACCAGGACTAAACCAGGATTAAACCAGGACTGAACCAGGACTGAACCAGGATTAAACCAGGATTAAACCAGGACTGAACCAGGACTAAACCAGGTCAAAACCAGGACTAAACCAGGACTAAACCAGGACTAAACCAGGACTGAACCAGGACTAAACCAGGATTAAACCAGGACTGAACCAGGACTAAACCAGGTCAAAACCATGACTAAACCAGGACTGAACTAGGACTGAACCAGGTCTAAACCAGGACTAAACCAGGACTGAACCAGGACTGAACCAGGACTGAACCAGGACTGAACCAGGACTGAACCAGGACTAAACCAGGTCCTGGTCTACAGTCGGCTTGTTTCTCTTGTTTGCCTGTTGTCGGTTCCTTTTACCTTTTAATCCTTTTACAACTAATCCACAATCTCCCTCTGTCCCTGTTTCTTTTTCTCTTTCAGAAATACTTTTTTATTCCCTCGTTCGTTAGATTTTCTCTGGATTTTCATTTTGAATCATTTCCCTGTGGACGAATTCCTCAGTATTTGTAAAGCTGCAACAATTTTAAACAATAAATTTTGATATTACTCTGTTTTCACCACAGCTTCTGCACCTGCCAAAAACCTGACATGGGTTAGACCTGGTTTAGTTTAGTCCTGGTTTAGACCTGGTTTAGATCTGGTCTAGATGTGAATTAGACCTGGTTTATTCCTGGTTTAGACCTGGTTTATTCCTGGTTTAGGCCTGGTTTAGTCCTGTTTAGACCTGGTTTAGACCTGGTTTAGACCTGGTTTAGTCCTGGTTTAGTCCTGGTTTAGTCCTGGTTTAGTCCTGGTTTAGTCCTGGTTTAGTCCTGGTTTAGTCCTGGTTTAGTCCTGGTTTAGTCCTGGTTTAGACCTGGTTTAGTCCTGGTTTAGACCTGGTTTAGTCCTGGTTTAGATCTGCGAGGAGCAGAGGAGGCACATTTTGGGGTCCTCTGTGAGCATGACCTTTGACCCCGGCTCCATTTTGCTGCGTTTGAGAAAATCCAGAGACAAAAGGACAACGGATGAGTTGAGAAGTTTAACACAAAACACACAAGAGGTTTCATCACAATAGAACTGCTTCAGAGTGCAGAGATGCCCCAAAACTCATGTGGGGCATTATAGAGGGGTATTACACTTCTGTGGGGTATTAAAGAGGGGTATTACACTTCTGTGGGGTATTAAAGGAGTGTATTACACTTCTGTGGGGTATTAAAGGGGGTATTGCACTTCTGTGGGGTATTAACTGTAACATGTCACATAGTCAGAGCTCCATGTTCCTTTTGTTGTTTTGAAAATGTTTTATTTACCCAGAACAACGTATTAACATGTTTTATCAGTTTCACTTTCATTATGAGGCTCATACTTGTGGGCGGAGCCTTGTACAGACTCGTACTTGTGGGTGGAGCGTCGTACAGACTCGTACTTGTGGGCGGAGCGTCGTACAGACTTGTACTTGTGGGCGGAGCCTCGTACAGGCTCAAACTTGTGGGCAGAGTGTCGTACAGACTCGTACTTGTGGGCGGAGCCTCGTACAGACTCGTACTTGTGGGCGGAGCCTCGTACAGGTTCGTTCTGCTAACCATAAGGAGGAGGTTTGATTAGGGCCCAGGAGAGATCTCTAGATGACTCAAACATGGATGGATTAGTTCAGGCAGGTTTGTGATGAGGACGTGTACCTCCTCCTTAATGTCCACTGTCTGATGGATGTTCCACACTGTGGCATTAAGCGTGTCTGTTTCCATGGAAACAGGAAGGTGATTCCACAGGCCAAGTGACGGGTCAGATCTGTGGAGAGGCGCCTCGCTCACTGTGACAGTTTAAAAACAGTTTAATGCCACAGTGCGGAACATTCCAGGTAAACCTAGAACATCTCCATGGAAACAAGCAGAAAATGGGGCTAGACCGGGATTAGACTGGGACTAGACTGAGATTAGACTGGGGCTAGACCGGGATTAGACCGGGACTAGACCAGGATTAGACTGGGACTAAAGCAGTGCTGAACCATGCAGGACAAGACTGGGAGTAAACTGGGACTAAAATGGGATTAAACTGGGACTAGACTGGGAGTAAACTGGGACTAAAATGGGATTAAACTGGGACTAAAATGGGATTAAACTGGGACTAAAATGGGATTAAACTGGGACTAAAATGGGATTAAATTGGGACTAGACTGGGACTAAACTGGGACTAAAATGGGATTATACTAGGACTAGATTGGGATTAGACTGAGATTAGCCTGGGGTTAGACCAGGACTACACTGGGACCATACCGGGACTTTACCAGGACTCGGCCGTTACATTCGCCTCGTGCTGGTCACATGAGCCTGAGCCGTGTTGCGTCAGATTTAATCCCGTTACATAATCCCGGCTCAAACTGCAGAGGCTCTGCGCCGCCTCTGTGCCCTCGGGCAGGACTCTGTGTCCACGATTCAGTTTGATACATTAAATTGACAGATTAAATACAGAACCACCAGATATTTTCACGGACGGGGTTTAGGATCTGCAGTCGGAGTGTCGTCATTATTCAGCACGATGAGTTTAGGAGTTTAGGAGCACTTTTCACAACTCTGTCGTCATAGTAACACCTAAAGTTACGGTCCAGATCTGGTCTTTGTTGTGCGTTCGGAAGCATTTGGAAGGTTGACGGTTCGAATCTCACACTTGACATAAAACATCAGCATCGGTTGAGCGTCAGATCCACAGACCCACAGGTTGGAGGTTCGATTCCACCTCCCACAGACGAATAAACACTGAACCCCCCTGTCTGAACTGGGTCTGAACCAGGGACTAAACTGGGACTAAACCGAGACTAAACCAGGACCAAACCGGGACTAAATTAGGGCCAAACTAGGATTTAACCAGGACTAAATCAGAACTAAACTGGGACCAAACCAAAACTAAATCAGGACTAAACTAGGAGTAGACTGGGACTAAACGAAGACTGAACCAGGGACTAAACCAAGTCTAAATTATGACTAAAATGGGACTAAACCAGAATTAAACGAGGACTAAACCAGAACTAAACCAGAATTAAACCAGGGCTTAACCAGAACTAAACCAGAATTAAACCAGGACTAGACCAGGACTAAACCAGGACTAGATCAGGGAATAAACCAGACCTAAACAGAACTAAACCAGGCCTAAACCAAGGACTAAATCAGGTCTAAACCAGGACTAAACCAAGGACTAAACCAGGTCTAAACCAGGGACTAAACCAGGGACTAAACCAGGGACTAAACCAGGACTAAACCAAGACTCAACCAGGACTAAACCAGGGACTAAACCAGGACTAAACCAGGACTAAACCAAGGACTAAACCGAGGACTAAACCGAGGACTAAACCAGGGAATAAACCAGGGACTAAACCAGGGACTAAACCAGGACTAAACCAGGACTAAACCAAGGACTAAACCAGTTCTAAACCAGGACTAAACCAGAACTAAACCAGAATTAAACCAGGGCTTAACCAGAACTAAACCAGAACTAAACCAGGGCTAAACCAGAACTAAACCAGGACTAAACCAGGACTAGATCAGGGACTAAATCAGGTCTAAACCAGGACTAAACCAAGGACTAAACCAGGTCTAAACCAGGTCTAAACCAGGGACTAAACCAGGACTAAACCAAGACTCAACCAGGACTAAACCAGGGACTAAACCAGGGACTAAACCAGGACTAAACCAGGACTAAACCAGGACTAAACCAAGGACTAAACCAGGGAATAAACCAGGTCTAAACCAGGACTAAACCAGGACTAAACCAAGGACTAAACCAGTTCTAAACCAGGACTAAACCAGGTCTAAACCAGTTCTAAACCAGGACAAAACCAGGACTAAACCAAGGACTAAACCAGGTCTAAACCAGGGACTAAACCAGGACTAAACCAGGACTAAACCAAGACTCAACCAGGACTCAACCAGGACTCAACCAAGATTCAACCAGGACTAAACCAGGGACTAAACCAGGGACTAAACCAGGGACTAAACCAGGACTAAACCAGGGACTAAACCAGGGACTAAACCAAGGACTAAACCAGGACTAAACCAGGACTAAACCAGGTCTAAACCAGGACTAAACCAAGGACTAAACCAGGTCTAAACCAGGTCTAAACCAGGGACTAAACCAGGGCTAAACCAGGGCTAAACCAGGGCTAAACCAAGACTCAACCAGGGACTAAACCAAGGACTAAACCAAGGACTAAACCAGGGACTAAACCAGGGACTAAACCAGGACTAAACCAGGACTAAACCAGGACTAAACCAAGGACTAAACCAGGTCTAAACCAGGACAAAACCAGGACAAAACCAGGACAAAACCAGGACTAAACCAAGGACTAAACCAAGGACTAAACCAAGGACTAAACCAGAACTCAACCAGGACTCAACCAGGACTCAACCAGGGACTAAACCAGGGACTAAACCAGGACTAAACCAGGACTAAACCACAGGGACTAAACCAGGTCTAAACCAGGGACTAAACCAGGACTGAACCAGCACTAAACCAGGACTAAACCGTTGAAGAAACCTCAGTGAGTGAGACTTTGCTCTTTGTTTTGCGGCGGCTCCAGCTCAGCCTGGACTCTGCTCCTGTGAATCACGGCGGCTGAACTCTGAGCACAAACACACGGCTCAGGCTCTTTTGCAGGGACACGAGATTCACCACGGTGTCTGGAATGTTCCGCACTGTGACTTTAATAATCGTAATATTCCAAACTACACTGCTGCACCGCTGTCTATTCCAGATCTCCCTTGAAAAATGTGTTAAATTAGAGATTAGTGATCTCAGCGAGACTTTGCTGGTTAAATAAAGGTTAAATAAATCAATAAATACAAATAAAACATGTAAATCAAACCGTTCTATCTCCACAGAAACCAGACCAGACCAGGTTCCAGGTCAGATCCCCAACCGAGAAGTTACACAGTGCAGCTTTAAGATGTCTTGTTGAATTGTTTTGTTTTGCTTTTTATCTTATGACAGTGTGATCATGGTTTAGTCCTGGTTTAGAACTGGTTTAGATCTGGTTTAGATCTGGGTTAGTCCTGGTTTAGTCCTTGGTTCAGTCCTGGTTTAGTTCCTGCTCTAGTCCTGGTTTAGTCCTGGTTTAGTCTTGATTTAGTCCCTGGTTTAGTCCCTGGTTTAGCCCTGGTTAAGGCCTGGTTTAGTCCTTGGTTTAGTCCTGGTTTAGGCCTGTTTTAGCCCTATTTTAGTCCTTGTTTAGTCCTAGTTTAGTCCTGGTTTAGTCCTTGTTTAGTCCCTGGTTTAGTCATGGTTTAGTCCTGGTTTAGTCCTGGTTCAGTCTTGGTTTAGTCCTGGTTTAGTCCCTGGTTCAGTCTTGGTTTAGTCCTGGTTTAGTCCTTGTTTAGTCCTGATTTAGTCCCTGGTTTAGACCTGATTTGGACCTGGTTTAGTCCTGAGCAGATGTGTTTTTATGACCTGGTGTGAGTGGTTGTGAGGACATGAGCTCAAGACTCACCAGGACTAGACCACGACTAGACCAGGACTAGACCAGGACTAGACTCATCTGGACTGAAACTCATGCAAAACACTTGAAACTGAAAGTCCTTTTTAAAGAAACGCACATCCTGACAGCTGCAGCTCCACTGTCAGATGCCCTCCCTTTACCTCAGATGCCCTCCCTGTGCCTCAGATGCCCTCCCTGTGCCCCAGATGCCCTCCCTGTAGTTTAGATCTGTTCAAACGTGTTCTGAAATGTGATTCTTGGTTTCCCTGTGCCCCAGATGCCCTCCCTGTAGTTTAGATCTGTTCAAACGTGTTCTGAAATGTGATTCTTGGTTTATTTTGTCTTGTTGTCCATTCTTTTGGACCTGTTTAAAATGTGAATGTGAAAAAAGCTCCATTATCACACAACTTTATTCCAAGTTATAATTATTATTGTTTCCTCCTCAAAAACAGACCTGGAGTTGTGTTTTGTTTCATTCACACATGTTTGAGTCGCTCTTTAAAACATAAATCACAAATCCAATCACAAATAATAATTTCTTCCATGACATTTTGAATTTGAAATGCCACTGAATTTCTCTTTTTTTTAACTCTGTAAAAGCATGTTTGATTATTTTACTTTTTCAATATTTTTTTAATTCAGAATGAAAATGTCACCCTTTAAATATTGAGCGCATTTATGCAGAGTGTAAAGTGCAGAGTGTAAAGTGCAGAGTGTAAAGTGCAGAGTGTAAAGTGCAGAGTGTAAAGTTCAAAGTGTAAAAATCAGAGTGTAAAATGCTGAGCGTAAAGTCCAGAGTGTAAAATGAAAAGTGTAAAATGCAGAGTGTAAAATGCTGAGCATAAAGTCCAGAGTGTAAAATGCAGAGTGTAAAGTCCAGAGTCTAAAACGCAGATTGTAACATGGAAAGTGAAAGTCCAGAGTGCAAAATCCATCCATCCATCCATCCATCCATCTTCTCCCGCTTAATCCGGCTGGGTCGCGGGGGCAGCGTGCTGCCCAATACTCATAGCACCTGACCCCCCCTATGAACCCCTCTGCAGGTGGTGAGCCCACAGGAGGGTGGACAACATGGTCCTTGATGTTAGTTCATAGGGGTGCGGGCATGTTTTGGGTTGATGGGGGAAACCGGAGTACCCGGAGGAAACAGAGTGCAAAATGCAGAGTGCAAAATGCAGAGTGCAAAATGCAGAGTGTAAAATGCAGAGTGTAAAATGCAGAGTGTAAAATGCAGAGTGTAAAATGCAGAGTGTAAAATGCAGAGTGTTAAATGCAGAGTGTTAAATGCAGAGTGTTAAATGCAGAGTGTTAAATGCAGAGTGTAAAATGCAGAGTGTAAAATCCTGAGCGTAAAGTCCAGAGTGTAAAATGCTGAGTGTAAAGTCCAGTGTAAAATGCAAAGTGTAAAGTCCAGAGTGTAAAGCGCAGAGTGTAAAGCGCAGAGTGTAAAGTGCAGAGTGTAAAGTGCAGAGTGTAAAGTGCAGAGTGTAAAGTGCAGAGTGTAAAGTGCAGAGTGTAAAGTTCAGAGTCTAAAACGCAGATTGTAACATGGAAAGTGAAAGTCCAGAGTGTAAAATGCAGAGTGTAAAATGCAGAGTGTAAAATGCAGAGTGTAAAATGCAGAGTGTTAAATGCAAAGTGTAAAATGCAGAGTGTAAAATGCTGAGCGTAAAGTCCAGACTGTAAAATGCAGAGTGTAAAATGCAGAGTGTAAAATGCAGAGTGTAAAATGCAGAGTGTAAAATGCAGAGTGTAAAATGCAGAGTGTAAAATGCAGAGTGTAAAATGCAGAGTGTAAAGTCCAGAGTGTAAAGTCCAGAGTGTAAAGTCCAGAGTGTAAAGTCCAGAGTGTAAAGTCCAGAGTGTAAAGTGCAGAGTGTAAAGTGCAGAGTGTAAAGTGCAGAGTGTAAAGTGCAGAGTGTAAAGTGCAGAGTGTAAAGTGCAGAGTGTAAAGTGCAGAGTGTAAAATGCAGAGTGTAAAATGCAGAGTGTAAAGTCCAGGGTGTAAAGTCCAGAGTTCAAAGATCCAAGATGCCATGGCAGAAGCAATCGATCCTGAGTGAGGAGGACAGAGGCTGTTTCCTATTGGCCGATCTCATCAGTGGGCAGGGCTTGAGGTTTGGATGAAGCTAATTCTGACCAATCAGTCCGCTTCACTGCCCCATTTCCTGTTTGTTACTAAGTCAGATCGGATCACTCTGGATCGATGCTTCTGCCTTGGTATCTTGGATCTTTGCTGCGAATTTTACACTCTGAAATTTACACTGAAAATTTGGACTTGAAAATATTTGTATTTAAAAGATGACATTTTTAATCAGAATTTTAAACACTTTGAAATTATACATGTAAAATTCCACTACTAATCTTCAGAATAAAATAATTATAAAATAAACATGTTTTCTCACAGTAAAAAAAATTCAAAGTGAGAAATTCAGTGGGATTTTAAATTCTAAATCTGATTAAACAAATGATCTTCCTTATAACGGTAATTAAAGGTTCTATATTACACAAAACAGACTCTGGTGAAACAAATAATGAAGGAGAAACATTTGTGGATCAAAAGTTTGGAGATTTCTTTAAAGACACGAAGCTATGGCCTGTTTTTTAACGCTCTGCTTTTCTGTCTCATGTGTCTGCAGCTCTGCACCGGCATCTGGAGGCCGAGCGAAGCGGCGAATCCTGCCCCGAAAACCACACAGGTAAAACGTCAGTCACGTTTTTTAACAAATGGAAAGCTCTGAACGTTGTGATTTTACGCTGTCCGACAGGGCAAAGTGAGAGAAAACAGAAATGATGCAAATTCACAAACTCAAACCCAAGTTTAAATGAGGCACAAACAAAGAACGGGGAGAAAATGAAGAAAAAACAACCACAAAAAAAACAAAAAACAGCCGTAAGAATAACGTAAATACGGTGATATCGTATCGTCAGAGGTCTCACAGTGATATTGTGGAGCATCACAATATAAGAAGAGAGAGAAAAGGGAAGAGATAAAAGAGGGACGTGAGAAAAAAGAAGAGGGAGAAGAGAGAGAAAAGAGAAAAAAGAAGTGAGAGAAAAGGGAAGAGAGAGAAAACAAGATGGAAGAGAGAAAAGAGGGAGAAAAGAGAAGAGGGAAGAGTGAGAAAAGAGAGAAGAAGGAAGAGAGAAAATGGAGAAGAGGGAAGAGAGAAAAGAGAAGAGAGAGAAAAAAGAGAGAAAAGAGATAAGAGGGAAGAGAGGGAGAAGAGAGAAAAGAGAAGAGGAAAGAGTGAGAAAAGAGAAGAGAAAAAAAGAGAAGAGGGAGAAGAAAGAGAGAGAAGAGAAAAAAGAGAAAGGGAAGTTAGAGAAAAGAGGGAAGAGAAGAGAGAGAAAAGAGAGAAGAAAGAAAAAGAAGAGGGATGAGAGAAGAGAAAGAAAAGAGAAGAGGGGGAGAAAAGGGGGAAGATGAAAGAAAGAGAAGAGAGAAAAATGAAAAGAGAGAGGAGAGGAAAGAGAGTGGAAGCACAGAGCGCTCAGCTGTGGAGACCTTCTGCATCCAGAGCTTTTCACAACTCTCTGCGGCCGGAATTTTCCTGTCACGATCAGGCCGATGACTAGCATGCTAATGTGCACTAACTGACTTTCGGACGGTAAAACTCTATAATCAGACGCAGACGCTTTTACAATAATCTGAACTGGGGACAGCTGGAATCTGAGCGTCCAAAAGCATTTTATTGTCCTAGAATCAGGAAGTGTGTGTGAGCATGCTAGTCGTATCTCCACTCCAAGGTATGTGAGGAAGAACTCCGGACCACTGAAAACAGTGAACATGAACTAGTTGTGTGTTTTTGTGTGTTTAAGACAGAAAGAATCAGGTCCAGGGACTTAAATTTGATAAAATTGTGTGTTTTTGTGTTTTTTTTGCGTCAGATCCGAGTCTGGAGCAATTAACGTTCCGCTCCAAAGTTCTGGCTCGATTCCCGGAGAATGTGGAAGGAAACCCCTTTGACCAGGATGCCGTCAATATGGTGAGAGTCCTGGTTTAGTCCTGGTTCAGTTCTGGTTCAGTCCTGGTTCAGTCCTGCTTTAGTCCTGCTTTAGTCCTGCTTTAGTCCTGGTTCAGTCCTGGTTCAGTCCTGGTTCAGTCCTGGTTTAGTCCTGGTTTAGACCTGGTTTAGACCTGGTTTAGTCCTGGTTTAGTTCTGGTTTAGACCTGGTTTAGTCCTGGTTTAGTTCTGGTTTAGTCCTGGTTCAGTCCTGGATCAGTCCTGGTTTAGACCTGGTTTAGACTTGGTTTAGATCTGGTTTAGACCATGTTTAGTCCTGGTTTAGACCTGGTTTAGACAATGTTTAGTCCTGGTTTAGTTCTGGTTTAGACCTGGTTTAGACCTGGTTTAGACCTGGTTTAGTCCTGGTTTAGTCCTGGTTTAGACCATGTTTATTCCTGGTTTATTCCTGGTTTAGACCTGGTTTAGACCTGGCTTAGACCTGGCTTAGTCCTGGTTTAGTCCTGGTTCAGTCCTGGTTTAGTCCTGGTTTAGTCCTGGTTTAGACCTGGTTTATTCCTGGTTTAGACCTGGTTTAGTCCTGGTTTAGTTCTGGTTTAGTCCTGGTTCAGTCCTGGATCAGTCCTGGTTTAGACCTGGTTTAGACTTGGTTTAGATCTGGTTTAGACCATGTTTAGTCCTGGTTTAGACCTGGTTTAGACAATATTTAGTCCTGGTTTAGTTCTGGTTTAGACCTGGTTTAGACCTGGTTTAGTCCTGATTTAGACCTGGTTTAGACCATGTTTAGTCCTGGTTTAGTCCTGGTTTAGTCCTGGTTTAGACCTGGTTTAGTCCTGTAAACTTAGGTTCCTTTCTAAGACAATGTAGCCAAGTGTATTTGTACCTTGTTGACATGTTTCGGCTGCTAGCTAGCTGGTTTAGTCCTGGTTTAGACCATGTTTATTCCTGGTTTAGACCTGGTTTAGACCTGGTTTATACCTGGTTTATACCTGGTTTAGACCTGGTTTAGACCTGGCTTAGACCTGGTTTAGTCCTGGTTCAGTCCTGGTTTAGTCCTGGTTTAGTCCTGGTTTAGTCCTGGTTTAGACCTGGTTTAGTACTGGTTTAGACCTGGTTTAGTACTGGTTTAGACCTGGTTTAGTCCTGCTTTAGTCCTGCTTTAGTCCTGCTTTAGTCCTGGTTTAGACCTGCTTTAGTCCTGTTTTAGTCCTGGTTTAGACCTGCTTTAGTCCTGCTTTAGTCCTGGTTCAGTCCTGGTTCAGTCCTGGTTCAGTCCTGGTTTAGTCCTGTTCTAGTTCTGGTTTAGTCCTTTTTAGACCTGGTTTAGTCCTGGTTTAGTCTTTTTTTTTCCCTCCTGCTTGAGTCATGAATATTTAATTTCAGATCTCTCCTTTCGTTGCCGTAGAAACCTGACGCAGTGAGATCACATTTAGGCCGAGTCTGGGTCAGGTTTTCAGTCCTGGTTTAGTTCGAATTAAATCCTGGTTTGGTCCTGGTTTAGTTCTGATTAAGTCCTACAGACACTGCACAAATCTGTCTAAAAAGGCCGTAACTCTCTCCGTTAATGGGCTCGCCTCTCCACAGACCTGAACTGTAGCTCGGTCCAGTGGCATCACCCGGTTGTCTCCGTGGATACGGATCATTTTAATGTCACACTGCGGTACATTTCAAACAAAGAAAAGAATTAACATCACCATGGGAATGAGCAGAATTTCCATAGTGTGGCTTAGTCCTGGTTTAGTCCTGGTTTAGACCATGTTTAGTCCTGGTTTAGACCTGGTTTAGACCATGTTTAGTCCTGCGTTAGTCCTGGTTTAGTCCTGCGTTAGTCCTGGTTTAGTCCTGCGTTAGTCCTGGTTTAGCCCTGGTTTTAGTCTTGGTTTAGTCCTACTTTAGTCTTGGTTTAGACATGGTTTAGACTTTGTTTAGTCCTGGTTCAGTCCTGGTTCAGTCCTTGTTCAGTCCTGGTTCAGTCCTGGTTTAGTCCTGGTTCAGTCCTGGTTTAGCCCTGGTTTTAGTCCTGGTTCAGTCCTGGTTTAGACATCGTTTAGTTATGGTTTAGTCCTTCAAAAACCCCACTTGATGACATCACAAGGTGCAGCACAGTCGGGTCTGTGGGACTTTGGAGCTTCAATAATCCAGATTTACTTGGATCCTTCAGTTTTGCCTCGGGGCCTTAAACCCGTTTTTCTGATTCTCCAAAGTTTCAACATGTCTGAGTGTGAACAGTGACAAACAATCACACAGTTTGTCCGGAATGTTCCGCAGTGTGGCATTAAACCTTTCTATCTCCATGGAGACCAAACCAGACTGAGTTCCAGGTCAGATCTGTGGAGAGGCAACACCGCTCACAGTCAGAACGTGTTTTTAGCTGTAAAACCACCTGTGACTGAATAAACTTCTGCTGATAAATAAACTTCTGCCAGTTTGACTTTTACACATTCAGAAATTCATCCAAACTCTCATTCCATTGGCCGTTCCATTGCCTTTTTCCGAGGTGGAGGTCTTTTTTACCCAAGTTCCAAACCCAACAGAATGCAGCGTGAGAACGTCCTAAAACTTCAAACTGGTTCCTTTTATCGTGGAGTAAATTACTTTTACTTTTTGGGAGAAGTACACTGCAAAAAATAAGGGGGAAAAATGCAATTTTTGAGGTAAAAATGCCCTATTTTAAGTGAAATTATCTGCCAGTGCAGTAAGAAATGTTCTTAAAACAAGACGAAATATGAATCTTGTTCTAAGCAGAAAACACCAGTTTCAAGTATTTATGGCAAGATTTTTCACCTTATTGGTTTGAGAAGGAAGTTAAAGAGGCTTAACCTGGCTTGATTTAATATAAAATGTGCTTAGAATAAATTAGATAAGATATATCAGGATGGAATATCTTGAAACAAGTAAAAAAACTCATCTTATTAAGTAAAAAAATCTTAAAATTGATCTTTTAAGATGAATCTGCTTAATTCAAGTCAGTTTAACTATGCTAGAAAATCCTTTTTTGTAGTGTAACTACTAACTATAACTGATTACTCCTCTTTACACTGAAATGAATCACCACATCGGAAACGATTTGCGTCCACACCATAGTCTGTATATATGAGTGAACTAAGCTATCCCATTAGCCGCCGCGTGCCAAACAGGAAGTGCTCCAGGAGGCTCTTCTGGCTCCTTCTCTCCCTTTTCCCATTGACTCACACTGAGATCTTCTGGCTCTTCTCTCTGTAACTCCTGCTGTGGCCTCATCATTTTGGTCTTAAAATGTTCGTATGTATCTGCGATACAGGATCCTGAATTTTTTTTCCGCTATTTTGTCCGTCCAAAAAACCCTCTTCATAACATAGAGCCTGGCTCCATATTTACTCCTCTAACCGTGGCAACGAGAGCCTCATTTGAGCGATGCTGACGGTGTGGAAACGTCACACTCACTTAGACACTCAGATATTCGGACTATGGTTCTCACACATCGTGTCTGTATCGCCTGAAACACTGGTCACATGACTAGGCTGGTGTCACGTTGCCATGACGTCACATGGGCGATAAAAACAAGGAAGTGGAGCTCCATGTCTGAAGTTGCTGTAGTTCTGTGGAAGCTGCAGCAGCCGATTTTGTGCTGAGGAAGATGCAAGTGTGAAAACGTCTTTTTATGGACCGACGCTGTTTCCCGTTTGTCTCGGGTTTGTCTAAACTGTTTTCCTCAATAGTGTCACATGCCTGATGCCACGAACTAGCGAATCAGGAAGGAGCAGGTCACAGTTACGTGGTCCAATAAGAACGAGAACTTGAGCTCCTTCATCAGAATATCAGCGTTTTCACTCGTCCACATGGCGCCGGATCAGATCCGTACTCAGGTGAATCCATGGGAGCTGGTGTATCCAGATCGTTCTGTCTCCAGAACCATTTTCCATCAGATTAGTGTGAACGAACATTGCATCCACAACGAAAACCACTCAAATACGTATGAGTTTGGATGGGGCCTAACACTTAATGGGGTTCACACTTCTTTAACACTTTTGTGAGTCTGGTCGTTGGTGAATCTCAGAGTTCAGATGGGATGTGATTGACAGGTGAATCAGCCAATCAGGGACACACATGGTCCATCTCAACAAATATGGCTGTTTATGAAGAAATAATTCAATAAACAAATGAGACTGGACGATTGCGAGTGAGTGAGGACCAGACTGTTTAAATAATACAGAAATCAGTCTGGACCTGTCAGTCAGTGCATTTAAACATATTTACTCCTCAAAGTCTGAGGTACAAATAGATTATAGAGTAATAGAGTCCGGAGCCGTTTTCCATCGGATCAGTGTGGACGAACACTGCATCCACAACTAAAACGATTAGAATACATACTAATGTGGACAGGGCCTCGGTTTGTGTCCCGGCCTCAGGTGAAGCTCAGAGCCTCCAGAATCCCTCTCTGAGCTGCAGAGTCTGCACTAGCACTGACTCAGGATCAGTGCAGGAGCTGGAGTTTAGGGAGACCTTCAGATCAGAGAAGCTTTAGGTTTAACACAAACCCTCTCTCCTCTCCTCAGCTGTGCGTTCCCAGGGGTTTGTCGTTCCACACTCGTCCTCTTCCTCCGCACTTCCACTCCTTCCTCATCACTCGGGAGGATTACAGTCGCACCTACGGCTTCGTCCTCACCTTCTACGAACGAGCGAGCGCCGCCATGGAGACGCTGCTCCACGACTGCACCAGGCACCAGAGCTGGGACCGGGACCAGAGCCAGGATCGGGACCAGAGCCAGGACTGGAACCAGGACCAGAGCCAGGACCAAGAAGAGGACAAGAGCAAGGACGAGAACCAAGACGAAAGTCAAGACCAGACCAAAGACCAGACTAAAGACCAGACTAAAGACCAGACCAAAGACCAGACCAAAGACCAGACCAAAGACCAGACCAAAGACCAGACCAAAGACCAGACCAAAGACCAGACCAAAGACCAGACCAAAGACCAGACCAAAGACCAGTCCAGGGACCAGCCCTCCAGCCCATCCTCGTCCTCGTCCATGGACTCTCTCTCCAGCGGGGGGTGTGACGCAGACCTGTGCCCGTCTGAATCTGCCCCTTGCAGGTCAGGGCGGTCGTGCAGCGCCCCCTGCGGGTCGGGGCAGTCTGGCGGCGCCCTGTTCGTGCCCAAAGCTCTATGCATCATTGCGCCGCTGCCTTTTATGGCCGCGTGCCGCAGCTTCCTGTGGCAGCTGCACCGAGCTGTCATGTCCGAGACTCCTCCCCCTCTGCCCCTGGAGAGCTACGTGTACAACCTGCTCTATGAGGTGAGAAGTACTGCAGATACTGCTACTACTACTACTTCTGCTACTACTAATACTACTACTACTACTGCTACTGCTACTGCTGCTGCTGTTACTGCTGCTACTGCTACTACTACTACTACTACTACTACTACTACTACTACTACTGCTACTACTGCTACTACTACTACTGCTACTACTGCTACTACTACTACTACTACTACTACTACTACTACTACTACTACTACTACTACTACTGCTGCTACTGCTACTGCTACTGCTACTGCTACTGCTGCTACTGCTACTGCTACTGCTACTACTACTGCTACTGCTACTGCTACTGCTACGACATCTACGAGTTGAGGAAGTAGTACTCATACTCCTGACAGTACAGAGGACAGTCAGACAGACAGGTTCTATCTCCTCTGGTGAAGTCATATCCGCCTGTGGTACTGGTGTCGTCCTGTAGGTGCCGCTGCCCGCCCCAGGGCGCTCCCTGCGCTTCCACGGCGTGTACGAGCCAATCGTGTGCCAGCGCCCTGGACCCGCCGAGCTCCCATTGGCCGATTTCCCCCTGAGCGACGTCATGGCTCTGCTGGGATTGGACAGCCTGATCCAGGTGTTCACCTGCATGCTGTTGGAGATGCAGGTGCTGCTCTACTCGCAAGGTGAGAGCGACTGTTCAGAGAGAGTGTTCAGAGAGAGTGTTCAGAGCATTCAGAGACTTCAGAGACTTCAGAGAGAGTGTTCAGGGTGTTCAGAGATTTCAGAGAAAGTGTTCAGGGTGTTCAGAGATTTCAGAGACAGTGTTCAGAGTGTTTAGAGACTTCAGAGACAGTGTTCAGAGTGTTCAGAGACTTCAGAGACAGTGTTCAGAGTGTTCAGAGATTTCAGAGTGTTCAGAGACAGTGTTCAGAGACTTCAGAGACAGTGTTCAGAGTGTTCAGAGATTTCAGAGCGTTCAGAGAGAGTGTTCAGAGTTCAGAGCGTTCAGAGTTCAGATGGTTCAGAGCATTCAGAGAGAGTGTTCAGAGTGTTCAGAGAGCGAGTGTGCAGAGTGTTCAGAGAGAGTGTTCAGAGTTCAGAGGGTTCAGAGACTTCAGAGAGAGCATTCAGAGAGTGTTCAGATTGTTCAGAGTGTTCAGAGAGAGTGTTCAGAGTGTTCAGAGCGAGTGTTCAGAGCGTTCAGAGAGTGTTCAGAGTGTGTTCAGAGTGTGTTCAGAGTGTGTTCAGAGTGTGTTCAGAGTGTGTTCAGAGAGTGTTCAGAGCGTTCAGAGCGTTCAGAGAGAGTGTTCAGAGTGTTTAGAGTGTTCAGAGCATTCAGAGTGTGTTCAGAGAGTGTTCAGAGCGTTCAGAGCGTTCAGAGAGAGTGTTCAGAGCGTTCAGAGAGTGTTCAGAGCGTTCAGTGTTCAGAGCGTTCAGAGAGAGTGTTCAGAGCGTTCAGAGAGTGTTCAGAGCGTTCAGAGAGTGTTTAGATCGTTCAGAGCGTTCAGAGAGTGTTCAGATTGTTCAGAGTGTTCAGAGCGTTCAGAGAGTGTTCAGAGAGTGTTCAGAGCGTTTAGAGCGTTCAGAGAGAGTGTTCAGATTGTTCAGAGCATTCAGAGAGAGAGTTCAGAGTGTTCAGAGTGTTCAGAGAGAGAGTTCAGAGTGTTCAGAGCGTTCATAGTGTTCAGAGTGTTCATAGTGTTCAGAGTTTGAGTGATACGAGGTTTCCACGGCTGATGCCTATGCCGACAAAGGTGCACTGTGTAACTTTTCTGGAGGGTCCACCACCTGTTTTGTCTCCATGGAGATGTTCATGCTTTGGTTTGCCCACAGTTTGACGGCAGCAGCTTCGCACAGACTCTCTGTGCGCAGATTATTGTCAGTTTAATCCAGACGTGTTTGTGTCTGAAACAGTAGCCATGTGAGAAATGATAAAAGTGTCTATAAATCCTAAGAGATTAAGGTCAGTGAACGTAAAGAGAAATCCATCAGGGAGAGAGGACACGACGCACCCGCCACTGCAGCCGCCGCACCTGCCGCACCTGCCATAGCGTTCTGTGGGGAGTCTGGAGCTCAGTTTGTCAGTTTGAATGTGTCAAAGAAGAAGAGATGAAGAAATAACTAAAACATTTAAACGTGCTTGTCTCATCTCTAAATCCCTCCATGGCCGAGCTCCCCCTCCCTTAAGTAATCTCAGGAGCAGATCTGCCTCCAGAGGGCGACTGTAAGGTTCCATTTAGACGAACAGCCACAGGACAAAACACCGTAGCCGTGTCCCAATTCAGAAGGCTGCAGCCTCCGGAAGCCGCATAGGCTGTAGCCTTCGAACACACCTCCGCGGACCGCATGGCCGTGGCGAAATGGGACAGGTCTAGCCCACGGAGCGTACGTCAACAGGTGCCTGTGATGTCACGTTAACACGTCGTCGCCTAGCAACCGCCACAGGTGTATAAAAATGTACAGAATATTAGACACCGGCACAGGTGTATAAATTGCGCAGAAATATTAGCCACGAGAAGTGATGGAGCCCGAGGTTCTGACTTGTTTATTTATGATAATTTATTTAATTTTGGAGGAAGAGGCAATGCAGCGCCGTTACAGGCGCCCAGTTCTGCTTAGATTAAATGAAGTAAGTAATTAATCTTTCCTTTTGAATATTAACCTATTATACACGTATTTCCTTATTCACGTATCACGGCATTTTGTTATTGCTGTAGATAGTAGGCAATTACATAACTTTTCAAAAGAAATACCTTCATAAAACCAATAAAGTTATAATTTTATTACTTTCTTGTAAGGTTTTATTTATATAGCGCTTTACACAGACACATGTCCCCAAAGTGCTTTACACAGCATTTTACAGAGCATTCTTCATTCACTCCAGACCCGGTGGTGGTGGTTATAGCCACAGTTGCCCTGGGGCAGACTGACGGAGGCGCGGCTGCCAAGCCAAGCGGCACCAACGGTCCCTCCGACCACCACCATCACTCACTCACACAACTTTCACACCTACAGTGCATGTTTTGGGTTGATGGGGGAAACCGGAGTGCCCGGAGAAAACCCATCCAGACACGGGGAGAACATGCAAACTCACCACAGAAAGGCCCGGGCGACCCGGGGATCGAACCCGCAACCTTCTTGCTGTGAGGCATGAGTGCTACCCGCAACCTTCTTGCTGTGAGGCATGAGTGCTAGCCACTCAGCCACCGTGCCGCCCTGTCTGTGATGACGATTATATACACACACGCTTGCTTCATCCATTATTATATTAACCTGTATTTATGTAGGTAGTACTAAAAAATTATTATGAACATTTATTATAATCGTTGATTATTATAACATAACATGTATTATAATTATTGATTATGGGGCATTGAGATTGAGGTCCTGGTCTTCCTCTTCTGGCTGGCATGTGGGACATCATACCGAGTGGTCTCCCGAGTGTTTGGAATACCCCGCTCCACTGTCCACTGCAATAGCACTAGCACTTTGAGATTTCATTGAAATGTGAAGTGCATTACAAATAAAATTTATTATTATTATTATTATTATTATTATTAATAACCAGTGCCCGAATGAAGTAGCGCGAGAATGAAGTAGCACACGAATAACTAGCACGCGGTGCATGCTGGGATACTGGAGGCCGCGATGGATACTCTGGTGTAGCCTTCATTCACGGCCCGATCACCATGGAAACGAGGCCAGTTTTAATGCCGCATTTGAAGGCTGCACGAAATAAAATGAAATGGGACAGGCCTTGGTTTACCGGAAGTGACGTATGCGGCCTTAAAACCTCCGGAGGCTGCAGCCTTCTGAATTGGGACACAGCCCATTTCTGTTCAGGGCTGCATGAACTGGAACAATCTCCAACATCTATACGAGAGAGTTCCACCCTTATGGCTGTCAAAAAAGAGCTCAAAAAATGGCTCAAAATCAATCAAATCTGTCAACATAGGTGAGGTTTAATGTGAGCAATATATTGTATGGAGATTGTTTTTTTGTAAATGGTTTATGTTGTTGTTTGTCTTTTGTCTGTAAATGTCCGAGGACAACGGATGGAAAGTAGCTTCTAGCTAAATCCGGCATATTTACACAATGCCATGAATTTGTACAAAGTGTTCATTAATGTGCATTGTCCTCATTAAATTAAATAAATAAATAAAAAATAATAGAGAGAAGAGGAGACACACAGAGCGTAGAGGGAGTGGAGAACGGGCGGGGTTCAGGTTCAGGTTCCTCCTCGGACACGTCAGAACACGTCCAGAGTCTGAAACACAAACAAACCACTGTGGAGGAGCTGAGAAAGGCCTTTAAAGCTGCTGTACACTCTGCCATTTTTGGCCCTTTTTGAGCTGATCTTTCACTTGTGCACAGGGATGGACATGATTAGTCAACTAACCGATAATTAATCATTAAGAATTTCGTCGATCACGTTCATTTTTAATCGACAAACCGAATGTACAGTATGTTTATGTGATACGAGGCTGCATCTGAGCACAAACTCTGGAGCCTCACAGTCCCACGTCTTGGCTCTGGCTCCTTGGAGATCCCTATATTCCTCAGAGTGCGTTTACCTGCACATCCGTGTCCCGGGTATGATTGGGTGATTTTTGAGTGTTCCGGTTTGGTCCTGGTACAGGTTTACGTGTCCCTGTTACTGCAACAGTCGAGTGGGTGCAAAAGACAAACACTTTTCAGTCTTTTCATCACAACAGAAGCCAAAATAAATAAAGTGACCGACATAAATAAAGTTAAATAAAGAGCTGCACTAAACCTGCACATGTACCATCTGCACACTTCTGATCTCTCAAAACATGAACATCTCCAACGCGACACATGCACAGAACATCCTCTGTCACAGAGAGAACACTCATATTCACTGAGTCGAGTCCTTTAGTCCCACAGAAGCTGAAGCAGCAGCACAAGGAAAGAGCTGCTTTTTTCAGCACTTACAGTTTATGCAAATGAGCCATGTGGTTTTAAGTTTAGTTTGTATAAAACATAAACAAATGTTTAAAGCTGCATTAAACACATACTATACTCTTATACTGATGTGGCTCTGGAGCTGATGATGGTTTATATGTTGTAGAGTTGAGTTTATTTCATTTTCAGGACATTTACGGCTGGACTTTTTTATTAGGGACTGTTTAGATTTCAGGACTGCTCACTCTAATCATATTTAATGTTTTTTTTAATGTTGTTTCCCTTTTTTCTCTTTCGGTTTTCTGTTTCTCTCTCTCCCTCTGTTTTTTTCTGTCTCTGCTCCCTCCTTTTCCCTCAATGTTTTATCTCCCTCCCTCTCTGTGTTCTCTCTTTTTCTCCTCTCTCTCTTTCTGTTTTCTCTCTGTTCTCTCCTCATCTCCCTCTTTCTCTGTTTTCTTTTCTGTTTTCTCTCCGTTCTCTCTCTTTGTTTTTCTCCCCATTCTCTGTTTTCTCTCCATTCTCTCTGTTTTCTTTTCTTTTCTCTGTTTTTCTCTCTCTCTGTTCTCTCTCTGTTTTCTCTCCATTCTCTGTTTTCTCTCTGTTTTCCCTCCTATTCTCTCTGTTTTCTTTTGTTTTATCTCTCTCTCTCTCTCTCTGTTTTCTTTTCTGTTCTCTCTGTTTTCTTTTCTCTCTGTTTTCTTTTCTCTCTCCTCCTCCAGACCCTCAGCGTCTCATGTCCGTGGCCGAGTGTTTGTCGTCGCTGCTCTTTCCATTCCAGTGGCAGCACGTGTACGTTCCCGTCCTGCCGGCATCGCTCCGGCACTTCCTGGACGCTCCGGTGCCGTACCTCATGGGTCTGCAGGGCCGGGGCGACAGGGACCGCACCTGTCTGGACCTGCCGCAGGAGGTACTCCACAGATAATAAAACAAGACCTGTTGAGCCGCCACCTTAACGTGGTGGAGGTTTGAGCCCGAATGATCCCAGGAGCTGTGTTGTCAGGGGTTTCATGCCCCTGGTCGGGTCACCCAAGGCAAACAGGGCCGGGGGGACGGGTCAGACTAAGAGCGGTTCAGAAGCCCTTTATGAAGACGATAACGAGGCCAGTGATGTCGCCTGCAATGATGGTACCGGGGCCCCACCTGGAGCCAGGCCTGGAGTAGGAGCTCGAGGGCGAGCGCCTGGTGGCCGGGCCTTTCCCCACGGGCCTGGTCAGGCACAGCCCAAAGGAGTGACATGGGGCTGTCCTCTTGTGGACCCACAACCTGCAAGAGAAGCCGCAAGGGGCCGGTGCGAAGAGATCTGGGCAGCGGCCAAATGTAGGGGCCCCGATCACCAGATCTCCGGACATGAAGTCTGGCTCTGGGGACATCACCTCTCTGGAGGTGGAGCCTGAGCTGGTGGAGGTTCCCGTCAGAGCCAGTCGGCCTCACCTCCTACACAGCCTGGGCTCTGAACCCGACTCCTGGAGGGACTGGACTCTCCATTTCTGTGGCGTTGGAGCTGGTGAGGCTCATGGCCACAGCTCAGCCGCTGCTGCTGGAGTTTCCCCCGGGGAAGGAAGGAGAGGGTCGCCCCTTCGGGTCGGGGCAGGTCTCTCTGTGGTGTCGGGCCCCACAGCAGTGCAGGGGACCCGGCCTCTGGGAGTCTCTGAGGGGGGCTGGACACTGCACCCGGGGACTCCAGTTCTACTGGGGACTTCAACGCCCATGTGGGTGACAGTGACACGTGGACGTGATCGGGAGGAACGGCCTCCCTGATCTGAACTCGAACGGATTCTGTTAATGGACTCTGAGCCTGTCACAGTTTGTCCATGTTCCAGCACAAGGTCCACCCGGCCCCAGATAAGAGGAAGAACATGGATGGATGGTTTGATGAGGGAGTTCAGATCGGGCTCTTTCTGCTCAGATCAGTTAAAATAAAACTCAGATTAAAGTCTCACAGAGCCTCAGACAGAGCAGTGCCTCTGGTTAGCATCACACCCACAGGGAATGTTAATAATATCAGCTGTATTAATTAATCTCTTTCCTCTCACTTTTTTCTGTCTCTTTCTCTCTCTCTCTCTCCACACCCTGCCCACTCTCTCTTTATCCCTCCTTCGCTCTCTCTCTTTTCTGTTTCTTCTCTCTCTCTTTCTCTTTTTCCTCTCACCCCCTTTTCACCTTCTCCCTTCCCGTCTACACTTTTTGCTCTCTCTCCTCTTTTCCTTCTCCTCTCTCTTCTCTCGCTCTCCCTATCCCTCTTCTCTCTCTCTCACTTCTCTCCTCTTTCTTCTCTCTCTCTCCATCTCTCCACCCCTCACTGTCTCTCCTCCCTCCTCGTTTTCTTCCTCTCTCTCCTCTTCTTTCTCCTTTCCTCTTTATTATACCTCTCCTCTTTCTTCTCTTTCTCTTTTCTTTCCCCTCTCTTTTCTTTTTGTCTCGCTCTCCTCTCCCCTTTCTCCTTTCCTCTTTCTTCTCTCTCCATCTCTCCACCCCCCCTTTCTCTTACCCTCTATCCTTTTTCTTCCTCTCTTCTTTCTTCTACCTCTCCTCTTTCTCCTCTCTCCTCCTCTCTCCTCTCCTCTCTCCTCCCTTTCTCCTCCCTCCTTCCCTCTCCCAGGCAAGCTTATGCTTTGTGGATCTGGACCGTCGCTCCGTGGATCTTCCGGAGGATTTCCCCCAGTTTCCTCTGAAGTCGGAGCTGATCCAGGATCTTCTGGAGGTCCTGGGGGGCTCGTCCGCCGCCTCCGCCCCAGAGTCGAGCTCCTGTCCTGGGTCACCGCGGCCGGCCGGCTCCCTCACCAGCCCCGGAGCCCCCCGGAGGAACAGCCTGGAGGCGCTCGACCGGAACGGGAACAACCTGCCCCCCGACCGGAACTCCGACCAGAACGCCATTCTGGAGCTGCTGCAGAAGAACGAGACGCTGGAGCGGCTGCAGGCGCTGACGAGGAGGGCGGGGGTGAGCGTCGCCCGGGTGGAGGCGCTACGGGCCGGGGTCCAAAGTCAGAGGTCCGAGGTGAGAAATGAGGGGAAAAATATAAAAACTATAATATATAAAAACAAATACAACAAATCTGACATGAACTATACTGAAACCCCCTGGACCTGGTTTAGACCTGGTTTAGACCGGGTGTAGACCTGGTTTAGACCTGGTTTAGACCTGGTATAGGCCTGGTTTAGACCTAGTTTAGACCTGGTTTATACCTTGACCGTTTTCTGTTCAACATTTTTAGTGGAGAAGGAGGAAGAAAATCGTAACAGTGAATTTTCTTGTCAAATCTAAACCGTTCCCTCTGGTTTTCCATGTTCTCTGTGTTCTCCGTCTTCTCCGTGTTGTGCAGTCGGAGCATCGTTCGGAGCGCCGGTGTCCGAGCTCGTGCCTGGACGAGGAGAGGAGCGCGGCCGTGCTGAACGCTCGGCTCAGGGAAGTCTTCGCCGACCGTTTCCTCTCCATGTTCTGCGACTACGAGGCGTTCGTGGTCCACAGCTGCTCCGACCTGCAGACGTGGCTGACGGCGCGAGAGAACATGCACAACTTCGACAAGGTGATGAGAACCACCCCGGAACCATCCCGGACTCCGACTTTACTGATCCACAGGGAAAACAGGGAAATGACTCAGACACAGGAGCTCAAATATCAGAAAAGTATTATAATAAGAAAACAAATAAAGATGGCAAAAAATACATTGAAAATAAGCAGGAAAAATAGCAAATGTACAACACTTATGCGTCATCTCCTCTCTCCTTTCTCCTCTTTCCTTTCTCCTCTCCTTTCTCCTCTCCTCTCTCCTCTCTCCTCTCCTCTGGTCTCTCCTCTCCTCTTTCCTTTCTCCTCTCCTTTCTTCTCTCTCCTCTCCTTTCTCCTCTCTCCTCTCTTTTCTCCTCTCCTTTCTCCTCTCCTCTCTCCTTTCTCCTCCCTCCTTCCCTCTCTCCTCTCCTGTCCTCTCTCCTCCCTCCTCTCCTCCCTCCTCTCCTCCCTCTCCTCCCTCTCCTCCCTCCTCTCCCCTCCTCTCCTCTCTCCTCCCTCCTCTCTTTCCCTCCTCCTCTCCTCTCCTCCCTCCTCTTCTCCCTCCTTCCCTCTCTCAGGCGTCCTTTCTCTCAGAGCAGCCGGAGCCCTTACTTCCTTTCCTCTCCCGTTTCATCGAGACTCAGATGTTCGCATCGTTCGTCGATCAGAAGATCATGTCGCAGTGGGAGCAGAAGGAGGCGCTGCTGAGCGTCTTCGACCAGCGCCTGGAGAAGAAGAAACTCCACCAGCTGCGAGCGCCCGGCCTCAGCTCCGCCCACAGTGCCCGCCGCACCGCCCTGTACCAGGCTGGTGAGAGTCTGCGCCCACTTACACCTGTCTAAACCCACTTACACCCATCTAAACCCACTTACACCTGTCTCCGCCCACTTACACCTGTCGAAACCCATCTCCACCCATCTAACCCCATCTCTGTGAAGTTGGCCCCATCAAACACAAACCTACACAAAACTATGTCTATTGTCTATTTGTACTGTTGTTTGTGCTGCAAAAAGTTTTGTTTGTGCTGAAAAAAGTTTTGTTTGTGCTGCTTTAGTTTTTGAGAAATTAACGATTCTTTTACAGGTCAAATTGGGGTCCAGTATCAGACTTTAGCGGTAAACGTGTGCACACTGCGGTAATTAATGATCTGCTAAATGCTGATAATTCACACCTCTGTTCACAGCTCATTTACATATCAGTGCGTGTCCAGTAACATGTACAAACACTATAGTCACTTTACAGTCGGCCAGTGTAAGAGAAAACATGTTAGAGAGCGTTTACACTGAAACAAATCACCCTATCAGTGTATTGGAAACGATTTGCATTCACACACATCGCGTCTGGATCACCAGAAACACTAGACACATGACTCGGCTGGAGTCACAACATCACGTCGTCACGTGGGCGGTAAAAACAAGGAGCGATGCGCTGTGTCTGAAGTTGCCGTAGCACAAAAACAGGCTGTTTTCTCTTCTGTTAGCGACTGTAAAGTGACTATAGTAGCCGTATATATGTTACTGGACACGCACTGATATGGAAATGAGCTGTGAATAGAGGTGTGAATTATCGGCAATTAGCAGATCATTAATTACCGTGGTGCACACGTATTTACCGCTAAAGTAACTGTTGGTGGAGTGGTGTTTGTGTGGTCTTAAGTGGGGGCAAATATTTATGATAATAGAAATTTAACTTCTTAGAAGGGAGTCTTTTTGCTGATACCATGTTTATTGTATATAGTTTTTATCTGTGAATGATGTTAATGAAATAATATGTGAAATTTTATATAAGGGTTTGATGATGAATTGATTGTTTTTTGTTTTTTTTATGGGAAATATTGATAACGAATTACTAGTAGTAGTTTTAATAAGATTCAATGCAGATGAGTTTATCATTGTGTAAATTTTATTGTTATTTATGTGTATTGATGAAATGATAATTGTAAATGTTTAAGGACCACAGATATGGTTATAATCTGGTGCAGACATTTTTGCCTTGGCTTTATGTTACGCACTGATATGTAAATGAGCTGTGGATAGAGGTGTGAATTATCGGCATTTAGCAGATAATTAATTACCGCGGCGAACACGCATTTACCGCTAAAGGCTAATAGCGGTAGTTTACTCACAGCACTTTCTTTACTGGCAAGAATATCGCACAAAACCACCATCAGGACGACCGACTGTTTTAAATATGACGTAAAGAGGCAGAAGAACAAGAAATGTCACCTAAATAAACCTGACTGAAAATCCAGTAGAGCCAAACCTAAGTTTAATAAACAACTGAACTACATCACTAAATATATCTGCGATTATATCGGCAGCTCCAACTCCCATTTTATCGGTATCATATCGGCCCAGATCGGCGAGATTTAGGCCGATATGTCTCCAAGAGTCCATATCGATATATTGGTCGGGCCCACACAGAATCAGGACCCGGGGTTAAACAGGATTGCACTCATTTCAGTGGAGAATCTGAGTAAAGTTTGCAGCTAAAACACGACAGGGAGGCTTTAAAACAGCCCCGTACGAAATAAAACCACCGCCCTGACGATGGAAATGTCCGGAATAAAGTGAATAAAGTGAGCGTGCGTTTCCCCTCCAGCCCAGGCGGTGGAGCAGCGGTACCAGAACATCGACCACACGGCGGTTCTGCCTCACCTCCTGAACATGAGGATTGGAGAAGGACGATTCGAGCCGGGACACTTCCCCGAGCTGCAGAGAGACGCCCTCAACAGCGCCCCCAGCAGGTCAGAGCCAGGACTGAACCGGGACTGAACCAGGGACCAGGACTGAACCAGGGACTGAACCAGGACTGAACCAGGGACTGAACCAGGACTGAACCAGAGACTGGGACTGAACCAGAGACTGAACCAGGACTGAACCAGAGACCGGGACTGAACCAGAGACTGAACCAGGACTGAACCAGGACTGAACCAGGAACCAGGAACCAGAACTGAACCGGGACTGAACCAAGGACCGGGACTGAACCAGAGACCGGAACTAAACCAGGACTGAACCAGGGACCGGGACTGAACTAGAGACCAGGACTAAACCAGGGGCCGGGACTGAACTAGAGACCAGGACTAAACCAGGGGCCGGGACTGAACCAGAGACTGGGACTGAACCAGAGACTGAAGCAGGACTGAGCCAGAGACCGGGACTGAACCAGAGACTGAAGCAGGACTGAACCAGAGACCAGGACTGAACCAGAGACCAGGACTGAACCGGGACTAACAGGACTAAACCAGGGACCGGGACTGAACCAGGACTGAACCAGGACTGAACCAGGGACCGGAACTAAACCAGGACACATCCATTGATTAGTTAAACCGTCTCACATTTTCCCGGGTTTACGGTTTTACTGTTACACTACAAAGCTGCATTAAACACATTATTCCTCAAAGTCTCGAATGAGTTTGAGGCGTCGTTAGAAAGTTTTAGAACCATAAATTGGGCTTTACTGTCTCCTCCGTGAAAGTCTGACTTCACCCTCGAGCGGGTGTATAAAAGACGGTCCACAGAGCCAGTTTATTTCTGTTTATGTGACTGTTTTAGTCGTGTTCCTTGTTATATCTTGTTGCACCACCAGAGGCTGCACGATGCTGCGTTCATCTCTTGTCTCGGACTTTTAACCCCTGAAGACCTAAGGGGAATTTTACTACATTTCTCCTCGCCTTTTCTTAATTTTGCTTTTAAAACTGCCCCTTTTACCCCCTAATGAAGTGTTCTACCTCCTTTTGTTCAGTCCAACCTGTTATTTCACAATCTGCTGCCGTAGTTGTGTCATGAGGCTGTGATAAAAGCTACAGGACCAGAAACAGAGATGAAAAAAAAAACAGAAAATAAAAGTCACACTCTTTTATACAAAACACACAGCAAACATGTAGAAACAACTTTCTGGACATAAAAAATGCTTGATTTAGAGCCTTAGCTACAAAAATGCAAGATATTAAGTCTGTAAGTAAATAAAAAATTTCCTTATTGCCCTAAAAACAAAAAAAAAGTGCAGTGGCCCCATGACTTTCCTGGTCCAGTCCTGGAAACGGCTCCTGTCAGGTCCAGGGCCAGAGTCACAGCACTTCTGCATTTCCATGGTGGAAATGACATTTGGATTTGTTCATTTGGACTGAAATAAACCTTTAAATAAAAATAGAAAGGGATGCCCAATTACACACACCAAGATGCGTAATTTGCCATTTATGTGAGAATTAACTCCACTTAGAGCGACTTTTTCGCTCGTTATAAACACACACAGTCAGAGGAGTCGACCATCTTGACTCACTTCACTCTTTGGCAAAGTTTGGGCCGATAAAAATGGACAGAGCGCATGAGTTTGGGGAAAACAAAGTTCCTATTGGACACTCGTTTTGCGCACGTCATCACACAGCGTGAGTGTGATGTAGGATAAAGCCGCAGAAATGTAGGATAAAGCCGCAGAAATGTACGGAAACCTCTATGTCTGCACTTTCAGAGGGAAAAAAGTAAGTTTCTGTCTTTTACGGTTAGAAAGTTCTGCGCGGTTATATTCCTCTGTACAGTGTACGACGTGTTAACGTCTAAATAATCATGTGCGTTCTTTCGGTAGAATCACACAAACAGCCTTAGACATTAAAGAATCGTTCTACAGGTACCTGGATGTGACTCCCTCATTCTTCAAACTCACTTGAACATTTATCGGTTCTGATCCGACACCTGTAGTGACGACAGCGCCGCCATTTTTTACACACAGTCACAGTCCTCATGACACGGGGAACTTTAATAAAACGTCTCCATCACAAACTTTTGGGCTCAACGTCACACACGAAGCGTCAGTCAGGTCTTTTTCTTCCTCCTCGCTGCGTGTGGATGGAAATTTCCGAGTGGAACCACGTATCTCTGCCTGTTCTTCTTCTCCTCTGTGCTGTTGGTGTTTGCAGGTGGACGCTCAGAGGAACAGCGCCTCCCTCTGGTCCTCACAGACACGCACAGGCCCCCAGGAAACCAGAGCCCAGACCGGACCCTGAGCAGAAGGAGGTACAGAACTCGCCCTCCTCTCTTCATCCACCGCTCTCTCCATCCCTCCTGCTTTTTTCTCTTTTTTCTGGTTGCATGTTCGTTTTTTTCATTTGTTTTATTTTGTTTTTTTTGTTGCGCGCTCTTCATTTTTTCTTCTGTTTCCTTCTTCTCTGCATGTCCTCCTCCTCCAACTCTTGCTGCTACCCTCTGTCTTTTCTCCTCTCTCTCTTTCTCCTTCTTTACTTCCTCCTCCTCCTCCCCTCCTCTTTCTCTCTTTACTCCTCATTTTCTTGCTCCCTCCTTCCTTTATCCTCCTTCTCTTCCTCGTCTCCTTCTTCTACTCTCCTCCTTCTCTCCTTTTCTTCTCTTCTTCTTCTTCTACTCCTTCTCATCCTCCTTCTCCTCTCCTTCTCTTCTTTTCTTTTTCTACTGCTCATCCTTCTCTTCTTTTCTTCTCTTCTCCTTCTCTTCTTCTTTTCTTCTTTTCTTCTCATCTTCTATGACTGCTTCTCTTCTCATTCTCCTCCTCTTCTTGTCTTCTCTTCTTCTTCTACTCTTTCCTCTCCTCTCCTTTTCCTCCTCCCCTTCTCTTCTCTTCTTCTACTCCTTCTTTTCTTCCTCTCCTTCTCTTCTTTTCTCTCTCTTTCTCCCTCCTCTCTCTCTTCTCTTTCTTCACTTCCTCCTCCTCCCCCTCTCTTCTTTCTCTCTTTCCTCCTCATTTTCTTGCTCCCTTCTTTCTTTCTCTTCCTCCTCTCCTTCTGCTCTTCTTCTCTTTTCTTCTTCTACTACTACTTCTCCTCCTCCTTTTTTCTTTTTTCTTCTTCTTCGACTCCTTCCTCTCCTCCTCTCCTTTTCCTCTTCCCCTTCTTCTCTTCTCCTCTTCTTTTCTTCTCTTCTTCTTCTACTCCTTCTTTTCCTCCTCCCCTTCATCTCTTCTCCTCTTCTTTTCTTCTCTTCTTCTTCTACTCCTTCTTTTCCTCCTCTCCTTTTTCTCTTCTTTTCTCTCCCTTTCTCCCTCCTCTCTCTCTTCTTTCTTCACTTCCTCTTCCTCCTCTCCTCTTTCTCTTTCCTCCTCATTTTGTTGCTCTCTCCGTCTTTTTTCTCTTCCCCCCTCCTCTCATTCTCTTTCTTTCTCCTCCTTCTCTTCCCCCTCTCCTTCTTCTCTTCTTCTCCTCCTCGCCTTCTCTTCTCCTTTTCTTCTTTTCTTCTATTATTCTTCTACTTCTACTTCTCCTTCTCGTCTTCTCTTCCTCCTCTCCTACTTCTCTTCTTCTCTTCCTTGCCTTCTCTTCTTCTTTTTTTCTCTTCTCCTTTTCTTTTTTCTTCTCTTCTTCTACTTTTTCTCCTCCTCTTCTCTTCTCCTCTACGTTTTCTCTTCTTTTCTTCTTCTCTCCTCTCCTCTTCCGCCTCCTCCTCTTCTCTCTCCTCCTCCTCTTCTCTCTTTTCCTCCTCTTCTCTCCTCCTCCCCTCTCCTGTCCTCTCTCCTCCTCCTCGCTCCTCTTCTCCTCCTCCTCTTCTCTCAGTCATTCGTTTCCGTAGAGGACGATGGTGCGTCTTTCTTAAACTTGTTGGTGTTTTGGGATCCCGACGTTCCTCAGGCAAAGCCCCGGAAATCTGCGTCTGCCTCCTGCCTGGTACGTGCCCCAGATGCCCTCCCGTCCTCCTCCAGATGCCCTCCCGTCCTCCTCCTGTGCCCCAGATGCCCTCCCATCCTCCTCCAGATGCCCTCCTGTCCTCCTCCAGATGCCCTCCCGTCCTCCTCCAGTTGCCCTCCCATCCTCCTCCCGTGCCCCAGATGCCCTCCCGTCCTCCTCCCGTGCCCCAGATGCCCTCCCGTCCTCCTCCTGTGCCCCAGATGCCCTCCCGTCCTCCTCCTGTGCCCCACATGCCCTCCCGTCCTCCTCCTGTGCCCCAGATGCCTTCCTGCTCCTCATGTCATAACCTGCACCTGACTCACTGGGGCCAACCCGGAAATCCAAATGTCCTGCCCGTAGTTGATCCTAAAGAGGCCGTTATAGACAGAACTTTGACCCTAAAGTCCCGTTTTTAACAAATCTGCACGAAAATGCCAAAATAACACCAGGGAGAGTTCCACACTTCTATTTTAGACCCATTTACACAGATAATCGGGAGAAAAAAAGAGTTTTGGTGTTTAGTGACTCTTTAAAGGAGCACTGAATCCTTTTCCTATCCCATCCCATGAACATGCGGAGCAGGGACACTTTTGTCCTGAGGAGTCTTCCTCACCTCACACTGCCCTGACACAGGATCTGCCTCCAAAATTGTGAACCTGACACCTGTGAATGTCCTCTGTAAACTAATGTCCTCTTTCCTCTCCTCTCCTCTCTCCTCTCTCCTCTCCTCTCTCTTCTCCTCTCTCCTCTCCTCTCTCCTCTCCTCTCTCCTCCTCTCCTCCTTTGCTCCTCCTCAGGTGCAAGAGTCTCGTGCTCTGGGGAAGCCTCCTCTCCGTCAGCCCAAACTCTCGGATGTTTCTCCATCCGTCATTGCTCAAACCAACTGGAAGTTTGTGGAGGGACTCCTCAAGGAGTGTCGCCTCAAGGTACAGAGGAATCCACACCTCCTCCTCTGCTCCTCCTCTGCTTCATCTGCTCCTCCTCTATTCCATCTGCTCCTCCTCACCTCCTCCTCTCCTCTCCTCCTCCTCTCTTCTCTCCTCCTCTCTCCTCTCCTCCTCTCTCCTCTCTCCTCTCTCCTCTCCTCCTCTGCTCCTCTGCTCCTCTCCTCTCTCCTCCTTTCCTCTCCTCTCTCCTCCTCACCTCCTCTCCTCCTCCTCTCCTCTCCTCCTCACCTCCTCCTCCTCCTCAGACGAAGCGCCTCCTCGTGGCTAAAATGGGTCGTGAAGCGGTGGAGTTGGGTCACGGTGAAGCTTTGATCTCGGGTTTGGAGGAAAACACTTTGGTGTCATCTCTGTGCGACCTCCTGGAGAGAGTCTGGAGCCACGGACTGCAGGTCAAACAGGTGAGGACTGAACCGGGACTAAACCGGGACTAAACCAGGACTGAACCGGGACTGAACCGGGACTGAACCGGGACTGAACCGGGACTAAACCAGGACTAAACTGGGACTAAACCAGAACTGAACCAGGGACTAAACCAGGGACTAAACCAGGACTGAACCAGGACTGAACCAGGACTGAACCAGGACTGAACCGGGACTAAACCAGGTCTAAACCAGGACTAAACCAGGACTAAACCAGGACTGAACTAGGACTGAACCAGGTCTTATTTTGTATAAAACCTTCTCATCCTTTAGTTTTTAGATCTGTACAAATCAGTCCTGCACAGGTCTAATTTTGACAATAGCACCCGACCCGTTTTCCCACAGAACTGAAATAAAATTCTGCACCTGATCCGACCCGATATAAATACAAACCGACACCTGAACCGCACCCGAATGAAAATCAGTCCGAGAGCTAAAAAAGAGCCACAACTTTACACTCTCCACTCGCTCATTTTCTTTTTAGCTCCTTGGAGTCACTTGGAGCTGCAGGACGTCACATGTGAGGTTTTAAAATGAGATTTGTGGGAAAGTGCACAGCAAAAACATGGATTTTACATTTAATCATCTTGTAAAAACAACGGCATTTTTGCGTTTCACTCAAACACAGCCCTGTTTTTGTTCGCACATGATGTTTTGTAAACCGCAGATTAGACCTGCGCTCTCCTGCGTCCGACACAGCACATTTTAAATTTTTCACTCGTTTCATTCAAATTTGCGGTTCACCCGTCGGGTATCCGCATTTTATTTTGTCAGTTCAGATTTCAGTGTTTTTGTCACATGCACTCCCTGAGTAGGGATGTAAACCAGTAACTGTTTTTTCTGAAATGAGCCACGACGATGTTTCAAATGAGCTTCTGACACTTGACTAACAGCTTCAGCACTGTCACGAGTGAGAGCCACAGCAGCTCCACTCCAGTCCAAATGCACCTGAGAGACACCAGTTCTGGTGTCTCTCAGTGACCTTCATGATTGTGTGTTTTTTGTGTTTTTATGTTTTTCATGTGTTTTTGTGTTTTTCGTGTGTTTTCGTGTGTTTAGGGGAAGTCGTCTCTCTGGTCTCACCTGCTCCATTATCAGGCCCGCGAGGAGCGACTGGAGCAACAGGCTCAGAGCGCACAGGGTATGGATACTTCACACACCACACGAACAAGAAAAGAAATATCCATCCATCCATCCATCTTCTCCCGCTTAATCCGGCTGGGTCGCGGGGGCAGCTTGCTGCCCAATCCTCATAGCACCTGACCCCCCCTATGAACCCCTCTGCAGGTGGTGAGCCCACAGGAGGGAGAAAATAAATATAAATATGAATAAATAATACGGCCATGTTTACACTCACCTCAGGAAAAAAAAAATTAATTCATTATAATTTATTTGTTTGTGATTATTTATGTTTTTTTTCCTCTGCTAATGTTTATTTCCATGGAAATGGTGTTGCTTTGGCTATAATATTCCGCAGTATTGTATAAACTCATGTTTTTAAAGAGTATAATTTGTTTTTGTGTGTGTTTGTGCAGGGGATCAGGAGAGGAGGAGGAGGTCTGACTGCAGCCCTCCGAACTTGGCTCGTCTGTCTCTGCTCCAGGACATGAGGTGAACACAAACTGTATCTGAGCCCCGTATGAATCCACATGAGTCCACTGTGTGTGTCTGTGTTTCCTGCCTTGATTGATTATTTTTGAAATAAAATGACAAAATATCTCAAACAATTACAGTATCTAATGTTACTAGAATCTGAACTAGCATAATTTAACTAGCATAAAGTAAAGTGAATTTGGTTAAATTGCGACTCTATTGTTGTTTGCATGTAACAGAACATACAACATAAATCACTGACTTAAACTATTCAAAGTTTGATGCTGAAAGCTCAAAGTTTCCTTCTTATTCTGCAGAATCAGGTAAATCCAGTGTCCTGCAGGTGCAGAGGATCATATCCATAGACCGTATATATGATGCATCGCAGCTCTGCCATGAGGAGGCACCACATTTAACTTCTCACTCATGATTGGCTCTTGTGGTTGCTATGATACTCGTAGGAGGATTTCCAAATATGGACCCGGCTCCAGATTCGCTCCTGTAACCGTGGCAACAGGAGCCTCATTTTAGCAACGCTGTGGAGACGACACTCACTTAGTCCACTTATATATACAGTCTGTGGTGTGTCTGCAAATAATTACAAAAAGTTTTCTTCAGGGATCAGGAGGTGTGCTGTTAGAGTTAAGAGTTGTGAAAGGCACACGACTAAATATCTTCTCTTGTTTAGACGACTATAATGTACTTTTCTCTGGCATTAGCCACCGTGCACTTAAAACTTACAGTTGGTCCAAAATTCTGCTGTGCACCTTTTAAGAGGAACCAAAGATCGTGAATGGACCGGCCCCACAGTACATCTCGATCATTCTTGATCATTGGACATCCAAATTTACACCTGCACATGTGCTCTGAGGTCTGACGGCCAGATCCAGCTCATGGTGCCTAAAGGCCGCTACACACTACAGGATTTTTCTTTCTTAAATGATTTTTGAACGTGCATCAAAAAGCGCAAACACCACAGACACGAGGAGAATCTGATGAGCAGCGGGATCTGTGTGTGGACCACAGGATATAAAGCTGTGAGGCTGTGATGGCGTCAGCTGTTTCCTGTCTACAGTAAAACCACTCGCTCTGAGACTCTGAAGTGTTCAAAGATCAGAGCTCTGCACTTCCAGTTTAGACACAAAGATTAAATGTTTTCTGTGACAAAATGTTGCTGGGCATTTTTTTTGCTGATTGGGCGGAAATCACTTAACCCAATCTGGCAATGCTGGAGGTAAACATGTTGAATCAAATATAACTTTTACTGATAATGTAATACTGATTTATTTTGAATTACACAAACATTGGACAAGATGGACAAGTTATTCCTGTTATAATTTGGTGCTTTGGTTCAAGGCGATTACGGCTCACAACCACAGACTGTGTTAAGCCACTTTCACATTGCGACGCAAAACCGATGAGTTTGCAAAGTGTTTTTTCGGAGGGGGAAAGCGCTGGGATTTGCAAAGTATCACCATATGAACGCAAACATTCGCCATGGCCTCATCAAGTTCGCAATGGCAATTTTTTTGTTAAAAAAAATTTGTCAGGTTCGTCGAGGCATCGCTAACGTTCTCGAGCCTTCGTTATTGAATCACTATTGATTTAGTAGCGATTCTTAACAAAAAATAACAAACCCTCTGCTAACACTCACGATTCACGTCTGAAATTAAACTGATATATAAACAAATAGATGATTTTCTGGACTACATCACAGACAAACTGCAAAAGACACAACAGATCACTGCAGATCACGGCAGAGGCAGGGATGTATTTTATTATAGTTCTATGGGCAGAGTCAGGAGATGCGCCTGTTCCTCTGGAGCCGGAATCAGTCCATCCTCTGAGCCGGAGCCTTTGACAGTGAACCCAGCTTCATCTGTCCCACAACAGCCACCTCCAGATCCTCCAGTTCATCCAGACATAAGGAGAAGGAACCATCCGAGGCCCCACTTTATTCCCACGGTTTGACTGATGAAGAAGAAGTGGAACTCTGCAATTGGTCCAGAGATCATCCTATTTTCTTTATATATACCAGAAGGTCAGTACATCGCAAAGCAGCGCCAAGTCGCCAAGTATTGAATCACATCCACATCGTAAGTCCTCGCCGATAGTTCGCCAACAGTCGTCAGTATTCATCAAGGTGTCGCTATGAGATTGCCGTAACAACATCTTTGCATCGCAGCACCTCGTCACGACATCGTTAGCACATCGCGGTGTGACAAAGTATCGTCAACAGTTCGTAAATATATCGCAAAAGAGGAACACTAGTGATGTCTTGACGAGGTGTTTGCGATATTGTGGTTGCCAACGCATCACATATGCCTCAACAGCCACTGTGAAAGGGGCTTGAAGAAGTGTTCTGAGCGAGTGTGCCGGCACCCACAGCGTTCAGCTCGGGTTCAGCTGCTAGCCTCTGTGAGGAGAATTGGGAGCCAGGTCCATGTTAGGAAGAGGAATTTCTTGACAGATAAAATAGCAAAAAAAAAACAAACAAAAAAACACCCCACCAGGATCTTGTAGAGTGGGTTAATACAAATATTTAAGACCAAAATGTTAAGGCCACTGCAGCAGTTACAGAGAGAGGGCCCACATATTCCAGTGGAAGTTAATGGAAACTTCCGATTTGTGGGTGTTGGCGCAGACTTGTTCAGTTGTATCTGGTCCTTTGTTCGGTTGGTTGTTGACTGATCAATTGTTTGTTTGTCTGTTTGTTTGTTCATTTATTTGTTTGTTTGTTTGTTTGTTCGTTTTCGCTGGTTCGTCCTCAGACATGTGCAGCTCATGTCCGAGATAAAGACGGACGTGGGCCGATCTCGCGCCTGGATCCGACTCTCCCTGGAGAAGAAGACGCTGTCACAACACCTCAGACAACTGCTGTCCAGACCAGGCCTGACCAAGTGAGTCCTGAACCAGGTCTAGACCAGGACTAAAGCAGGTCTAAACTAGGTCTAAACCCGGTCTAAACCCGGTCTAAACCCGGTCTAAACCCGGTCTAAACCCGGTCTAAAGCTGGTCTAAACCCGGTCTTGTTCGCAGGAAGCTTTATAAACGTTACGCGTTCCTTCGCTGTGAGGAGGAGAAGGAGCAGTTCCTCTTCCACCTTCTGTCGCTCAACGCCGTCGACTATTTCTGCTTCACCAACGTCTACACGACCATCAGTGAGTTCTGCACCGCTCCACCTGATGATGTCACGAGGTGGAGTCAAAACAATCTGCTCCACCTCTGCTCAAAGGTCACGTTTTAAAGCTCCTGTATCACACAAACTGAGCTGGAGTCATGTTTGTTTCATTCACATGTTTGAGTGACTCTTTATTATTTGTCTGTTACATCTGCGAAGCTGCAGACGCTCTGCTCCACCCTGTGATGTCATGAAGGGATAGTTTTTAAATAAACAGTGAACATTTTACCTTTAGTTCAGTCGAGATCGGCAACTCCAGGACTGAAATGATCCAGATCAGGGGTTTTGGGTGAATGTTTCTCCCCCTTCCCCAAACCTCTCCTGCCCCCTACAGGCCTGTGGAGTATCCTGCCCCCTACAGGCCTGTGGAGTAAATGCAGCTTCTGTTCCTGCAGAGACGAGTTTCAATAACAACTGATCATAGATTTTTTAAATATTGCATTTTTATATATTTTTTAAAAAAATGCATCATAAACGATTTTTGCAACAGTAAAAATTTCCAACTTAGGGCTGTCAACGTTTAACTCATGCAATTAATCACAAAAACATATCGCATTAATGTTTTATTTTAACGCAGATTAATCCCACAGTTTATTCTGAACTCTCCACTGTGGAAAGTGCGCAGGTTATTAGGTCAGTGATCAGGTCTGTCCATACGCAACAACATCAGAACAGATCAGAGTCACAGAGACCCTTAAACTTTTTGTTTCGTAGCATTAAAATGGAATCTGTGATGTCGTGTGTGTGTCATATATGTGTGTGGGTGTGTGTGTGTGTGTCATATATGTGTGTGTGTGTGTCATATATGTGTGTGTGTTGCAGTGAAGTGTGTGTGTCTTACGTGTATGTGTGTGTCGTGTGTGTGTTGCAGTGATGTGTGTGTGTGTCTCACGTGTGTGTGTGTCTTACGTGTGTGTGTGTGTTGCAGTGATGTGTGTGTGAGTCTTTCGTGTGTGTGTATGTTGCAGTGATGTGTGTGTGTGTGTCTTACGTGTGTGTGTCTTACGTGTGTGTTGCAGCGATGTGTGTGTGTGTGTGTCATATATGTGTGTGTGTGTGTTGCAGTGATGTGTGTGTATGTCTTACGTGTGTGTGTTGCAGTGATCAGAATCAGATCAGAATCAGAATTACTTTTATTCATCCCTGAGGGGAAATTTTCTTCATTACAGATGCAACCGACCAAGAGCATGTAGATAGAATCAAGTTTCAAAAATAAGATAAGATAAATACAATAAGATAAAAGATAAAAATAGTTCTCTCTGGGAAATAATTTACATCAGTGACAAATTTACAACTATATACATGTGTGAGCAGGGAATAGGATAAAGTAGGATACAATAGTTTGTGATTTAAAGTGCAGAGTTCAACAGTTTGATGGCGACAGGCAGGACAGATTTCCTGTGTCTCTCAGTGGAGCAGCGGCAGCAGCGTCTATGGCTGAAACAGCTCCTCTGATTGGCCAGCACCTTGTGGAGGGGGTGGGAGGGAGAGTCCAGAATAGTCCTGATTTTGTCCAGTATTCTCCTGTCCAACACCACAGTCAGAGATGTGTGTGTGTCTTATGTGTGTGTGTTGCAGTGATGTGTGTGTGTGTCTTACGTGTGTGTGTGTCTCATATGTATGTGTGTTGCGGTGATTGTGTGTGTGTGTGTCATATATGTGTGTGTGTTGCAGTGATGTGTGTGTGTGTCATATATGTGTGTGTGTTGCAGTGATGTGTGTGTGTGGCTTACGTGTGTGTGTTGCAGTGATGTGTGTGTGTGTTGCAGTGATGTGTGTGTGTGTCATATGTGTGTCTATGTGTTGCAGTAATGTGTGTGTGTCTGATGTGTGTGTGTTGCAGTGATGTGTGTGTGTTTTTCAGTGATGTGTGTGTCGTATATGTGTGTGTGTGTCTTACGTGTGTGTGTTTTGCAGTGATCTTTTACCGCGTGGCCATCATCCCAGTGAGGAAGTTCAGTAACAGCCTCCTCACCTCCCACCCCTGGGTGTGTGTGTCTGGGGAGCTCCGGGACTCCGGGGCCAGAACCATCCCCAAAAACCTGCTGGAGATGGGCTTCGAGGTGAGTGCGCCGCCACGGGGGGCTCTACACCCGGGTCTATGGCCGAGACTTTGACAGGAAGCTCTGGCCACCAAATGAATCCCACCAAACGAAAAAGTAATTGTATCAGAACACAGTTTATTCATACAATTTATTTATCTTCCATTTCATGACCTGGATTATAAAGAGAGAGACTCTTAGTCACGTTTAGTCAGATTTAAGTCCAAACACGTGAGGAGACACAAAGAGACCCTCTGTGGCTCTAGAGCTTTTCCCTAAACAAGAGCGTAAATCCTGTAAATCCTGGTCAGCTCCACACACCTGCCGAGTCAAATAAAACGCACTCGTCTCATCATCGAGATCCACCAAAGTAAAGCTTTAGTGTTTTAGAGGAGACTCTGTCCTCAGGAGCCGATTCACACCTCACATTTACTATATTTTCTGTAAGTCGTATTTTGGGGGTAAATTTATTTGATCAAGTCAGACTCCTGGAACAGACATTTCATCTTAAAGTTGAGTTATAGAAATAACAGAACAGAGAAGAACAGGCTGAACATGTGTCTGGTTTGTTCACGTCACATATGAACAGTTCTTCACAAAACTAGAGCAGAAACAACAGAACAAGTTTACCAAACTCTCCATCTCACTCCAAATCACTAAATCCACTGAATTCTACATCCTCGGTGTCACTTCTGAGCAGCTCCACCAACTCCAGATAAATCCAGCTTTTAGCCACGATGAACTTTTGTTTTCTTCATTTCAGTTCGAGTTTCCTCCACTTTTCTCCATCAAACACAAGTTTCTCTCACTCTAAACTTTCTTTCTGCTGCTCGATTTAAACTAGGATTAAGCCTGGTTTAGTCCTGGTTTAGTCCTGGTTTAGTCCTAGTTTAGTCCTGGTTTAGTCTTAGTTTAGTCCTGGTTTAGTCCTGGTTTAGTCCTGGTTTAGTCCTGCCTTAGACCTGGTTTAGTCTATGGTTTAGTCCTGGTTTAGTCCCTGGTTTAGTCCTGGTTTAGTCCCTGGTTTAGACCTGATTTAGTCCTGTTTTGTCCTGGTTTAGTCCTGCCTTAGTCCTGGTTTAGACCTGGTTTAGTCCTGGTTTAGTCCCTGGTTTAGTTCTGTTTAGTCCTGGTTTAGTCCTGGTTTAGTCCTTGGTTTAGTCCTAGTTTAGTCCTGGTTTAGTTTCTGGTTTAGTTCTTTTGTGTTTTCTTCATTTCAGTTCGAGTTTCCTCCACTTTTCTCAGTCAAACACAAGTTTCTTTCACTCCAAACTTTCTTTCTGCTGCTCGATTCCCGTTTTCAGATGCAGATTTCACGACTTGCAGCTTGTATTCTGCAGTTATATAAATTAAATGATATATTTATCGCAGGAAACACCCAAACCATGAAAAAAACGACTTGTGTGACTCTGAAAAATACTGTACACATAAAGTCCTTCAGTCACCCCGTGCTCCTGTTCACCACGAATCAGTAAATATGATATTTTTGTAAAAATGTTTAAAAATGCATCTGATTCGAACGCTTGAGGTTGAGTTTACGGAATTTAAAAATACAAAACGTTTCCTGCTGTAACTTGTGTGACTTTATTTCCTTCACGTTCGTTCGTGTCACTCCTTCATTTCCTTTAATTGCATTTGAATCGTTTTATTGAATCATTTTTGAATCAGTCTTGAGTTGATTTTGTTTTGATTTTGTTTTGATTTTGTTCTGGTTTGTGTTTGTCTCAGTCTGCGTTCAGGCCGCACTCTCACATCTCCACCGTCTTCAAGGTCAGAATCTCTCTCTCCTCTTCTCCCTTTCTCTTTCTCTCTGCTCTCCTCTCTCCTTTCTTTATCTCGTTCTCTTTCACCTCTCCCTCTCTCTCTCACTCTTCTCTCCTCATGCCTCCTTTAATTTAATAACAGCATAACTCACTCTCTCCTTTTCTCTCTCTAATCCCATCTCTCCTCCCTCTTTCCTCACGTCATTCTCTTCTTTCTTTCTCTTCTTTCTCTCCTCTTTCTCTTTCTATCCTCTCTCTGTCACCCTCTCTTCGCTTTCTCTTGTCTCTCTCTCTCTCTCTTCTCTCTTCTCTCCCTCTTTCTGGTTACTCTCTCTTCTCTTTCTATCCTCTCTTTCTTGTCACACTCTCTCTTCTTTCTGTCTCTCTCTGTAACTCTCTCTTCTCTCTCTCTCTTGTCACTCTCTCTTCTTTCTTTCTCTTCTTTCTCTCTTCTTTCTATCCTCTCTCTGTAACTCTCTTCTCTTTCTCTTGTCACTCTCTCCTCTCTCTCTTCTTTCTCTCTTCTCTCTCTTTCTTGTCGCTCTCTCTCCTCTTTCTATCCTCTCTCTTTCTTTCTTGTCACACTCTTCTTTCTCTCTCTCCTCTCTCTCTTGTCACTCTCTTCTCTCTCTCTGTGTAACTCTCACTTTCCTCTTTTTCTCTCTTGTCGCTTTCTCTTCTCTCCTTCCATGCTCTTTCTCTCTCTTTTGTCACTCCCTCTATCCTCTCTCCCTGTCACTCTCTCACCTCTCTCTGTGTCTTTCTCTCCCTCTTGTCACTCTCTTTTCTCTCTTTCTATCCTCTCTTTCTATCCCCTCTCTATCCTCTCTCTCGTCACTCTCTTTTTTCTTTCTTTCTCTTGTTACTCTGTCTTCTCTCTCTTCTCTTTCTTCTCTGACTTTCACTCTCTCTTCTCTTTCTCTCTCTGTCACTCTCTCTTGTCACTCTCTCCTCTCCTCTCTTGTCACTCTCTCTTCTCTTTCTCTTGTCACTCTATTCTCTTTCTCTCTTCTTTCACTCTCTCTTCTCTTTCTCTCTCTCTTCTCTTTCTCTTCTCACTGTCTTCTCTGTCTCTCTCTTCTCTTTCTCTCTTCTCACTCTCTTCTCTTTCTCTCTCTTGTCACTCTATTCTCTTTCTCTCTTCTTTCACTCTCTCTTCTCTTTCTCTCTCTCTTCTCACTGTCTTCTCTTTCTCTCCTCTTTCTCTCTCTGTCGCGCTCTCTTCTTTCTCCTCTCTTGTCACTCTCTCTATCCTCTCTCTCTCCTTCATCTCTCTTCTCTTTCTCTCTCTTGTCAATGTCTCTTCTCTCTCCTCTTGTCACTCTCTCTATCCTCTCTCTCTCCTTCATCTCTCTTCTCTTTCTCTCTCTTGTCAATGTCTCTTCTCTCTCCTCTCTTGTCACTCTCTCTCTTCTCTTTCTCTCTTCTCTCCTCCCTCCTTTCCTCGTTTTATTTCCCTCCTTTTCTCTCCTGATTGTCCCTCTCTCCTCTTCTCTCTTCCGTCTCCAAACACAAACCTCAGACTAAGCTCTAGACTCGAGCGCAGCGGCGCCTCAGACAGAGCAGTGCCTCCCGTTAGCATCACCAGTGTCTCTTATCCTTATGCTTCAGTGTCGGAACCTGGGGCGTCTGACGACTCTGCAGATCGGACACGATAACGCCGGGCTCCTCGCCAAGTGGCTGGTGGACTGTGTCCTGGTCCGGAACGAGGTGACAGGACACACCTACAGGTGAGGACCGGAGCTGAAACGACTAACGACTGAAACGACCCAAGCTGAAACGACTAATGACTGAAACGACCAGAGCTGAAACAACTAACGACTGAAACGACCAGAGCTGAAATGACTAACGACTGAAACGACCAGAGCTGAAATGACTGAAACGACCTGAGCTGAAACGACTGAAACGACCAGAGCTGAAACGACCTAAGCTGAAACGACTAATGGCTGAAACAACTAACGACTGAAATGACCACGACTGAAACGACTAACGACTGAAATGACCCGAGCTGAAACGACCAGAGCTGAAACGACTGAAACAATCAGAGCTGAAATGACTAACAACTGAAACGACTAACGACTGAAACGACCAGAGCTGAAACTACTGAAATGACCAGAGCTGAAATGACTAACGATTGAAACAACTAACGACTGAAACGACCACAGCTGAAACCACCACGACTGAAACGACCAAGACTGAAACCACCACGACTGAAACTACCACGACAAAAACGACCACAACTAAACTCATGATGTTTCTGCATCCGGAATGTGTCAGATTCCCGTGCGGCCGGTGGCTCGGGAAGGGCGTGGACGACGGGAGTCTGGAGCGGGTGCTGATCGGAGAGCTCCTGCCCCCCGGAGGAGCGGAGGAGGAGTCCGGACGAGGAGGAGCCACCCCCCCCCAACAGAGCTCCCCCTCGCAGACGCGACGCATAAGCCTGAGCAGCATCACTGCCAGAGGCATCAGTACGAACCCCAATTTAGACCGAGTTTAGACCGGGTTTAGACCTGCTTTAGTCCTGGTTTAGTCCTGGTTTAGTCCTTGTTTAGACCTGGTTTAGTCCTGGTTTAGTCCTGGTTTAGACCTGGTTTAGACTGTGGTTTAGTCCTGGTTTAGGTCCTGGTTCAGTCCTGGTTTAGTCCTGGTTCAGTCCTGGTTTAGGTCTTGGTTTAGTCCTGGTTTAGACCTGGTTTAGTTCTGGTTTAGTCTTGGTTTAGTCCTGGTTTAGTCCCTGGTTTAATCCTGGTTTAATCCTGGTTTAGTTCTGGTTTAGTCCCTGGGTTTAGTCCTGGTTTAGTCCTGGTTTAGTCCCTGGTTTAGTTCTGGTTTAGTCCTGGTTTAATCCTGGTTTAGTTCTGGTTTAGTCCTGGTTTAGTCCTTGTTTAATCCTGGTTTAGTCCTTGTTTAATTCTGGTTTAGTCCTGGTTTAGTCCAGGTTTAGTCCTGGTTTAATCCTGGTTTAGTTCTGGTTTAGTTCTGGTTTAGTCCTGGTTTAGTCCTTGTTTAATCCTGGTTTAGTTCTGGTTTAGTCCTGGTTTAGTCCTGGTTTAATCCTGGTTTAGTCCTTGTTTAATTCTGGTTTAGTCCTGGTTTAGTCCTGAACTGTACCTTGGCCCTTCGTGCTGTCACCTGTCGTCTCCCTGGATACACATATATTTTAATGCCATACTTTGGAACATTTTCCCCTGTTTTCAGAGCCGACCTCGGGGCAGATCCAGGATGCGGTTGGAGAAGTCGTCAACAACCTGATCAAACACTTCCACAAGCCCGAAAAAGAGGTTTGTGCCAGATGCCCTCCCGTCCTGCACCCCATGAAGAATGTTTGTCGACCAGCTTCCAGTCGATGCGTTTCTACGGCAAAATCCCTGTGGAAAAACTGCCCCAACGACAAATTTTCATCCAACAAGGTCGACAAAGAACAGATTCTGTCCAGGAAGAATTTATCCACAACGATCAAGGGAAGAAAGACAAAAACTTAAAGTTGAACTGTTTGAAGCTAAAGTCCATTTCTAGAGGTGGTGGAATTCTGTCAGAAGCCAAAAAACGGCACAGATCAGTGTTGCATCGGCGGAGATCTCACTGTGGCAGTGAGTCAAGGCAACAAACTAGTGTAGTGATGGGGGCAAGTTCTTAACTAGTGTAGTGATGGGGGCAAGTTCTTAACTAGTGTAGTGATGGGGGCAAGTTCTTAACTAGTGTAGTGATGGGGGCAAGTTCTTAACTAGTGTAGTGATGGGGGCAAGTTCGTAACTTCCATGTAAAACGCCATTTGCTTCACACTGAAGAAGCTTAACACCACTTTAACTCATCTTACAACAGCCACGAGTCTAACAAACAAAACGCTCTGCCTGATTCACTCATTAGTGTCTGGAAACGTTAGAAAACAACTTTATAAGCATCTTACACTTCCCTCTGTTGATTTCCCACTGCACATTAGAGTGGCATGAAAAAAAACTTTTTTTTCCAGATCATTTTTGGACAGTGATAAAAAGCTGCCAACACATTCAGTGAATCACTAAAAAATTAGACATTTTGAAGCAAATCAGACCAAAATGACAAAAAAAACAGAGGTTAGTAAACGCAGTTATAATTATTTTATTTTTGTCTGTCTTTACTATTGTTTCATTGATAAACATTTGGACAGATTCATTTAATTTTGTGTCTGCTCAGAATCGAGCTTGAAAATGACTCCAATGCCCAACATGAATTTGAGCTGTAAACAATTTGCATGTGTTTTAATTTAAGAGATATGTTTTCTATTAGTTTTCATGTTTATATAGACTAGTTAGTTTTGTAAAAATAATATATTTACTTGTGTGTTTTACTAACCTCTGTTTTTTTGTGATTTTGGTCCTAATAGCCCATATTCCACCGTTTATTCAGGTCTGTTGTGGAGACTGAAGATTTGCTTCAAAATGTCAAATTTTTTTGGTTTGTTTCTCGCTGAATGTGTCAGAAACTTTTTTATCACTGTCCAAAAATGATCTGGACACTCTAATGTGCAGTGGGAAATCAACAGAGGGAAGTGTAAGGCTGCTTATAAAGTTGTTTTCTAACGTTTCCAGACACTAATGAGTGAACCAGGCAGAGCGTTTTGTTTGTTAGACTCGTGGCTGTTGTAAGATGGGTTAAAGTGGTGTTCAGCTTGTTCAGTGTGAAGCAAATTGACGTTTGACGTGGAAGTTAAGAACTTGCCCCCATCACTGCACTAGTTTGTTGCCTTGACAGACTCACTGCCACAGTGAGATCTCCGCCGAGGCAACACTGATCTGTGCCGTTTTTTGGCTTCTGACAGAATTCCACCACCTCTAGAAACAAACTTTAGCTTCAAACAGGCCCGAGTTCAAATTTAAGTTTTCATCTTTCTTCCCTTGATCATTGTGGATAATTTCTTGATGGACAGAATCTGTTCTTTGTCGACCTTGTTGGATGAAGATTTGGTGTTGGGGCAGATTTATGAAGCTGCTCAAAAATATGTCACACTTTTCCACCGGGATTTTGCCGTAGAAAAGCATCGACCGGAACTTGCGTGACACTTCCTGCTGTTGTAATAATCGTTTATTCTCCATAAATACACAAAAACATGACACAAAACTGAACACATTCGTGGCCTCATGGGTTGTTTTGGGTGAATATGGGATTTTCAAACTCTAAATATGTGCTGTGTGAGCTGTTAATGCCCCACAGTAGTAAACTGCCCCTGTCTAACTGTGTGTGGCGCCCTCTAGAGGGGCAGTCTGACGGTGCTGCTGTGTGGAGACAACAGTCTGGTCACGGCTCTGGAGCAGCTCTTTGCCCACGGCCTTAAATCCTCACGACTCTTCCAGAAAAACATCTTCGTCTGGGACTTTGTGGGTGAGTGGACCGACTTTCAATAATCCTCCTCCTGTGTTCTTAAAAATACCCCACAAAAATACACCCTCTGGTGTTAAAAAGTGGAATTCGTTGACAGTTTTTAGAAATTGGCCACGGTTAAAGTTTGGACACTTTTCTCATTCATGTTTCTTCCAGGAGTGTGCAAAAATATTAATAATAAATAAAAATAATAATATAAAATAATATATACAATATTGATATATCACTGTATCACAAGTATTTTTTGGTAGATTTGATAGGGCACGTCGTTTTGTAGGGTGCGCGTTTGCGGGGTGCAGCGTAGCCACACGCAAGGGCCGATCATCGCTGCTTGCGGCTATATTATAAGAAAGTCATAATTTTACGAAATAAAGGTTGTAATATTATCAGACTAAAGTCATAATTTTATGAGAACATGGGCTCGGGAAGTGTGTGAATGAGGCTGGTGCGTTATGAAGAATTAAATTTGTTTTATTTAAAGAAACTGGGCTAAAAGACTCACTGTGTGTAAAACCCAGTTTAAAGTATAAACGAACAAAATTATATTAATTATAATTATGCATAATATTATTATAACAAAATAATAAAATAAATAAATGAAAATATAAAAATAAAAAAATAATAAAAGAAATAAAAGAAAATAATAAAAAAAAGGAAAATAATAAAAATATATAAAAATAAAAAATTATAATAAAATAAATAAATGAAAATATATAAAAATGAAAAATAATAAAAATAATTTAAAAAAAAACATTTTAAGGTGATTCTTAGTTGCACCGCATAGTTTTTTAAGATCGTAGCCAATTGGACATAAAAAACACAAAAAATACTTTCTGTAAATGTTAAACAGCTTTATGCACCTGACACTGTAAATATGTGAAAAGGTTCAATAGAAACAAATATTTTTTTATACTTTAAAATGCGCCTTGTATGTCATTGAGCCATAAATGGATTAAAATGTGAGTCTTGTCTGTGCCGTCAGAAAAAGCCTGTGCCCACCTGGCCTCGGCACAGCGGGATCAGGACCAGGACCAGGGCCTCGGTTCTTTCGCCCGATACGTTCAGGCCATAAACTCGTCGTCTCGGAGCGTCGGGAAAGACGGGAAGTTCCAGCTGCTCGTGTGTCTGGGCTCCAGGTGAGTCTCGGAGCGGCCACACGAAGACAAAACCGGGTTTAAAATGTTTCTGCCCTCGGCTCCAGCATCCGGAAAACTCAGACTCCCAACGGAAATAATCCCCACGTCCGAGGTTCAACATCTGAAATACAGACGGCAGCTGCACTACACTGAACAGTCCGCCATCAAAACGGAGTCCACCAAAATCCTAATAATCCTGAATCCTCATTAGGCTGGGCGATATCTCGATATTTAAAATATATCAATATTTTTTTTAGGGCTGTCAAACGATACATTTTTTAAATCTCAATTAAGATCAGAAATTCCATAGTTAATAGCGATTAATCTCATATTGAATTGCATGTTTAAAATTGTGTTATTTTGCATTTCAAAACAGTTTTAAAGCCATAATGTAAAGCAATTCTTTCCCATTTAGCAATCGCTGTAGTTATTTTCTTTGCTGTGTGATTATCCACACGTTTGTCTGATCTGAGGCTCTGGGCTCAGACGCTCCGGTCGCTGCACCCGGGGTTTAGCTCGGAGGTGTAACTTAGACTAGACGTACTTCTCTGGTGCTGAAACAGGCTGCATTTAACTCTTGACTTGTAAATTGTAGTGTCTGGAAGTTTTATGAAGTCAAATAAACCGTTCAAAAGTCCAGAAGCTCCTCTGTTTCTGCATCACAACGGTAAGTTTACTGAAGCACGGCGCTGTGAAGTTCAAAAGCGAAACAGCCTGAGGAGCTGCCTACGGATGTGTAGAAGTCGGCGAACTTTAATCATGATTTTAAAAAAAAATGCGTTATGGATTGCATTAAGATAGTCGCCATTAACACATTAACATTGACAGCCCTAATATTTTTCAAACTCAATATGAATTCTGACATATTGATTTAGGGCTATAATGTTTATATTTACTTCTGATTTTTCCGCTTTGCGTGTTTCTCTGTACTGCGCCTGCCCACGGGACTAGGACTAAACCAGGACTAAACCAGGATTAGGACTAAACCAGGACTAAACCAGGACTAAACCAGTCCTTCTAAAGAATTGTGGACAGTGGAAATAAGTATAATAAGTTATTTGTCAAAGCGCTGCACTTAAGCCTGAAACAGACAAACTGGTGTTTTTGCTTAAAATATTAAAATGTAAAAGAGTTAGGGATGTTTTTTTACCTTAAACGCCACAGAAGCTCTTTGTTCAATAAAAAGACTTTGTGGAATTTGTTATATTTGTTTTTGTAGTATTTTTTGCTGCCCTAATCCTAATTAATCCCTGCCCCCGTCCTCAGGGACCGGGTGCTGGCTCAGTGGCTCCCTCTGCTGTCCTCGTGTCCCGTGACGAGTCAGTTCTACGAGGACTGGGCTCTGCTCCGAGACGCTTCAGCTGTCGAGAGTCTGAGCCAGGTCCTCCTCACTCTGCACCACTTCCCCCTGACGCTGGAGGCTTCTCTGGTCAAAGGAATACGGCTCTGAACTGGGACTGGACCAGGACTGGACCAGGACTCAGTCTGGATCCAATTCTGTTTCTTAGTCTGGACTAAAATTTCAGAAATATTGAAAGAAGCAAAGTTCCGTAAGGAGGAGGAACTCAGGAGCAAAACCAGGTCTAAACCGGGACTAAACCAGGACTAGACCAACACTAGACCAGGACTAGACCAGGACTAGACCAAGACTAAACCAGGACTAAATCTGGATCCAACTCTGCGTCTCAGTCTGGACTAAAATTTCAGAAAAACTGAAAGAAGCCAAGTTCCATAAGGAGGAAGAACTCAGGACTAAACCAGGACTAAACTGGGACGAAACCAGGACTAAACCAGGACTAAACCAGGACTAGACCAGGACTAGACCAGGACTAAATCTGGATCCAACTCTGCGTCTCAGTCTGGACTGAAATTTCAGAAAAACTGAAAGAAGCCAAGTTCCATAAGGAGGAAGAACTCAGGACTAAACCAGGACTAAACCTGGTCTAAACCAGGACTAAACCAGCATTAGACCAGCACTAGACCAGGACTAAACCAGGACTCAGTCTGGATCTAACACTGTTTCTCAGTCTGGACTAAAATTTCAGAAATATTGAAAGAAGCAAAGTTCCATAAGGAGGAAGAACTCAGAACTAAACCAGGACTAAACCCGGTCTAAACCTGGACTAAACCAGGACTAAACCCGGTCTAAACCAGGACTAAACCAGGACTAAACCATTGCTGTAAAGATGCACTTGTCTTGAACAGTGTTTTCATGATGTAAATATGTATGAATAATTAGAAATGTGACGTTTATTTTTGTACTTTTTAAGATGTGATTAAAATATGTAAAAATAAAAATATCTGACTTTATGTGGAACAAAATGAGATCTGAGGCAGTTGCAATATTTTGTGGAGGCAAAAACAAAACTGTGAATCTGCTCCTTTTTCCTCTAAAAATGCCTTCACAAGACTTAATCCAAAGAATGAAGATGTAAGTGCTTAGAACAGTTATTTCTTCATGTCGTCTGCACTGAAACAGAGCAAAGGATCATGGTCTATGTAGTTCTGTTTTTTTAAAGTTATTTCTGCATCAGAACTATTCATTTAAGCAAAGAAACTTGGGATTCCAGATATTGTGATGCTCCACGATATTATTATGAGACCTTTGACCAAACTATATCACCAGATTTACGTTATTCTTACATCTCTTAGCTATATTTGTTTTGACTCAACGTTTTCTGTGTCCTGCTCTTAGATTATAAAGACACTTTTATCATTACAAATGTCCATGATTTTTGTTACTGAGCAAAAGCCTTTTCTTTTTTTCTTTTTTTAAAGATATTTATAAACTAAGTGTTCTGCCCTGATTGATTAAACAGTAATAATTAGGTTATGGTTATTTTTATTGATTAGAAAACACATGTAGGGAACCACAACATTTTTAGGAAAGAAACAGCATCGGAACTAGAGCCTCATTTTTCGCAGGTATCAAGACTAAAAACGTCCCATTGACTGTGTTTAGAACGAATGGAACTGGATCAAAACAAGTATAAGAGTAGCAGTGCACACCCTGGTTTAGACAATATTCTGTAGGGACAATAACAATATGACTGACGTAAATCTGGTGATATCGTATCGTCAAAGGTGTGACAATATCGTGGAGCATCACAATATATCGAATCCCAAGTGTCTGCTTAAATGAATAGTTCTGATGCAGAAACAGCTAAAAAAACAGAGGGAACTACATAGACCATGATGCTTTGCTCTGTTTCAGTGCAGACTACATGAAGAAATAACTGTTCTAAGCACTTTGAAATCTTCATTCTTTGAATTAAGTCTTGTGAAGCATTTTTAGAGGAAAAAGTCACAGATTCACAGTTTTACATTGTAATAAATCTGGTACGGTGAGATGCTTATGGTGAAAATATCATACAGAGAGATTTGGATTGTTCCATCCCAAATGACAATAAATGTCGTACCAAATGTCAAAGCATTTTAGAATGTCAGTCTTGTTATTGTGTAGAATATTGTAATATCGTGAGCTTTCCCACAATAGCGCAATAAATATCGTACCGTGAGCTTCATACTATGACGATATCGTACCATGAGACTTGGATATTGTTACACCAGTACTAAGGAATAGTCTCGATACTCAATACTGATTCTGATATCGCAATGATAACTAAAAAAAAAAGACAATATCCTGTTATTTTCCACATTCTTTTCTATTATATTCACACCGATTATGATTTTTCTCACGAGTTTTAGCTTTTTTTTTTTTTTTTTTTTGTCATAACTGCACCTGCGTCGCGCTATTTTTTTCTCCCTACGTCACTTCCGGCTCGCGGCCTTCTCCCAGAGTTGGATCCAAAATGGCGTCCGCGCAGTTAACGGACGAGGAGCTTTTCTCTGAGCTGAAGCGTCTCGGCTTCATCCCGGGCCCGGTCACCGAAAACACGCGGCCCGTCTACCTGAAGAAACTCAAGAAGCTCCGGGAGGAACACCTGGAGCAGCAGCGGGGCACTTTGCGGCAGAGCAAGGCGCAGAGCAAGACCCGGAGTACGGCGCTAAACAACAACAGTAGCAGCCCGAGCGGCGCCAGCAGCAGGCCAGCGGGCTCCCGGCCAGCCAGACCCGGCCGGAAGTCCGCTGTCCTCGGCTTCAGCTCCGACGAGTCAGACGCTGAAGCTCCGCAGAAAAGAAAAGGCCTAAATCACGGCGCCAAGGCGAACAAAGCTTCAGGTTTATCCCCGTCTCCTAACGCAAGACTCAACCCGCAGATAAGTTCCGCCAATATGAGTTTAAGCGACGCTGGAAACGTGCGGAAAAGCGGCGGCGGTAATCCCACTTTGGCGAGCCCGCGGAGCGCGTCTCTGAGCTGGGGAAGCCGCGCCAAAAGCAGCGCCACCGCGGAGGACGGTGCCAACGACGAGTCCGGGGAAGAGGAGGACCGCGACGGGGGCCAGGGGGAGTTAAAATCCCGCTCTCTAAACGGGAGCAGGACCTCGCATCTGGGCGCCGCGAAAGCCAAGCCGGTCGGGGACTACTCCGACTCCGACGAGGAAGAGGGGGTTGGGGGTAACGGTAAACCGAGCCTGCCCGCGGAGCAGCCCCGCAGGGCGCTCCACCGGGGCCCCTACGCCTGCAAAGAGCTCGGCCCCGGCGGCACAGACATGGTTTCTCTGCGGAGGGACGAGCTCGAACTTGGGCCTAAGCGACGGGACCCGATAGGAGCCTCCAAAACAGGCCACAATTTCTCCAGAAACTACTCCGAGAACCACGGAGGCGACGCGGACACGAACAACCACGTCGCCGGGAGAGAGGCGAGGGACGGCGGGGTTTATTCCTACACTAACTCCGGGCTCAGATCGCGCTTTTCGGCCTACAGCAGCGTGTCTCCACAGGTGGGCAGAGTCGGGAGGGAAGGTGCTGTGTGCTCCTTCCTTTAGTCCCTGTTGACTCACAGTAGCCCTGGTTTAGCCCTGGTTTAGTCTGGGTTTAGCCCTGGTTTAGTCCGGGTTTATCCCTGGTTTATCCTTGGTTTAGTCTGGGTTTATCCCTGGTTTAGTATGGGTTTATTGGTGGTTTTGACTGTAACACTGATTCTAATGAATGAGCTGCTAAAAAGAGACTTTTCTGTGTCTGTAGAAGTCTAAACTGTTAAACTAAACCAGAACTAAGCCAGGACTAAACCAAACCAGGTCTAAATTAGGACTAAACTAAACCAGGACTAAGCCACACCAGGTCTAAACCAAACCACATCTAAAGCAGGTGTAAACCAGGTCTAAATTGGGTCTAAACCGGGACTAAACCAAACCAGCTCTAAAACAGGCGTAAACCAGGTCTAAACTGGGTCTAAACCAAACCAGCTCTAAACCAGGACTAAACTAAACCAAACCAGGTCTAAATCGGATCTAAACCAGGACTAAACTAAACCAGGTCTAAACTAGGCGTAAACCAGGTCTAAATCGGATCTAAACCAGGACTAAACCAAACCAGGTCTAAACTAGGCATAAACCAGGTCTAAATCGGGTCTAAACTAGGGCAAAACTAAACCAGGTTGAAACTGGGTCTAAACCAGGTCGAAACTGGGTCTAAACCAGGTTGAAACTGGGTCTAAACCAGGTCGAAACTGGGTCTAAACCAGGTCGAAACTGGGTCTAAACCAGGTCGAAACTGGGTCGTAACTGGGTCTAAACCAGGTCGTAACTGGGTCTAAACCAGGACGAAAATAGAACTAAACCAGGACTAAACCGGGTTTAAACCAGGACAAGACTAAACCAGGTCTAGACCAGGTCTAAACTATGTCTGTAGAAGTCGAAACTGTCACTGGCATCTGTTCTAACGTCATTTCCTCGTCACAAACTCACCTGGAGTCGTGTTTTGTTTCATTCACAGGATTAACACTCAAACCTGCACATTTAGCCCGAGTTCTTCTCCCGAACTGAAAACGCTCTGTTTCACCTCGTGATGTTATGTCCACACACCTTCACTAGAATCATTAAGATGATTTTAGGCCTGTATTTGCCTGACTCTGCTGAACATAAAGTAAAAGGAGCTGTTCACTGACATCATGAGGTGGAACAGAGCGTTTAGAGCTTTGGAGATGGAGACGGACTCAAAATAAAACCCATCTCCAGGTCTGTCTGTGACGAGGGAACATTAGAACATGACTTAAAGTTCAGAGAGGCAGTTTTGGATAATAAAAGACCTTTAGAAGTGTTCTGCCCTGATTGATTAAACAGTAATAATTAGGTTATGTTTATTTTTTATTTATTAGAAAAAACATGTCGGGAACCACAAGATGTAAACATTTTTAGAAAAGAAAAAGTATCAGAACTAGATCCTCGTTTTTTTGCAGGTATCGAAACTTAAAAAGTACTAAAAAAAAAGAGAAGAACCTTTCCTGAACTGGTTTAGACCTGGTTTAGACCTGGTTTAGACCTGGTTTAGACCTGGTTTAGACCCGGTTTAGACCCGGTTTAGTCCTGGTTTAGACCCGGTTTAGACCCGGTTTAGAATAGGTTAGGACTTGGTTTAGACCTGGTTTGGACTTGGTTTAGATCTGGTTTAGATTTAGGTTTGAACCAGGTCTAAACCAGGACTAAACTAAACCAGGACTAAATCGGGTCTAAACCAGATGCAAGCCAGGTCTAAACCAGGACTCAACCAGGATTAAACCAAGTCCAAACCAGGTCTAAACCAAACCAGGTCTAAACCAGACTCAACTGGGACTCAACCAGGGACGAAACCAGGAACTAAACTGAACTAGATCTAAACTAAACCAGGACTGAACCAGGTCTAAACCAGGTCCAAACCATGAATAAACATGTACTAAACCTGGTCTTATAACTATAGCACAGACATAAATGTGGTATTTATACTTTTGTCTGTTAAATGTGTAAAATCCGAGTGTTTTCTCTGAAGAGTTTTTGACGGCATTTGCTCTGCCTGCTCCAGAGTTACCGCGGCGTCTACTCAAACCACCGGAGCTCGGTCCAGCGGAGGCCAGGCCCGGACGACGAGCTCCTGCAACAGTTCAAACGGGAGGGAGAGTCGTCCTCGTCCGCCCGGTTCAGCGCTCACTACCTGTCCATGTGTCTACTGACAGCCGCCTGCCTCTTCTTCCTCACGCTGGGCTTCATGTACCTGCGCATGAGAGGAGCCTCCGAGGACACCGCCGGTGAGTGGGTTAGGGACAGGGGTTAGGTCTAAAGCAGGGACTAAAGCTAAAGCAGGGACTAAACCAGGTCTACACTGAACCGGGTCTAAAGCGGGTCTAAAGCGGGTCTAAAGCGGGTCTAAAGCGGGTCTAAAGCGGGTCTAAAGTGGGTCTAAAGCGGGTCTAAAGCAAACCAGGTCTAAAGCAAACCAGGTCTAAAGCAAAACAGGTCTAAAGCAGGTCGAAACCAGGTCTAAAGCAGTTCTAAACCAAAGCTAAACCAAACCAGGTCTAAACCAGGGACTATACCAGGTCTAAACTAAGTCTAAATTAAGTCTAAACTAACTCTAAACCAGGGACTAAACCAGGAACTAAACCAAGCCAGGGACTAAGCCAGGGACTAAGCCAGGGACTAAATCAGGTGTAAACCAGTTGTAAACCGGGTCTAAGCCTTGGTACTTTTGCACATTCATCGGTTTTGTGTAATTTTTTGGTTGGTCCGTCACCTTCTCGTTTCCATGGAAGCATCATTGCATTTGGGTAGAATGTTCCGCAGTATTACTTTAAACAGATCCGCCTCAATACAGTGACCAGGATTTCAAAATAAAAACTGGGACACCCCCCCTTTTTTGGTGGTTGGTAAAAATAAAACTGTGAAACGAGCGTGTGATGAAGGAAAAGTGTTCTGCAGAGAGGACACAAGGGTTAGGGGTTGGTACGCAGTCAGTACGTGGGGTGTGCAAAAATATCGATATCGTATTGTTTAATGTGATGATATAGTACGGATATTAGAGATGTCCCAATCAAGGTTTTTTTTGCTTCTGATCTGATCCAATTTTTTTAAGGAGTACTCTTTTTCAATACCTTTTTTTAATCACTCCGGTAGTGCCGTCTCTGTAATGTCGTGTCGTGAAGGAAGTTCGTACCTTGGCTCCAAAAATTCCACTAGACGATGAAAGTCTGACTGACCTCACCTTCTGTGAAACACCACCTCCAGTGTTTGCGCTTATCAATCTCAAACTCGTCCGGATGATTCTTTTGTAAGTGACGAATCAAATTGGTCATGTTAAAGTTGAACTTACAACAGCCACAAGTCTAACAGACAAAACGCTCTGTCTGGTTCACTCATTAGTGTCTGGAAACGTTAGAAAACAACTTTATAAGCAGCCTTACACTTCCCTCTGTTGATTTCCCACTGCACAGGCCAAAACCCAAAAGACTCAAGCACCGACTCCAGAAGCAACAAGTGAGAATCGACTACTGATGGTGAATAAGAAGAGAAACTGAAAGTTGTTGAAAGAAAATGGTTCATTTTTTTTAGCGTTTTCCAAAAATATAATTCACTGGTAAATAAATGGGGTTATAAATGACATCGGTGATCGAGTCTTTTGGGCTTTGGCCTGTCCAGTGGGAAATCAACAGAGGGAAGTGTAAGGCTGCTTATGAAGTTGTTTTCTGACATTTCCAGACACTGATGAGTGAACCAGGCAGAGGGTTTTGTTTGTTAGACTCGTGGCTGTTGTAAGATGGGTTAAAGTGGTGTTAAGCTTCTTCAGTGTGAAGCAAATTGGTGTTTTACGTGGAAGTTCAGAACTTGCCCCCATCACTACACTTGTTTTGTTGCCTTCACAGACTCACTGCCACAGTGAGATCTCCACCGAGGCAACACTGATCTGTGCCGTTTTTTGGCTTCTGACAGAATTACACCACCTCTAGCGACAGACTTTAGCTTCAAACGGGCTGGAGATCAACTTTAAATTGGCTTTGCTGGTTCCTCTAGGAGAAACTTTGGTTTTGTTGTAGTGAAAAGTCCCACACACCGACATGGCGGCGTTTTGATTTAAGGCTGCGGTAAACCGATGCTGCAAAAACATGAAACTGGATCGGTCCGATCACGTAATACTGTCCGATACGCATAAAAGAGCCTGATCAGGAGCCAATACTGATTCTGAATATTGGATTGGGACGTCCCTAATGATTATCGTGAGCTGCTGTATCGATATATTGAGTATTTTTTGGTATATTTTACGAAATTATTTTGTTACAGCTGCAGTTTTGTTGCTTGTTCAGAGGAAGGAATTTCGTTTATGCGACAGGTTCGACATTTTCACTGTTTTGATGCTTAAAATGAAATATATCAAATGGAAAGTGCACTGTATCGCGATATAATAATAATAATAATAATAATAATAATGCATCAGTTTTATATAGCGCTTTTCAGGACACTCAAAGACGCTTTACAGAGCATTATTCATTCACTCCAGACCCGGTGGTGGTAAACTACTATTGTAGCCACAGCTGCCCTGGGGCAGACTGACGGAAGCGAGGCTGCCAATCTGCGCCATCGGCCCCTCCGACCACCACCACCATTCACGCACACACCACTTTCATACTAGGCAATGTGGGTGATGTGCCTTGCCTAAGGACACTACGACAGTTTTTGCCACTGGCGCCCCACTGTGGCACCTGGAATTCCCAGTGGTCTCCCATCCAAGTACTAACCAGGCCCAGCCCTGCTTAGCTTCTGAGATCTGACGGGATCAGGCTTTGACGAGCCGGTATGGCCACAATGCCACGGATCGGCAACTTTTTAATGATACCCAGCACTAGTTAGTAAACGGGGGAAAAAACAGGTGCAGCCCTTTGAACAAATGTGTAGATTTTAGACACTTGTGATTCAGTTTGTTTGTTTCCTCTTCTGTTTCAGTTTGGAGACATCCCTTTGGCTCAGAGTTTGACGAGGATTATGTGAGTTGGCCTTTTCCGTTTCAAAATTCAAGCTTTTAATAAAGAAACACTGAATGGAGAATTTATTATATATATAATATTATTATTGGAGAATTGCACCCCTATGACCTAACATCAAGGACCATGTTGTCCACCCTCCTGTGGGCTCACCACCTGCAGAGGGGTTCATAGGGGGGGGTCAGGTGCTATGAGTATTGGGCAGCAAGTTGCCCCCGCGACCCAGCCAGATTAAGCGGGAGATGATGGATGGATGGATGAATGGAGAATTAATATTTTCACGTTTGTCTTTTGCAGAACGAGACGGAGAAAGCGCTAATTTTGAACCTGTTCCTGAAGCTTCACGAATACTTGGCTGTAGTTGCAGGTTTGTAAAGCTACAAGGACGTGTTTGATGAATTTTCGTGTTTTTTGTGACTTCGAACTCTCGAGAATCCGTTTTGTTTGGATTCGGCTGAAGCTCTCGCAGGTGTTTGGCCCAAAAGTCACGGCAGCTGCTGAGGAATTATTAAAATGTTGTTTGTATATTTAAAGGTGGATTGCGTGACTTTTTTCTCATGGGGGGGTCCGTCTCCTGCTTATTTCTATGGATACACCATTCCTCTGCCTGGAATGTCCCACAGTGTGACTTTAAACAGCTCTACTTTACATCTTATTCAGTCACAGGTGGTTTTAAAGATAAAAAATGCCTAGAAAAACAGGCGTTCTGACAGTGAGCGGGGTGGCCTTTCCACAGATCTGACCTGGAACTTGGTCTGGTTTGGTCTCCATGATGATTAGAAAGGTTTAATGCTGCACTGCGGAACATTCCAGACAAAGAAATAAGCATCTTCATAGAGAAATGCAAAGGAAAATGATTCTGATATTTGTTTTTTCTCTTTGGGTCATTCCACAATTCCAAATCAGTGAATGTCCCGCTCGACCATATCGGATTTGACTCAAAAAATTCTATGATCTTCACAGTTTCCAATAAGAAAAGTCCCAAATTTTAGCTCCAACTCCTTATAGTTTTGTCATTAAAAATGTTTTCTCATCTACTCCCTGACCTGTTTAGAGCAGAGTTTTCCGAGGAGTCTTTTTCTGATTTCTGTGTCTAAAAAACTACCTCGGTTTCACCTGGTTTACTTTACATTTAGATCTGGGTTTGCTCTAAGTGTTCTTTTCCCTTTTAAAATCATGGCTTGCCTCTCTGCTGTTTGAATTATCAGGAGATTACGACTGTGGAAACCAGCAGAATCAAAGCCGGAGCGTGTCCATGGAAGAGGCTGCAGAATATTTACAGGTAACTCTCGTTTATTTGTTCATTTATTGTCTTTAACCTAGTACATACATTTATATAATCCATAATGTCAGAATGTGTAGACTGTGGCTTGTAACTCAACGCCGTATTGGAAAAGCAGTACAGATGTGTCTAATCTGATCTGTCTTTTTCTAGACGCAGAATGAGATGTTCAGCGGGTTCTTCCTGGTTTCTCTGGAGTGGATTGTGAGGACGGGTCAGGACGTGGGCATAAGGTCAGACAAAGAACACGCTTCAGTTTAAGACAGTGCTGCTTCTTCACATTTCATGTCCCCCTCACTCCACAGAACCACTACCGAACGTGGACAAATCGCACCCTTGCGTTCAGTTGGCGACGTACGAGAGCAAACGGTTTAGTCGCGTCTCCAAAGCGAATCCAGGGACACTCGCGGCCTGTGTCCAAGCACATTCTGCTGCGCTCACCTGCAGCATGAGGCTCCTGTGTCGTCCTCGTCTTTATAGATGTTCGTGTTATAGTTATAGTTCGGGGCACTTGCGTTATCCGCCGTGACAGAATCCATGTCTAATGCTGCAGCAGGATCAGATCCTCTGCTGTTTGCTCCTCCTTATATGATGCTCACTAGGGACATAACTATAACTGAAGTATTGTGATATCGTATCGTCAAAGGTGTAACAATAATCTGGTGGAGCATCACAATATCTGGAATCCCAAGTCTCTTTGCTTAAATGCATAGTTCTGATGCAGAAATGGCTAAAAAAAACAGGCAACTACATAGACCATGATCCTTTGCTCTGTTTCAGTGCAGACGACATGAAGAAATAACTGTTCTAAGCACTTTGAAATCTTCATTCTTTGGATACAGTCTTGTGAAGCATTTTTAGAGTAAAAAGGAGCAGATTCAATTTTGTGAGCCATGTCCAAGTGTCATGATACGATACGGTCACGGTTTGATATTTATTGCAATATTGTGGGAAAGCTCACGATATTCTACAGAATAACAAGACTGACTCTAAAATGCTTTGACCAGTCATTTGGTACAACATTTAACTCTAAAATTCAACTCAAAACATGCACTGTAGGTGTGAAAGTTGTGTGAGTGAGTGTTAGTGGTGGTCGGAGGGACCGTTGGTGCCGCTTGGCTTGGCAGCCGTGCCTCTGTCAGGGCAACTGTGGCTACAACAGTAGCTTACCACCACCGGGTATGGAGTGAATGAATAAATGCTCTGTAAATTTCTGTGTAAAGCGCTTTGGGGACATATGTCTGTGTAAAGCGCTATATAAATAAATAAATAAACCTTACCTTACCATTTATCATCATTAGGGATGGAACGAAATCCAAATCTCTCTGGACCAGATTTTCACCATAAACATCTCACCGAACCAGATTTATTACAATATAAAACTGTGAATCTGCGACTTGAGCGGAGCAGTAGAAATGTAGAGCGGTGGAGAGGTCCAATCACAGCCCTTATTGTCTGCGTCGTTTTGAGGCATCGTTAGAAAGTTTCAGAACCATAAATTGGGCTTTACCGTCTCCTCCATGAAAGTCTGACTTCACCCTTGAGCGGGAACTTTCTCCTCTTCAGCACCTCGTCCCCTCTTGACTCTCGGCTTCAATAAAACGTCTCCATCACAAACTTTTTGGCTCAATATCACACACGAAGCGTCAGTCAGGTTTTTTTCTTCTTCCTCGCTGTGTGTGGATGGAAATCTCCAAACGGAACCACGTTTGAAGAGGAGAGAGAGCGGAGGGGAGAAAGTCCTGTTGTGGTTGTGGTTTTAGCTCCTTATGCAGATTTTTTTTAATGACGGTGATGAAACTGATACCACTGCTACTTTTTGATACCGCGTGATATCGGATTACTGCCCAATCCCATATGCAATTACACTTTATTCTAGTAGGGCAACAAAAAAGCTTGTTCCCCGAGGTCACGCACGTCCCAGTATTGGAGAAGGACGAAATGTAATCATACGAACGTGAACATTTTAAACACTGGTCCAGAGTTGATCCTTCTGCATTGAGAGCGTCCTCATTATTTACTGCCATGAGTTTATAAGCACCTTTCTGCTGTCACGGTAATGCTAAAACAACTGGCGTGCAAAAAGCGCACCTCTTGGTTTGTGGATGATTTAAAAATGTAAAATATTGTAAAGATTATATGGGAATTGTGTCGTAGTAACAGACAAATATACAGAATGACATGTCTCCGGGCAGTGGGCTGTGTGGGTGGAGGTGCCTTGCTCATGGGCACAGGGTAAATCTGGAGTATGTCCCTCAGGCTGCTCGGGGCCGAGTCGATCGAGTCTCCGTCCGACGTGTCTGAGGTCCTGCGACTGGAGTCCACACATCCCAGAATGCCGTTCACCTGCAGGTTCAGACGAGCCTTCTTCACCGTCATCAGCAAAGTTCTGCTCCTCGCTGCAGGTAACGCCCCGGATTTATACCCGGTTTAGACCCGGTTTAGACCTGGTTTAGACCTGGTTTAGACCTGGTTTAGACCTGGTTTAGACCTGGTTTAGACCTGGTCTAGACCTGGAAGTAAAGATTTAAGCCTAAAAACGCCAAAGTCTGAACCGAAAATGAGTTTAATTCTTCAGCCTGAAGAGACGAGCTCCAGGACCCACAGAGGGTTCAGAACTCGTTCAGTCCCGGTTTGGTCCTGGTTCGGTCCTGGTTCGGTCCTGGTTTTGTCCTGGTTCGGTCCTGGTTCGGTCCTGGTTCGGTCCTGGTTCAGTCCTGGTTCAGTCCTGGTTCAGTCCTGGTTTAGTGATTCTTGTTCTGAAAAGTTTGAGACACTGACTTAAACTTGCCGTCTATTTGTGTCTGTGTGTGTGTGTGTTGTGTGTGTGTCTGTGTGTTGTGTGTATCTTCTGCAGTGGTGGGCGGGGCCTGGGGCGTGGTCTGTTACGTGAAGTTTCGCTGGAGACGGGAGGAGGAGGAGACACGGCGAATGTACGACATGGTGGAACGCATCATCGGTGAGAACAACGCCACACACACGTCTACGGCCGCAGGACCTGTGTGTGTGTGTGTGTGTGTGTGTGTGTGTGTGTGTGTGTAACCTCTGTGTGTGTGTGTGTGTGTGTGTGTGTGTAACCTCTGTGTGTGTGTGTGTAACCTCTGTGTGTGTGTGTGTAACCTCTGTGTGTGTGTGTGTGTGTGTGTAACCTCTGTGTGTGTGTGTGTGTGTAACCTCTGTGTGTGTGTGTGTGTGTGTGTAACCTCTGTGTGTGTGTGTGTGTAAACTCTGTGTGTGTGTAACCTGTGTGTGTGTAACCTCTGTGTGTGTGTGTGTAACCTCTGTGTGTGTGTGTGTGTAACCTCTGTGTGTGTGTGCGCGTCTGTGTGTGTGTTCATGCAGACGTTCTGAGGAGCCACAGCGAGGCCTGTCAGGAGAACCAGGAGCTGCAGCCGTATCTGCCCATTCCCCACGTTCGAGATTCTCTGGTCCAACCCCAGGACAGGTCTGTGCTCTAGTCCTGGTTTAGTTCTGCTTTAGACCTGCTTTAGACCTGGTTTAGTCCTGGTTTAGTCCTGGTTTAGTCCTGGTTTAATCCTGGCTCAGGCGTATTTCAGTATTATGGAGTCTTCTCTTACCGTCTTTCTCCTGTTTTTTCCGCAGGAATAAGATGAAGAAGGTTTGGGATCGCGCCGTGAAGTTCCTCTCCGCCAACGAGTCCCGGATCCGGACAGAGACCCAGCGGATCGGGGGGGCGGACTTCCTGGTCTGGAGGTGGATCCAACCCTCACTGGGAGACAAGAACGCTCCGGCCTGCTCCAAAGTGTGGCAGGGAAAAGGTGAGGCGAAAGAGAGAGAGTGGACGGATGGAGGGAGAAAGAGAGAGGGAGTGGAGGGAGGGAGAAAGGGGGAGAGAGAAAGAAGGAGGGAGAAAGGGAGACGGAGAAAGAAAGAGGGAGAAAGAGAGAGGGAGAGAGAAAGAAGGAGGGAGAAAGAGAGAGGGAGAGAGAAAAAGAGAGGGAGAAAAAGATGGAGAAAGAGGGGAGGGAGAGAGAGAAAGAGAGGGAGTGGAGGGAGGGAGAAAGAGGGAGGGAGGAAAGAGAAGGAGAAAGAGGGAGGAAAGAGAGGGAGACGGAGGGAAAGGGAGAGAGATGAAGGAGAAAGGGAGGAAGAGAGAGAGAGTATGGAGGGAAAGGGAAAGATGAAAGAGAAGAGAGGGAGGCCACAGAGGAGAAGAGAAGATGTGAGGGAGGGCACAGAGGAGTTTTCTTGTTCATGTCTAAACTCCTGTGAATCTGTTCTCAGCTTTTCCGTTGGATCGTCGGAATTCTCCTCCCAACAGCCTCACGCCGTGTCTGAAGATCCGGAACATGTTCGACCCGGTCATGTGAGTGCGGCTCTAAAAACACATTTATATTAACGGAAAATACCTGAAGACCTAAAGAACAGCTCTGCTCCTGTCCCCTCTGTCCCTGTGCTGTGGCCTAAAGCTTCACTGTGGAACTTTTCTGGTGCGTTTCAGGGAGGTGGGGGAGAACTGGGACCTGGCCATTCACGAGGCCATTCTGGAAAAGTGCAGCGACAACAACGGGATCGTGCACATCGCCGTCGACAAGAACTCCAGAGAGGTCAGTCTGGCACACGATAAACTTCAGAGAGGTCATTCTGACACACGATAAACTCCAGAGAGGTCATTCTGACACACGATAAACTCCAGAGAGGTCATTCTGACACACGATAAACTCCAGAGAGGTCAGTCTGACACACGATAAACTCCAGAGAGGTCATTCTGACACACGATAAACTCCAGAGAGGTCAGTCTGACACACGATAAACTCCAGAGAGGTCAGTCTGACACACGATAAACTCCAGAGAGGTCATTCTGACACACGATAAACTCCAGAGAGGTCATTCTGACACACGATAAACTCCAGAGAGGTCAGTCTGACACACGATAAACTCCAGAGAGGTCAGTCTGACACACGATAAACTCCAGAGAGGTCAGTCTGACACACGATAAACCCCTTGATGGAATTTTTTTAACGTTGACAGGAAAATCTGAAGGCGAGGGGGATCTGAGGGGGATAAACCATAAATTTAAGTAGTTCACACCGGGGATGGGCATTTCATTACATTTTCTTAATCGATCGTAGGAAGAATGAATGATTTTCGATTAATCATTAACATTTTTATATTAAAATTATCATTATTATTCTTACTATTCCTAATCTGCATAAATAAACTCAACTTTAAACATATAAACATCATCACTCCAGAGCCACATCAATGTGAGATCAGAATGTGTTTAATGCAGCTTTAAACATTTGTTTACAGAAACAAAACTTAAAACCACATGGCTCATTTGCATAAACCGTAAACCCAGAAAAAAGCAGCTCTTTCCTTGTGCTGATGTGTAAGTTTTTAAAGTGCTTTATAAATAAAGTTGGTCTGTTCTGGGAAAGGTTATCGGCCAGGAGCCAGGTCCACTCCTCAGGATGGTTTTTGCTCCTTTTTTCACTATTTCCTGTTATCTTTTATCTTGGAGCATCACAAGTCGATAGGGACCAACCCCAACTCGGCCCCATTTGGTCTCAAGGCCCAAAAAACACCCTGTTTAGGAAAGGCTATTGGTGAAATGAAGGAAGTGTAAATATTAAGGTACTGAAACTGCATAAATAGTCAAATAATCCTAAAATTTTACATGTTGTATCCTGACACATAGTGGAAAATAATAGAAAAATATTCTGGCGCCTCTAACACAAAATCATAAAACTGACCACACCCACTTTTACATTTTTTATACATATATTTCAGAATGTTTGCGATGAAGAAGACACAAGAGGTAATGTCATAAAGCTCCACCTTTATTTTTCTGTGCCGTAAAAATAAATTTGTGTCTTTATGAAATCGCCTGAGTTGTGCTGTTACGCTGAAGTGACAGTCCAGCTACGAGACGCGATCATTATTCCTCTTAAGAAACAAGGATGGTCCCGAGAAGCGGCTCAAACTCGGGAGGTCTGGAAGTCTGGGTGATGGAATTCCAGGAGTTGGAAGTTTGAACGTCTGGCAGTTGGAAGCTCAAACTTTGGTTGGAATCTGTCTCTGAAAAATCCGAGAATACGATGACGCAACGACTTTTTCTCCATCCGTTTTAAAAATTCATCTGAAGAGTCTCTGCTCCGTGAAGGTTACGCAGTTGATGTCCCGGGCTGTTTTTTGGTTTGGAAATTGATGTCCTTAATATTTCCAATCCTTCTGGAAGAGAACTGACTGAATTCTGGACTAAATTCATCAAGGAAAGAATTCTCTGTCCTCTCTTGTCCAAAGGTGGAAGAAGGTTCCAAAGGTTTCTCCAAGCTTCCCTTTCCTTTGTGTGGTTGTATTGTATTCAAAATTCACGTCATTAAATGTCTGGTGTTTGTCCAGTTGAATCCTGATCTCACCATTGTGGCAAGTCTTTTTAGAGGAAGCCCGTTTCAAACATGCGCTCACTTCCTCTCTACAAGTTGAGCGATCCCCAGATGTTCCTCCCCTCTTTGTCGATCTACCATCTGAAGTTTCTCCCTTTGAGTTTTGCTGAGGAGGTCTGACTTTTGAACAAACTTTTCCAGAGCTCTCAGAGGTGTAGAGCGATGTGGATTCACTGCTCTCTGGAGAACCTTTAATGAACTTTGCTTTCCTCTTAGGACGTCTCCTTGGTTGCCTCACAGATTTGGAGCCAACTTCGTCAGGGCTTTGGTCACTTTCTTTTTCTGAAGATGGTTCGTTGTCGCTGTCTACTCGCATGCCGACAGCCCGTCTTCTCACGCCTCTTAGTAGATGTGTTGACGATTCCATTTGCTGCCTCGTGAGTACGGTTTGCAGGTGTCCGATCATTATATTTCTTCTTCTCTTGAACCGTTTGACGGCCCCGCTTTCTCGTCCTTGAGAATGTGTCATTAATTGGAGCTTGAACACCGGTTCCAGCCTGTTTTCCAGCCTGGCTCAATGGCCTCCCTGATCCAGCCTTTGAACTTGTTGTTCTCCGATCCAATGACCCGAGCCCCATCCCAATCCATAATGTGGTTATTTCTTTTACAGTGTTTTGATATGGCAGATTTTAGGTTTTCCTGTTCTGCTTTGTCTCTTTGTGTTCTGGTGAGTCTCCCTGCTGTTTCTTTTTCACATTCTTTTTGGTGTTCCTTTTTTCAGATGTGAAATGCCCGGCCTGTTTCTCCTATGTAAGATTTATTGCACGATTTGCACTGGATTTCGTAGATGGCATTGCATTTTTGTTCTGGTGGTATTTTATCTTTGGGGTGTACTAACTGTTGGCGGAGTTTTGTGTATGGTGTTACTGCTGTGCCTATGATGTGTCTTTTCATGGCTCTCTGGATGGGTTCGGTGATTCCTCTGATGTATGGAAGTGTGACTGTATTTTGGTGTTCCTGCTGCCCTCTATTGGCTTGCTGTGTTTTCTTCTGGAGTTTGTTGGTTTTATTGAGAACTTGTTGTCTGCCTTTGTTGATGGCCCAGTTGGGATATTGACATTGTTTGAGTGCTTGTGTGATGTGTCTCTCCTCCTCTTCCCTCTCCGTGAGATCTGTAATGAGTGTGGCTCTTTCGAATAGAGTTCTTACTACTGATAGTTTGTGTGCAGTGGGATGTTCGGATGTCCAGAGTAGATATTGGTCAGTGTGTGTGGGTTTCCTGTATACTGTTACCGTTACACATTTCTGAAGATGGCTCGCAGCTAGCAGCTGAAACATGTCAACAAGGTACAAATACACTTGGCTACATTGTCTTAGAAAGGAACCTAAGAAGTTAAAGCACCAAGAAGACAAAATGAATATTTTTGGCATCCTCCATTTGTCTTTGCTCGATATCCCGATTCTTGCGATTTTCTTGCCATTCCCTTGCAGATTTCTCTTGGAGTTTGAAGATTTTATTTTTCAGTTTGAGTTTCTCCTGCTCCCAGATTTCTTGCTGCAGTTCTAATTCATGTTCCAGTTTAAGGCTGTAATTTTGTCTCTCTGTAACAAGGTTCTTCTGAAGTTTGGAGATTTTATTTTGCAGTTCGATTTTCTCCTGCTCCCAGATTTCTTGCTGCAGTTTTACTTCATGTTCCAGTTTAATGCAGTAGTTTTGCCTTTCTGTGGCTAAACTCTTTTGAAGTTTGGAGATTTCATTTTGCAGTTTGAGCTTCTCCTGCTCCCAGATCTCATGCTGCGGTTTTAATTGACATTCCAGGTTATCACTGTAGTTTTGCCTCTCTGTGGCTAAACTCTTCCTAAGTTTGAGAATTGTGTTTTGCAGCCTCTTGATTTCTTGATGATTTTCAGACGAACTTTTCTCCAGATGGAGTTTCTCTTTGCTCCAGGCCTCTTGCCACTCCATGTACGTACGTATGCTCTCACGGCCCTCTTGAATCCTTTTCTTCCATTCCTCACAGCGATCGATCAACTGCTGCTCCAGGCTTTTAATACACTGTTCATATCGCAACGTTTTTTGGCCATTCGCTTCAATTATTCTTTGCTGTTGGTCTAATTTGAGAAGCAGAGTGGCCTGGTTCTTCTGTAAGAATTTGTTTCTCTGGATATAGGCTTGTTCCTCTGTGGGTGCAATCTTTGTCTTAGTTGCTTCTTCAAGTCAGCGATTTCCCTGGACATAATTTCTTCTTTCGCTTGGGAATGTTTTAAATTCTTGACCAATTCCAGTTTCTCTTCCCGCAGTCTCCCAATGTCCTCGTCTCTTTCTCTGGACACTTTTTCTCTTTCCTTTTGGCTCCGTTTTAAATTCTTAGCTAACTCCAGTTTCTCTTCCTGCAGTCTCCCGATTTCATCTTGTAATTTTTGGCAGATGTTCTTGTGCTTTGCCTTCAGATCTCTCTTGAAGCTTAATCTCCTCTTTGCAGAGCTGAAGTCTTAAATCGCCCAATTCTTTTGACGTTTGCTGCATCTGTTTCGCGCTGCTTTGTCACTCCTTTGGCCAGTTCGATGCTCTTTCTCAGGAAATCCGTGTCCTGAAATTGGTCTTTTCCCCCTTCTCGCTGCCTCAATTGTCTCTCCAGGTTTTGATTCATTAGAGACAGCTCGTAAACATTCTCCTTTTCCTGTCTTAAGCTGTTCCAACAAGGTCCGTGGTTCCATGTTATAATGTAATGTAACATGTAATATTTGGACACTAGTCGATGCAACAGGGCTATCGCGACCTACCAGAGTGTCAAGGGGAGGCCTGTAGAACTGTACGACTGTGATGCTTTAAAATGATCCTTTTTCAAATCATAATAACCACATGTTTGTGTTTGAATAACGGCAATAATGTTCTTTCTGCCTCTTGAACTCAGGGCTCCTACAGGTTTTTAAGACCATTTATATAAAAAGTAGTGCTGTCAAACGATTTTTAAAATCAGATTAATCACACTTAAGAATTTTGATTAATCACAGTTAATTATTCTTCAAATAGTGGCCAATAACGGCTTGTCAAAGCTTGATCTTGTCAGATCTCAGAAGCTCAGCAGGGCCTGGTTAGAACTTGGATGAGAGACACTGGGAATTCCAGGTGCCACAGGGGGGCACCAGTGGCAAAAACTGTTGTTGAGTCCTTTGGCAAGACACTTCACCTCCATTGCCTAGTGTGAAAGTGATGTGTGTGTGGCAGGACTGCCTTGAAAAGGAGATTAGTGATCTCAATGGGACTTTCCTAGTTAAATAAAGGTTAAAAAAAAGACAAATATTTTGACAAAAATGCAATTTATTATCAAAAAGTGATATTATTGACATGTTTCACATTCAGTCGCACAAGTGAAAAATCTGCTCAAAAAGGACCAACAATTGGCTTTAAAAACTGCTTCATAATCATTAAACTTTGACGCCTTCATTTGACTCATACTTTAGTCCTCAACATTTCATTATGGTAGAATTTCTTTAGAGAGATTGTTTTTGGTGTTACTTTTTGCTCTTGCGTCATTACAGAAGAGCATGTGTGTGGTTCTCGCTCTTTTCCGTCTTAAATCTCTATTTGAATGAAACTTCCCCGTGTGTAAATGTCTCTTTTCAAACCTTTAATTCTTTCGCTCTCGTTTCAGGGCTGTGTGTACGTGAAGTGTCTGTCGGCGGAGCACTCGGGGAAGGCCTTCAAAGCTCTGCACGGATCCTGGTTCGACGGTAAAACTCCAAACTCACCTCATCTGTTTGTCCACAACATCTGCACTTTATTATTATTATTATTATTATTATTATTGAACTCCTAATGCTTCACATCTCACTGAAACTATGAAATGATTAGAAACTGTTTTATTTTGTTGAATTCATGTTTGTACGAGCGTTTCGACAGGCAGATCAGATTTGGCATCAGACACACGAGACGCTGTTTTTCTCACAATAAAAGTTCACACATAACATCCAAACTCTGCTTGGCTGTTTGAGTCTGGGTCTGAAGTTATGAACACGCTGAAGCTGACGTACGTCCACATACGGCAAGGTCGGCATGCTTAAAATTTCTGGCCGTATATCAGTGTGTTTATACGTCCTGCACACGTGCACCATAAGCTGTAGGTAAGTTACGTGATCGTTCACACACGTTAATTGTAACTGTGACTGTTACTCTTAAGTCCAAATACGAGATAATGAGATAATTTCTAGTGTCTCCATAACTTATGAGTAACTTTGAACCTCTGTGTAACTTATACCGAACTTATCTCCAGCGCATATGGACGTGTGCAGACGTATTTGACATGTTCCAGACGAGCACAGAACTGAACGTGTTTCTAAATTAAAGCTCAAGTATAACAGCGTATTGGCAGCGTTTAGAACTGGAAATTGGATCTGCGAGAAGACCACACAGTCTAAATAACCAATTCACTTTATTACTTACCCTTATTATCCATAGAATTAATCCTCTGCAAATAATGACTCCAGTCCACAAAAGCACGATATTAATCCCATTTGAGGAGTTCTTTAAAAGTAAAAAGGCGAGAATAGCACATGTGTGTTTATGTCCAGCCGCGTGTGAAGCTGCAGATCAGCCACAGTGAATCTTCTTCCTGTGGACTTTATCTCCTCTTTTCTGCTTTAAAAATCCTGTATCTGAAGTATTGCTCCACATTTCACACATAAAAATCACACAGTTTGACTTGTGTCTAAAGTGGAAGTGCAGAGTCTGATCTTTGAACACTTCAGAGTCTCAGAGCGAGTGGTTTTACTGTAGACAGGAAACGGCTGACTCCATCACAGCCTCACAGCTTTATATCCTGTGGTCCGCTACTCTGTACCAACCCACCGATCGATCAGTAGGTGGCACCTACTGATCGATCTGCTGCATTCAGCACCATGGACAGCGAGAAACGTAAAATATGACGTGTCGGAATAGCGATCCCAAAAAGTGTCGGAAAACCTTCATGTCTAAATAGAGACGTAACACTGGGTTGTCTATTTATTTTTTATTTAACCAGGAAAGTCCCGTTGAGATTAAAAAATTCTTTTTCAATGGAGTCCTGGCCCAGAGGCAGCAGTAAATACAGTTACAATGTTACAGACAAATACAGAGGAGATAAAAACAATTATATAAAACAAGCGCACGTCAAGGAGTTTGTCTCTAGGACTCTTAGTTTCGACTTAAAAGCATCCAGGGAAATAAAATTAACCAACTTCCAGTCCTTCTGCAACATGTTCCAAGATGAAGGTGCAGAGTCGACAAAAGCTTTTTTGCCAAAAAAGGTCGGGATGTCAGAACAGGCGGCGAAAACCCACTGCAACAGTTGCGTGTCAATAGATCCAGGAGGTTTCTTCAAATGAGACGGATTATAAAGTTGCTGCTGCGATGTCAGGTGCATTTATGATTTAAATCGTTGAGCGGCAGCTTTTTTATAGCCAATGACACGTGATCGTTGATTCGCTCTGTGCGCTGTGCACAAGTCAGATGTTGTTGGGCGTAAGTCGCCCACACCACTCTAAGCGTTAGTTGGTATAAGTTTATAAGTTATCAAAACGTTCTGTATAAGTTACTAATACGTTTGTACATTTCCAGGTAAACTGGTGACCGTGAAGTACCTGCGACTGGACCGGTACCACCAGCGCTTCCCCCAGGCCCAGAGCTGCACGACGCCCCTGCACAGCGCCCGGCTCCACAGCGCCTCCTCCTGCTCCTCCTGAGAACTGCAGCGCCTCCCGCCTCCGCTCACCGTATGCCCGAGACCCAAGGGGGAACTCAACCAGGTCTAATTTAGGACTAAACCAGGACTCGAACCCCTCCTCCTCCAGATGCACGAGTCCACCTTTGCTTTTCCACCACCGACTTTTGGGTTTTTTTGTGGAGTCGCTGAACAAACACCACTCACTACTTCCTGTTTTCCCCTTTCGCTCTGGAAAATTGCTGCATGGTTTACCGTTTTTTTAGCGTAAAGAAGTGTAAATAATAACGGACGTTTCGGCACATGCTTTTATATTACACCCAAAAATAAGCTCACGAAACAGCTGCTCACTCGAAACACTCCAGAACGATTCAGCCAAGACATTTCACTCACCGATTTACTCTCAAACGTCTAAAACCCACCAGTTCCTTTTACTCTCGTGTCTTGTCACGTCATTCCCACTTAAAGAGCCGATATGACGCTGTTTTCTGATCCGTTCTGACGTCGTTTCCTCGTCACAAACAGACCTGGAGCTGCGTTTTGTTTCATTCAAATGTGTGAATAAAAGAAAAACGACGTCAGAACGAGACTTGAAGCTCTCAGGAGTCGGTTTTGTGCGATACAGGAGCTTTAAATCCCATTTTTCCTGTTAATCCGAATGCGTTTTCCATATTGGTGTTTGCGTTCCTCGGTTCGTTCCGCCTCACGCCACAAGTCACAGTGGAATGGTTTCATTTTTCAGGTCAAAATGTTTTACGAACCAAAAGTAAAGAAAGACAGATTCAAAATTAAGACAAATACAAGAGTTTAAGAAGATCTGAACCCAAAGTGCAATGAGATTAAAACAGGTTTTAACAGTATACTTGATGACATAAACCAGGACTGGACCAGGACCACTGATTTTTGTTCATTACGTTTGGATAAAATACAAAATTCCCAATTTATTGAAAATTGACGGGGACTTGATGAGGACTTGATAAGGACTTGATAAGGACTTGACGGGAACTTGATGAAGACTTGACTGGGACTTGATGAGGACTTGACGGGGACTTGACGGGGACTTGACGGGGACTTGACGAGGACTTGATGAGGACTTGACGGGGACTTGATGAGGACTTGACGGGCACTTGATGAAGACTTGACTGGCACTTGATGAAGACTTGACTCGAACTTGATGAGGACTTGACGGGGACTTGATGAAGACTTGACTGGCACTTGATGAAGACTTGACTGGCACTTGATGAAGACTTGACTCGAACTTGACGGGGACTTGACCAACTGCCCCCATCCTCGTCAAACCCCATCAAACAGACCCCACAGTACCACTTGCAGCTCCTCCTGAGAACTGCACCTTGCCCTCTGTTCAGCCAGGACTGAACCAGGACTGAACCAGGACTGAACCAGGACTGAACCAGGACTGAACCAGGTCTGAACCAGGTCTGAACCAGGTCTGAACCAGGTCTGAACCAGGTCTGAACCAGGTCTGAACCAGGTCTTAATCAGGACTACTGAACCAGGGCTAAAATAGAACCTGACCAGGACTTAACAGCGACAAAACCAGGACTAAACCAGAACTTAAACCATGACTAAAGTTGGACTAAAATTACGATTTTCTTCTTTAGAAACAAACAAATCCATTTTTGAAAAGTCATCGGGTTTGGATAAAAGTCTTCGCTCTGTTAAAGCTTCACTGTGTAACTTTTCTGGTGGAAGATACGCTTTTCGCTCGTCTCCATGGTTTCCTCTGAATGTTCCTCATTAGGGCATTCAACCGTCTCCTTTATCTGATCTCGTCTCCATGGAGACAGACGAGTTTAACGCCACATCCTGGAACATTCGAGACAAAGCCCCAACGTCTCCACAGAGCCGACACCAGAAAAGTTCCACAGTGGAGCTTTAAAATGGGCTGTAAACGTGGCGTCAGGCGGAGCGCTCTCTCTCAAATGTCATGAAGCAGCAACGAAATCCAAAGTGCCTTAACCCCATGCAAAACCAGGACTGGGACTAAACCAGGACTAAACCAGGACTAAACCAGGACTAAACCAGGACTAAACCAGGACTAAACCAGGACTAAACCAGGACTGGACCAGGTTTAAACAGGACTTGGAACTTGGACCAGGACTCAAAAGAACAAAATTTTTATATAAATCATTATCTTGGACTAAACCAGGTCTATCCCAGGACTAAATCTGAACTAAACCAGGACTAAACCAGGTCTATCCCAGGACTAAATCAGGACTAAACCAGGTCTATCCCAGGACTAAATCTGGATTTATCCTGTTTTTTCCCAGGACTAAATCTCATCTAAACTGGGACTAAACTAGGTCTATTCCAGGTCCATCCCAGGATTAAATCTGGACTAAACAAGGACTAAATCTGGACTAAACCAGGTCCATCCCAGGACTAAATCTGGACTAAACCAGGACTAAATCTGGACTAAACTGGGTCTTTCCCTTGTTTATCTTTTGTGTTTATTTGAGATCCGTGTATATTATATTTATTCTTCAGCCTCTGTGGACACGTTCTCAGTGTGGACGTGTTCTCGGCCTCTGGACACGTTCACGGCCTCTGTGGACGCGTTCTCAGAGTGGACGCGTTCTCAGAGTGGACGCGTTCTCAGAGTGGACGCGTTCTCAGAGTGGACGCGTTCTCAGAGTGGACGCGTTCTCAGAGTGGACGCGTTCTCAGTGTGGACGCGTTCTCAGTGTGGACGCGTTCTCAGTGTGGACGCGTTCTCAGTGTGGACGCGTTCTCAGTGTGGACGCTTTCTCGGGGACACGTTCTCATCCGTAGATCTGTGTTTTGCTTGGTTCAGGAGATATTTTTGTAACGGTGGAAGTGCGTTTGTGTTCATAGACGAAACCACAGGAGGGACGGAGACGGAGACTCTTTTTCACGTGTATTTTTCTGTAAAATTGTACATTGGTATATATGTATTAAGTGCTTATTATTATTATGATGCAGCAGTGTGTTCCAGCCGCGGCCCCGGAGCTCCACACGGGGCCCGGGGCCATTGGAAACGCTCCAGTGGAATGGGTCAAATGTACAAACTTCAAATTAAAGGTTTATTAGGGTTTTTAAACCGGCTCTGGGCTTTTATTTTCACGATGTATATTTTTTATGCATGACATTAAATACTTAAACCCGGACTAACTGGAACTGAACTTAGGGCTAGACCAGGACTAGATCATGGCCTTGCGTGGACTAAAATTGGACTAGGTTTATAAGAGTTTTTAAACTGGTTCTGGGGTTTTATTTTGAAGAGATGTATGAAGTACTGAATAAACCAGGACTAGATCTTGGCCTTATGTGGACTAAAATTTAGGTTTATAAGCGTTTTAAACAGGTTCTGGGGATTTATGCATGAACTGACTAATTAACTCGGTCTTAACCTGGACTAGACCAAAACCAGCACTAGACTTTGGCCTTACGTGGACTAAAGTTGGACTAGGTTTGTAAAGAGTTTTTAAACTGGTTCTGGGGTTTTATTTTGAAATATTAACTAATTAAACCAGATCTTAAACAGGACTAAACTAGAACTAAACCAGGCCTTACCTAGGGCTAAATTTTGGCCTAGGTTTCTGAGTAGTTGTTTTTTTAACTGGTTCTGGTCTTTTATTTTGAAGAGATGTTTTGTCTAAGGCCTTAACCAGGACTAAACCAGTGCCTTATGTGGACTAAAGCTGGACTCAATTCCAGATTAAAGATTAATTTTATTGTTCCAGGAGGTGGAAATTTGTCTCGGGTTATTGGCCCACGCTGCTGTCGATGCTCTACAATATATAAAACTGTCCATAAATACAGATTAAAAACACATCAGTACAATTCATGGACGATTGTATGAGGATTCTGCACTTTTATTTTGAAATGTATTTATGCAGGAAATGATAATTAAACCAGGAGTAAATAATATCTTACACAGGAGGACTAAACCAGGCCCAGTTAAGCGGACTGAAGATGGACAAGGTTTGTTAGGTTTTTTTTAAACTGGCTTTGGGCTTTTATTTAGAAGAGAAATGTTTTTATATACATCAAATCAAATTGACACATAATTTTTGACACACACACATAAGGGACGTATAAGGATATTCAACAGGTAAATTTTCTGTTGAAATTTTTCAAATATTGACAGTGTCAGGTGCACAAATCTATGTTTAACATTTATATTAAGCATTTTTTGTGTTTTATGTACATGAATTGGCTACGAGCTTAATGTCATGTGGTGCGACTGAGAATCACCTTAAAATGTATGTTATTTTTCTTATTTTATATTTTTATATTATTTAATTTTATTTATTCAGTTTATTTTCTATTTTATATTATTTTAATTTATTTTATTATTTTATATTTTCATATTTTATTTTATTATTTTTATTATTGTATATGTTTATATATTTTCTTTTATTTATATTTTCTATTGTATTATTTTCTATTTTTATATTATTTTCTTTTATTATTTTTCTTGTTTTATTTTCTAAAACATGGTTGGGATATTAATCTAAGTTGTGAGTAATATGAAGTGTATAGAAACAAACTGTTGCGTTTCTTTAGATTTTTAATGCATATTGATATTTTCTTTTGCTGTCCAATATGACAGACACCTGCTTGTGTTTAATGAACAAACTACTGCCCTGGAAAATGCATCAAATGAAGAAAAATGCCGAAAGAATAATTCACCCACGTATACTTAGTTGCACCACATGATGCACGGTCGCATACGACATTTTAACACTTTAGGACAAAAAACATGCAGAATAACTCAGGATTTCTGAAAAAAATGATTTGGTTCCATGGAGGTCAGAGGTACGGCAGAAATGTGCTGAATTATTATGAAATCTGAACCTTTTTAACTGAAGACACCGCGCATAAACACAGGTGCAGTGTCGCGATGTCGCCTCTGGGTGGTGACATTTCCCACGTGGGGAGCGGCGTGATGACGTGTGCCGCGTACGTCAGCGCAAACATGGCGGCGGTGACAGCTCAGAGCATCAACACAAACCTGAACATGTCCCGGGACCAGAGCCCGGACTCTCCCCGCAGCCCGGAGCCGGAGCCGGAGCCGGACCCGGACCTGGACCCGGACCTGGACCTAGAGCTGCTCCGGAGCTCGCTGCCGGACGTGAAGTCTCTGAGCCGGGCCGGAGAGCTGCTGGAGCGGCTGCGGAAGGAGACGGAGGCACTGGAGGAGCAGGTCTGTGGATTAGAGAGTCCAGACGTCCCCGTTTCCCCGGGACGGTCCCGATCCTGAGCCCCGAGTTCCCCAAGTCCCCAAGATTTATATAAAACCAGAGATTTGTCCCGGTTTTATACAAAAAACGTCCCAGATGTTCATATTTTTGACCAAACCAGGACTAAACTAGGTCTAAACTAGGACTAAAACAGGACGACATCAGGTCTAAACCAGGACTAAACCAAGACTGAAAAAGGACTAAACCGGGGTTAGACCATGACTGAACCAGGACCAAAACCAAACCTGAAACAGGACTAAAACAGGGCTACATGAGGTCTAAACCAGGACTAAACTAAACATAAACCAGATCTAAACCAGGACTAAACCAAAGCTAAACCAGGACTAAAAAAGGACTGAATTAAAACAGGGCTACATCTCAACCAGCACTAAAACAGCTCGAAACCAGGACTAAACTAAGACTTAAACAAGACTAAACCAGGATTGAACCAGAATTGAACCAGGACTGAAAGAGATTTAAACCAGGACTAAAACAAGACTAAACCAGGACTAAACCAGGACTAAAAAAAGACTAAACCGGGACTATCACAGTTTTTGTCTAATCTGATCCTCGCTAACAGTAAAGAGGAACATAAATTGTCATTTGTGAATGACCATAAAGTGAAAAACTGTCCCTCTGATTTGGGCCTGGTTTAGTTCTGGTTCAGTCCTGGTTTAGACCTGATGTAGTCCTGGTTTAGACCTAGTTTAGACCTAGTTCAGTCCTTTTTTAGTCCTGGTTTAGTCCTGGTTTTAGTTCTGGTTTAATCCTTTTTCAGTCTTAGTTTGGGCCTGATTCAGTCCTGATTTAGTCCTTTTTCAGTCTTGGTTTAGTCCTGGTTTAGACCTGATGTAGTCCTGGTTTAGTCCTGGTTCAGTCCTTTTTCAGTCTTAGTTTGATCCTGGTTTAGACCTATTTTAGTCCTTGTTTAGTCCTGGTCTAACCCCAGTTTAGTCCTTTTTCAGTCTTGGTTCTGTCCCATTTTAGTCCATTTTTAGTCCTGGTTCAGTCCTTGTTAAGTCCTGGTTTCGTCCTGGTTCGGTCCTTGTTTATTCTTTGTCTCTCAAATCATGACGGACATGAAAATCCACCTGTGTGTCCCAGTTTAGAGTTTTAAATCTACGTTTGTGAATTCTGCGTCGGGATGAGATCCTCAGAGGCAAAACATCCAAAACCTGTCCTCAAGTCCGAGTTACTTTAAAGGACTCGTATTAAACTTTTCTGTTCTCATGGTTCTGAATGTGGAAATGTGTTTTTGTTTTTAAATTAAAGAATTTTTGTGATTGAGCTGAATCGATTCTGGATTCTTCTTCTTCTTCTGGGTTTCTGTTCCAGGTTCGGACGGAGCCGGACGGTTTTCCTCCACGAGTGTCGTCGGCCCTCAGAGAAGCCGGAAAGGTCTCCGAAAAAACCCAGGATCTGCTCAAGAGAGAAGAGCGGGTGTCTGAAGAACTCGACCAGGTCTGGACCAGGTTTAGACCAGGACTGAACCAGGACTAAACCAGAACTGAACCGGGACTAAACCGGGACTAAACCAGGACTGAACCAGGACTGAACCAGGACTGCACCAGGACTGCACCAATACTAAACCAGGACTAAACCAGGACTAAACCAGGACTAAACCAGGACTAAACCAGGACTGAACCAGGACTAAACCAGGACTAAACCAGGACTAAACCAGGTTTAAACCAGGACTAAACCAGGACTAAACCAGGACTCGTGGTTTGCGTTTCAGCACCTGGAGAGCGCTCGTCCGTGTATGGAGAGCTTTGGACACGCGTTTCACCAGGTCGATGTCATCGAACGACACATGAAATATCTGCAGTGTCTCCAACAGATCGAAGAACTCAGGTACGATCCAGGGACCGGGACTAGACCAGGACTAAAACGGGGACTAGACCAGGGCCTGAAAGAGACTTAAACTGGGCCTAAATTAGAGCATGGAAACCTGACGGGACCTGACAGGTTTGGACAAATATACCTCGGATTCAACCTCAGACTCTTCCCGGCCTGTCTCGGCCTGTCTCGGCCTGTCTCGGCCTGTCTCGGCCTGTCCCGGCCTGTCCCGGCCTGTCCCGGCCTGTCCCGGCCTGTCCCGGCCTCTCCCGGCCTCTCCCGGTCTCTCCCGGTCTCTTCCGGTCTCACCCCGTCTCACCCCGTCTCACCCAGTCTCACTCCAGTCTCACTCCAGTCTCACTCCAGTCTCACTCCAGTCTCTTCCCGGTCTCTTCCCGGTCTCGCAGCTCCCTGGTGCAGCAGTGTCTCATGACGAACTCCGTGTGGGACGCCGTCTCTGCCGTGGACAAAATGGCAGCTCTGGTCCTGGTTCTGAAGGAGTCACGATGTTCCCACCTCCAGAACTTCCTGCAGCAAACGCTCCGATTCTGGCACAAGATCCTCAAAGACCGACTCATCAGGTGCTCCTGCCTGCTCCTGTCATCCTCCTCCTCTCCTCCTCTCCTTTCTCCTCCTCTCTCCTCCCCTCTCCTCTTCCTCTCTGCTCCTCCTCTCTCCCCTCCTCTCTCCTCCTCTCTTCTCTCCTCTCTCCTCCTCTCTCCTCTCCTCTCCTCTCTCCTCCCCTCTCCTCCTCCTCTCTGCTCTTCCTCTCTCCTCTACTCCTTTCCTCCTCTCTCCTCTCCTCCTCCTCTCCTCTCTGCTCCTCCTCTCTTCTCTCCTCTCTCCTCTCTCCTCTCTCCTCTCTTCTCTCCTCTCTCCTCCTCCTCCTCTCTCCTCTCTCCTCCTCTCTCCTCTTGTCTCTCCTCTCTCCTCCTCCTCTCCTCTCCTCCTCTCCTCTCTCCTCTCCTCTGGTCTCCTCTCTTCTCCTCCTCTCCTCTCCTCCTCTCCTCTCTCCTCTCCTCTGGTCTCCTCTCTCCTCCTCCTCTCCCCTCTCCCCCTCTCCTCTCTCCTCCTCTCCTCTCCTCTCCTCCTCTCCTCTCCTCCTCTCCCCTCTCCCTCTGTCTTCCTCTCCCCTCTCCCCCTCTCCTCTCTCCTCCTCTCCTCTCCTCTCCGCTCCTCCTCTCCTCTCCTCTGTCCTCCTCTCCTCTCTCCTCTCCTCTTTCCTTTCTCCTCTCCTTTCTCCTCTCTCCTCTCCTTTCTCCTCTCTCCTCTTCTCTCTCCTCCTCTCTCCTCTCCTCTCTTCTCTCCTCCTCTCTCCTCTCCTCTCTCCTCCTCTCTGCTCCTCCTCTCTTCTCTCCTCTCTCCTCTGTCCTCCTCTCCTCTCTCCTCCTCCTCTCCCCTCTCCCCCTCTCCTCTCTCCCCCTCTCCTCTCTCCTCCTCTCTCCTCTCCTCCTCTCTCCTCTCCTCCTCTCCTCTCCTCCTCTCCTTTGTCCTCCTCTCCTCTCTCCTTCTCCTCTCCTCCTCTCCTCTCTCCTCTGTCCTCCTCCCCTCTCTCCTCCTCCTCTCCCCTCTCCCCCTCTCCTCTCTCCTCCTCTCCTCCTCTCCTCTCCTCTCTCCTCCTCCTTGCCTCTCTCCTCTCCTCCTCTGATCTCTTGTATGTTTCAGTGATTTCGAGGAGGTGCTGGACTCCCTGCACTGGCCAGTCTTGTCTCCTCCGGTTCAGGTCCTGTCTCCTCCTGCTCCTCCTCCGGACGCCTCCTCGTCGTTGGAGGCGCTGGTGTCGCAGCTCCTCGCATTGCAGAACTCGTATCCTCCAGTCTGAAGGCAGCAGCAGAGTGGTTAGCCTCTGTCCTCCCCGGGATCAAGTACGGAGAGGAAAAAGGACCAGAGTACAGAGAGTCCACATGAGTCCAAAACCACCAGAGAGTCTGTGTTTAGACCGTGTTTAGGCCGGGTTTAGGCTGGGTTTAGACCGGGTTTAGACCAGGTTTAGACCGGGTTTAGACCCAGTATAGACCAAGTTTAGACTGGGTTTAGACCTGGTTTAGACCCAGTATAGACCAAGTTTAGACTGGGTTTAGACCTGGTTTTAGCCCTGGTTTACACCTGGTTTACACCTGGTTTACACCTGGTTTAGACCTGGTTTAGACTAGGGGTGTGTTAAAAAAATCGATACGGGGATACATCGTCGTGGGCCTCTTGGCGATACACGTATCGATACGGAGGCGTCAGTATCGATATTTTACATGCAACAAACATTATTTATCAAGCTTCAGCAAACTGCGTCTGATAAGTGATCCTTGCTTGCAGTGCGCATTTCGTATTGTCAGAGGCAGCATTCCTTCTGCACTACAGCCTTGTTAAGGCCATATCTTAAGTTTACTTTCATCAAAGGTAGCTGCATGTCAGCATACAGCCTTGTTAAGCCATGTTTACATTAAAACCACTTAACACCCACCCGCCCGCCGGCGCGCGATTACACAACATTAAAAAGTCAAGCCAGATATTCACCGTACTTATTTTTCCAATACTGACATGCTATACATCGTTTGAAAGCTTAATTCCTCAGTAAAACAACCATATCATTCATTTTATGCCACATAGCGAGCCCAAAGAGCCATAACTTATAATTCCCGAAAATATTCATCGCATTTCTTACCTTTGAGCCGGTTCTGTCGGTCCGAAACGGGTCCAATCCAGGAATAGCTGTGCTCAATTAGTCCGTAACAGTCCACAGAAAAAGAATATCTAGTTGCTTTTTTCATAAAATAATTCCATGTGGAGAAATAATCCAGAAAGTCTGAGTTTGTCTGAATGGATGAGCAACGCATCTCTCTACTACTCTCGCTCTTGGTCCTTAGCATAGCTAAACGCTTAGCTCCTGTTAGCGGGGTGGGGTATGTTTGTTTTCTCCACACTCTTAGCTACAAAACAAGCGTATCCAGGATTCGGTCCGGCTACGCGGCGCCGCGCTACAGCTTGGGGAACAAAACGAGTGCGTCCAGTTAGCGGCGTATTACGCATGACCGAGGGACAGTTCCACGGCAAAACCTCTTCAGTCATTGGTTCTTTCAGGAAATGATTGACAGATCTGAGTAGCCTATGAAAAGATGATTTCAGCGGTGGGCCCCATGTGGGGCAGAGGTGCTGTAGTGATAGGCTAGCTCCATGCGCTCTGTGTATGGAGACTCTCTCCTCCTTTTACGCACACTCACTGGTGGAGGCACAGATATATGGAGCGAAATTTTTGGCTTGTTTTAGTTATTTATCTTAAGAAAACATGCCTAAATTTCAGAAGATGGTTTATTTATTATACATTACATCTTATTACAGTTTGGAACATCTGGTACATATTTGAACACTTGTGCCGAGTGCCGGTGTTAACAGGTTAATCAAGGGCAGTTTCTGCCTTACAGCCTTCTTCTGTTACATTGTAACTGATGCGCTACACCAAAATAAAAATAACATTTGAGTAAACATCTGTCTTTTTTTTTTTAATTATAGGTTACGTAATGTAAAATATCGGGATACGTATCACCTTGAAGACCATGTATCGGGATACCCCTGTACTGCGAATCGTATCGTATCGAGACCCCTGTATCGCAAATCGTATCGTATCGCAAGGTTGTTGGCAATACCCACCCCTAGTTTAGACCTGGTTTTAGACCTGGTTTAGACCTGGATTAGACCTGGTTTTAAACCTGGTTTAGACCTTGTTTAGACCTAGTTTTAGACCTGGTTTAGACCCGCTTTACACCTGGTTTAGATCTTGTTTAGACCTGGTTTATACCTGGATTAGACCTGGTTTTAGGCCTGGTTTAGATCTGGATTAGACCTTGTTTAGACCTGGTGTTAGACTTGGTTTAGATCTGGTTTGCCTCAGGGCTCATCTGGAAAGTGCGATTAAAGTTTTGGTGTTTCTTTGTACATCTTCTTTGGTGTTTTGTAGTTTTGATGTTTTGTAGTTTTTCACTGTTTTGTAGTTTTTCTCTCCTTACATCTTCCCAAACTCAGGGACGACATCATTTCCCAGAGTTCCACGGGGCGTAAACAGGAAGTGTGCCTCCCGCTGCAGATCATGCTCCTGCCGCTCACCAAACGCTTCAAGTTCCATTTCTACGGAAACCGACAAACCAACTGCCTGAGCAAGGTCTGACCCTCCGCTCGCCCCTCCACACCTCCTGCATGTTCTCCCACGCGCCGGGGGGGGCTCTGCATGTGTGTCTGTGGGGCAGTTTTCAGCTGTTACCGTGGCGACAGAATGCTCACGTCAGGAAGTGGTGTTTAATACGATCCCAAACACAGAACGAGAAGGAGAAACGTTCTTTATTCTTTAAAATCAGGTCGGGTTCCTTTCGGGTTCTCGGTCCAGGTCCCTGCGCTCAGTCGGGTTCCGTTCGGGTTCTCGGTCCAGGTCCCTGCACTCAGTCGAGTTCCGTTCGGGTTCTCGGTTCAGGTCCCTGCTCTCAGTCGAGTTCTGTTTGGGTTCTCGGTCCCTGCGTTTGGTCGGGTTCTGTTCAGGTTCTCGATGTCGTGTTCCGTTCGGGTACTCAGTCTGGGCCCCTGCGCTCGGTCGGGTTCTGTTCGGGTTCTTGATGTTGGGTTCTGTTTGGGTTCTCGGTCTCGGTCCCTGCGCTCGGTTGGGTTCTGTTCGGGTTCTCGGTCCAGACACCTGCGCCTGGTCGGGTTCTGTTCGGGTTCTTGATGTTGGGTTCTGTTCGGGTTCGGGGTCTCGGTCTCTGCGCTTGGATGGGTTCTGTTCGGGTTCTCGGTCTCGGTCCCTGCGCTCGTTTGGGTTCTGTTCGGGTTTTCGGTCCAGACACCTGCGCCTGGTCGGGTTCTGTTCGAGTTACAGATTAAAGCTCGTATGTGGAACATTTGCTCCTCTGTCCACAGCCCGAGTGGTACCTGACCCAGGTCCTGGTCTGGATCAACTACAGCTCAGAGTTTTTGGACGAGAAGATCCAACCCATCCTGGACCGAGCTGGGGCCGGGGTCTGCGCCAAGGTGAGTCCTGGTTTAAACCTGGTTTAGACCTGGTCTAGACCTGGTTCCAGGTGGATTTTTGACGTGGGTTCTAGTCTCTGGTTTAGACCTGGGTTAGACCTGTGATAAACCTGGTTTTGGTCTGGTTCCAGGTGGACTTTTTCCATGTTCTATTGTCTCTGGTTTAAGCCTGGTTCAGTCCTGGTTCAGTCCTGGTTCAGTCCTGGTTCAGTCCTGGTTTAGATCTAGTTTAGACCTGGTTTAGACCTGGTTTAGACCAGGTTCAGACCTGGTTTAGACCTGGTTTTGGTTTAGTCCTGGTTTAGACCTGGTTCAGACCTGGTTTAGTCCTGGTTTCGGTCTGGTTTAGACTTGGTTTAGACCTGGTTTAGACCTGGTTCAGACCTGGTTTAGTCCTGGTTTAGTCCTGGTTCAGACCTGGTTTAGACCTGGTTTAGACCTGATTTCTGTTTGGTTTAGACCTGGTTTAGTCCTGGTTCAGACCTGGTTCAGACCTGGTTCAGACCTGGTTTAGACCAGGTTTAGACCTGGTTTAGTCCTGGTTTAGTTCTGGTTTAGACCTGGTTTAGACCTGGTTCAGACCTGGTTTAGTCCTGGTTCAGACCTGGTTCAGACCTGGTTTAGTCCTGGTTTAGTCCTGGTGTAGTCCTGGTTTAGACCTGGTTTCGGTCTGTTTTAGGTGGACTTTTGCCGCGGTCTTCTGTCTCTGGTCCAGTTGAAAGTCCAGAGCGACGCGTCGCGGCTGCTGTATGAGGACGCTCTCTTCTGCCACCTGGTGGAGGAGGTGCTGCACTTCGAGAAGGAGCTCCGTGGTCAGCTGCTGCTCCCTCCCTCTGTGCCTGGCCTCCTGCACCTGCTCCTGGAGGAGAACCTGCTGCAGAAGTGGCTCTCCATGGAGAAGAAGAGTAAGACTCTCACACTCTGAAATATTTAACCTGCCCACAGTCCTTCCTCCTCCCTGACCCTCTGGAGTTTATCTGGAGTCCCTGTTTAGTCCTGGTTTGGTCCTGGTTTGGTCCTGGTTTGGTCCTGGTTTGGTCCTGGTTTGGTCCCGGTTTGGTCCCGATTTAGTCCTGGTTTGGCCAAAATTTCACACATGTTTCTTTTGTTTTGAGTTGTTTTAGGTCAAATATTGAGATTTAAAATGTTTCAGAAGGATTCACGGGGCTAAAACTAGAACCTGGAGAAACATCTGAAAAGTAGATTTTGCAGAACAGGTCTGATTTTTTTTGGGGGGGGGGCACTGGAGAAGGTGGACTCCATGTTGTTTGTTGTTGTTTTAGTGGCGTTGGAGAAGGTGGACTCCATGTTGTTTGTTGTTGTTTTAGTGGCGTTGGAGAAGGTGGACTCCATGTTGTTTGTTGGTTCTTCAGTGGCACTGGAGAAGGTCGACTCCATGTTGTTTTTTGTTTTAGTGGCGTTGGAGAAGGTGGACTCCATGTTGGTTTTTGTTTTTTAGTGGCGTTGGAGAAGGTGGACTCCATGTTGTTTGTTGTTTCTTCAGTGGCACTGGAGAAGGTGGACTCCATGTTGTTTGTTGTTGTTTTAGTGGCGCTGGAGAAGGTGGACTCCATGTTGTTTGTTGTTGTTTTAGTGGCATTGGAGAAAGTGGACTCCATGTTGTTTGTTGTTTTAGTGGCGTTGGAGAAGGTGGACTTCATGTTTTTTTGTTCTTTAGTGGCATTGGAGAAGGTGGACTTCATGTTTTTTTGTTCTTTAGTGGCATTGGAGAAGGTGGACTTCATGTTGTTTTTTGTTTTTTAGTGGCGCTGGAGCAGGTGGACTCCATGTTGTTTTTTGTTTTTTAGTGGCGCTGGAGCAGGTGGACTTCATGTTGTTTTTTGTTTTAGTGGCATTGGAGAAGGTGGACTTCACGTTTTTTTGTTTTTTAGTGGCGTTGGAGAAGGTGGACTTCATGTTGTTTTTTGTTTTTTAGTGGCGTTGGAGAAGGTGGACTCCATGTTGTTTGTTGTTGTTTTAGTGGCGCTGGAGAAGGTGGACTCCATGTTTTTTTTTTTGTTGTTTTTTGTTTTTTAGTGGCGCTGGAGCAGGTGGACTCCATGTTGTTTTTTGTTTTTTAGTGGCGTTGGAGAAGGTGGACTTCATGTTGTTTTTTGTTTTTTAGTGGCGTTGGAGAAGGTGGACTCCATGTTGTTTGTTGTTGTTTTAGTGGCGCTGGAGAAGGTGGACTCCATGTTGTTTTTTGTTTTTAGTGGCACTGGAGAAGGTGGACTCCATGTTGTCATCGGAAGGAGCCTGGAGCTCTCAGTATAAGGACATCAGCGACGTGGACGAACTCAAAGCTCCGGACTGCGCAGAGACCTTCATGACACTCCTGCAGGTCATCACAGGTGAGAACTAAACCGGGACTGGACTGGGACTGGACCAGGGCTGGGACCAGACCGTAATGTTCCAGTGTGATTCCCTCAGACCGTTACCGTGGGTTACCATGCACCTCGTCCCAGCTGAAGTTCCTGGAGCTGCAGAGGGAGCTGGTGGACGACTTCAGGATCCGACTCACTCAGGTGAGAGCAGACGAGACATCAGACGACAGAAAACTACACAAAGACTGTGTCAATTGCTGTTTGTGCTGCAAAAAGTTTCATTTGTGCTGCTTTAGTTTTTGAGATATTAACGACAGGAAGCTTCAAAATGCTCTAAAACACCCAAAATGCGTTTGTGCTTATTTGTGCTTCATTTGTGCTGCAAAAAGTTTGGTTTGTGCGATAATGGTTTTTAAGATATTCGGTTTTATTTTCGGCCGATGACGTCGTCCAGCCCCTCAGAACGTTGAAAATTATAGAAAATGTTTGTATTTGGTTTGCGCTGTGACAGTTTTCATGTGTGCGAGTTTAGTTTTACAATTATTCATTATTATTTTTGTAGCCTCACACTTCCCTCTGTTGATTTCCCACTGCACAGGCCAAAGCCCAAAAGACTCGATCATCGATGTCGTTTCTAATCCCATTTATTTACCAGTGAATTATATTTTTGGAAAAACCCTAAAAAACACATTCCCGAACCATTTTCTTTCCAGACACTAATGAGTGAACCAGGCAGAGCGTTTTGTTTGTTAGACTCGTGGCTGTTGTAAGATGAGTTAAAGTGGTGTTAAGATTATTCAGTGTGAAGCAATTTGTCATTTTATGTGGAAGTTAAGAACTTGCCCCCATCACTACACTAGTTTGTTGCCTTGACAGACTCACTGCCACAGTGAGATCTCCGCCGAGGAAACACTGATCTGTGCTGTTTTTTGGCTTCTGACAGAATTCCACCACATCTAGCAACACACTTTAGCTTCAAATAGGCCGGTGCTCCTCTGTGGGGCTGTTCAGACATGGGGAGGCAGAGCGTTCCACAGTTCAGGGGCCGATGACAGAGAAAGCCCAATCCCCCCTGGTTTTAAGTCTCGACTTTATCACAAGCTTCTCACGGGGGAGTAAATCTGGATGAGGTCTGAGATGTGCTGTGGGGCCAGTCCATTTAAAGCTTTAAAAACAAACAATAAAATCTTAAAATCAACTCTAAAACGAAGTGGAAGCCGGTGCAATGACGCTAAAATCGGGTTAATGTGCTCACATTGTTTGCTTCCAGTCCAGTTTTTTGCTAAAAGTTGCACAGCAGAATTTAGGACCAGCTGTAAATGAGAAAGTGCAGGAGGCTGATGCCAGGAAAAAGTGCATTAGAGTCGGCTAAACGAGAGGAAATAAAAGCGTGTGTGACCTGTTCAAATGAGTTACAAGATAAAAAAGGTTTTATTTTATATATAAGATTCAACGTTACATATTAAAATATATAATTTCACATCGACTTATAAAGACAACTGAGAAAGACTGAACACAAATGCCCCAAAAAGAAAATTATATTCTGCAGATGTGCCTGAAGAGGTTTTAGTTTCAGGTCCGGGCCCCGTTTGAACTCTTAATCTATGTAAAATGTTCCTCTCTTTCTGAAATGTCTCTGAGCTCTGACGCTGTGCTCTGCAGGTGATGAAGGAGGAGTCCCGGGCGCCACTGGGGGAACGGTACTGCGCCATCCTCAACGCCGTCAACTACATCTCCACCATCCTCTCGGACTGGGAGGACAACGTGGTACGGTCCAAGGAGAAGATTTTCATTCAGAACAGTTTATTTGAAAGTAAAAAACCTGATGTAAACGTGGTCAGTGACAGTTTTTGATCACTCCCGTGTGCTTAGTTCTTCCTGCAGCTGCAGCAGGCGGCCGTGGCACTGGGCGACGAGGGCATCGTGGGCGCTCTGGGCGTCACGGAGTTGGGCCGTTTGGCGTCTCTGGAGTCGTCGCTGTTCCAGGGACTCCTGGGGCTGTTGGACCGACTCCGTGCGGATATGACCTCACGCCTCCTAGACACCATCATGAGAGAAGTGTCCGACAAGGCACGAGCGTACTGCCACGACCGGTGAGGACCGGACCAGGACTGAACCAGGACCAGGACTGAACCAGGACTGAGCCACGAGTGTACTGCCACGACCGGTGAGGACAAGACCGGACCAGGACTGAACCAGGACCAGGACTGAACCAGGACTGAGCCACAAGCGTACTGCCACGACCGGTGAGGACCGGACCGGACCAGGACTGAACCAGGACCAGGACTGAACCAGGACTGAGCCACGAGCGTACTGCCACGACCGGTGAGGACAAGACTGGACCAGGACTGAACCAGGACCAGGACTGAACCAGGACTGAGCCACGAGCGTACTGCCACGACCAGTGAGGACCGGACCGGGACTGGACCAGGACTGAGCCATGACCAGTGAAGACGGGACTGGACCAGGACTGGACCAGGACTGAGCCACAACCGGTGAGGGCGGAACTGGGACTGGACCAGGACCAAGACTGAGCCAGGACTAGGACCAGGACCAGAACCAGGACCAGGGTTCTTTCACCCCGACCGCAATTGTTGCACCAAACGTTCCAGGTTCTCAGACTCTCTTAGTCGATTTGGTTTTCGTTGGTGTGAAGTTTCAGTCGCACTCGGAGACGCACCAGATCAATCAGACCGAGACCTTCAAAAAGAGGAGGGCTCGGTCTGAATGATTTAGTGCAGATCTGATATATATACACTGCTCAGAAAAATTAAGGGAACACTTTGAAACACATGAGATCTTAATGTGGAAAAAATAAGTGCTGGATCTGAACAATAGATGCACTGGAGCAGCACCAGTGTTCAGCAGGACACTGGTGTGAACGTCTCTGCCCAAACAATCAGAAACAGACTTCCTGAGGGTGGCTTGAGGGCGCCACGTCCTGTAGGGGGCGCTGTGCTCACTGCACCCTGGAGCTCCACTGGCATTTGCCAGACGACACCAGAAATGGTAAGTCCTCCACTGGTGCTCTGAGCTTTTCACAGAGGAGAGCAGGTTCACCCTGAGCTCCTGTGACAGACATGAAAGAGTCTGGAGGAGACGAGGAGAACGTTCTGCTGCTGCACCATGGTCCACAGGAGTGGTTTGGTGTTGGTGATGGTCTGGAGAGGCAGATCCATGTAGAGATGCACAGACCTCTGTGGGCTAGAAAACACCAATCTGACTGTCTTCAGGTATCGGGATGAAATCCTTGAACCCTGTCAGACCCTGTGCTGGTGCAGTAGGTCCTGGGTTCCTCCTGATGCCCGGCCTCATGTGGCAGGAGTCTGCAGAACCTGGAAGGATTGAAAGAATTGAACGGCCCTCACGATCACCTGACCTAAATCCAGCAGAACTCCTCTGGGACATTATGTTTGAGTCCATCAGATGCTCCAGGCTCCACCTCAGACTCTACAGGAGCTCAGTGATGTCCTCACACAGATCTGGAGAACATCCACAAGTCTCCATCATCTCATTAGGAGCCACAACATTGTCAAACAGTCAGACAAGCACGTGGGGCCACACAAGAGAGAAACATTTTGAGTTGCAGAAATTTCATTTTGGCAAAATGGACTAACCTGCCACATCATTATTTCACTTTAATTTTCAGGGTGTTTATAAAACGAAGTCCTCTGAAGGCTGAAAATTTTATTTCCATTAAAAGAGCAGCATCCTTTTGTTCCCAAGTCATTACTCTGTCCACATTTGTATAGATATCAGCAGATTTCTTTTTCACATTGATGTGATGTGTTCAGAGTGTTCCTTTCATTTTTTGAGCAGTGTAGATGTAAACATGTACATCCATAGTCTCACATGAGTCTGTCCCAGGGCATCTCACCTCACTGAGCTCTAAATCTGTGGCGTTAGTTAAGCCCACAGGAGTCAGGGTCTCAGTGCGGGTCTGTTTTGGGTGCCCCCAGGTGGCTGTCTCTGGCGTCGCCTCAGGACCAGACCGTCATGTCCCTGTCCTCCGCCGCCTGTCCCATGATGCTTTGCGTGAGGGACCGGCTCCTGCAGCTGCACACAGCCCTGAGTCTGCCCCTGTTCCAGAGCACGTGGCAGGGCCTCGCCGAGAGACTGGACGCCTTCATCTACCAGGAGGTGATCGGGTCTAAATCGGGACTAAACCGGGACTGAACCGGGACTGAATCGGGTCTAAACCAGGGCTAAACGGGACTAAAGCGGGACTAAAGCAAGACTGAACCAGGACTGAACCAGTACTAAACCAAGACTAAACCAGGACTAAACCAGGACTAAACCAAGACTAAACCAGGTCTAAACGAGGACTAAACTGGGCATAAACCGGGACTGAACCGGGACTAAACCGGGGACTAAACCAGAACTGAACCGGGACTGAACGGGACTAAACCAGGAGGTAAACCGGGTCTAAACCGGGTCTTGTTTCAGGTGGTTCTCTCTAATCACTTCAGTGAGGGGGGAGCGGCTCAGCTTCAGTTCGACATGAGCAGAAACTTGTTCCCGCTGTTCGGACACTACTGCAAACGGCCCGAGAACTTCTTCAAACAGTCAGTACTCTTCTCTTTTCTCGTTTTACTTTTCTCTTTTCTCATTTCACTTTTCTCTTTTCTCATTTTACTTTTGTTTCTCTTTTCTCATTTTACTTTTGTTTCTCTTTTCTCATTTTACTTTTCTCTCTTCTCATTTTACTTTTCTCATTTTACTTTTCTCATTTTACTTTTGTTTCTCTTTTCTCATTTTACTTTTGTTTAACGGAAATAAAGTTTTCAGCCTCTGCTCCGGCATCAGCAGATTAGAGATGCACCCATCTTCAGTTCCGCTCAGACAGGGCTCTACAGTGCGCCCATTTCACTCGCATTTGCGAGTAAATATTTCTGTGTGCGAACGAGGAAAACAAAACAGTCACACCAGTGCGAGCGCTTCTGCAGCCACAATAAGGAGCTGCGCACAGATGTAACGTGACAAGTTAAACGTTCTAAATGTATCAAACATTAGGGGGAAACTCACACTAGGACTTCAGAACCGCGCCCAAACCTGGATCGCCCCTAAAGCGCAACACGCCCAGCACGGGCGCAACCGAACCGTGCCCGGGCACTACACCTCCGACCGCGCACGACCCCAGCATACGAGCTCCATGTGTGCAGCGATATCACTCATACAAACAAACTCCGCTTCATAACACCCAAGCCCACCTTAAACGAGGAGCGGCACCGCAGCAGGACCCACACCCGTCCCACTCATTAGACACCCCCGTGCCGCTGGACTTCCTCCTCCGCTAAAGCGAGAGCTTTGTCATGGTCTTGTCTCGGACTCGAGCGCATTTGGACTCGGTCTTGTCACGGACTCAAGGTCTGAATACTGAGTGCGATCATATTTCATTACTGTCGCTGCTGTCGGCAAGAAACTTGTACCGGTGTACGGGACCTGTGCGCTGGAGCCCGCGGACACTCCGTGTGGCACCGCAAGCGCGCGGCTTGTCCGCCACTGCGCGCAGCCTCGTGTACCAGCGTGAATCACAGGGCAGGTTAAACATCCCACCTGTCCATCCGCCTCACATCAAATACGGCAATATTAATTTTATGTCCGTGTCCGCACAGAGCAGACCTACAGCACAGAGCAGGCGATATCTGGGCTGAAGTTTGCCTAAGAAAATGGCAAATAAATCTGTTTCTCACAATGTGCATTTTGTTTGGTAAATGTGCAGAGGCTAAAAAAACACTTTAAAATCATGAAGAGAACATAACTCCAGTTAGGAATTTGAAAATACAGGTTTAAAAATCCTACCCACTTTTTACACTTTTAAACAGTTTTGTGTAAAGTGCCAGTGGAAGTTCTCTTAAAAAAGAGGTTCTTAAACTGTGGGTGAAGGTCCAAAAAGGGCCACAGAGTGTTTCAGTGCAGTACAGTTTGTTTGGCTTATTTTAAGTCTAAATATTAATCAGATAAAATGAAGATATATTTATAAAAACATTGCGATCATGCAGGAAAAGTACAGTCATAATTCTTTTTTTTTTGTATTAAATTTATTCAGTGTTGGTGTTGGTGTGTCCAAGTTCTGCACTGTAATAATCGTTCAAAATGAAAACCTATTTGTGCCCCCTTTTTTTTCTGTGCTCCTAAAATTTTTAACTTAGGGGCACATGTGCTCCTGAAAAAAAAAGTTAGCATAGAGCCCTGCGCTCAGACACAGCCTTAAATCTGCAGGAGGAACTAACTACACTGAAACTACTCTGAAACTACTCTGAAACTACTCTGAAACTACTCTGAAACTACACTGAAACTACTCTGGAACTACTCTTGAACTACACTGACACTACTCTGGAACTACACCGAAACTACTCTGGAACTACACCGAAACTACTCTAGAACTACACTGAAACTACACTGAAACTACACTGAAACTACTCTGGAACTACACTGAAACTACGCTGAAACTACTCTTGAACTACACTGAAACAACAAACACAAACTGTAACCGAGTGTGCGTTAGTTTCAGAGGAGTTTCAGAGTCGTCAGCTCCTCCTGCAGATTTAAAACCTAAATAAACATTTGTCCAGTGACAGAATTGAATTTTACATTTACAATTTTTGATTTTACATTCCGCGCCGCTACCAGTATCGCTTTTCAACTTTCAGTATCTGCCTGTACCGATATTCACGGATACACAGAAACACAGCTGAGCCGACTTCATCCAACTGTGATCCATCTGTGTTTCTTCAGTAACATCAGGAGCCGTGAATCTAAGACTGAACCGATATCAGGAGACCGATTCCTGACTGATAATCATCCGATTACTGACCGATAATCATCCGATTACTGACTGATAATCATCTGATTACTGACTGATAACTTCTGAATCAGTATCGGTGCGTCCCTACTTAAAACCACAGAATCGAAATCGATATTGGAACTAAAGGAGTTGGATCGGGGCAACCCTAAAAATGTACTTCTGTAATCAAAGTAAAAGTACTTACTCTGTCCAGTATGTTACTGGAGTAAAAGTACTCTTACTCTGTAAACTGTTACTGGAGTAAAAGTACTCTTATTCTGTAAACTGTTACTGGAATAAAAGTACTCTTACTCTATAGCCTGTTACTGGAGTAAAAGTACTCTTACTCTATAGCCTGTTACTGGAGTAAAAGTACTCTTACTCTGTAGCCTGTTACTGGAGTAAAAGTACTCTTACTCTGTACACTGGTACTGGAGTAAAAGTACTCTTACTCTGTACACTGGTACTGAAGTAAAAGTACTCTTACTCTGTACACTGGTACTGGAGTAAAAGTACTCTTACTCTGTACACTGGTACTGGAGTAAAAGTACTCTTACTCTGTAGCCTGTTACTGGAGTAGTGTGTTTTGTTGTCAGTGTGAAGGAGGCCTGTATCGTCCTCACGCTCAGTCTGGGCTCGGCTCTGCTGCTCCAGGACCTGCTCCAGGACTCAGACTTGAACCGGGATCTGAACCGGGACTCCGGACCCCGGAGCCCCGCGGGAGTCGAACCCTCACCTCAGGCAGCGCTGAATGAGCTCGGAGTTTTCTGTTTATCTCCAAAAGATGTGTCCATCCTCTTGAACCTGCGAGCGGCGCGACCCGGACACTGACCCGAGCCTCCGACACGACCCGGACACTGACCCGAGCCTCCAACACGACCCGGACACTGACCCGAACCTCCGACACGACCCGGACACTGACCCGAACCTCCGACATGACCCGGACACTGACCCGAGCCTCCAACACGACCCGGACACTGACCCGAACCTCCGACACGACCCAGACACTGACCCGAGCCTCCGACACGACCCGGACACTGACCCGAACCTCTGACATGACCCAAACCTCCGACACGACCCGGACACTGACCCGAGCCTCCGACACGACCCGGACACTGACCCGAGCCTCCGACATGACCCAAACATCCGACACGACCCGGACACTGACCCGAGCCTCTGACACTGACCCAAACATCCGACACGACCCGGACACTGACCCGACCCTCCGACACGACCCGAACCTTCAACACGACCCAGACACTGACCCGAGCCTCCGACACGACCCGGACCCGAACCTTCAACACGACCCAGACACTGACCCGAGCCTCCGACACGACCCGGACACTGACCCGAACCGCCGACATGACCCAAACTAAACCAGGACTAAACCAGGACTAAACACACACAAGTTCATGTTTAAGCTTGACGTGAGACTTGACCTGAATTAATTCCAGGCTTTGTAATAAATATAATTAATCTCATTTAATCACGTAACAGTATTTGCTCCTAAAACAACATTTATTTTGTATAACTGAGTTTTCGTGACTCGTTTTCGTCCTGAAGCTTCACCTGTTGGACTCCGGCTCCTCTCGTTTGTCCCGGAGCAGAGTCGCTCCTGCAGGTTCTGTTCTCACATGTTTTACACTTAAATGTTCTCACAAGCTGAGCTGCTTCTGTCACATTCAACTCTTTTCTGCAGTTTGAAATAAACAAATTTGTCAAAACTTCCACCAGGTCGTTTTGTGAACACATGAGTGTTTAACTGAACCAGAGTGAATACATGAGTCTTAAACTATAAACCAGAGTGAATACATGAGTCTTAAACTGAACCAGAGTGAATACATGAGTGTTAAACTGAACCAGAGTGAATACATTAGTGTTAAACTAAACCAGTGTAAATACATGAGTGTTAAGCTGAACTATAGTGAATACATGAGTGTTGAACAGTATACCAGAGTGAATACATGAGTGTTGAACAGTACAGCAGAGTGAATACATTAGTGTTAAACTAAACCAGTGTGAATACATGAGTGTTAAACTGAACCAGAGTGAATACATGAGTGTTAAACTGAACCAGAGTGAATACATGAGTGTTAAACTAAACCAGGGTGAATACATGAGTGTTAAACTATAAACCAGAGTGAATGCATGAGTGTTAAACTAGAGTGAATACATGAGTGTTAAACTAAACCAGAGTGAATACATGAGTGTTAAACTGTACACCAGTGTGAATACATGAGTGTTAAACTAAACCAGAGTGAATACATGAGTGTTAAACTAAACCAGAGTGAATACATGAGTGTTAAACTGAACCAGAGTGAATTCATGAGTGTTAAACTAAACCAGTGTGAATACATGAGTGTTAAACTGAACCAGAGTGAATACATGAGTGTTAAACTAAACCAGGGTGAATACGTGAGTGTTAAACTATAAACCAGAGTGAATGCATGAGTGTTAAACTAGAGTGAATACATGAGTGTTAAACTAAACCAGAGTGAATACATGAGTGTTAAACTGTACACCAGTGTGAATACATGAGTGTTAAACTAAACCAGAGTGAATACATGAGTGTTAAACTAATCCAGAGTGATTAATGAACATCGGCCCAATTGTTCTGTTCACATGTGGGAAAAGTCACATCTTACACTTATGCAAACTCGTTATAAAGTTTCTTCTGTAGTGTGGTACATGTTTTAACCACCACACATACCAACACACCAATACAATAAAACCAGGACTAAGCCAGGACTAAACAGGCAGGACACAAATTCCTGTTTAAATAAATGAGTTTATTTCACACTTGTTTCGTGGATCGTCCATTTGGAATAAAAACATTTTTTACACTGTACAAGTTACATTTCAGTCTTAAATATACTGAAATACATAAAATAAAATCCGTTCCTTCTGCGATGCACTGAGCCGAAGAAAACGTGTATGATGTAAAACGGCTTCATTAAAAATATTTGTATCAGTAAGAGTCACACACTTCACCTCCCACCTCGTGACATCATCAGCCCCGACTCATCATCGCACCAGGACCCGGAGCTTCTCCCTCCTATAAAGTCCCAAAGTCGGTTTTGGTCCGATCTGGGCGGACCGCTGTCTGCTGCGATATTTGGAAAATAAAGTGGTTCTCCTGGAGGTGCAGCATGAAAATTTCAGGATGTCGCGTCATTACTGCTTCAAAGATTTGTTTTCAGAGGCGAATTCAGCGTTTGTGTGTAAAAATGGGTACAAACAAAATCCATTCATGTTCTTCCTCTTATCCGGGGCCGGGTCGTGGGGGCAGCAGTCTGAGCAGGGACTCCCAGACTTCCCTCACCCCAGACACTTCCTCCAGCTCGTCCTGGACCCTGAGGCGTTCCCAGGCCCAGAGACATACAGGGCTTTTCAACTACGGTACACTCCCAGCACAGCTCAGCCCAGCACAACATGACTCTACAGTCATGGCCAAAAGTTTTGAGAATGACACAAATATTAGATTTTCACAGGCTCTGCTGCTTCACTGTTTTTAGCTGTTTTCTCACATGTTTTTATGGTTCACTGAAATACAATTACAAGCATTTCATGAATATCAAAAGATTTTATTGACAATTACACTGAGTTCATGCAACAAGTTGATATTTGCAGTGTTGATCCTTCTTTTTCAAGACCTCTGCGATTCTCCCTGCAGCTTCAATCAACTTCTGGACCAAATCCTGAATGACGGCTCCATTCTTACATAATCATCGCTTTGAGTTTGTCAGAATTTGTGTTTCTTTTATCCACCGCCTCTTGAGGATTGACCACAAGTTCTCAGTGGGGAATTTCGTGGCCTTGGACCTAAAATCTTTACGTTTTGTTGCCCGAGTCATTTAGTTATTACGTTGCTTTATGGGAAGGTGCTGCATCCTGGAAAAGTCTTTGTTCATCACCAAACTGCTCTTGGACGGTTGGGAGAAGTTGCGCTCGGAGGACATTCTGGTACCAAAATTAATATTTGTGTCATTCTCAAAACTTTTGGCCACGACTGTACAGGGTGAAGCTTTTCCCTGCCATCATTCCCACCTGGAAGTGGGCGGAGTCGCAGGGTCGACACGGCGTAATTTTTAGGCGACATTATTAGTGTCACCACGGTCTTCATTATTATTATTGAAGATTATTTAAAGCAGAACTAAGTAACTTTTTTACCTAATTAAATGTCTCTAAAGCCCCTCTGACGGTCATGTGACATTTTGGGGTGTTTGAAGGTTTCACTGGTGCCTCTGCCTCTGGGCAGAAAAACCACACATGCAACTTGGCTCCTACCGACCCGGATCTCAGCTCTCAGGGTCTGTTCTGTTCTCACGACACTTCAGCTACACACAGATAACAGAGCAACACACCTGTACTGACGAACTCCGGGCGCTACAAGCCGCAATGCTCGAGACCAAAATCAATCACCAATTAAAGCCGCAAGCGGCATCGAACGGCCCTCGCGGGCCGCGCGTCGCACTCGGCCGACCCGACGCTCCCCCGGGTGGCGCTGACGCTCCCCCGGGTGGTGCTGATGAGCCTCTTGTCTCTGTGTGTTTGTGGCTTTGGGCTGAACTTGTCACTAAACACATAAAGTCCACACACACTGGAGATGCTGATGTGTTAACATTGACAAATATGGGCACTTTGGGACATTGCCATGGCAACACTGTGCAAAATACAACTTTGGCCCCTCGGTCTTTTTTGTTTGGACTGACCTGAAGAATCACTGTGCCAAATTTCACGTTCTTGAATGAAACTAATAAGACGCTATATCACTTTGAAAAGTAAGAAATTGTTGAAATTTTCCCATAAGGATAACATGGAGGCTTTGGCGCATCGCCATGGCAACCCTGTGAAATATACCATATGGTTGTCATTGACTTTTTTGATCGGGATGACATGAAGAGTCATTGTGCCAAATTTGAGAATATTCTGTGAAAGTAAAATATTTTTCATGAATGGGAATTTATCTCATCTTTCCCATTAGGATAACATTGGAGCTTTCGTGCATCACCATGGCAACACGGTTAAAAATACCATATGGTTTACATTGGCTTTTTTGATTGAGATGGCCCAAAGTAATTTTGTACAAAATTTGGTACATTTTCTAAAAACTAAAATTTTGACCATCCATGCAAAATTTTATTCTGTCCTGCAGGGGGCGCTATCACACAATTTTTGTTCGTGTCACAATTAGTCGGCTTTGGCACAAAAGTTTTACAACTGATTCAAATTTGAGCCCAATCGGACTTTGTATGGCCGAACGGGAGCAAATTTAGACTTTGGAAAATTGCAAAAAATCTGAACAAATTTTGCAGGTTCGCCGCGCGTAAACCGTGACAGTTATTTTAAAAATTCAGCTATCGTTTGATGCCCCACTTCTCTAGTTGATGTACGCCGATTCTGACCCCTGTGGGTGAAGCGCCTTCAGAGGAGTTCGTTCAAATGCGACGTGAGCGAAAATGCTGACTCAGCAACTTTTTTATTTCAATCCAAGATGGCTGCCTTCTGGTTTGTCAGGGGGCGTGGCCATAATAATATTTTTTTTCTGTTTTCACATGAAGAATGTCTGTACCGAATTACGTGACTGTACGACAAACTTTACGTCGGGACGTCTCCCATAGGCGCAATGTATTTTGACTTTTGCAGGTGGCGCTGTCGTGCCACTTTTTTATACCCATACATGCAATATATATTTTATCAAATTTTTCGCCACTTCTGAATTTTGGGCAAAATTTGGTGAGTTTTTGAGCGTGTTCAGGGGGTCAAATTAGAGCTCAAAGAGCAGGAGAAAAAGAATAAATTAAAGCCGCAAGCGGCATCGAGGCACCCTCGCGGGCCGCGCGTCGCACCTCGGCCGACCCGGCAGCTCCCCCAGGTGGCGCTGATGAGCCTCTTGTCTCTGTGTGTTTGTGGCTTTGGGCTGAACTTGTCACTAAACACAAAGTCCACAGACACTGGAAATGCTGATGTGCCAACATAGACAAACATGGGCACTTTGGGACATCACCATGGCAACACCGTGCAAAATACAACTTTGGCCCCCCGGACTTTTTGTTAGGACTGACCTGAAGAATCACTGTGCCAAATTTCATGTTCTTCAATAAAACTATGAAACCGTTATATCACTTTGAAAAAGTAAGAAATTGTTGAAATTTTCCCATAAGGATAACATGGAGGCTTTGGCCTTTCGCCATGGCAACCCAGTGAAATATACCATATGGTTGTCATTGACTTTTTTGATCGGGATGACATGAAGAGTCATTGTGCCAAATTTGAGAATATTCTGTGAAAGTAAAATATTTTTCATGAATGGGAATTTATCTGATATTTCCCATTAGGATAACATTGGAGCTTCCGCGCATCACCATGGCAACACGGTTAAAAATACCATATGGTTTACATTGGGTTTTTTGATTGAGATGACCTAAAGTAATTTTGGGGCAAATTTGGTACATTTTCGAAAAAGTAAAATGTTGAACGTCCATGCAAAATTTTATTCTGTCCTGCAGGGGGCGCTATCACACCATTTTTGCTCGTGTCACAATTAGTCGGCTTTGGCACAAAAGTTTTACAAGTGATTAAAATTTGAGCCAAATCGGACTTTTTATGAGCAGGGAGCAAATTTTGACGTTAGAAAATTGCCAAAAATCTGAACAAATTTTGCAGCTTCGCCGCGCGTAAACCGTGACAGTTATTTTAAAAATTCAGCTATCGTTTGATGCCCCACTTCTCTAGTTGACGTACGCCGATTTTGAGTCCTGTGGGTGAAGCGCCTTCAGAGGAGTTCGTTCAAATGCGACGTGAGCGAAAATGCTGACTCAGCAACTTTTTTATTTCAATCCAAGATGGCTGCCTTCTGGTTTGTCAGGGGGCGTGGCCATAATAATATTTTTTTTCTGTTTTCACATGAGGAATGTCTGTACCGAATTCCGTGACTGTACGACAACCTTTACGTCGGGACATCTCCCATAGGCGCAATGTATTTTGACTTTTGCAGGTGGCGCTGTCGCGCCACTTTTTTATGCCCACATATGTCACATATATTTTATAAAATTTTTCGCCACTTCTGAATTTTGGGCAAAATTTGGTGAGTTTTTGAGCGTGTTCAGGGGGTCAAATTAGAGCTCAAAGTGCAGAAGAAAAAGAATAAATAAGGAAACATTAATTTTAGCAAAAACAATATATCCTTTTACATAGGAAAGACATATTATACATTTTTAGAAAGCTCTCGAGATTCCCCACGTCACCGTGGGGTCATTGGTGAATGACGGGCGCTTACGCGCCATCTCGTCGGGGTCCGCCATTGACCCCCTATTGATTTCCATTCATTTTAGCAGCTATAAATATGGCCCATGCCTTCGGCATGGGGGCTTGGATACAGCTTGATGTCAGGAGTGTGTTTTGGGGACAGGAGGCGCTTCGCGCTACTTTTGTCAACATTGAGTGAATGGGCTTCCATTCACTCAATGTTGACGATGACACTTTTAGCAGAACAAATATGCATGTCCCATGCCTTCGGCATGGGTTGCTAGAGATACTGCTGTTCACGGTGAGAGCGATCGAGGGACGAAGTTCAGGCGCTTCGCGCTGAACTTCGTAAGACAATTAGCAACGATGATGCCTGGGCTTAGCCCAGGCATCATCGTTGGAAAGCTAATAGGCCCTACGCCCTGTGAGCTCGGGCCTAATAAAAATAATAATAATTTTAGCAAAACAATATATCCTTTTACATAGGAAAGACATATTATACATTTTTGAAAGCTCTCGAAGCTTCCCCACGTCACCGTGGGGTCATTGGTGAATGACGGGCGCTTACGCGCCCGTCATTCCTACATCTCGTCGAGGTCCGCCATTGACCCCCCATTGATTTCCATTCATTTTAGCAGCTATAAATATGGCTTGGCTTGGATACAGCTTGATGTCAGGAGTGTGTTTTAGGGAGAGAAGCGCCGCGCTACTTTGTCAACATTGAGTGAATGGGCTTCGCCCATTCACTCAATGTTAACACGATGACTGTTAGCAAGAACAAATATGCATGTCCCATGCCTTCGGCATGGGTTGCTAGGATACTGCTGTTCACGGTGAGAGCGATCGGGGACGAAGTTCAGCGCTTCGCGCTGAACTTAGACCATGGGCTGGTGCAACGATGATGCCTGGGCTTCGCCCAGGCATCATCGTTCTAGCACAATAGGCCCTACGCCCTGTAGGGGCCTCGGGCCTAATAAACATGACCCACCTGAGACATGGTGTTGGACACTGTTCACTGACTTTGTGTAAACAAACGTGAGCAGATGAGCGGGGAGGGGAGGGCGTGAGGACAGTATTTACGACAGTTCATTCTCACAAGAGACCTGTGGGGAAGACTCTACCGCTGAAGTTACTTAGTTCTGCTTTAAAGATCCTCGAGTGATGACATTTCCTCTGACTGATCAGTGAACAGCTCTGTCCACGTCACGCTGTCATATCGGCTCAGGTTAGAACCTGAAACAGGTACAGAAAATCCTAACAGCTCCAGGTCCAACCCCCAGTCCAAAAGCAAACAAAGTGTGTTGGGCTGTGCTGAACAGCGCCGGAGGAAAAGACCTAACATGGGTTTGTCCAAACTTTTTTCATCCAGGGCCACATATTAAGACACAGAGCAGTGTGAGGCCGATCGAGGGTCAAAACAGTGAGTAATTCAAATCTGTGCGTTTATAACAGGTTTAAATGACCCTCCAGACCTTTGTTCAGGCTCAGACCCTCAAAAGGACACATGACATTTGCTTGATCAGGGTAAATTTCAAAAACATGCAGTAAAAAGTACAACTGCGGGAGTTTGGGCCAAGGTCTGAGGGCCAAAACAAGTGGTTTAAGGGCCACATTTGATGCTCTAAGTGGAGTTTATTCTCACATAAATGGCAAATTGCGGATCTTGGTCTGTGTAATTGCGCATCCCTTTCTATTTTTATTTAAAGGTTTATTTCAGTCCAAATGAACAAATCCAAATTTCCACCATGGAAATGCAGAAGTGCTGTGGCTCTGGCCCTGGACCTGACAGGAGCCGTTTCCAGGACTGGACCAGGAAAGTCATGGGGCCACTGCACTTTTTTTGTTTTAGGGCAATAAGGAGATTTTTAATTTACTTACTGACTTGATATTTTGCATTTTTGTAGCTAAGGCCCTAAATTAAGCATTTTTTATGTCCAAAAAGTTGTTTCTACATGTTTGCTGTGTGTTTTGTATAAAAGAGTGTGAATTTTATTTTCTGTTTTTTTTTTTTATCTCTATTTCTGGTCCTGTAGTTTTTATCACAGCCTCATGACACAACTACAGCAGCAGATTGTGAAATAACAGGTTGAACTGAACAAAATGATGTAGAACACTTCATTAGGGGGTAAAAGGGGCAGTTTTAAAAGCAAAATTAAGAAAAAAAATCCAGGCGAGGAGAAATGTACTAAAATTGCCCTTCGGTCTTCAGGGGTTCAAAAATACCTGTGTTCGTGTAAATGAAAAAACTCGATGTTATTTGGGAAACAGAGGGAGGGCAGTGCTTTCAGTGAGCGTCGATGTCTGGCCCGGTCTCTTTAGGTTCAGCCTTTAGATCTTCGCTCCAGACGGTCGAGCTTCTGCAGATTTTCCTTCAGCAGTTTGGAGCCAGGACTCAGACTCAGTGCTTTCTCGTAGAAGGTCCGAGCCGCCGCATAATCGCCCTGAAAACACCAGAGATCAGACAGGAGCAGACAGGAGCAGGCAGGAGCAGACAGGAGCAGGCAGGAGCAGGCAGGAGCAGGCAGGAGCAGGCAGGAGCAGACAGGAGCAGACAGGAGCAGGCAGGAGCAGGCAGGAGCAGACAGGAGCAGGCAGGAGCAGACAGGAGCAGACAGGGACAGACCTTTATGTGTTTGATTCCTCCCATGTTCATCCAGGCCTGGGACTGATCTGGGTTTATCTGCACAGCCTCTTGGTAACTCTGCAACAACAGAACCTTCAGAACAGGACTAGACCAGGACTAGACCAGGACTAGACCAGGACTAGACCAGGACTAAACCAGGACTAAACCAGGACTAGACCAGGGCTAGACCAGGGCTAAACCAGGGCTAAACCAGGGCTAAACCAGGGCTAAACCAGGGCTGAACAAAGACTAAACCAGGACTGAACCAGGACTAAACCAGGACCTGGAAGGCCTCCTGGAGCAGGTCCATCTCTCGGAGTTGGTTTCCTCTGGAGAACAGAAGCTCGGCCCTCACCGCCGGGTCTGAGTCCTGCTGCAGCGCCACCTCCAGGAACTGCAGCGCCTACGACACAACAGAGACCAGCAGGGTCAGGGTCAGGTCCAGGGTCAGGTCCAGGTCCAGGTCCAGGGTCAGGTGCAGGGTCAGGGTCAGGTCCAGGGTCAGGTCCAGGTCCAGGTCCAGGGTTAGGTCCAGGTCCAGGGTCAGGGTCAGGTCCAGGGTCAGGTCCAGGGTCAGGTCCAGGGTCAGGTCCAGGGTCAGGTCCAGGTCCAGGTGTGAGGACAGAGGCTCCAGGACAAACATTCACTCAGGAAACAGACGCCCTGTCCACACTCGTATTTGAGTGGTTTTCGTTGCAGATGCAGAGTTCGTCCACATTAATCTGATGGAAAAGAGACTGAACGATCTGGATATGCAGCTCCCACGTGTTCGCCTGAGCACAGATCTGATCCGGTGGCGTGTGGACGGGTGAAAACGCTGAAAACACTGATGTTGGGGCTCTAGTTCTCGTTCTTATTGGACGCGTCACTGTGACCTGCACGTTCCTGATTCGCTGGTTCGTGGCATTGGTCATGTGACGCTAAAACAGTTTAAACAAACCCGAGACAAACGCAAACGTTGGTGCACGAAAAGGAGGTTTTCACTCTTGTATCGTCCTCGGCTTGAAATGGCAACTTCAGACACTCTGTTCCACTTCCTTGTTTTTATCGCCCATGTGGCGTTTCTGACAATCCAAACCCGACGTGTGTGAACACAAATTGTTTCCTAAACGAGGACTGGTTTTAGTGTAAACGAAGAATCAGAGAATCGGCTCTGACAGAAAAGACTCGAGAGGAGAGTCTGAGTGAACCTGAGGACTAAGAAAAGTTCAGCAGGACAAAAGCCCGTCACACATCAGAGGAGCAGAGGATCTGAGAACCCTCCTCTCACCTGTCGGTCCTGCCTCACCTGTCGGTCCTGTCTCACCTGTCGGTGGTCCTGCCTCACCTGTCGGTGGTCCTGTCTCACCTGTCGGTGGTCCTGTCTCACCTGTCGGTGGTCCTGCCTCACCTGTCGGTGGCCCTGCCTCACCTGTCGGTGGTCCTGCCTCTTGCTGCTCAGCGCTGACAGGAGGCGGTAACACTCGACACATCCTGGATCCTGCAGCAAAACGTCTCGTGTGGTTTGTTCTGCCTCCAGAGAGCGACCGGAGACCGACAGGACCTGAGCCTGAGAGGGGCAACAAGAGGGGCAATAAAGAGCCAGAACCTGAGCCTGAGAGAGGGGTAACAAGAGGGGCAATAAGAGGGGCAATAAGAGGGGCAACAAGAGGGGCAACAAGAGGGGCAACAAGACAAAAGAGGGGCAATAAGCAGGGCAATAAATAGCCAGAACCTGAGCCTGAGAGAGGGGTAACAAGAGGGGCAATAAGAGGGGCAATAAGAGGGGCAACAAGAGGGGCAACAAGACAAAAGAGGGGCAATAAGCAGGGCAATAAATAGCCAGAACCTGAGCCTGGAACAGAGAGGGAGGGCATCTGACACATCTGACACATGGGGAGGGCATCTGGCTCAGGGGGAGGGCATCTGACACATCTGACACATGGGGAGGGCAGTCTCAGGGGGACTCACCAGGGCCAGTCCGAGGTCGGGTCCGGGCTGCAGGACCAGGGCCTCTCTGTAAACCTCCAGCGCCTCCTCAAAGCGCCCGGTGTGGTAGAAGAGCGCCCCCAGTGGAGAGAGCACCTCCACCCCCCGAGACACCAACAGAGCCCTGAGGACCAGACCGGACTGAATCAGGACTGAACCAGGACTGAACCAGGACCAGACCAGGACCAGACCAGGACCAGACCAGGACCAGACCAGAACCAGACCGAACTGAACCAGGACTGAACCAGGACTGAACAAGGACCAGACCAGGACCAGACTGGACTGAACCAGGACCAGGACTGAACCAGAACTTAAACAGGTCTAAACCAGGTCTAAACCAGGTCTAAAACAGGACTGAAGCAGAACTAAACCAGGTCTAAAGGCCTATTCATGCTCCATAAGGCATAAGAACTGTTCTTGCAGCCTGAGCTCCTGAGCTCAGGCATTTCAGCTGAGCAGAACTTGGTTTGGCGGTGCTGGTCGGTTATTTATGTGGACGTAGTTTATCTGGTGGAGCTGGCGGGCGCTGCAAAAACAGGAGAAAAATACTTGACACGTCCAGAGCATCTGAGGTCTGTGAGCGCCGTGTGAGCAGAGCGAGGGGGCGGGGAAGAGTGGGGGGGGGACGGGACAATTCAGCAGCAGAACGTCTTATGACGTATGAAACGTCTTGATCACCTCAAGAACAAAGTTCTTCTGTTTTATGGAGAATGAATAGGCCTTAACCAGGTCTAAACTGGGTCTAAATCAGGTCTAAATCAGGTCTAAACAGGGTCTAAACTGGGTCTAAATCAGGTCTAAATCAGGTCTAAACAGGGTCTAAACTGGGTCTAAATCAGGTCTAAATCAGGTCTAAACCGGGTCTAAACTGGGTCTAAACTGGGTCTAAACCAGGTGTAAACTGGGTCTGGACAGGACGGACCTCTTGTACCAGATCTCCGCCTGCTCGTTGTCATTGGTGGAGCGGAGGAGGCGGCCCAAGTTCACCATGGCGACGTAATGTTCTGGTCTGAGCTTTATGGCCATCTGGTAATGAGCAGCAGCCAGAGCGCCCTCCCCTGGACACAGCAGGAACAACAGTGAGTCCAACTGGGTCTAAACCGGGTCTAAACCGGGTCTGAACCAGGTCTGAACCAGGTCTAAACCAGGTCTAAACCGGGACGAAACCAGGACGAAACCAGGACGAAACCAGGTCTAAACCAGGTCTCAACCAGGTCTCAACCAGGTCTCAACCAGGTCTCAACCAGGTCTCAACCAGGTCTCAACCAGGTCTCAACCAGGTCTCAACCAGGTCTCAACCGGGTCTCAACCGGATCTAAACCGGGTCTAAACCAGGTCTAAACCAGGTCTAAACCAGGTCTAAACAGAGTCTATAATATTGTGATGTCAAAACTCTTCTCAAACGAATCTTAAATCCTAAATGTTTAAACTTAAATCTCAAATGTTTAAACTTTAATCTTAAATTTTTAATCTCAAATGTTTAAAATGAAGTGTTTTCCAGACCTGAGTCGACGAGGAAAACGCCGAAGTTGTTGTGCAGGTCTGAACTCTCGGGGCAGAGCTCCAAACCCCTCAGATACACGAGTTTGGCCTCAGAGAAACGCTTCTGCAGGAAACAGACGCAGATCAGAGAGGGCATCTGACACACGGGGAGGGCATCTTGTTTTATTTATTTTGAATTATTGGTATTTTTAAAGTTTATAATTTCACTTTAGCAGATATGACACGTATAAAAAAATAAAGAAAAGAAAAATAAATAATACAAATAAATAATAATTAAAAATAAATAGATATGTATAAAAATAAATTAAATCATATTAATAAACTATTAGATAAAAATAGACCATTATAAAAATAAGTAATAAAAGAAAAAAATATATGACATATGTATAAAAAATAAAATTAAATAATATGAATAAACTGTTATAAAAATAAGTAATAATAAAAATAAATAAATAAATAAAAATAAATAATAAAAATAAGCAATAATAATTTTAAAAAGATATGCATGTATGTATGTATAAAAAAATATAAAAAATTAAAAAATAGATGATAAAAAATTAATTAAACAATATTAGTAAATGGCTATAAAAATAAGTTATAATAATTTTTAAAAGATATGACTTATGTATAAAAAAAATCATGAAATAAATTAAAAATAAAAATAAAAATGTATGACATATGTATACAAAATAAATTAAATAATAAAAAAATAATACATTTTTAAAATATGACATACATAGAGGTAATAACAGCTATTACTGAGCAACCAGAATAAATCTAGATGTTTGTTTTACACAGAATAACACCCGATGGAGACACACAGGGAGGGCATCTGACACACAGGGAGGGCATCTGACACACAGGGAGGGCATCTGACACACGGGAGGGCATCTGACCTGCTCAGCGTACAGGGAGGCGAGGCTGGAGTAGGCATCAGCGAAATGAGGACCGAAGCGAATCGAGTTTTTCAGGAGCTGCTCAGCCTCAACATCCTCCCCCCGAGTCCTGAAGGAGTTTAGACCTGGTTTAGACCTGGTTTAGTCCTGGTTTAGTCCTGGTTTAGTCCTGGTCCAGTCCTGGTCCAGTCCTGGTCCAGTCCTGGTCCAGTCCTGGTCCAGTCCTGTTTTAGTCCTGTTTTAGTCCTGTTTTAGTCCCATTTTAGTCCTGTTTTAATCCCGGTCCTGGTCCTGGTCCCAGTCTCAGTCCCAGTCCCGGTCCCAGTCCCAGTTCTGATCCGGCTTTAGTCCCGGTCCCAGTCCATACTTGAGCAGGTTGCCCAGGTTGAACAGCGCCCTCTGGTGCTGGGGACACAGGCTCAGGGCTTTTCTGTACAGACGCTCGGATTCGCCCGGGTCAGAGGTCAACGTGCCCAAGTTATTCAGGGCGCTGGCATGACGGGGGTACAACCTGAGGGGCAAGAGGAGCAAGAAGAGGGGCAGGAGGGGCAGGAGGGAGGGCAAGAAGAGAGTGGTCATGTGGTGATACAGGAAGTGCTTCACTAGAATCATTTGGATAATTTCAGCCTCTGGAGTCGCCGATCTCGACTGAACTAAAGGGAAAAGGAAAACTACCACTTCATGACATCACAAGGTGAAACAGAGCGTTTGGAGCACTGCAGATGTGGACAGACAAATAACAAAGAGCTACTCAAACATGTGACGAGGAACAGAGGAACATTAGAACATGGTTGAAAGCTCTCAGGAGTCAGTTTTGTGTGTGTATGTTAGGGCCTGACCGACAACTTTTATGTAACAGATAATACTCCCTACAACTGTACAACTCACCTTATGGAACAGATAATACACCCTACAACTGTACAACTCACCTTATGGAACAGATAATACTCCCTACAACTGTGTAAAGTCCACCTGGGTCCTCACAGTTTTTGTTCCCATCAGCAGGGGAATTACTTCTTTGCTGTTGTTGTGTCTATGGGTTGCCCCTCTCCAGGGGGCACGGGGTATTTATTTGGATGTGACACGCGTGGGGGCACATGTGGGGTGACGTCACATGCTGTTTTTGGAGCCGTGCCAGAGCTCTCTGTCCGTAGAATCTATTTTTGGATTATATTCATTTGGGATTATCGCGTTTTGACTGCGCCATTTGGATGAATAACTCTCTTTTACTCACCTGTTGCAGCGCAGCTCAGGACTTTGGGGAACTTTGTCGGGAGCTAGGGGACTCATTGTGGTGGTGACCGGGTGGAGGGTTTATTATCTGTGGGTTATTGTATTGAGTGTTCCGTCTGGTGAGGGGAAACCGGGGGCGTCAAGCGCAGGGAAAGGTGGTGTTTACGTTTGATCACATCTTCACGCACACCGGTATTACTAATAAAAGCCGGTGTTGGCGGCCAAAAGTTCTGTATTTGTTTGTGGTTAATTCACTCCTGCTGATGCGGACAGGTCCCGCGTCCTTAATTTGCACTGTAGCTTTTCATTTCGTTAAGTACAGGTGAACTGTTACAACTGTACAACTCACCCTTATGTGAGAGATAATACTCCCTACTACTGGGCACTTGGAAACATATCGGTTATCGGCCTGAATCTTGCCGATATTCCACGTGGACATGTTTTACCTTGTTCTAAAGCTCAGGTTCTCTATATTCTGTCCTTTTAATCCAGTTTACAGACAGATAAATGTCCTGATCTGTGGCGGGGCATCAGGATTTATCTGAGGAGTCTAGGGTTTGGGCGATATCCAAATGTTGATCCCGTTAAACCGTCTCACGTTTTCCCGGGGTTTATGGTTTTACTGTGACTAATTCAGAATTATTTAGTAGCTGCGCCTAAACTGTTCAGAAACAGAGTCGCAGCTTTATATTTGAAGATGAGGCACAAGTTCTGATCAAACCAAACTTTGCAGCGCGTTCGATCGCATCAGCATCAGTGCACGAGCTGTTTTTATCAGCGCTTATACTGTATGCAAATGACCCATGCGGTTTGAAGTTTGGTTTGTGTAAAACGTAAACAAATGTGCCAAAGCTGCATTAAACACATTATTTAAAGTTTAGAATGAGCGGAGGAAATGTAGAGCGGTGGAGAGGACCAATCACAGCCCTTATTGTCTGCGTCATTTTGAGGCGTCGTTAGAAAGTTTAGAAAGTTTTCCGAGCGTAACAACCTTTGAAGAGGAGAGAGAGCGGAGGAGAGAAATTCCTGCTGTGGTTTTAGCTCCTTATGCAGATTTTTTTAATGACTGTACCTCAGTGCAATGTTGTAGTGGTAAACGGCCTCCGGGTGGCGCCCTGTGTCCTTCAGGAAGTTGGCGTAGTTGTAGTGAACTTTGGCGTTCTGAGGAAGAGTCTGAATACCCGACCTGAGAGCACGAGCACAGGAAGTACATAACCACGCCCACAGGAAGTACACAACCACAAACACAGGAAGTACATAACCATGCCCACAGGAAGTACACAACCACAAACACAGGAAGTACACAACCACGCCCACAGGAAGTACATAACCACGCCCACAGGAAGTGCACAACCACACCCACAGGAAGTACATAACAACAAACACAGGAAGTACACAACCACAAACACAGGAAGTACATAACCATGCCCACAGGAAGTACACAACCACAAACACAGGAAGTACACAACCACGCCCACAGGAAGTACACAACCACGAACACAGGAAGTACACAACCACGAACACAGGAAGTACACTACCACACCCACAGGAAGTACACAACCACGAACACAGGAAGTACACAACCACGCCCACAGGAAGTACATAACCACGAACACAGGAAGTACACAACCACAAACACAGGAAGTACACAACCACAAACACAGGAAGTACACAACCACAAACACAGGAAGTACACAACCACAAACACAGGAAGTACACAACCACAAACACAGGAAGTACACAACCACACCCACAGGAAGGACACAACCACGCCCACAGAAAGTACACAACCACGAACACAGAAAGTACATAAACACCATAGAAAAAAATTAAAATTAAATAAAAAAATAAAATAAAAAAGAAAGAAAGAAAAGAAAAGAATAGAACAAAATAAATAAAAATAAATAAATAAAAATACACACCAGCCTGACACAAGTAAATGACCACACCCATATGAAGAACATTCAAATCTAATGATCTTAAAGCTCCACTGTGTAACTTTTCTGGTGGAGAGTGGATATGCCACTGCTCTGTCTGGAATGTTCTGCAGTGTGACTTTAAACAGCTCTACTTTACATTTATTCAATCAAAGGTGGTTTTAGAGCTCAAAAACACCCAGAAAAACAGACATTCTGACTGTGAGCGGGGGTCGCCTCTCAACAGATCTGACCTGGAACTTGGTCTGGTTTGGTCTCCATGAAGATAGAAAGGTTTAATGCCATACTGCGGAACATTTCAGACAAAGAAAAGCATTTGACAGAGCCTCCACCAGAAAAGTTACACAAATACGACACAAATAGTAAAGTAAAGTAAAGTAAAGTAAAGTAAAGTAAAGTAAAGTAAAGTAAAGTAAAGTAAAGTAAAGTAAAGTAAAGTAAAGTAAAGTAAAGTAAAGTAAAGTAAAGTAAAATAAAGTAAAATAAAATAAAATAAAGCGCAGGAACGGCGTCTGACCTGAAGAGGGCCTCGCGGGACAGCCACACCTGGTTCTGCGCCACTGTTTTCCAGGAGAAGAGAAGCAGCAGCGTCAGACTGAGCGCCGCGCTGCCCCAGCGGCCCAGCAGGGGGCACAGGCGCATCAGGCCGTGAGACACCAGGATGCAGTACCCCATACTGCACACAGGGGGCAGCACACAGGGGGCAGCACACAGGGGGCAAAACATTTAAAAATAATACTCAAGGACTATAATACTATATAATACTCCCTACAACTGTACAAATCACCCATATGTAACAGATAATACTCCCTACAACTGTACAGGACTCTGCTGCGGGTTAGCGTGCTGTGGCAGAGTGGTTAGCCTCACCTGGGCATGTACAGGACTCTCTCCGCCACCACGAAGCCGACCCTGAAGAAGAGGTTTGACGCCGGGACGAAGGGGAAGATGAGGAAGAGCAGCCCCACGATCACCTCCCGGCCCGGCTGCCTCTGACGGGGAAACAAACGCACACACACACACCTTCATACACAAACTTCTTCTTCATAAACTTGAATCAAAGGAAAACTGAAATGGTTGTGTTTGGGCAAACTAACCCACTGCTTGGACAGGAGAATGTGACTGGCCCCTGTCCTCCTACTGTCTCCTGCAGTGAGGAACCTTGGGGTGATTATGGGCTCCATGTTTAAACTGGACAAGCACATAAGCTCACCTCCATGAAGACGCCCACATCAAACGCAAACCTGCATAAAAACTGTCAATCGTTTGTGCTGCAAAAAGTTTCATTTGTGCTGCAAAAAGTTTCGTTTGTGCTGCAAAAAGTTTCGTTTGTGCTGCAAAAAGTTTTGTTTGTGCGATTCTGGTTCTTCAGATATTCACAGTTTTATTTTCGGTCAATGACGTCGTCCAGAACCTCAGAATGTGAAACAGCCTCAAAACAGGAGAAAATTATACAAAACGTTTGTATTTGGTTGGTGCTGTTTTGTGCTGTGACCATTTTCATTTGTGTGAGTTTATTTTTAAAATTATTAACAATTATTTCTGTGGTAATTACAGGACGTCATTTCTGCTCAGTTGACGGCGACAAACTCCACAAAACTAATATAATTACCACAGAAATAATAATGAATACTTTTAGAAATAAACTCACACAAATGAAACCGTCACAGCACAAAACAGCACAAACCAGATACAAACGTTTTCTATAATTTTCTTCCTGTTTTGAGGCTGTTAAAATAAAACTGCAAATATCTGAAGAACCAGAATCGCACAATCAAAACTTTTTGCAGCACAAATGATGGACATAGTTTTTGTGCAGGTTTGAGGTCAATGGGGCGACTTCACAGAGGTCATAAGCTCTGTGATAAAGTCCAGTTTCTTTCATTTGAGGCTCCTCGCTAAAATAAAGCCCTACCTCTCTCAGGTGGATTTTGAAAAAGCTGTTCATAGATTTGTAACCGTTTCATTTGTGCGAGTTTATTTCTAAAAATTATTCATTATTATTTCTGTGGTAATTATAGGATGTCATTTCTGCTCAGCTGACGGTGACAAACTCCACAAAACTAGTGAAGAGAAATGATCTAAGGCTGTGGAAAAGTCTGTTTCAGTCTTTAATCATTTGCTTTTGATTCATATTTTATAGAATAACACAGACTTTTCCACAGCCTCAGATCGTTTCTTAGAAATGACGTCCTATAATTACCACAGAAATAATAATAAATAATTTTAGAAATAAACACACAATTGAAACTGTCACAGCACAAACCAAATCCAAACGTTTTCTATAATCTTCTTCCTGTTTTGAGGCTGTTTCACATTCTGAGGTTCTGGACGACGTCAAAAGAAAACTCCAAAGATCTTAAGAACCAGAATCGCACAAACTAAACTTTTTGCAGCACAAACGATTGACAAAGTTTTTGTGCAGGTTTGCGTTTGATGTGGCAACTTCAGAGGTCCAGGTCCTGTTGGTCGAAGACGAGTGGTGACAGAGGCTTTTCAGTGGCAGTGCCTGTGGAACAGACTTCCTCTTCTGTCAGATCCTCTTAGTCTGAAGCGCAGTTTAAGACTAGACTGAAAACTCTTTTCCCTGCATTTAATACGAGCAAGTCAGTTTATCTTGGTTTTTATCATAGTCCTCACATTGTGTTTTATATGTGTACGTTTCTTCTGTCTTTGTTATCCTTTGTGTGAAGCACGTTGGTCAACTGAAGTTGTTTTAAATGAAATATAAAGAAAAGAAAGAAATAAAAGAAATAAACTTGAATTGAACTGAATTGAACAAACACACATACGCACACAAACGCAAGCACACACCTTTAACAGAATCATTTGGATCATTTCAGTCCTGGAACGTCTGATCTCAACTGAAAAGGAGCTGAAAACTCCCACTTCATGACATAATAATATTCGTAGTGTTCTCACCTGTATGTTGTGGGCACAGGTCACACACAGCAGTACTAGTACGAGCAGCAGTAACACGGTGGCTCCGTTCCTCAGGTCCCACAGAGACTCCACCAGAGGAATACTGCCCACCTGTGGCCACAGAGGGAACAGCGCTCAGACCACACGACTCAGGTGTGCAGGTGTGACCATAGTCCGTATATCTGAGTGTTCTGAGTGAGTGTGATGTCTCCACAGCATCAGCGTCGCTCAAGTGAGGCTCCTGTTAAATTGTGCTAGTTCAGATTCTAGTAACGTTGGATATTGTAACTGTTTGAGATATTTTGTAATTTTATTTCACAAATTGTCACTCGGGGGAAAGCGGGAAGGGAACTTACTTAGCAACGAAACACACAAGCTGTTAATCAAACCTGTTGCTAACTCTAGGGGGAGGGGCCTCGGGGAATGAAGGCCTCTGATTGGTCCGTTATTTATGTACAGATCTCGATTTAGGAACAAAACAAAGAAATGAAAAGTTCAGGATCCTGTGTCGCGGGTTCAGACGAACAATTAAGAGCAAAATGACGAGGCTCAGTGCAGCAGGTACAGAGAGACGAGCCAGAACCTCCCTGACCAGAACTGAGACACACAGGGACATGTTACTGCAGAAACACCTGTCAATAAAGTATTTCTCGCTAAGTACTCTGTGTAGTAATAGTAGTAGTAGTAGTAGTAGTAGTAGTAGTAGTAGTTGTAGTAGTAGCAGTAGTACCTGCCAGTCATAGCAGAGTGTGATGGGGGCGAGCAGGAGCCAGGCGTTAAACGACAGGAGGAAACTGTACGTCAGGAACCTGAAAATACACGACACAAATACTCAAATACTGCACGAGAAGTACACAAGAAGTACTGTGAAAATACAAGAAGTACTGTAAAAATACAAGAAGTACTGTGAAAATACAAGAAGTACTGTGAAAATACAAGTAGTACTGTGAAAATACAAGTAGTACTGTGAAACTCCTCCAGAATCCTGCAGTGCAAGTACCTGGTGAGGAGGTGCGGCGAGAAGGAGGCGGGGTTATCCTGCTCCGAGAACAACGGCATGGACCCGCCCATCAACCACAGACGGGCCCCCAGGATCACACACACCTGACACACACACACAGTACGAGTATGAGGAGGAGTATTTGTAGTACTTGTAGTATTTGCAGTACTCGTACTCACGTGAGCAGTGATCAGGAGGCTGCGTTTGATCAGAGGACTCGACTCTCGGAGGAACGACCTGAGACCAGAACCTCCCAGGAGCCTGAAACACCAGAACAAGTCAGATGCCCTCCCATACCCCTGATGCCCTCCCCTCCTCCCGTGCCCCTGATGCCCTCCCCTCCTCCCGTGCCCCTGATGCCCTCCCATACTCCCATACTCCCGTACCCCTGATGCCCTCCCTTTTGTGTGAAAAAACACTTCCAGGATTCAGTTTCACTGACAAAATTTCCAAACTTTTCCAGGACTTTTTCATGATCTGAAGTGAATTTTCCCTAAAGTGAATTTTCTGTGACTCTGCAGCTGTTCACACACACACAAGAGAAAAACAAGAAGGAATGAAAAGAATCTGACGAGAGAGAAAAGAGAGAGAAAGAGAAGAGAGAGGGGGAGAGATGGATAGTAGAAGAAGAGAGGGAAATGGAGAAAGAAGAAAACGGGGGGTGAGGGACAGAGAAAGACATCTTTCTCTCTCTCTCTGAGCAGAGGGACAGAGGGGAAGAGGGTGAGAGAGGGTGAGAGAGGGAGAGAGAGGGAGAGAGAGAGAGGGAGAGGGAGAGAGGGTGAAAGAGAGGGATAGAGAGAGGGTGAGAGTGAGGGAGAGAGAGAGGGAGAGAGGGTGAGAGAGAGAGGGAGGGTGAGAGAGAGAGGGAGAGAGGGTGAGAGAGAGAGAGAGGGAGAGAGGGTGAGGGAGAGAGGGTGAGGGAGAAAGGGTGAGGGAGGGTAAGAGAGAGGGTGAGAGAGAGACGGAGAGAGGGTGAGAGAGAGGGTGAGAGAGAGAGGGAGAGAGGGTGAGAGAGAGAGGGAGAGAGAGGGTGAGAGAGAGAGAGAGAGAGAGAGAGGGAGAGAGAGAGGGCGAGAGGGGGAGAGAGGGAGAGAGAGAGGGAGAGAGAGAGGGTGAGAGGGTGAGAGAGAGCGAGGTGAGAGAGGGTGAGAGAGGGTGAGAGAGAGAGCGAGGTGAGAGGGTGAGAGAGGGTGAGAGAGGGAGAGAGAGAGGGTGAGAGAGAGGGAGAGAGAGTGAGAGAGAGAGAGGGTGAGAGAGAGAGGGAGAGAGGGTGAGAGAGAGGGTGAGAGGGTGAGAGAGAGAGAGAGGGAGAGAGTGTGAGAGAGAGTGAGAGAGAGGGAGAGAGTGTGAGAGAGAGTGAGAGAGAGGGAGAGAGGGTGAGAGAGAGATGGAGAGAGGGTGAGAGAGGGAGAGAGTGAGAGAGAGAGGGTGAGAGAGGAAGAGAGAGGGAGAGAGAGAGGGTGAGAGAGAGAGAGAGAGGGAGAGAGAGAGGGAAAGAGGGTGAAAGAGAGGGAGAGAGGGTGAGAGAGGGTGAGAGAGAGAGAGAGAGAGGGAGGGAGAGAGAGGGAGAGAGGGTAAGAGAGAGAGAGTGAGAGAGAGAGAGGGAGAGAGGGTGAGAGAGAGATGGAGAGAGGGTGAGAGAGGGTGAGAGAGAGAGAGAGAGAAGGAGGGAGAGAGAGGGAGAGAGAGAGGGAGAGAGGGTGAGAGAGAGAGAGAGTGAGAGAGAGAGAGGGAGAGAGAGAGATGGAGAGAGGGTGAGAGAGAGATGGAGAGAGGGTGAGAGAGAGTGAGAGAGGGTGAGAGAAAAAGAGAGGGAGAGAGAGGGTGAGAGAGAGGGTGAGAGAGAGGGTGAGAGAGGGAGAGAGGGTGAGAGAGAGAGAGAGAGAGAGAGAGAGAGAGGGTGAGAGAGAGGGTGAGAGAGAGGGTGAGAGAGAGGGTGAGATAGGGTGAGAGAGAGCGAGGTGAGAGGGTGAGAGAGGGTGAGAGAGGGAGAGAGACAGGGAGAGAGGGTGAGAGAGGGTGAGAGAGAGAGGGAGAGAGAGAGAGAGAGAGGGTGAGAGAGGGTGAGAGAGAGGGGGAGAGAGGGAGAGAGGGTGAGAGAGAGAGGGACAGAGTATGAGAGAGGGTGAGAGAGAGAGAGGGAGAGAGGGAGAGAGAGAGAGGGAGAGAGAGAGGGAGAGAGGGAGAGAGAGGGAGAGAGAGAAGGAGAGAGGGTGATAGAGGGTGAGAGAGAGGATGAGAGAGGGAGAGAGGGTGAGAGAGAGAGGGACAGAGAGTGAGAGAGGGTGAGAGAGAGAGAGGAGAGAGAGAGGGAGAGAGAGGGTGAGAGAGAGAGAGATGGAGAGAGGGTGAGAGAGAGATGGAGAGAGGATGAGAGAGAGAGGGAGAGAGGGTGAGAGGAAGAGAGGGAGAGAGAAAGAGGGAGAGAGGGTGAGAGAGAGGGAGAGAGGGTGAGAGAGAGGGAGAGAGGGTGAGAGAGAGGGAGAGAGGGTGAGAGAGAGGGAGAGAGGGTGAGAGAGTGAGGGAGAGAGGGTGAGAGAGAGAGAGAGGGAGGGAGAGAGGGTGAGAGAGAGAGAGCGAGAGGGTGAGAGAGAGGGTGAGAGGGTGAGAGAAAAAGAGAGGGAGAGAGAGAGAGGGTGAGAGAGAGGGAGAGAGGGTGAGAGAGAGAGGGTGAGAGATAGTGTCAGGAAATTTCACACACAAAACAGTGTTGTGAAAATGACAGTGTTAAACTGAGATGACTTCGTCTCAGCCCTGCGGAGAATACAACCTGCTACTGACTGAGCATTAACACCAGGAATCAAAGACACAACTCAACTTAAGTTTTTACGTGCACGGGGAGACAAGTGGCGCTTCTGACAGCTCGTCCCACTGGGTGCCCAACTTCGGAGCTTCCCTCAGTCTATTCCAAAAATCCAGTTGTCTCTCCGTGCATTTTATTAAGTTCAGCATGAGTGGGGCATCCCCATTTAAACATTGTAATACAGTTTCTGCACATAAGCAAAACAATAGATAAACTTCGTGAGACTGACCTTGTGTCTGTCCGATACTGCAGGAGGAGGTGCGATACAGTGGCAGCTGTCTCCACCTCCTCCTCCGCAGCCAGGCAGCCAAGACCGAAAACTTTCCATGAGCTTTCTTGTACTACATAATACTAAACTGCATGTATTTACAATTTGACAACAAACTTCTTTACAATAGCTTTCACAGATAGAGAGGGTGAGAGATAGAGAGGGAGAGAGAGAGGGAGAAAGGGTGAGAGAGAGGGTGAGAGAGAGGGTGAGAGAGAGGGTGAGAGAGGGTAAAGGAGGTTCAGTCTGAGGCTTTGGTCCCAGGACACGAGGGAGAAAGAGGCAAAAACACAACACGTCTCTCAGGAAGGAGAAGGGCCCAGAGACTCAGAGACTCGTCCTGTGTTTGTCTCAGTTTGTGTCCCGGCCTCAGGTGAAGCTCAGAACTTCCAGGATCCCTCCCTGAGCTGCAGAGGCTGCACTAGCACTGACCCAGGATCAGTGCAGGAGCCGGAGTTTAGAGAGACCTTCAGATCCTTTAAAACTATGGAGTGAGATCACTGCCAGAACTATTCATGTGCGTAGAACAGAAAGCCGTGCGTATTTGGCTCAGTGATTTGACTGAACCAGGACTGAAACCGGTCTAAACCAGGCCTGAGTTTAGACTGGTTCAGTCCTGGTTTAGTCCTGATTTGGACGTGGTTCAGTCATGGTTCGGTCCAGGTTCAGTCCTGGTTCAGTCCGTATTTGCGCGGCAAAAGTTCAGCATCTCTGCTCGCTGATACTGTGAAAAAGCTTTGATCAGGGAAGCCAGTACCAAGATGGCGGCGGGATTAACGCCAAGAGGCTGAAGGCGACATCTACTGTTCATATCTGTGACGTGATGATGTATTTTTGACAGTAAAGTCACGTCTGTGAATTCGTATTGAACAAAGTGTAATAGTAACTTAATTTTGTAATTGTAATTCTTGATGTTGTAACTTTTCATTTCGTATTCTGACAGAAAAAAATACACACAACACAGTTTACGTATGACTGGACTCATTCCAGAGTTTACGAATATTTATTTTACGCTCAACTACAGACAAATATGCACGGATTTAATTCCTACGCACACAAATACCTCTGATCTCACTCCATATAAAACGCTGTTCCTCCTCAAAAACAGACCTGGAGTCATGTTTGTTTCATTCAAATGTTTGATTATTTCTCTTTATTAATCGTCTGTTACATCTGCAAAGCTCCAGACGCTCTGTTCCACCCTGTGATGTCATGAAGTGGGATTAAAGTGGGACTCACGAGAGCAGCGGTTTTCGGCAGATGAGCAGAGCGTCGTACACGAGACAAACCCCAAACACCGTCACCCCCGTCTCCTTCACCAACATCGCACATGTCCCCAGGAGGAGCGAGAGGAGGAGCAGAGGAGAGGAGGAGGAGGAGGCATCCACGCTCCTGCAACAGAGAGAGAGAGAGAGGTGAGAGGAGGAGAGGAGGAGGAGAGGAGAAGGAGAGGAGGAGAGAGGAGAGGAGGAGGAGAGGAGGGAGGAGAGGAGAAGGAAAGGAGGAGAGAGGAGAAGAGAGAGGAGGAGGCATCCACATATTCTGTAGGAGGATCTGAATGGAATGAAACACTGTTTGAGATCCATGTTCTTCCTCTTTTCCGGGGCCGGGTCGTGGAGGCATCAGTCTGAGCAGGGACTCCCAAGACTTCCCTCACCCCAGACACTTCCTCCAGCTCCTCCTGGACCCTGAGGTGTTCACAGGCCCAGAGACATACAGGTCTTTTCCTCCGGCACTGTTCAGCATGACACAGTGTTTGCTTTTGGACTGGGGGTTGGACCTGGAGCTGTTCCAATTTTCCGTTCCTGCTTCGGTTCTAACCTGAGCCGATACGACAGCGTGACGGGGACAGACTGTGTCCACTGACTGGTCAGAGGAAATGTCGTCATATGCGCGACGAAGCTCCAGGATCTTTAAATAACCCCCGCCCGCGAACACGTCGACAGAGGAGAAACACCGGAGCAGATTGTGAAGACGGCAGTGACACTAATAAAGTCGCCTAAAAATGACGCAATGTCGACCCCGTGACTCTGCCCACTTCCAGGTGGGAACGACGGCAGGGAAAAGCTTCACCGTGTCATGGAAGCCGTGCCGGGAGTGTAGTGGAAAATCCCTAACAGTCCCTCCAGCATGTCCTGGGTCTTCCCCGGGGCCTCCTCCCGGTGGGACATGAACACCTCCTGAGGAACAGATGCTCCTCTCGTCCTTTCGGTCGTTCCCCAGAGCTCATGACCATAGGGGAGGGGAGGACCATAGACTGAGGTAAATCCAGAGCTTTGCTTTTCGGCTCAGCTCCCTCTTCACCACAACGGTCCGATACAGCGGCCGCATCACTGCCGACGCTGCACCGATCCACCTGTGAATCTCACACTCCATCCTCCCCTCACTGTGAACAAGACCCCGAGATACTGAACTGCTCCACCTGAGGCAGGGACTCCCCACCTGAAGCGGCCTTTGAGATGTTCAGGAAAACTCAGATGATGCATTTAAAGAGAATTAACTGTGAAATAAACTTCCTCCTGACAGAAAAACTAAAACAACTGATGGACTGGTATGAAATTTAGTTTGATTGTTTGCAGATGCAGAGGAAGAGGAGGAGGAAAAATGAAGAGGAGGAAGAGGAGGAGCTGACCTGGTGTAGCAGAGGAAGGTGAGGAGGAAGAGCAGAGCGGCCAAAACATCAGCGCGACCGACGACCCCAGAAACCTGAAACCAACAAAACCAGAATCACAACAGGAAACGCACAAAAACACAAACGCACGATTCCTCCACAAACAACAAACCTCCTGAGATAAATGCAGTGAAAGTGAAAATGCAGATGTGGTGTTTGGTAGAGACATGTTTCTGCGGCGTTAGTTTCAGCTTGAGCTCGTTCATAAAACAGAGGGGGGAGCGGGTGTGGCAGCCTCTCTGGGCACAACCTGGGCACAGCCTGGGCACAGCCTGGGCACAGATGGCACTCAGGCTCCTCACAGACTCAGCTGGGGCCCAGACTGTGTGACAGAGAAAGAAGAGAGGACGGAGAGAGGGAAAGGGGGATAAGGAGGCAATTCAGAGAGAAACAGGAGCTCTTTCACTGAAAGAGAGGAGGAGGAGGAAGAAAAGAGGGAGGAGAGAGAAGAAGAGAAGAGAGAGAAGAGGAGGAGAGGAAACAGCTGCTGGGCTCTGGTGGTGTCACATATCAGGACTCTGGGTCAAATAACCTCAGGAGAACCTCAGCCCCGTCAGGACGGTTCTTACGCTCAAACCGTTTAAGAGAACTCAGGACACGTCATCGACAGAGGGAGTAAATTTAGCACCAGATAAAAGGAGGAGGAGCAGGAGGAGCACTCACGGCCTCGGTGTGCACTGGGTGAGTGTAGGGGGAGTAGGAGGTGCAGGAGGAGCAGGAGGAGCACTCACGGCCTCGGTGTGCACCGGGTGACAGGAGAACAGCAGCACCGTGAGCAGAGCTGCTCTGGAGTCGGTGAAGACGCAGCGACGACACGTGACCAGCAGGAGGCAGGAGACCAGGACATGGAGCAACACGTTCACCAGGTGGAAATACAGAGGAGACATCCCGAAGAGCCAGAGGTTCAACCTGAGGAGGAGCAGGAGGGGGAGGAGCAGGGGGAGAGGAGGAGGAGCAGGAGGAACAGGAAGGGGAGGAGCAGGAGGGGGAGGAGGAGGAGGAGCAGGGGGAGAGGAGGGGGAGAGCGGAGAACAGGAGGAGCAGGAAGGGGAGGAGCAGGGGGAGAGGAGGGGGAGAGCGGAGAACAGGAGGAGCAGGAAGAGGAGGAGCAGAGAGGAGCAACATTAATACTGCACAGAAGAAGAGTAACAGTTTTTCTCCCAAACAGAAAAGCCGCTGTTCCTAAATTCTACTTAAAATAGCTAAATTCTAGATAAAAAGCTTTAAATTCTGCTAAATTCTAATTAAAATAGCTCAAATTTTGCAAATTTTAGATAAAATGCTTTAAATTCTGCTAAAGTCTCGATAAAAAGTGTTAAATTTGGCTAAATTCAAGATAAAATTCTGTTAAACTCTGTTAAATGTTGAATTCTTAACGTCCCTCGGCTCTTTGCGTTTCGCTGGCACTGAAATCGTGACGTTCAGGCGTTTGTGCCACTGAAGTTTCCTCTCCAGAGTCTGAAGAATAGTTTGGCTCTGGCTCTTTCCTCTGATCCGATCTGACCTGGAGACGCTCCAGGAAAACGCTGCACCTCCTGGACTGGAACGTTTGGCACTTTTCAAACGCTCAAAACATGAAAATATAACGGGAAACAGACCGACATTGAGACTGATTTTCTGGTGTATTTAAGTGCAGATTTTATCATTTCGTATTTGCACGTTTCTGTACTTATCGCCTGGGACGGTTCAAATTAATTGTATTAATTTATTTTTCCATCCATCTTCTTCCGCTTTATCTGACTGGGTCAATTTTATTTGATTTAACTTTTTTTATTGGATTTTTTTTATTTGGTATTTTGATTCATACTTTTTTGCTTGATGTTTGAAAATTTTTCTTTTAACATTTTGACACAAAATTGATTCCATAGAGGGGGAAGCTATTTATTTATTGTGTAATATTATATAATGTGTAATATTTATCAAAATATTTGTTTAAAGGGGACCTGGCTCTCATTAGGTATTTTACGGTATATCATTTTTAAAAATTTGTATACATCTTTTTGAGACAATTCTAGCTCCATATTTTTTTTACAGTGTACATTTATTTTAATTTTATTTATTTATTATGTATTTATTAATTAATTAGTAGTATTACACTATTTATTTTTTGTGTAATATAATAATAATAATTAATTAATGTATTAATAATAGTCGCCAAATTGCCGCCCCCGCGACTATTTGGTATTTCAGGCCATTGTTAAAATGCAATTACATTTAAAATAATTGAGAAATTATTGAAAATGATCACAACCTGAGATCTACGAATAAACAGTAGGCCAAAAAATGCTAAAAATGTTTTTATTTTTTCTTAAAATTTTGAAGAATTTCACAATTTGCCCTAACACAGCGTAAACTCTCAACTACGGCAAAAAACAAAGTCTAGTTAAGTTAAGACGACTAAATAAACGAATAAAGAAAGTTTTATCATGATTTGAGTCAATTTCACTTGAGTTAAATGATCTGCCAGTGGAACAAGACTTTTTGTGCTTAAAATATGAAAATACATCTTTTTATACACTTAAAATAAGAAAAACAACTTTTTGCACTTAAAATAAGAAATAAAATCGAATGTTGCTTGAATTAAAAAAAAAACACTTAATCCATTAGTAGTTTTACTCATCAAGTTGATTCGACTCAAATAAAGTCACATATTCTTAATTTAAGTAATTTTAACTTAACTAGAGATTGTTTTTTCCCAGTGTTGCACCAATTTTTGTTCATAAAAAACGTAAAACATTTCAGAATTGCACAAAACGTCAGCATGTTTGCACGAGGGGTGTGAGGAAAATATCGATTCAGTGATTTATCGTGATACTTGAGGATGTTGGTCTGAACCGGCTCGACAGGATCCTCGGGTTTGGATTTTATAGTTTTGTCCCAAATCCAGGTCTGAACGTTAAGAACCGACCAATCAGACGCCTTCTTTCCCCGAGGCCCTGCCCCCTGCGTGAGAAACAGGTTTGATTGACAGCTCCCTGCAGACGCCGTCACAATGAACTCTGAAGTAAAGGATCAAAATCTGATCCTAATCGATACTAAAACTCTAAAACCAGTATCGAAACCAGAGCCTCATTTTCCACAGGTTTCGACCCTAAAAAGGTCCCAAAGCCCTAGTTTAGACCTGGTTTAGACCTGGTTTAGACTTGGTTTAGACTTGGTTTAGACTTGGTTTAGACTTGGTTTAGACTTGGTTTAGACTTGGTTTAGTTCAGTCCTGGTTTAGTCCTGGTTTACACCTGGTTTAGACCTGATTTAGACCTTGTTCAAGCCTGGTTTAGACTAAACCAGGCCGTTCCCTGTTTTAATTTCACCTCATCACAAATTCTCGATTTCGATGCGAAGGAACAGACTCGATCCTCAGTACGATTCTGATCCCACCATGAAAAAACCCTCTTTAGACGAGAGCTGGTTTAGACCTGGTTTAGTCCAGGTTTAGACCTGGTTTAGTGCAGGTTTAGTCCTGGTTTAATTGGTTTAGTCCTGGTTTAGTCCTTGTTTAGACCTGGTTTAGTCCAGGTTTAGTCCTGGTTTAGTCCAGGTTTAGTCCAGGTTTAGTCCAGGTTTAGTCCAGGTTTAGTCCTGGTTTAGTCCTGGTTTAGTCCTGGTTTAGACCTGGTTTAGTCCTGGGTTAGTCCTGGGTTAGACCTGGGTTAGACCTGGGTTAGACCTGGGTTAGACCTGGGTTAGACCTGGGTTAGACCTGGTTTTGACATGGTTTTGACCTGGGTTAGACCTGGTTTAGACCTGGTTTAGACCTGGTTTAGACCTGGTTTAGACCTGGTTTAGACCTGGTTTAGACCTGAGTTAGACCTGGTTTAGTCCTGCTTCAATCCTGGTTTAGACCTGGAGCACTGTGGGATTAAGGACACACAGGAATAAAAAACAAATTTACTGTGGAAAATCACAGATAGTCTAAAGAGGGTTTTTTCATGGTGGGATCAGAATCGTACTGAGGATCAAGTCTGTTCCTTCGCATCGAAATCAAGAATTTGTGATGAGGTGAAATTAAAACAGGGAACGGCCCAAATTCCAGACGGATCCAAAAAAGTGTTTACTTCATCAGCCTGAAGAGACAAGCGGCCCCAGGACTCACAGTCAGACCTGGTTCAGACCCGGTTTAGACCCCAATTAGTCCTGGTTCACTCCCTGGTTTAGTCTGGGTCTAGTTCGGGTCTAGTCCTGGTCTAGTCCAGCTCTGGTCTGGCGCTGGTTCTGGTCTAGTCCTGGTTTAGTCCGGGTCTGGTCCTGGTCCTGGTTCAGTCCGGGTTGAGTTCGCGTCTGGTTCTGGTTCAGTCCTGGGTCTGGTCTCGGGTCTGGTCCTAGTTCGGGTTTATTCCTGGTCCTGGTCTGGTCCTGGTCTAGTCCTGGTCCTGGTTCTGGTCCTACCTGAAGGACAGCACGCACAGCGGGCGGTAGGACTTGTGGCTGGTGTTGTCTGGTCCTGGTTTGGTTTTGGTCTGGTTCAGTCCTGGTCCTGGTCCTGGTCCTGGTCTAGTCCTGGTCCTGGTTCTGGTCCGGGTCCTACCTGAAGGACAGCACGCACAGCGGGCGGTAGGACTTGTGGCTGGTGTTGTCGTTCATCCTTTTGCCCCAGAAGTCGTTCCTGAACACGTTTCCGAGTCCGGCCCCGGGCCGCACGTCCGGGTTGTTCACTATGGCCCACACGTCGTCGTGCACCAGCTCCCCGCGCACGGAGCTCCCGTAGCACAGCGCGCACAGCGCCGCCACCGCCGCGTACCGGCCCGCCGCGCACAGAGCCTCCCGCCCGGGCACGACGCACCGCCCGAGCCGCCGGAGGAGCCGCGGGTCCCGGGCCGGAGCCGTCATGTCCCCCGGGAAGGAGCGAGGGCACCGGGGGCAGCGGCCGCGTCCATCCCGCTCCAGGTGAACCGAGGTCTGGGGACAGCGGGGAGAGGAGTAGCAGAGCACGGGGAGGGAGGAGCCGGGGCCGCGTCACCGAGCAGCGCGCACCGCCCCCTCCGGAGCCCCGGAGCACAGCTGGAAGTGCGCACGACATACCGCGAGATTTACACAAGCACCAGCTGTGTGCACGAGATACCGCGAGATTTACACAAGGACCAGCTGTGCGCACGAGATACCGCGAGATTTACACAAGGACCAGCTGTGCGCACGAGATACCGCGAGATTTACCCGAGCACCACATCTGGGAGGATTGAACCAGGACTACATCAGGTCTTAACCAGGACTAAACCAGGTCTCAACAAGGACTAAACCAGGACTAAACCAGGTCTAAACCAGCACTGAATCAGGGCCTAACCAGGTCTAAACCAGGACTGACACACGGGAGGATGGGAGGGCATCTGACATTATTCACGGTTATTATTTCAACAGGCTAAAAGTGTTTTCTTATGTCTGTATTTGTGGGGGGATCGTGTCCGTGAGGAGGGATCTGGACTCTGGAGTTCTGGCTCAGTTTGTGCCGGGCTGTTGCTACGGTAACAGTTCTGGAATTCCCCACAGTGACGTCATGATTTTCCAACCGGGAAGTGAATATTTAAACCTAAAAAACACCAAAGTCTGAACCAAAAATGAGTTCAATTCTTCAGCCTGAAGAGAAGAGCTCCAGGACCCACAGAGGGTTCAGACCTGGTTTAGTCCTGGTTTAGATCTGGTTTAGTATTTGGTTAGTCCCTGGTTTAGTCCTGGTGTAGTCCTTGTTTAATCCTGGTTTAGTCCTTGTTTAGAGCCGGTTTAGTCCTGGTTTAGTATCTGGTTTAGTCCTGGTTTAGACCTGGTGTAGACCTGGCTTAGTCCTGGTTTAGACCTGGTTTAGTCTCTGGTTCAGTCATGGTTTAGTCCTGATTTATTTGTATATTATTTTATGTATTAACATTATTATATTTTATTTTGCACTTATTCTTAGTAACAATTCATATTATGTACTATATTATTATGTTGTTTAAGTTCCATTTATTTTCTGCGTAATAAAATAAAATAATAATATGTAATATATGGGTCTTAGTTTTATAAATCTAACGTCGTGAAATAAAAACACTCGACTCAGACTCGGGTTTTTAAAGTTCATTTCTGCACATTTGTGTCCAGCTCCAAACGCGTTTACAAAAACACAACAAACACATTTTTATTTACACTTTCCAAGCACAAAACTCCAGCCACACCAGCGTTTAAAGCCGCCGTCTGGAACTTTTAGTGTGAAGAACAAGTCGAACTGCGGCGCCGACACTTTTCAAACATCTACAAATGAAGTGAGTTACTGACAAAAGAAAAACACAAACAGATTTAGTTTGTTTTGATGTCGTAAAAGGTCCTAAACTGTAGAAGAATAAAAGAGCTTTTCCACGACGGCAGGAAGTGGCCGCGACGTCATGCGCCGCAACTTCCTGTCAGAGCTTTTCTATGACAAAATCCCTGCGGAAAAGTGTCAAAAATCGTCAACCAACGAGGTCCAAAAAGAAGAAACATTCATCCACTGTCGTTTTGGTGATGGGGCAGATTTTTGAAGCTGCTGGAGAATATTTACACTCACATTTACCACAGAAAAACATGAACCGGGAGTGACGTTTATGCGACATCGCAGCATTTCCGGCCGTTGTGGAAAAGCTCAGTGAGACCTGGATAATCCCGCCCCCTCTGGCCGCTCCAGGTACTGCAGCTCCGGAATAAAAACTCTCCTATACAACTCTGCCCGTGTTCTCCAGGGTGTCCACGGCATTCAGAAACGTCGGATTTTGTGGGATTCTTCTCTATTTTTACAATATAAACTTAAATCGTCAAAGCACCTAAAAATGATCTTTGTCAGCGTGGGTAGAATCCCTCGGTCGTCCAGGTAGAATCCACGGCAAAAGGTAAAGTTCAATTTGTCAACTGGACCAGAGTTTTTGGTATATCTTCCTGTCAGAGGGAGGAGTTAGATACTATGAAATTACTCTGAAACTAACCCTACTAGTTTACAGTTTCTGTTGTTAGCTTAGCCTATTGAAATAGACTTGAGTGTGGGGTCAAATTAACCTTTGTGAAGTCGCCCCATCAAACTCAAACCTACACAAAAACTATGTCAATCGTTTGTGCTTCATTTGTGCTGCAAAAAGTTTTGTTTGTGCAATTCTGGTTCTTCAGATATTCACAGTTTTATTTTGGTCGATGACGTCGTCCAGAACCTCAGAATGTGAAACAGCCTCAAAACAGCAGAAAATTATAGAAAATGTTTGTATTTGGTTTGTGCTGTTTTGTGCTGTGACAATTTTCATTTGTGTGAGTTTATTTCTAAAATTATTCATTATTATTTCTGCTTTAATTATAGGACATTATTTCCGCTCAGCTGATGGCAACAAACTCCACAAAACTAGTGAGTAGAAACGATCTGAGGCTGTGGAAAAGTCTGTTTCAGTCTTTAGTAATTTGCTTTTGATTCATATTTTATATAATAACACAGACTTTTCCACAGCCTCAGATCGTTTCTCTTCACTAGTTTTGTGGAGTTTGTCGCCGTCAGCTGAGCGGAAATGACGTCCTATAATTACCACAGAAATAATAATTTTATAAATAAACTTGCATAAATGAAAATTGTCACAGCACAAAACAAATACAAACGTTTTCTATAATTTTCTTCCTGTTTTGAGGCTGTTTTACATTCTGAGGTTCTGGACGACATCATCGACCAAAATAAAACTGCAAATATCTTAAGAACCAGAATCACACAAACAAAACTTTTTGCAGCACAAATGATTGACAGTTTTTGTGCAGGTTTGAGTTGGATGGGGCGACTTCAAGCAGGTGTCAAATTAGCAGAATCATTCAGGGCCATAACGAGTGTTTTCACACCTCTGGGCCTGACCTGGCTACACCTGTTGTTTTCTTAATTTGTTTTGTTTGTTTTGTTAGGCCCGTTGCTTTAAAGTTGAATTCGGGCACGTTTGAAGCTTAAGTCCGTCGATAGAGGAGGTGTAATTCTGTCAGAAGCCAAAAAACGGCACAGATCAGTGTTGCCTCGGTGGAGATTTCACTGTGGCAGTGAGTCTGTCAAGACAACAAACAAGTTCTGAACTTGTCGACTCCAGCGGCGGTGAGAGGCTCGAGCCGCCAGAAGCAACAAGTGAGAATCGACTACGGATGGAGAAGAAGAAGAGAAACTGAAAGTTGTTGAAAGAAAATGGTTCGGGAATGTATTTTTTAGCGTTTTTCAAAAAATATAATTCACTGGTAAATAAACGGGATTAGAAATAACATCGGCGATCGAGTCTTTTGGGCTTTGACCTGTGCAGTGGGAAATCAACAGAGGGAAGTGTAAGGCTGCTCATAAAATTGTTTTCTAACGTTTCCAGACACTACTGAGTGAACCAGGCAGAGCGTTTTGTTTGTTAGACTCGTGGCTGTTGTAAGATGGGTTAAAGTGGTGTTCAGCTTCTTCAGTGTGAAGCAAATTTGCGTTTTACGTGGAAGTTCAGAACTTGCCCCCATCACTACACTAGTTTGTTGCCTTGACAGACTCACTGCCACAGTGAGATCTCCGCCGAGGCAACACTGATCTGTGCCGTTTTTTAGCTTCTGACAGAATTCCACCACCTCGAGCGACGGACTTTAGCTTCAAACGTGCCCGAGTTCAACTTTAAGGTGCAGATGTACAGCAGACTGGTCCCGTGTTGCTCTCTCGTCTGTGCTGGTTCTTTCTCTTGTGCAGTGGCTGTTTAGTTTTTCTAATATTCACTTCACTGAATGGAGGAGACCACGTTGCTTTATTTGTGGCTTGGAGTTTTGTCCTTAAGCCGTCTGAAAATCCTCTGCAGTTTGGACGAACAGCGAAACGTCTTCTACCAAAAACTCTTGTCCAGTTGACAAATTGATTGGTCAGAACTGTGTTTCTAATGTCACAGATTTTCCGGCGTCCCGTCGGTCTGAGCTCCCGAGGCACAAGTGGAGGAACAGGTCATATTTTAAAAGTGTTTTGGATTTACTGTCCGTTTTGACCAGTTAAATATCGACGTGTTCACATTGGATTCACGGCAGAATCTCTATGTTAGATGATTGAATAGTTTGGATTTAATATTTGTTTTTATCATTATCATTTTCTTTACACCGTATTTTATTTAGTTTCCATGTGTAGAAAATGCTGCAACTTTATTTAAAAAGGCGCTGTATAAATAAAATATCACTGTATTACACCTCCGTGAAGTCGCCCCATCAAACGTAAACCTACACAAAAACTATGTCAATCGTTTGTGCTGCAAAAAGTTTCGTTTATGCTGCTTTAGTTTTGGAGAAATTAACGATTCTTTTGCAGGTCAAACTGGGGTCAGCCCCACAGGAAGCTTCAAAATGCTCTAAAACGCCCAAAATGGAGTCAATCGTTTGTGCTGCAAAAAGTTTCGTTTTTGTTTGTGCGATTCTGGTTCTTCAGATATTCACGGTTTTATTTTGGTCGATGACGTTGTCCAGAACCTCAGAATGTGAAACAGTCTCAAAACAGCAGAAAATTATAGAAAACGTTTGGATTTCGTTCGTGCTGTTTTGTGCTGTGACAGTTTCATTTGTGTGAGTTTATTTCTAAAATTATTCATTATTTCTGTGGTAATTATAGGACGTCATTTCCGCTCAGCTGACGGCGACAAACTCCACAAAACTAGAGAAGAGAAACAATCTGAGGCTGTGGAAAAGTCTGTTTCAGTCTTTAGTCATTTGCTTTTGATTCATATTTTATAACAAAACAGACTTTTCCACAGCCTCAGATCATTTCTCTTCACTAGTTTTGTGGAGTTTGTCGCCGTCTGAAATAATAATGAATAATTTTAGAAATAAACTTGCACAAATTAAACTGTCACAGCACAAAACAGCACAAACCAAATACAAACGTTTTCTATAATTTTCCTCCTGTTTTTTCACATTGAGGTTCTGGACGATGTCATCGGCCGAAAATAAAACCTGAAGATAATATCTGAAGAACCAGAATCACACAAACAAAACTTTTTGCAGCACAAACAATGGACATAGTTTTTGTGTAGGTTTGAGTTTGATGCGGGCGACTTCACGGAGGTCTATATTACAATAGGAAATTCACTCTGGAGCCTGTGATATTATATTTAACGCTATTTAATCTAAAGATTTGAGTGTTTCAGTCGTTTCTTTCTTTTCTACAGCAGGAGTTTTATTTGACAGAAGATTCAGACCTGTGGAAATGAGCTCCTCTGCACAGATTCTACAGTGGAGCTTTATTATTCGATGGTCACAGTGACGCGACGCCTACATTTTCTGTCCAGTCGCAGTTTTCTCAGTTAAAAAGGTTCAAATTTCAGAATGATTCAGCACAATTGTTTAATTTTTTTCATAAATCAACTTATTTTGCATGTTTTTAGTCCTTAAAGTGTTCAAATGTCATGTGGTGCGACTAATAACAGCAGGAATTCTATGGCTGGAGTTTTAATAACAAAGTAGCTTTGGGTGAATGGTTCTTTAGGCATTTTTCTTCATTTGATGCATTTTACAGGAAAAAGTTTTGTGTTAATTAAACGCGCGCAGGCAGAAAATATCAATATGCATTAAAAACCTAAAGAAATGTCAACACATATGACTCAGAACTTAGATTAATATCCCAACCATGTTTTGGAAAATAAGAAAAATAATAAAAAAATAATAATATAAAAATAGAAAATTATAAAAATAATAAAATATATAATGAAAATAATATAAAAATAGAAAATAATAAAAATAATAAGAAAACAAATACATTTTAAGGAATTTTCTCGGTCGCACCACATGACATTTTTTAAGCACGCAACCAATTCATGGACATAAAAAAAAAACACCAAAAAAGCTTAATGTAAATGTTAAATACAGATTTATGCACCTGACACTGTAAATATTGGAAAAAATCCAGTAGAAACGAATTTTTAATAATATTTTATCCTTATAATCCTTATACGTCATTGACCCTTATATATAAAAAAGCATCAAACCTGCGTCTAATCCAAAGAAATATGATGTTAAACTTAATTTTATTGGATTTATAAAAGTGTAAACGTAAAAGCGTGAAGTAAAGTTTATTTATTTATTTGGACGGCGCAGCGAGAATCGATAAACGTCGCTGTCGATTTAGACTCCGGGAGCTCATTTCCACAGAACACTGGTATTTTCTGATTTAAAAACATTTTAAAAACCAAACCTGGAAGTTTATTTCAACGCCGCGGAATCTCTGTAGCTGACGTCGTTCAACATTCAACATTCCCTATGGGTGTGACGCTAACCGGAGGCACTGCGCTGTCCCATCCTCCGCGACTCTGAGCTTTTACCACAGTCTGACGGGAAAGAACGGACTGATCTGAACTCCCGCGGGCCTGATCCGTGAAATTAAACCAGTCCCTCTGAAGAACGTTACAGCCGACACCAAGTGGAATTTCAGAATAAAAAACTGGGACATCCCCGTTTTTTTGGTCGTTTTTAAGATGTTTTTCTGTATTTTACCCAAACAAATAACAGTTTGTGCCTCTCTGCATTTAGCGTAAAATCAAACTAAACATGAACAGACTGATCACAGGAAAATGAAAACGCGCTCTTTATCCAGCCGTGTTTAACCCGTGTTACCGTGGCAACTGCCAAATATTCCGCCATAGACCAGGGTGACCAGACCTCCCCGTTTCCCCGGGACAGACCCAGTCCTGAGCCCGAGTCCTCCTGTCCCAGAAGATTTACACAAAACCAGAGATTTGTCCCAGGAATAAACCAGGAATGAACCAGGACTAAACCGGGGCTGAACCAGGACTAAACCAGGACTAAACCAGGACTAAACCAGGACTAAACCAGGACTAAACCAGGACTAAACCAGGACTAAAGCAGAACTAAACCAGGACTAAAGCAGAACTAAACCAGGATCAAACCAGGTCTAAAGCAGGTCAAAACCAGGACTAAACCAGGGCTAAACCAGGACTAGACCAGGTCTAAACCAGGACTAGACCAGGACAGTTACAGTTTTTGTCTAATCTGATCCTCCGACAGTTCAGAGAAGCGTAAATTGTCGTTCGTTTTGCCGAAATACAGAAAATCGTTTTTTTGTTTAATAACCATAAAGTGAAAAACAAAACTCCGGGCGTGTCCCAGTTTAGAATGTTCAAATCTGACCATAGACACACATGTAGAACCCCCCAGCGCAACGTCACTGCAAAGTCTTTACGCGTCTGTGATTCCCGGGAACTAAATCCGTGTCGTTCCTTTTCTCTGCTCGGGAGGAGAGTTTTCTGGATTTGCACGTTCTTCCCGTGACGGTTCGATCCCAGACCAAGATTCCCAATTCTGGATTTTTTTTTTTCGCTCGTGTGGGAGTTTTTTTCCGACTCGGGTCCGGGGGTGATTCCAGTTCTTGTCCCAGAGGTGTTGGTGCGATTCCGGGGCAGGGAAACCCGGAGGAGTCCAGCGCTGCTCAGCGGCACAAAGGCAAAGGCCTCAGTCTGAGTTTGACACACATCACCCAGAGCTGCTCCAGAATCCCACTCTGGAACGAGACCGGGATTAAGGGATTAAACCAGGACTGAAGCAGGACTAAAGCAAGACTAAAGCAGGACTAAACCAGGATTGAACCAGGACTAAATCAGGACTAAACCAATACTAAACCAGGTCTAAACCAGGACTAAACCGGGACTAAAGCAGGACTAAAGTGGGACTAAAGCGGGACAAAACCGGGACAAAACCGGGACAAAACCGGGACAAAACCGGGACAAAACCGGGTCTAAACCATGACTCAACCGGGTCTAAACCGGGTCTAAACCGGGACTAAACCGGGACTAAACCGGGACTAAACCGGGACTAAACCAGGACTAAACCAGGTCTAAACCAGGTCTAAACCGGGACTAAACCAGGACTAAACCGGGTCTAAACCAGGACTAAACCAAGACTAAACGGTCCGTACCACTGGCCCTTCTTCTGCTGGGCGATGCTGTAAATCTCCTGCAGTTGTTTCTTCTGGTCGTCGCTGAGCGGAGCCGTGAGCCTCTGATACCAGGAGCTGTCCAAGGTCTGAATTCCTGAGGACAGAAGGAGGCGTCAGAGAGGAGGAGGAGAGGAGGAGGAAAGGAGGAGAGGAGGAGGAGAGAAGAGAGGAGAGAGGAGGAGGAGAGGAGGAGAAGGACAGGAGGAGAGAGGAGAGGAGAGGAGAGGGGAGGAGGAGGAGAGGAGAAGAGAGGAGGAGAAGGAGGAGAAGGAGGAGAAGGAGGAGGAGAGGAGTAGCAGCAGGAGGAGGTGCAGGAGGGGGTGCAGAGGAAAAGGAGGAGGTGCAGGAGGAGGGGCAGAGGAGGCGCAGGAGGAGGTGCAGGAGCAGGAGGAGGCACAGGAGCAGGAGGAGGTGCAGGAGGGGGTGCAGAGGAAAAGGAGGAGGTGCAGGAGGAGGGGCAGAGGAGGCGCAGGAGGAGGTGCAGGAGCAGGAGGAGGCACAGGAGCAGGAGGAGGTGCAGGAGGAGGGGCAGAGGAGCAGGAGGAGGTGCAGGAGGACGTGTAGGAGGAGGAGGTGCAGAGGAGCAGGAGGAGGTGCAGGAGCAGGAGGAGGTGCAGGAGGAGGTGCAGGAGCAGGAGGAGGTGCAGAAGGAGGTGCAGGAGGAGGCGCAGGAGCAGGAGGAGGTGCAGAAGGAGGTGCAGGAGGAGGAGAAGGAGGAGGTGCAGGAGCAGCAGGAGGTGCAGGAGCAGAAGGTGCAGGAGGAGGTGCAGGAGCAGCAGGAGGTGCGGGAGCAGGAGGTGCAGGAGGAGGAGGAGGTGCAGGAGCAGCAGGAGGTGCAGGAGCAGCAGGAGGTGCAGGAGGAGGAGCAGGAGGTGCAGGAGGAGGAGCAGGAGGAGCAGGAGGTGCAGGAGGTGCAGGAAGAGGCGCAGGCTCACGCAGCAGGGCGTCGGTGAAGAACGTGTATTCGTCGTCCGCGTTGTCGTAGTCGAGCGGAGTCGAATATTCCTCCAGAGGAGTTCCCTCGAAACAGTCATCCTCCCAGAAGTCCTCCTGCAAGACCAGGACCAGGACTGAGACCAGGACCCAGACAGGGACTAAACCAGGACTAAACCAAGACCCAGACCGGGACTATACCAGGACCCAGACTGGGACTGAACCGGGACTGAACCAGGTCTGAACCAGGTCTGAACGAGGTCTGAACGAGGTCTGAACCAGGATTAAACCAGGTCTAAACCAGAACTGAACCAGGATTAAACCAAGACTCAACCAAGACTCGTGGTTGAGTTCTCACCTCGTCCTCGGTCTCCTCGGTGCTGTGGGGACAAACCGGCTGCGGCTCAGAGACTTCGTCCTCGTCACTCGGGATTTCCTCTGGACCAAAGGCAAGAGTTAGACCAGGACTGGACCAGGATGAGACCGAGACCAGACCAGGACTGGACCAGGACCTGATCAAGACCGGACCAGGACCAGACCAAGACCGGACCAGGACCGGACCAGGACCGGACCAGGACCGGACCAGGACCGGAACAGGACCGGACCAGGACCGGACCAGGACCGGACCAGGACCGGACCAGGACTGGGACCTGACTGGGACTGAACCAAGATTTAAGCAGGACTAAAACAAAGACTAAACAAGGACCAAACCAGGGACCAAACGGGACTAAAACTAGGTCTAAAATCAGGACTAAATTCAGGACTAAAATCAGGACTAAACCAAGATTAAACCAGGACTAAACCAGGACTAAACCAGGACTAAACCAGAACTAAACCAGAACTAAGCCAGGACTAAACCAGGACTAAACCAGGACTAAACCAGGACTAAACCAGGACTAAACCAGGGACCAAACGGGACTAAAACTAGGACTAAAACTAGGTCTAAAATCAGGACTAAAATCAGGAATAAACCAGGACTAAACAAGACTAAACCAGGACTCCTCCTCCTCCCCCCACCCCCTCACCGTTGGCCTCCTCCTCCGATGCGCCTCCTCTCTGGGGCCCCGGGGCCTTGTGCAGGAGGCGGGAGGCGTACAGGTGCTTGAGTCCCAGGAACAGCAGCAGGACGGAGGGCAGGATCTGAGCGGAGACGGCCTCCAGCGCCGAGGGCCGCGAAGGCAGCTCCATCAGCACGCACAGACCCAGGATGCACAGCTTCCGGTCGTGGAGGCTGAGGACGAGACCAGACCGGGACTGAGACCAGGATTAAGACCAGAATCAGGTCTAAAACAGGACTAAACCAAGAGCTCCATCAGCACGCACAGACCCAGGATACACAGCTTCTGGTCGTGGAGGCTGAGGACGAGACCAGAACCAGGACTGAGACCAGACCAGGACTAAGACCAGGACTAAGACCAGAACCAGGTCTAAAACAAGGACTAATACAGGACTAAAACAGGACTAAACCAAGAGCTCCATCAGCACACACAGACCCAGGATACACAGCTTCTGGTCGTGGAGGCTGAGGACGAAACCAGAACCAGGACTGAGACCAGACCAGGACTAAGACCAGAACCAGGTCTAAAACAAGGACTAAACCAGGACTAAAACAGGACTAAACCAAGAGCTCCATCAGCACGCACAGACCCAGGATACACAGCTTCTGGTCATGGAGGCTGAGGACGAGACCAGAACCAGGACTGAGACCAGGACTAAGACCAGAACCAGGACTAAAACTGGACCAAATCAGGTCTAAACCAGGACTAAACCAGGACTAAACCAGGTCTAAACCAGGTCTAAACCAGAACTGACCCAAGACTCAAACCAGAATAAAACTGGACTAAACAGAACTAAAATTAGGACGGAACCAGGATTAAAATTGTGAGTGACTAAATAAACCAGGACTAAACCAGGACTAAAACTGGAATAAAACTGGAATAAAATTGGAATAAAACGAAACTGAACCAGGGCTAAAAACCAGGACTAAAACTGGACTAAAACTGGACTAAAACTGGACTAAAACTGGACTAAAACTGGAATAAAACTGGAATAAAACTGGACCAAAACGAAACTGAACCAGGGCTAAAAACCAGGACTAAAACTGGAATAAAACCAGGTCTAAACCAGGTCTAAACCAGGTCTAAACCAGGACTAAATCAGATCTAAACCACACTTAAACTATGCCTAAACCAGGTCTAAACCAGGTCTAAACCAGATCTAAATCAGATCTAAACCAGATCTAAACCAGGACTGACCCGAGGAAGTACTCGGTGTCGTTGATCCACTGGTTGATGAAGTGGGCTGTGAGGGGCTGTGGTCCTGAGTCCAGCGTGAGGAAGAGGAGCGGCGGGCTGTACCACAGCGCCGCAATCGCCACCTGCAGGCACATCGTCCTCAACTCCGAGGTCTTCACCCCACGCATCAGACGCTCCAACGCCGTGTGCACGAAGACCGGGACCACCTGAGGAGCACGAGAACCAGGGTTGGGTGGTAATCCGGTGTCCCGCGGTATCAGAAAGTATCATCAGTATCAGTTTCATCACAGTCATTAAATAAATCTGCATAAGGAGCTAAAACCACAGCAGGACTTTCTCCCCTCCGCTTTCTCTCCTCTTCAAACGTGGTTCCGCTCGGAGATTTCCATCCACATGCAGCGAGGAAGAAGAAAAAAAACCTGACCGACGCTTCGTGTGTGATGCTGAGCCCAAAAGTTTGTGACGGAGACATTTTATTGAAGTTCCCCGTATCATGAGGACTGTGACATGTAAAAAATGGCGGCGCTGTCGTCACTACAGGTGTCAGATCAGGACCGATAAATGTTCAGGTGAGTTTGAGGAATGAGGGAGTCACATCCAGGTACCTGTAGAACAATTCTTTAATGTCTAAGGCTGTTTGTGTGGTTCTACCGAAAGGACGCACACGATTATTTAGACGTTAAAAGTGTCTGAGACAGAGATGAACGCAGCGTCGTGCAGCCTCTGGTGGTGCAACAAGATATAACAAGGAACACGACTAAAACAGTCACATAAACAGAAATTGGCTCTGTGGACCGTCTTTTATACACACACTCGAGGGTGAAGTCAGACTTTCACAGAGGAGACGGTAAAGCCCAATTTATGGTTCTGAAACTTTCTAACGACGCCTCAAAATGACGCAGACAATAAGGGCTGTGATTGGTCCTCTCCTCCGCTCTACATTTCCTCCGCTCATTATAGACTTTGAGTAATAATGAGTTTAATGCAGCTTTGGCACATTTGTTTACATTTTACACAAACCAAACTTCAAACCGCATGGGTCATTTGCATACAGCTCATTTGCATACAGTATAAGCACTGATAAAATCAGATAAAGACTGACCTGGTCAATGCCGCGGCCTTTGCACTGCAGGATAATCACCTCTAAGAGTTTGGCCGCGTGACACTCGGCGTCCTCCCCACACTCCGATGACAGAACCTACGACAGAACCAGAACTGAGTCAGGACTGAACCAGGACTGAACCAGTTCTAAACCAGGATTAAACCAGGTCTAAACCAGGCCTAAATCAGGACTAAACCAGTACTAAACCAGGGCTAAAACAGGATTAAACTAGGACTAGACCAGGTCTAAATTATGACTAAACCTGGTCTAAACCAGGTCTAAACCAAGTCTAAATCAGGATTAAACCAGGTCTAAACCAGGTCTAAACCAAGTCTAAATAAGAACTAAACCAGGTCTACACCAGGTCTAAACCAAGTCTAAATCAGGACTAAACCAGGTCTAAACCACGTCTAAACCAAGTCTAAATAAGGACTAAACCAGGTCTACACCAGGTCTAAACCAAGTCTAAATAAGGACTAAACCAGGTCTATACCAGGTCTAAACCAAGTCTAAATAAGGACTAAACCAGGTCTATACCAGGTCTAAACCAGGAATAAACCAGGTCTAAACTGGTTCTAAACCAAGTCTAAACTGGTTCTAAACCAAGTCTAAACCAGGTCTAAACCGGTTATAAACCAGGACTAAACCAGGTCTAAACCAAGACTAAACCAGGTCTAAGCCAGGACTAAACCTGGTCTAAACCAGGTCTAAACCACAGTTATATTTATTGGCTGAAAAGTTCCTCAGTGGGCCTTTAAACCCGGTCCTGCTGTGAGGGAGTGAGCGCCCCCTGTGGCCGGGGCAGGTACCTTCTTGCACATGCTGTAAATGACCTCCAGGTGTTTGGGGTTGGACAGGAGCGAGTCCGTGTCGACCGTCACGTAGTTATGCAGCAGCGGCATCATGTCTGCAACAGAGACCGGGTCAAACGCACAGCCAGGTCTAAACCAGGTCTAAACCAGGACTAAACCAGGACTAAACCAGGACTAAACCAGGACTAAACCAGGACTAAACCAGGACTAAACCAGGTCTAAACCAGGACTAAAACTAGGACTGAACCAAGACTAACCACTCTGCCACAGGAGCACACACTGCACTCAAGTCAGGAGTCAAACCCACAACCTAAGTATAGTAAAAGTATTAGTACAGTATAGTAAAAGTATTAGTACAGTATAGTAAAAGTATTAGTACAGTATAGTAAAAGTATTAGTACAATATAGTAAAAGTATTAGTAAAAAATAGTAAAAGTATTTGTACAATATAGTGAAAGTATTAGTACAGTATAGTAAAAGTATTAGTACAGTATATAAAATATAGTAAAAGTATTAGTACAGTATAGTAAAAGTATTCGTACAATATAGTGAAAGTATTAGTACAGTATAGTGAATTTATTAGTACTGTATAGTAAAAGTATAGTAAAAGTATTAGCAGAGTATAGTAAAAGTATTAGTACAGTATAGTAACAGTAGTAGTACAGTATAGTAAAAGTATTAGCAGAGTATAGTAGAAGTATAGTAGAAGTATAGTAAAAGTATAGTAAAAGTATTAGCAGAGTATAGTAGAAGTATAGTAAAAGTATAGTAAAAGTATTAGCAGAGTATAGTAGAAGTATAGCAGAAGTATAGTAAAAGTATAGTAAAAGTATTAGCAGAGTATAGTAGATGTACCGGTGAAGTAGTCGTAGCAGTCGTGCTGGAACACCTGGTACAGAACTCCGAGCAGGTGCCACATCTGGGGGGAAATGTTCTGACAGGTGAGACCGAACGCCAGGGACAGGATCTCCTCATAGAACTCTGCAGAAAAAATATAAAAACACAGAGGAATATACTGATAAGATATAAAAACACAGAGGAATACAGAGATAAAATATAAAAACACAGAGGAATATACAGATAAAATATAAAAACGGAGCTCCGCCCACGTCCCAGAGGTCAAAGGGTGCTGTGTGTTTAGTGGCTTCAGTAAAATCACCTCCGGGTTTGCGGCGTTAAAATATAGTTTGTTGTTTTTTTGCAGGGGTCCAGAACATTTATATATTTTTAAAAGATATATTTTACAAATCTATATATATATATATATATATATATATATATATATATATATATATATATATATATATATATATATATAATATATAAAATATATATATATATATATATATATATATATATATATATATAAAATCTGTTGTGTAATGTTAGTGCTGTGATGCTGCGGCGGGAGGACACACCTGCCATACCTATGACGGGCTTCTGCAGCACCAAACCGATCACCTGCAAACAGATCGCCTCCAACTGCTGCGTGATCTGGAACAACAGACACGGGTGTGAACAAACACACAGGTATGAACAGACACGGGTGTGAACACAGACACAGGTGTGAACACAGACACAGGTGTGAACACAGACACAGGTGTGAACACAGACACAGGTGTGAACACAGACACAGGTGTGAACAGACACAGGTGTGAACACAGACACAGGTGTGAACACAGACACAGGTGTGAACACAGACACAGGTGTGAACACAGACGCAGGTGTGAACACTACACAGGTGTGAACAGATCCAGGTGTGAACACAGACACAGGTGTGAACACAGACGCAGGTGTGAACACTACACAGGTGTGAACACTACACAGGTGTGAACACGACACAGGTGTGAACACGACACAGGTGTGAACACTGCACAGGTGTGAACAGACACAGGTGTGAACAGACACAGGTAGGAACACAGACGCAGGTGTGAGCAGATGCAGGTGTGAACAGACGCAGGTGTGAACAGATGCCTAAACTAGGTCAAAACCAGGTCAAAACTGGGTCTAAACCAGGTCTAAACCAGGTCAAAACCAGGTCAAAACCAGGTCAAAACCAGGACTAAATAAGGTCAAAACCGAGTCTAAGCCGGGTCAAAACCAGGTCAAAACCAGGTCTAAAACACGACTAAACCAGGTCTAAAGTAGGTCTAAACCAGGTCTAAACCAGCTCCATGGGCGTACAATAGTGCTCTTATATTTCTGATCCAGCTCCAGATGATTCTAAACACTTTCAGGCAAGTCGGTTTGTGTGAGTGTGGCGTTAGTGTCTCCTGCGTGAAGTCGCCCCATCAAACTCAAACCTGCACAAAAACTGTCAATCGTTGCTGCAAAAATTTTCGTTTGTGCTTCTTTTAGTTTTTAGTTTTAACGATTCTTTTACAGGTTAAATTGGGGTCAACCCCACAGGAAGCTTCAAAATGCTCGAAAACGCCCAAAATGGAGTCAGTTGTTTGTGCTGCAAATAATTGTTTGTGCGATTCTGGATATTTGGAGTAGGACGTCATTTCCGCTCAGCTGAAGCGGCGACTTTAGCAAAACTCCACAAAACTAGTGAAGAGAAACGATCTGAGGCTGCAGAAAAGTCTTTCAGTCTTTAGTAATTTGCTTTTGATTCATATTTTATATAATCCAGACTTTTCCACAGCCTCAGATTGTTTCTCTTCACTAGTTTTGTGGAGTTTGTCGCCGTCAGCTGAGCAGAAATGATGTCCTAAAATTACCACAGAAATAATAATGAATAATTTTAGAAATAAACTCACACAAATGAAACTGTCACAGCACAAAACGGCACAAACAAAATATAAAAGTTTTCTATATTTTTCTGCTGTTTTGAGGCTGTTTCACATTCTGAGGTTCTGGATGACGCCATTGACCCAAAATAAAACTGTGAATATCTTAAAAAGCAGAATCGCACAAACCAAACTTTTTGCAGCACAAATGAAACACAAATGATTGACAGTTTTTGTGTAGGTTTGCGTTTGATGGAGGCGTTAGGGTCGCTTCAGGAAGGTTGGTTTGTGTGAGTGCAGTGTTAGCGGCGTTAGCAGCGTTAGGGATGTTAGCGACCTTAGCGATGTTAGCTCACCTCGGCGTGGTCCTCCATCACGGTCAGGATGGTGTCCATGGTGCTGAGCAAACCCAGAGCCATCACCGTCTTATCCTCGCTCTCCTCATACTCGTCACTCTGAAGGACACGAGTGAAGATCTCCGCCTGAACCAGAAGGACAACAGGAAGAGAAGAAGAGGAGAGGAGAAGAGAAGAGGAGTGGAGGAGAAAAGGAGAGGAGGAGGAGAAGAGATGGAGAGGAGAACAACATGTGGTTTTATAATCATTACTGTTTTATAATTTCTTTAGTAAACAGAAAATATTGTTTTCGTAGTTGTAGCAGCAGAAGTAGAAGCAAGTAGTACAAGTAGTACTAGAAGTAATAGTAGTAGTATATAATCATAGTATAAGAAGTAGTAGAAGTAATAATAGTCATAGTAGTAGTAATAGTAGTACAAGAAGTAGTAGTTGTAGTAGTAGTAGAAGTAGTAGTAATCATAGTAGTAGTATAAGTTAGCAGCAGTAGCATTAGCGTTAGCATTAGTAGCGTTAGCATTAGCAACAGTAGCCTTAGCATTAGCGGCAGTAACGTTAGCGTTAGCAGCAGTAGTGTTAGTGTTAGCATTATTAGCATTAGCATTAGCAGTAGTAGCGTTAGCAGCAGTAGCTTTATCGTTACCAGCATTAGCAGTAGCAACAGTAGCATTAGCATTAGTAGAATTAGCATTAGCAGCAGTAGCATTATCATTGGCATTAGTAAAATTAGCATTAGCAGCATTAGCATTAGCCGTACCAGGTTGCGCGTCATCTCCACGGCGATGGCGGCCACTTCCTGGTTGTATTCGCAGATGAGTTTCTGGATGACGTTGGTGAGGTCGTCGTTCTCCGTTTCCCTGACGACGTGGAGCAGCTCCTGCATCACCGGGCGGATGAACGGGCGGATGTACACTTTCGCTGAGAAGCGAGAGGAAGAAATATAGGGAAATAGAGGAAAAGAAAGAGAAATATATAACATTTACCAAAAATACTGATAAATATTACAGGAGAAATATTAGCAGACAAAATTAAATAAGTTTATATCTGAAAAAAATATTCATGGGGTTAAAGAAACAAGATGAAGGACGATGATAAAACAGTTAAAAGTTGGGAACATGAGTCGTTTAAACGTCTAATATTTGTTTGTAGCTCTGACCTCTGACCCCGGTGGATTGTCCTGTTCCAACTGTGACATTTTAAACCTCAATATTTGATTTAAAATGATTATAACGAAACAAGTGCAATGACTTCAGCGTTAGAAGTGTTGAGTCCAACAGAGCTGATGTGGACTAAACCAGGACTAAATCAGGACTAAATCAGGACTAAACCAGGACTAAACCAGGGCTAAACCAGGGCTAAACCAGTCTGTGGGCCGCTCCAAAGGATTAGTACTAATAGGGAGTACTAATAGTCCTGGTTTAGTCCAGTTTTAGTCCTGTTTTCGTCCTGATTTAGTCTTGATTTAGTCCAGTTGTAGTCCACTTTTAGTCCAGTTCTAGTCCACTTTTAGTCCAGGTCTAGGCCAGTTCTAGCCCAGGTCTAGCCCAGTTCTAGCCCAGTTCTAGCCCAGTTCTAGCCCAGTTCTAGCCCAGTTCTAGCCCAGTTCTAGCCCAGTTCTAGGTCACTTTTAGTCCAGTTCTAATCCACTTTTAGTCCACTTTTAGTCCAGTTCTAGCCCAGTTCTAGTCCAGATATAGTCCAGGTTTTGTCCAGTTCTAGTCCAATTCTAGTCCACTTTTAGTCCAGTTCTACCACTAAACCACTAGAACCTGGAGAAAGATCTGAGGAGTCCACTTAGTAAAGACCTGCTCCTGGTCCTGACCTTGCTGCTGGTTGGACACGAGTGTCTGGAGCGCGATGGCAGCCTCCACCTTCACGGGCATCTCCTTGTCCTCCACCAGGTCCTGCTTCACCAGCTCCACCGCCCCTCGCAGCACCTGCTCGTCGTGGAAGCGCAGGGGGCTGAAGCAGTGGAGCACCCAGCAGGACTGAGGAAACACCAGAGAAACACTTTACATCAACATCCAGAGAAACAGAGACCAGCGTCACTCTACATCAACATCCAGAGAAACAGAGACCAGCGTCACTCTACATCAACGTCCAGAGAAACAGAGACCAGCGTCACTCTACATCAACATTCAGAGAAACAGAGACCAGCGTCACTTTACATCAACATCCAGAGAAAAAGAGACCAGCGTCACTTTATGTCACCATCCTCCAATTTAACCTGTTGCCACCCACCTAATTTTGTCTGTCCACAAGAGTAACACAAACCCAAATGTCTAGTTTCTGTAGATGTACATATGAAGACTGTGAGTGCAGGCTAACTTACAGTACAGACATTCAAAAATGTCTAAAAACTGATTTTTTTTGCCTTGGGAAAAAAAAAAGGCTCTAACTTAGGCATACTTCATCCTAGGCATACTTCATCCTAGGCATTTGTGGCTCACTACACTCACTGCTGAAGTTGTGGCAACAACTGTGTAAAATTTCAGACTCTAGGCCTAAGGGTTTGGTGCTATGACCCTTTTTGTAAAAATATGTCAATTCAAATATGTACCAGATGTTCCAAACTGTAATAAGATGTAATGTGTAATAATAATTTTTCTGAGCTTTAGGCATATTTTCTTAAGATAAAAAACTAAAACAAGCCAAAAGTGTCTCCCAAGATGTGTGTCATGCTCTTCTGTGTTTTCGCGTCACCCCTAGACTTCAGTCTGGCCCCACAGCTTTACGCAGCTCCACACAGAGCTGCTCTCTAACCTCTGCCACACGTCCTGCCCATCGTTGGAAAGCTCTGATGATAGGCTCCAGGGCCGGCCCCCCCATTAGGCAACATAGGCAAATGCTAAGGGCGCCGCCGCTCCACTAGGGGGCGCCGAGCGCAAAAATCGGCGATGGGGGATAAAATCCTCCACTGTCTAAAACATCGTCACTATGAACTGTTTGATTTCTTGTGAGTATCTGTACTCTGGCAGTATTTTTTATTTTTTTTTTGCAATCCAAGGGGCGCCACCTGAAATCTTGCCTAGGGTGTCAAAATGGTTAGGGCCAGGCCTGATAGGCTCAAACAATATGTCAATCACTTTCTGGAAGAACCAATGACTGAAGAGCTTTGCTGTACACAACCTGCCTCAGAGATGCGTAAAAGCGGCGCTAAGAGGCTGTGCCTCTTCTATTCAATGGGCTGTGCCTGCTACACCGAACCCCGTATCGCCTCAGGGATGGTCTCATTTTGAAGACGAGAGTGTGAGGAAAACAAACACACCCAACAGCACCAACAGAAGTGAAAGATAAAATGGCAAAAAGATGAGATGAGTATGAGATACGTTTTCATTCATCATTCATCCATTCACACAAACACGGTCTTTCTTATTTCCCCACACGGAATTATTTTATGGAAAAAAACAACTGGATATTATTTTCTGTGGACTGTTCTGCACAGCTATTCCTGGACTGAACTCGTTTCGGACTGACAGAACCGGCTCAAAGGTAAGAAATGCGTATTGTTGGTTTGATTATTTTCTGGAATTATAAGTTATTGTTCTTTGGGCTGTGCAGCATAAAATGAATGATATGGTTGTTTTACTGAGGAATT